>OY728167.1:739613095-740323077 GCA_963277665.1 Viscum album | reverse complement strand
TCCTATGGTATCCTTGATGAAAATGTATAATTATTTTATAAATATGATCCATCATATTATTCTTGATTTGGAATCCTTTTTATTCATAAAATATAGTAAGGAAGTATTGTCAATGTACAAAATTACTTTTGACAACACCTGCTATAAGAGAAATTTTTTGAATGTAAAGACAACTAATAAGAGTTCCTTATCTATAGTTGTTTAGTTCACCTAAGATTAATTAAGTGTGTGAATGGCATAGTATATGGGGAATAATATTTACTATGCATGTTATCCTAAAATAGTTCCAATAGTGAAGTCACTGACATCACACATCAACTCAACTTCTTTTTCTCAATCTGGTGAAATGATAACAACAGCTGATATAATGATTTTCCTTAACATGTTAAATCCAATCCAGCATTTTTCAGTGAATTCAAATAGTGTTTATTTTGATAATATGTGTTCCAAATGGTGGAGAACATTTACAAAATCTTTCACGAATCACCAATAAAAAACCAACATGGCTTAGAAATCTCCTTATGCCATTAAATGTTCTGGGATCAGGTAAATCTTTGATTACTTTTATTTTTTTGGATTCCACATCCATGACATCCTTTTAAATTTTATGTCCAAGGACAATGCCTACTTGAACCATATAGTGGAATTTTCCCTAATATAAAACTAGTAACTTCTCTTCACAACATTTTAATACTAACTTGATATTTCTTAGGGATACCTTAAAAGATATTCCATAAAATAAAAAGTATCCCAGAGAAATTTCTAAGAATCCCTCCAACCTATCATGGAATATGTGTGGAATTCACCTTTTAAATTCACCATTGATAGGTCATCTATGAATTACACATACCAAATTACATGTGTTTGAAGGAAAAGGTATCAAAATAACACATATATGTTGTTTTAGTGTAATAATCTATGTTGATTATGACTTGATTCATTCTTGAATATCCTTCAAGGAAATGGTATAATTCATGTATTTTGAGTCTCACTATAATTTCATCCATTAAGATCAAGGGGAAATTATTTTTATGGATTTACATTTTAAGGTTTTTTTAGTCCATGCATACTATCCATTCAGGGATGGTGAAATTCAAGATCAATTCTGTCATGACCCGCCTTCTTCAAGATGATGGAATGGACAGCCAAGTGTGACACTCTTCCTTCCTCAAGTTGAAGGAGAGATAATGACCCCCAAGTCCCACCTTCTATAGGCCCTAGAGTGGATACTAGAAACAAGGGTATAGAATCTCATGTAATATGGAAGGAATTACCCTTTTTATAGAACAATATAAAGAGATAATATGGTAAATCCCAAGAAACACTAAATACCAAAAGTAAAAGTAAATCCAAAAACCATTTTCCAAATGCATGTTCAAAAGTAAAGCTGATAAAAGGTACAAAAAAACTCCAAAGTAAATTACCAAAACAAAATATACTAAGAAGAAACAGCAACTAATCCTGACGCCCGAGCTAGTAAAGTCCACCACGGTCCTCAAAGTCCTCCTGGAAACCTAAAACAGTTTTATATATGTAGGGTGAGTATACAAGTATAACTAATAGGAAAATATAAAGCAACCCATGCACAAGTGAGGGAACATACTAATGTCCATATGAGAAAATATTAGAACCTCAAAGAACCTAGCATGTAATACTAACCATCTCAGCCTCACCAAGGCACACTCACCGAATAACGCAAGTCAAGTAAAGTATTAGTATAAGCACATTGATATTTGGGTATCTCATACCACTTTACCAGTGGTTATATGCTCATTCATAATAGATAACATCTTGAAACTACCAATCTTCCCTTATGTAATCCAACTACCACAACCCACCTGCACAAACCTGGGCCTCAAACCACACAAAATCATGCCCGCAGACACCTTGGCCACAACAACCACACCTCGTGCTTGAAGACACCTAGGTCTCATCCCAAAGACACTTGGGAAAACAAACCTGGCCTACCTGGACCTCTCATATACAATAAAACCTCACTCAAATAATCATAGACTATGGTAAGCCTCAAACCATTACAGCCTGCCCAGATATGCTCGAGCGGTAAGAACCCGAAAGAGGGTTCGAGGAAGAAAGCCAGTAACCAGCCATCCATCCTTCCACCGGGATGTTGGGAAAGACACCCTCTCCCAGGAAATGGAGGTGTTCAGCACATAGTTCTCAAAAATGGTGGGGTGTGTATATAAATCACAAGAAAATAAAATATATATATATATATATATAGGTAAACAACCACTCATCCCAACCTAGGGGCTTCCAAACAAAAAACCAACCCACACAACCACCTTTGCTGCTACCCCTATATGAACAACCACATGAACAGCCACAATAAAACACAAGACTAACCCCTTTTCATTTAACCATTTTCCATTTATTAATTAAGTGTTTCACTTTATTTCATTCCAACACTACCAAGAAACTATCAACCACAACCATACCAAAACAACAAGAAAAAACAAGATGCAGTCTCTCTAGACAACCCCTTAATTTTCCTAGACACCTGTTCATCCATTTACAACAACCATTATTAAAAATTGTACCACAAAAACCTTCTCTCACAACCCATATTTTCATCCCCACTTCCCAATTGTTCTCATATGTAGTCCCATTCCATAAAATTTTGTAACTACACCGCAGTCCCACTTCCCAACATCACTCTGGGACCACAACACCACAAAGGCAGTTCAGTTGCCTACAAGTTCATCCATTCCCAAATCAATCAATATCTCGGACTGAGAATCCAACTAACCACATATACCTCCCCACACACAACTCCCACACTAACTACCATTAACCCCAACCCCGTTCTACACTCATACCACACCCTTCTCATTGATCCAACTCATTTTTCCAACCTTGTACCCACAATCGTGCTCCCAACAGCAGCACTACACAACTCACACAAGGTCACACAATTCAACAGAACATATCACTCAACCATACCTATCAACATGACGTATATACATTCATATTTAACTAGAATAGGTTCTTTAATACCACTAATTATAACCATGGTGATCACACAATGGGCTTGATCCTGTGGAATCCATTTATTTATCCAAGTATAGGTGATTAAGTAGATTTTTCGTTCCAGTCATTTATCCAAGAATCTCAAAAAAATATAACATTATTTTTTTGCAAGAAAATACCACCAATGAACCTGATTTTTATAATCCATATAGCCATGTAAATCATAAAAAAATCAAATATAACAAATAAAATAGGTTATCAACATCAATTACTCTATGCCCATTATTTTATTTACCCGTGTTATCTTTTGTTCAATTTCAGTCCTTATCTATTTATTTTTTCTATGAAAATTTTTCAATTGTTCCTCAAAAGGATTCATTATATTACCCACACCAAATAATTCAAAAATAAAGAGAATAAAGAGAAATCCTTACCGGATGTTCAAAAGATCAAAGTTCCTCCTTACTCCAAGAATAGGGGATCACGTGAGCACCACGGGACTCCAAGAAAACTATGTAGGAGGGGCTCTAGCACAGGCGCAAGACTAGTCTAGGGAAGAAGGATCTAGGAACACCATAGGAAATGAAAAGGAAGGATGAAAGAAAAGATATCGATTTTTGAAAGGGTGAGATCCTAAAAATCAGGCAGATGATTTAAAAGTTCTTGAAAATCAGATTATGGTTTAACTGCGTGGCTTGGAGGTTATAAGGATAGTGGAAAGTTATGAGATATGGGGAATTTAATAATTACAATTGGAAATGGTGGAGACATCTCAATGCACCACTGTGAGTTGATATGTTACATTTCATGAAGAGAAACACATAACATGGGAGAAACTAGAAAAACTGGGAAAACTGTAAATAAGACATAGATGGGTGAGTCACTGACGTTGAGCCACTGATTTTGAGTTACCGATGAAATGACTCACCAATGAAGACACCCCTAACTAACTGACACCTCGACCTACTGACGCCTCTACCTACTGACTCACTGACCTGCCGAAACCCTGACCTACTAACGCCCGGACCTACCGACTCCCTGACCTACCAACGACCTGACCTACCGACTCACTAACGTACCGATGCGGATGCCCTTGACTCACTGATGCACTAACATGTTGACTCACTTACATGTCGACTTTGACACATTGAGTTACCGATGGAAAACTAGAAATTCTGTAAACTCCTTAAATGATCCACTGTTGCCTCCCAGAACACCCTAAATAGTATATTTTCACAAGGGATAGGTTTGTGAAAATTTGGTTTATTACAATTTCAACTTCATAATTTTTTCAACTATGAGGACTCCATTCATTGGAATGTCCTATTTTGGGATCACCCACTTGTAATCAGATATTAAAAAAAATTATTTTATCATCCATAAATATCAATACTTCTTTCTTAACTACCTCTTTCTTTAGTGGGTTGATCCACCTCTGTAGTTTTCATTTTGGTTTCTCACCTTATTTTAGTCAAGTCTTTTGGTTCCACAAAGAGGGATTGATTCCTTTGACATCAACCGCCCCCCTAGGAAATTGTTTGCTTATTTGTTTTGAGGACATTGATCAATTTTCCCTCTTGTGAATGTGTATGTTCTGAGTTAATAAATCTGGTTATGAAAATGTAGTCTCTAGAAAAGAATACAAGAGTTTACTAGGGAGGGTTTTAGTTCAAGTTTTAGTGGAAAAATAACTAAGGGTATGAATGGTGGGATATTATCCCTTGAAATAGGTTCTATGTTGTTTATTTCCTCAAATTCATATCCCTCCTCCTCGACAAGGGACATTTCATCACTCTCTTATTTTATGTTTAAGTAGTCATATTTTTTTCTATTATAATGATATCTTGGAAGTCAAAATATTCATCTATTTATTTTGTAGATTTCTCAAATTCAAACAAAACGTTTTTCACCTACTTGGAATATTATTATCCCTTGGTTCACATTAATAAGTGTCTTTTCAATGGCTATAAAAGGTCGTACTTGGGGGATTAGAACTTATCCTTCCTCTTATATGTCCAAAATGAGGAAGTCCACTGGAAAAATAAACTTTCCAACTTTGAATAAGATATCCTCAATAATTCCTTGGAAATATTTTATTGATCGGCCGTCAAATAGGAGTTCCACTCTAGTTGGTTTGAGTTCTCTGAGTCCAATTTAAGGAATTCACTCATAGGCATGAGGTTTATGGTGGCTCTTAAATTGCACAAGTCTCATCCAAAGTTACATTTTATTATTGTGCAGGTGATTTAAAATATCCATAATATCTCATTTTTAGTGGATTTTTTTACTAAACAACCACATAGAATTGGTCATTTATTTAGATGAATCCTAGTTCTTTCATTTTTCTTATATCAGATAGAAGTTCATTGAGAAATTTCTCATAGGTAGGAATCTGGGTGATTCCCTTAGTAAATGGAATTTTGATGTGAAATTTCTTGAACATATCCAATAATTTCTTTTATTTCCCTAGGATCCTTCCTCACCTCATTCTTTTTAGAAATGTTAGAGGTGGATTGTAAGGTTTTGGCGCAATATATATGTCTTCAATGGGTTTCTCTTTTGTCAGGGATTTTGTAAAATGTGCTACCACATGATGTATCTCTTGAGAAGTTTCATTTTATTATATATAATCTTCTTCTATTATTATTTTTTTACGTTTATTGGGTTCCTTGTCTTATTTTTATTTTCCTCCACATGGTTTCTAAAAGTCCAGGACTTTCCAACTCCTCAAGACCACTACCTTTTCCTCTTCCCTCGAGTATGTATCTGTATTACCAGGTGGAGTACCTGGTAATATCTATAACAAAATCTTTGATATTTTTCCCATTTGATTCTCAAGGATACAAAGATCCTCCATTTTATTCATCATTTCTATCTATTGGGTGTTCATCCACTGGTCTACCATTTGAATGAAGGCTTAGAGTAAATTTTCCAAATTTGTTTGAAGAAGAGAGGCTAGTTGTGTAGGTCCTACTAAAGCTAGATGAAATTTTTATTATGATATTAGAGGTAACGGTTATTAGTTACTTATTTTTGTTGTCTAGGCATAGGATTCATTGTTATATATCCTAGTGGTACTAGATTCTTGAATGGTTCCTGGACACTTCTTTTCTAGTAGTAGTTATGATTATTTTTTATGGCTATTTAGATGGTATCTATTTATAATAATATTTTGGTTTCTAAAATTGGTGATTAATATATTTTTAATTAATGTAATTACAATATTTTATATGTTGTTCCTCAAAAATTTCCATTCAATTTTGATATAGGTGTGGACCACCACACATTTCG
The DNA here is from genome assembly GCA_963277665.1 of Viscum album. Taxonomy (NCBI): domain Eukaryota; kingdom Viridiplantae; phylum Streptophyta; class Magnoliopsida; order Santalales; family Viscaceae; genus Viscum; species Viscum album. Next base: position 740,316,798 of record OY728167.1, on the reverse strand, counting down.
TAAGATTGGATCTCCATTACTGGAGAAGGAGGGGGATGTGGTGAAAGAGGTAGCTGAAAGGATTCCAGATTCTAGGTTAAGGCCTATACTTATGCATTTGGATGAGTATTTTATTCAACTTGGTGGATGACACACTTGGGCGGTCCAAGATAGCTTTTCCATAGACTAGCGTTATGAGAGACTTCATCCAAAATTGTTCGGCTAGGCTCGCGTGTTTTAAACATCATCCCTCCATCAACGGCGTCATCAATAACTATTCAAGTAGATGTTTGATGATTTATAGAAAGTTTGTAATTTCATCCTAATATTAATCATGTGATGTGGGAATTTTTGGGTGATTTCCTTTAAATTATCCCATGTTTCTCATGTCAACCATCCATTTGTTTAATAAAAATTTTGGATGTAATTCTAGAGTTTCCAAGTCTGTATAGGAAGAATGTACTTGTCTTGGAATTTCATAGTTAAATAATTCCAAGTCATGATTGACTTGGGAACTTGTATTTTGAGCCAATCCTTGGATTGTTCTTTAAGGGATAAGGGAAAGAATCTTAGTCTTATAGAATCATATTATACCCCATGGTTGTGAAATGTATTGAAGACTTCCAAGAATTATGAGATATGTTCATGGGGATATTCACATTGAAGGACACTAAACTTACCCATATTCCAAATCATATGACTGATTCCAGGATTAATCTAAAAGGTATGTGGCTGAATAGGAGGGTGTAAAATACTATTTGTAACACCATTTATTGATGGTAATAATTGATCAATAATAGTGCACTCTTGTTGCACTATTTTTTCTCCATGTAGTGCGGGTTACATACTTTTCATGTTGGATTGATTGGGACCTGCAGGATTGCTGTGGTCTACCATTTTTTTAAGGAATGTGTTTAGAAATGTACCTCTTGATTTCTAGTTTGATGTTTAGTTGTTATTGTGCATTGAGTATCCTTAAACAATACAAGGGGGTCTGATGCATGCACTAGGCTGCAAGGAGAAGGGCTCAATGGTATCTAGAAAGAAAGAAAAAATATTGAAAAGTGAAAGGGGTACAAGTGAGGTAATCGTAGGTTCTTGTCTTAGGTTTCTATTATTTATAACATCTTTACGTCCCCAGAAGTAATGCCAAAACATAATGCACCCACACGCATCATTTAATTCGTGTGGGTTGCGGCCAGATTAGTTTATTGTTCCCAAAATACACTTTCTACTACAGCGTAGTATAGTGACATTGCTGGGTCGATCCCATAGAGATTGAACTAGCTGAAAGAAAATAATACATTGAACCCTATGTGTAGGAGTCCTCACAAATTGGTCGACTTTTTTAGTAGGTATTTTATATTAAGTTCAAAGAGAGAGAATGGATCAGGATAAATTTCAGGGTTTAGGTAAAAGGGTGATCTTAATCCTAACTTTGTATGGTCCTAAGGTTTAGGTTGTGAAGCATCAAAGGTCAGTAGTTGACTTTGCTCAAATAAATTAGATCTATTAAAGAGGAAACTAGTCCTTATTCTATAAGTAGATACAACCTAGATGCATTAATCCTAGCTTCTAAGGAATAAATTATCATAGGCTATTGGTCATAATCCATTCCACTCCAATCAGGTTAGCGTTGTTCATTCTGATTCCCCATGGTCAGGGTTTCATAAATGAATTGAATAAAAAAATTGTTTACCTAGATTACTATACTTAGGGTTACCAAGTTGAGAATTAAATATTCATTAAGTTTAGACACCCCCTACTCTCGACCACTTCCCTAAGTGTTTTAGCAACTCATTGTAGAATCGATCATAAGTGGGTAATGAATTTAAAACTTGTTTAGATTACCAATAACAATTGAAATCAAGTAGTTAAGGATCATTTATTCAAGAAAAATAAGTTTATAAATCAAATCAATAACAACTTCAACCCTAAACTTGTATAAAATGAGGAATGAGAAAGAACATGGTAAGGGTTCTTCATCGAATATTTTTTGAAATAGAACACACATGTAACTCGATATTGGTGGTGCAAAGGCGGTGAAAAATGCCTGAAAATTGAACCATGATGCTTAAATAGATGTAAAAAAATAAAATGAATTGATGCAAGTTGAGTTGATAGAAATGGGAGAACAGAAAAAGAAGAGATTACATGAGAGAAATGAGAAAAATCAAAGATAGTAGTGTGTTCTAGAGCTATTGCATGGCTGAGATGTAAATACTTGGGGTTTTACATGACCTGTAAATATCCCATATCGTGTAATTCCAATCCAAGATTTTATCCAAAATTTAATCAGACATGAATCTCAGGCGGATCTCATCCTCAATCTTTGAGATTTAGAAGTTTGACTCTTCTTAGAACTTGTATTGTGTCTTCATGATGTGTTTCTTCCTTCGGCTCGATCTTTAAATCAGGAATTAAATTTTGAACGTTACATGACGTGTATTGGAGATTATCGTCATGTAATCATTTCATGGATTCTAATTCCCTCGCGACTTGTTATACCCTATGAATTATGCCTACACATCCAATATGTTCATTTCAGGACATGTAGTTATCATTTTGGTCAGTTTTCCACATCATTTCCAAAAGTGTCTTAGAAAACTATTTCCTGTAAAAATCAATTCATACCTAGTGAATTTCTTAGTAAACAATAAATATTCTTTAATTAAATGAATGTGGAATTTCTATACTAATTCAGATTATCAATGGTGAGTGAAGTGATATGTTGGGTTTATTTTAGAAGAGGGAAAGGGTTTTATCAGCACTAACAAAAAATTGCAGATAAAAGAAATATTTATCAGTATTAAAACAATAAATTCTGATAAAAACCTCATAAATAGTAAATTCAAAATGATTAAATTTTAAAAAAACATTAAAATACAAAATATAAATAATAAATTACTCATTAAAATGAATAATAAATAATTATATAAAAAATAAAAAAATAAAAATGAATAAATATTAAAAATGAATAAATTTTAATTATATAAATTACAATTGTATTAAAATTTATTAAATTAATATGTATTAATAAATATTAAAAAAATGAATAAAATTAAAAAAAATATTAAATGAATAAATATTAAAAATATTAAATGTTAATTAATAATTTTAAATGAATAAATTAAAAAGGTATTAAAAATGAATAAATAATATTAAAGATATAAATTTAAAAAAAAAAAAAAATCTAAATATTTATAATTGAATAAATTATAAAAAAAATAAATTCAATAAATTAAAATTTTTTAAAAATTGATTTATTATATTAAATAATACAATTGAGTAAATTACAAAAACTCATACGTGAGGGTATCGGATACATAAGGGTTTAACCTTACATAAGGGGACTAGATACGTAAGGGCCTTAGGGAGACCAAAGGCCTTCGGGCCATAGGGCCTTCGGGCTATAAGGGACTTCAGGCCAACAATGGCCTTTGAGCCACAAGGCTTTCAGGATACAGAAAAGACCAACAAGTAACTCAGGCAGACCACATGGGTGCAGACCCAAATGGGGATTTGGAGCAAAAATAGCAACCCCCAGAGCTTAGCTAACTGGATTGGAAGAATGAGAGGGTATAGAAACTTTTATTGGGACCAGGCACCGCGTAGCTTTGCACGAGGTAATGCTAGTCAATCAGCCATGCGAGGTGGGGATCTAGCTACCTTCAATATGCAGATGCTGAAGGGGGGATATTTCAAGTGTGTCAGGTCTTGGGCCACTAAGGTCATGTATTGGTTCATATATGGGCCTTGTACCTTGGGCCTATGGGTCATGTAGGGTTCCCCTTAAACCCTTAAAAGGGGTATTATCCCAAAATAAATAAATAAATAAGGCCTTCAGGCCATTCGAGCAATATTATTAATAATAAATGTGTTACAAAATTTTATAATGTGTGTATTAAAATTATGAATAATAAAAATTATTAATAATTAAATAAAAAATGTGTTAATATTATAAATAATAATAAATGTATTTGAAGATGATTTGAACCATGGATCTGGGGCCCAAACCTATGTCTCCAGTATGTTGATTTAAACTAAAAAAACATATGCACATAGATAAGTAACATGGGTTTGCAAAGGGAAAAGGTGGTAAAACACTAATTCCTAAAAACAAAAGGTACAGGGTGACAAAAAATATGTGAAACACTAACTATCAGTGTAATCAAACCCCATGATTGTGCATCATTCTGAAACATCAATCATACTTTTATCAATTTCCATTGCTCTAATATCCACCTCGATTTGTAAGATGTCGACCTCTCCTCCATTGGGTAGTCTGTCGTGATTCAGTTTTTTCATACATGTTTGAGATGCCTTCATTCTCTCATGTGGCTTCCTCATATTTATCTGGTCCAGATTCATTTGATGCATCATTATTTAACACATCATCAACCAAATAATTTTTTTCATATATTTTAATTTTATCCTGTTTTGAATGGTCATTCAAATCTTGTGTCAATTCCTTTGTATGCTCATCTTCCAAAGTTCCAAGACTTTCTTATGGGGAAGCCTTATCTTTTCTGCTAACATTACCTTCCAATATATAAAAATATGTATGATGGAAATCATCCATAGGGCTAGACAGTTAGTCTCATACAAATTTACCCATGTTTTTAGGGTTAAGCGGTTAAATGTACAGTAGCTTCGGTTGTCGATTCCTCAGAGGCCTAAGAAGAAACCTATATACACGCACATTCTATGAAATGATTTTGGCTATTAAGTGGCCAAAATTGAGTTTATTTTATATAAGTTTAATTGAGAACTACATGACTTAAGTAAATTCAAATTATGATAAGGGTTGATCTTAGGTTGTTATAAGCGGTGGATTGGATGAAATTATTCTTTAGTGATTTCAATTTCTTATATTTGAGATGATTTCATTCAAGGATATCAAACAACTTCATCACATACTGTCTCATAACAACACAATCTAATAATAATCACCTATACTCTTAGAGGATAATATTTGTGATTACTTCAAGGTAATGATTCGTATTTTCACTTAATGTGTGTGGCCTTAAAATTCAATAAGGACGAAGAAGTTTTAAAATCGTCAAATAAAAATCTCATCTAAAATAAGTGATTAGAGATTAATGGAGTGATAAATAACATCCAATTAATGCCCTTACTACTCCCTTAGATCAAACCATTACTGTTTTATCCCTCCATTGATCCTAAGATCTTAATGGAAGTAGTAAGTAGACTCATGAGTGAGGAATTAAAGTAAAGAAACAAAAGCAAAGTAACAAACACTCCATCATTGTGTGATAAATATCACTAGGTTTGGTGTGAATAAATTCACACCATGAAGAAAAAGTATGAACGTGTTAATAATAATAACATAAAATGAGAATAATAAGAACTTTTATTAAGAAACTATGATGATTTGGAACAACTTACATGTGAAAGACAAAGTTGAAACAACAAAATCGCGGCATAACATTACAATGAAAGAAAGAACCCCAGATCATTAAATCCTCCAAAAACACTGCCTTAAATAGTCATTTTCAGAACCTTGTGTAGAGCCCCCATATTTACAAGTCTCCAAAATTAATGGTGGTAGGTCTAGGTTGGTGGAAGGTAAGAGAGAGGAGACTTTTCCACCCTTGACAATCAATTAGAGCCAACTTTTATCCACTAGACAAAGGCGCTGAAAGGAGAATCTAAATGGCTGAAATTATATGGGCCATAGAATAATAAAATGAAGATATAGATGTCCCCTAATATTAATTAATATTTTATACAAAATAGATATTTTTTTGTGAGATATGTGTAAAATGGTGGGATGTTTTTCTAGGCCGTAGAATCTGGCCCAAAATTTTATTTTCAAATTGGCCGCATGAAAATCCCTTTAAAACTCTAAATTATCTCTTTTACCTATTGGATGAAATGTTCCCCTTGATTTCCTATATCTTCATTTCAATTTTTAGAATTATTGGTCTTGGATACTGGCCTCTACAGTAGTTTAATTAGGCTTTTGTCCAATTTATTTTTCCTAGAATGTGTTGGCATGAAAGCTCATTTTGGTGGTCTTTCGATGTGAATATTCAAGTGCTCCAAAATTAGGAATAGTTCCCAATGTAATGAGAAACCTGAAAATTAAATATTAAAATAAAATAAAGAATATTTTTTTATTTTATGAGTTGTTCAAAATTATACAATTTAATATTTCATTTTAAGGGGGAATTACAATCATAATGTGAAATGATGTTCAAAGTATAAAATTCACTAAAATGGTGTTTATTAATAATAAATCACATGAATATTATATATATTAAAAATTAATATTAGCCTATTTTGGTGGCTAATCACACCCCCTAACTTGAGTTTTTCTTGTTCCGAGAAAAATATATCTCAAAAATATGAAATTCAAATTCCTTTTACAAAACATTTTAATACACATTTCTCACCAAAATACCTCATAACAAAAAATTATGAAACCCATAAAAATCATTTAAAAAAATCTATGTTCAAAGGCATATACCAAGCCCAAGCCCATTCCTTTGTTCAAATTCATCACCACATTTCATCCATTTTCAATTAAGCAGGATGAAGTGTTGTGTATCACAATAGATAGGGGGGTTCATATTTATTCAAGGGGGAAATGATGGAAGCACTAGTTGGAATAACATTTAAAAATTAAGATGTGTGTTCAAATTTTTTGTTTTTTTGTTTTTTTTCCCCAATTTTTTCATGGTAATTGAAATTTCAATCAATAGAGTCAACCCATGTAACAAGACTTTTCCAATGACTCCTAGGCTTAAAGACCTTAGGGAACCAAGTGAACTCCACATAATCGGGAATTATCTCTTGTTTACTAAGTCAAAAATAAAGTCAAATTACCAAAAATAGAGATAAAATTACTGAATCTTGGCCAGACAACTATTGATTCACGATCCCCAGGTGCCGCAAAGTCACACATTAGGTCATTTCGTTTCTCTATGCAAAAATTTATTATTATTATTATTATGTTTTTGATTTTTTTTATTGAATACTCATATTAAAACTAAAATTATCACCAAACTTGTACTATTTATTTTGGTGACCCCATTAACTCAAACTAATACCCCACAATCCAGAGGACGTGTATTGTGTTTTTTTATTAAATGGATGAAAATATAAATGATTAAAAATCAAATCGGACAACCGCACTTTCCAAAATCTATGCACACGAACTTAAACCTGAATTAAAATAAAAATCAAGGCATAAAAATTTATTTGATATTCAATTCAAGGATTGAAATGTGTATTATCATGTTCAAGGTTAAAGTAACTTTTCCTTCCATTAAGGTGCACTTTTTTTCAAATCGTTTTCTTGCACACAAAATAAATTTTTTATCTCCCACCCCGAATGTAAAATAACATTGTCCCCAGTGTTTGAAGAAAAGAAAATTTTAGAAGGGGGTAGAATTAGATAAGGGGAGTTCAAAAAGGAAATTGAAAATTAGGATCATGGAATGAAGTCACCTGGTGGTTGAAGTTGAAATTCTTGTTTCTCCCTTTTAATCTCTTTATCTCTATGTCACTCTGAGAATTCCCTAGTGGAAAAAGGAAAAACAAAAAAAACTATATATATATAATAAATAAAGTAACATATAAGTATATATATAAAAATTATAGAATAAGGGAACACTATAAGTTGTAGGTTAGTTGTAAGTGCATGTACCTGTCTCCATTCGGTCCCGGGTTTGAGTCCTCTCGGCTTCGCCTATTAGGATGAGGTTTTCCCCATGACCTACGATGTGTCCTTTTATATATATTTTTTTATTATATTATTTTTGTTTTGTATTTTTATTTTAACCTAAAAACCCATAAAAATAAAAATAAACTGATGATACAATATTTTCTTTTAAAATTTCTGGGTATGGTATTACTCAGGGATTACGCCACGTGACACGGATGAATATGGAACTCCCCTTTCATACCAATCCAAACTCATACTAGAAGAACATATCAATAGTCTATTTTTTTATATTGAAATGGTTCATTAATCCTAATTGAAAAATAAAGATGATTCACAATGATTGGAAACATGAAAACCACGAGTTGCCTCTCGTGCAGTGCTTTTGTTTAATGTCATTATCCTGACATGTATTGTTTATGTATTTTCCTCATCTAAGGTTGGTTTACACAAGTATTCATAAACTTCATGTTTTTTGGAATGGTTAAATTAATGGTTCAACACTATGACCATTAACTTTAATGGTTTGGCCATTAGTGGGATATTGAATTTCTACAGCCCCATGGGGGTACACAATATGCACTATGTATGGACCTGACCATATGGACCTCAACTTTCCTAGGAGTAAATGAAGTTTTTAACTATACAAGATAACAGGTTTACCAAGTATAATGTGTTTGGTTTTATTATTTTGAGATAGTTAGACTTGTAATTTCTCTTTGTTGATCCTTGAATTTTCATAAACCTCCATCCTTAGTTCCTCAATTTCATTGAGATATAATTTCCTTTCTTTTCAGCCAATGAGAGGTCATAATTAATTTTCTTAATTGCCCAAAAAGCATTATGTTCAATCTCCACTGAAAAATGTAATGATTTTCCATAAACCAACTTATATGGAGACATTTCTAAAATGGTTTTAAATGTGGTTTTATAGGACCAAAGAGCTTCTAAGAGTTTGCTCGACCAATATTTCCTCGATGGATTAATAGTTTTCTCAAGAATTTGTTTGATTTATCGATTGCCTAACTCAGCTTGACCATTGGTCTATGGGTCATAATAAGTAGACACTTTGTGAGAAATTTCATACTTGTCCATGAGTGCTGAGAATGGACGATTGAAAAAATGAGTTCCATGATCACTAATTATAGCCTTAGGAATTCCAAATCTAGAGAGGATGTTTTCTTTAAGAAATATAATCACAGTTTAATGATTATTGGATTTTTTAGGAATGGCCTCAACACATTAGGAGACATAATCTATAGCTAAAAGGATGAACAGATACCCCCTAGAGTTTGGTAAGGGTCCCATGAAATCAATTCCCCAATAATCAAAGATTTCAACGACCAGAATGGGAGTGAGGGTAAGTTGATTACTTTGGGTAATGGATACTAATTTTTGACACTGAGGGAAACTTTTGCAGAATTGGAAGGAATCCTTAGTGAGTTTAGGCTAGTAGAAATCACTTTGGAGGACCTTTTTAGTGGTTTTATTTGTGGAAAAGTGGCCTCTACGTGCCTCTCTATGAAAAAATTTTAGAATGGACTCTTGATCAGACTTGGTAACACATCTCCTAATGATTTGATTATGACAGAACTTGAAGAGTTAAGGATCATCAAACACATTGTGTTCGACATTAGAAAATAATTTCTTCTTAGCTTGGGTCCTGAGGAATTTTTTAATGTCACCTATCATGACCTGTCCCCTGGGGCCCGTGTCGTGACTACCCCAAGCCCGACTTCCATAAGCTAGGGGTTGGAGACTAGCACCTATGTTGTATTCCCTAAAACTCATAAGGCATTACCTTTATAACCTTTAAGCACATGTAACCAATCACAAAGAAATATAGGAACACAAGTAAACTGAACTATAAACAGATTGAGTGCAGTAAGTAAAAGGGGCCATAATACAAGCCCAACTAGAAAGTACAAGTACAACTGTGATACAAAACAACTGAAGAAAAGGGAAAGTCAGTTGATGGGTCATCCTATGAAGATCCTAACAAAAGGATAGGTAAAGATCGCCTCCTTAGCACTCCACGTCTGTTTGTCTCCTCCGCGTATCGACACGTCATATGGTCCACCTCCAGGCACCGTCCAGTACAAGTACTCTCAGTCTTAGTCAGCATTTTCTGTCGTCTGCATCCAACACAACAAGGTTCGGGCATAGCTCATGCAGGGGTGAGTATAACGATACTCAGTAGGGACCCCGAGACCCTCATGGTCTCACAAAACAAAATTCAACAAGGATAAAACACAATTTATGAATTAAATAGATAACCCTACATAGGTATATGCCCATACATATACCTAAGTTATCAAATAATCTATCTCAATCGTGAGGTAAACACATAGATACTGACTCAGCTCACACCAGGATTTATTCTAGGGGTAGTAACAAATAACATTCTGAACACCTCGGTTTCTGGATAACTCCTCCTCTTTCAAGTATAGTGGGCATGCCGCATCACACATAGGCGCTTCCCACTAACCATAGACTATTGAGGTACTCCTCCTGTCGAGTACCGTGGGTCTACCACATAACCAAGGCGCTCCCCACCGTGGGTCTACTGCATCACCAAGGTGATCCCCCTCTTAGACTACTGAGGTACTCTTCCTGTCGAGTATCGTGGGTCTACTGCGTCACCAAGGCCCTCCCCAACATGGGTCTTCCGCGTCACCAAGGCACTCCCCACTGGGCCATTTGAGTCACTCCGAGTCGAAATGGTCAGTATTCGTCATGTCTCACCCAGCTGCTGGGTTCCCGCACTATGCTTTCTCATCTCTCATAGGTCCCCTCCATGAGTTACTGGTCGATACTCCAACTACCACGAAGTCCCATGGAGAATTATCTCAATGGTCGGCCACGTCAAAGAGGTCTCAACATAACAGATGGTGATTCAATCGGACGCCCGGTCTGTGAGTTATTATCCTTTTAGCCCCAGGGGCCCGGTTGGATTCGTGATCGATCCAACCTAACTGTTATTCAATTTTATCAAAATCACATTGGGGTATCACTCAAAGTTACTAAATCGCTCCAAGGTTCCCAACGCCGCTGACGGTTCGTCAAACGGACATCTAGTGCCAAAGATATGGCCAGAATAAGGTAAAAGGGGTCATAGTGGGCCCGAGTCCAGTCTGACCTGGTCGGACCGACCTGGCCTGTAGTGCGGCCTAGCCCATAGGGTAATGAGAGGGAGAGGACTGGTCGCGGGTACCGTGAGGGAGCGGACCGGCCGCGGGTACCGAGAGGGCGTGGACCAGCCGTGAGGGTGGCGGACCGGCCGCGAGGGCGGTGACTAGCCGCGAGGGCGGCAGACTAGCCACAAGGGTGTGGACCGGCCGTGAGGGCGGCCAACCGGCCCCAAGGGAGTGGACCAGCTGCGACGGCGGCAGACCGGCCGCGGGGCGATGGTTTGGCCGCGGGCAGGCGGCTCGTGAGAGGCTGCAGGTGGTGCGGCCGGGGCGGCTCGGAGGGATGCAGTGAGGGTGGTTCGGCCAGGGCATGGGGCCAGATCGGCTCGTCCCAGACAGCGGCGCGGCTCGGCGGACGGTGGCGCGGCTCGGCACGGCAGCGGCGTTGTGGCACGACACGGTGCCTCAGCATGGTTACGGTGCGGCTAGGGGGTTCGACCCAAGGTGGCGTGGTGGCTCAGTCTGTCCGTAGGTGGCGCGGCCAAGAGTGCGAAGCGCTACGGGGCAGAGTGGGTCAAAGAGGCCGCGGGTAGCGGCATCGTTGCCTTCTTCGCCTTTGTCTCCTTCCTCCATTTCGAAGGACACACCAAATAAGAACAGCAGAGGGTTCGGACCATGTTTTTTTTGCCCGCACCCTCCGCATTTAGAGTGGTAGCAAGAAGCTAAACATTAATCATGACTCAAGAATGAGGATATTAATTGAGAATATTAAGGAATTTAATAACCATCTCTACCTAAAATTATTCGTTGATGATGATGAGGAGGGAAGGCTGGTCGGTCGAAGATGTCCCACGTCGGTTGCCACCCCAAGGTACTTTTGAGGAAGAAGTCAAAGACGTTCCTCACCGGCGTTCTATGTTTGTAGAAGAATTATTTGTGGGGGAAGTTCTACATTGGATAGATTTCTCCCTAAGCTCTCTCCTCTCCCAAAAAAATCCACCAAAATAATAGATTAACCCATATATTATTTTTTTGGCAAGAATTCAAAAAGCTTAATTAATTATGGTGGGTGGCATAATTAATCATGAGAAGGGTTGGCACAGTTAATGTGGTGTGTTGGATTAAATTAAAGTGGAGGAGGGTTCGCATAATTAATGTGGAGGAAGTCAAGAGGCTTCTTCACATTAATGAGGGGTCTTGAGAGGTTTTGGCCTCGGGTGTTCCCCACCACCATAACCTCTCATGGGAGGTTAGGTTTTGGTGGTCCCCACCACCATAACCTCTCATGGGAGGTTAATGTCTGGTGGTCCCCACATCTCAACTTCCACATAGAGGTTTAGTTCTGGGGGACCCCACCACCCAACACCCACATGGGTGTTGAAAATAAAAAATAAAATTTCACACACTTTTATTTTTATTTTATTCTTTCGTGAAAAACCCAAAAACTAAATTTCACCCTCGACCATCCACTGTCAAGGAGAAAGTATCCTTAAGAGAATATCTGCACTACGAGTTCAACGGTGCCCTCATATTTCAATTCAAAGCACTGGTTCAAAATTTATAAAAACATGCTTGTACGTTTACTAGACGTACCCGAATAAAAGTTCAGAAATTCATTCTGGGAACTTCGGGCCTCAAAATCACGTGTCGTCAATTTTCGCGGACTCATAAAACTCTCATATATTTAAAAAAATACATGGGAATTCTGGTTATTTACATTATACCCACCTGAGGGATCTACATCCCCGTAAGACACAACTCAAACTAGGAAAACAAGTGGGGGTACTGAGAACGTATCTGAGCCTCCTGCTCCCATGTGCTCTCCTGGAGGTTCCCGTGCTGACAGCGAACGTGCACCAGAAGTATCCACCTTCTAAAAAGGACCCACTAATATTGATCATGAATCTCTACTAGAACCACCGTAAAAGTCGCCCCATTGTCGATGTATAACTCGACAAAGTCGATGAAGTGAGAAGTTTCGTGCACGTATCTCCTCATCTGGGATACGTGGAAGACGTCGTGCACCTGGTGCAACTGAGGTGGAAGAGATAAGTGGTATACCACCTCGCCAACTCTACTGAGGACCTGAAAGGGTCTGATAAACCTCAGAGATAACTTTATGTCTTGACCAAATCTCTGCAAACCTCATCGACGTGAGACCTATAGAAAGATGTGGTTTCCATCCTCGAACTCTAGAGGTCTTCGTCACCTGTCGGCATATGAAATCAGCCTACTCTGTTCAGTCTTCATCTACTCTTAGACAATATTCATCTTCTCTGTGGTTTTCCATACCATCTCTGGTCCCACTAGTGCTGACTCCCCTGGGTCATTCTAGCACAAAGGTGATCTGAAAGGTCGCGCGTACAATTCCTCAAAAGGTGTCATCCCAATGGTGGAGTGATGGCTCTTTTTGTAAGAAAACTCCACCAAAGGCAAGTGATCCTTCCAACTGTGATTAAAGTCGAGGAAGAATGCACGTAGCATGTCCTCGAGGGTCTGAATAGTCCGCTCAGTCTGGTCATCCGTCTAAGGATGGAAGGTGGTGCTCAAACAAAGTTGCATCCCGAAATCCTCCTGAAACCCCTTCCATAGTCGAGAAGTAAAACGCGCATCACGATCGAAGACAATCATTGAGGGTACTCCATGTATCTGCACAATCTCCCGCAGATAGAGGCGTCCCAAGCTCTCACTGAACCCTGCTCTCTGATCGGTAGGAAGTGGGATGACTTGGTGAGTTAGTCGACGATCACCCAGATAGATTTATGTCCCTTGGATGTATGTGGAAGTCCTATCACGAAGTCCATGGATATCCCATCCCACTTCGACTCTGGGACCTCAAAAGTTTGAACCAAGCCTGATGGTACCTGATGCTCCGCCTTCACTTGCTAACAAGTGAGGCGTCAAGAGACAAACTCTACAACTTCTTTCTTCATTCCCAGCCACCATTGTCGTCATCGGTGATCCTGGTACATCTTCGCTACTCCTAGATGTACCGCTAGAGGGGAAGTGTGGAACTACCTCAACACTTCCTCATGAAGTGAAACTGGTACCATGGTACTTCCTCTAAAGAGGATGACGTTCCCCCCACCTTTATAAAATCCATCAGGTGCCTACCCTATGGATATCTGGGCACGTCGATCCTCACAGTCAGCATCCCCATGTTGCACCTCCATGACTCGTTGAAGAAGTGGGAGAGTGATTGTAAGAGACTGAAGTAAAGATTATCCATCTCTATCCACAAAGGATATCTATAAAGCAGCCAGCTGCTTCGTTGCCTCACCTAGCAGCTGTATAGCAGACCTCTTACTGAGTGCATCTGCTACAACAGTCCCCTTCCCAGGAGTATAGAATATCTCGAAGTCATAGTCCTGGAGGAACTCAAGCCAATGTCGATTTCTCAGGATCAGGTCCTTCAGAGAGAAGATATACCTGAGACTCTTGTGATCAGAGTAAACTGTAAAACATTCACCCATCAGATAGTGCTGCCATATCTTCAAAGCAAATACCACTACTGCTAACTCTAGGTCATGGGTAGCATAGTTTTTCTCATGTTGTCTCAGCTGTCGAGAACCATATGCTATCATTTCTTTCTCTTGCATCAGGAAACATCTGATTCTGGTCCCTGATGTGTCGCAGTAGATTACGTACCCTACGACTTCCTTAGGAATCCTTAATATGGGGGGCACTAGTCAGCCTTTGTCTCAACTTCTGAAAGATCTTCTGGCATCTCTCCGACCACACAAAAGTTTTCCCCTTCTTCTTCAACATTGATAGTGGTGCTGCAACTCTGGAGAAGTCTTGAACAAACCTCCGGTAATATCTATCTTTACCCAGGAAACTATGTACCTCCATCGCACTCCTGGGTGGCTCCCAAGCGAGTACCACCTCAATCTTCACTGGATCCACAGAAACTCCAGCCTCTAATATGACATGTCCCATAAGGTGAACCTCTCGGATCTAGAACTGGAACTTCAAAAGCTTACCATAAAGCTGGTGCCCTCGGTGTGTGTATAGTACTACCCGAAAATTATAGGCATGCTCCTCCTCAGTATTCGAGTAGAACAGAATGTCATCAATGAAGTCTACTATAAAGAGATCAAGGTATGGCTGAAAGATCCTGTTCATGAGTCCCATGAAAATTGCTGGAGCGTTGGTCATGCAGAATGTCATAACCAAGAACTCGTAATGGTCATACCAACATCTAAAAGCCATATTCTGCACATCCTCATCTCGAACTCTGAGCTGGTAATATCCTGATCTGAGGTCTATCTTTGAGAACCACCGTGCTCCCTTCAGCTGATCAAAGAGGTCATCAATCCTCAGGTTTTTGAACCTATTCTTCATGGTCACCTAGTTCTGGCTCCGATAATCAACACAAAGCCTCAAGCTCACATCATCCTTCTTGGCGAACAGAATCGGGGCTGCCCATGGTGAAACACTGGGCTAGATGAATCCCTTCCCCTATAAGTCCTCTAGCTGTACTCGTATCTCGTGAAGCTCTGCGGGAGCCATCCGATACGCTGGTGTAGATATCGGTGTCATCCCGGGGTAAAAGTCAATGTAAAATTCCACCTCTCTGGAAGGAGGTAGACCCAGAACATTGTCCGGGAAAACATCTGCGTACTGGTCCACCACTATAGGATAGCTCTGACTATCTACATCAACTGCTCCGAGGGTAAGGCAAGCCAATGGATGAGTGATCGGCAGCACCCTCCTCCGGGTAAGTCCATCCTATACTGCAAAGGCCCCCTTCTCACAGATGAAGGTAAACCTAGTCCCATTTGTAGAGATGCGCCACACTTTTTTCCTAATACAGTCTATCTAAGAATATACTGTAGATAACCAGTCCATAAAAAAGATGATGACGTAAGGCCTCGATGTCACTGTTAGGAGATCTCATCCAAAGCTCTCTCCTCCTAGAGTAAGCTCGCACTGCCGTCACCAATGCGTAATCATCGAATCTGCTCCTATAGAAGTCTCTAGCCATAAGGATCAACCCAATGGCTCCGTCAGAATCTCCGAGCTCCGAATGAGGGTAGTGTCAATGAAAGAATGACTGGAACCTGTGTCTATAATTATTGAAACTATGGTGGAGTAGACACAGATCGTACCTTGAATCATCTCTAGAGCACCATGATCATAAGCCTCAACTACCTGGAGCTGAGCTCTCCCCATTCCACCTACTCCCTATGGTCAGGGTGGACCTCTTGGTGGTGGTGGCAGTAATATCTCAAATCGTCACTCACCGCCAGTAGCACGACCAGCTCCTTTTCCACGTCCGCCTACTCCATGCGGACCACCTCGATCGAACCTTTTTCTTTTCTTAAGCGGTCCTTTGACTGTCTGCTGGTCATCCGCATGGCGGGTCCGACAGTCACGAGCCATGTGACCCTGCCTGCCACCTGAGAAAAAATGTATTCTCCTAGAATGTCTGTAGAGACCCGAAGCTTAACGTACAAGGACATTACATTACTTTTGCGGAATACTTATTACATAACAAAAACTCACACACAAGGACCGTAATAGTTTAGTTTCTTTGGAAACTCGGAACGTAATCTTCTAATCACGGTGAAAGATCTTCAACATCTCCCATAAATATCTTCCCTTTTTTTCTTACCTAAAACCTTTCTTTATATCCTGGGGAAAAGAAAACATAAAAGGGTGAGCTCAAATGCTCAGTAAGGGTAAACAAAAGAAATATCAATCACATCATATTCATAAGAACATAACATTTTGGAAATATTAACCTGAAAAAGAGAGCATAATTTCATAACATGGGATAAATCATAGTACTGAAATGAAATCCCAATAATCATAACTTAAAACATGAAACTTTTTGGAATACACACATAATCATAGAGAATCATTTCTTATTAGTCAAGGATCATTCCCAAGACTATCTTAGTGGACAAAGTCCCTTTCTGAACCGAGTTTACTCCTCGTTTCAGTCCTGTTTCACTGAACCGGTATAACCTACCATTCTAGCCATGTCTATCTCATGAGATATATAATCTTTACCCAATGAATTGGAGGGAGATATAGGTCCCACCCATCTCATAATTATACCATTCTTATGTGTGCCACAAAATCATAAACCATACATCATAGCATAACCCATGTAATAAAAATGGGATTCTTAAACAACATGACATCATAAAACAATTCATATAAGATAAAGGAATTCATAAAAATATTTCCATCACAACATAATCAAATCCATGTAATAGTAGGGATATAAATAGAACCCTTTATTATCTTAGATGGAAAATAATTTTGATAAAACACTTGAACTCCATTCTTGAGGAAAATATCCTTTCTACTTCAAAAACATTTTCATTTCTTAACATGTCTTACAATTTTAAACTAAAAGAAGTTTATTAAAAATAAACTTGAAAACTTGTAAAGGATGCTTCTTGGAAATAATGTTTTAAAATCCATTCATGTCGTATAAGTTAAAAAAAACATTCTTCTCGTACTTTTGTCGAAAAAGTCAAAAAAAGTACCTCGTACAAAAAACGACAAAAGATTCCTTTCATATATTTTACTAAAAACTAACCGAAGGGTAAAATAGGATTTAAACAATTGTAGGTGAATGTAAATAATATTACATATTGAGGAAACATGGATGTGGATGATAAAATACACCCCAGTAAATACTAAAGTATAAACAATCTCGGATAAAAATGAGATTGTGATATTTCCCTTACCTTATGTCTGATATGCTTTGTACGTATCCGAACCTCCTTTATAATGATATAATAATGTCATTAACTTATTAAAGAATTATATTCATTGTTATGATATCATATATGGTTCACTTATGACTTTATATTACCCTTTCTTTTGTAAATTCCATGTTAAAGAAGCGTTTTGGGTAAAATAGTTTCATTTATCGTAGGTGTTTGGACTTGTTGTTCTTGACATTATTATTACATATATCATTATTTACTTACTTCCAGAATATAAAACATGATTTATATATCATATATATTCAGTATATATATATATATAATAGATAGATAAATGAAATGAAACACACCGTTCATGGAGATGGTAGTCCGTACGTACGCATGAATGCTGTTTTCCTTTCCTTATTGTCTTGAATGGAAGTAAGTATATGACATAAATATATATATATACATAAATCCGGTAGATTTAACATGTCATATATTTCATTATATATACTTTATAATCATTCATGAATGGTTAATGTGGAGAATGCATCTCATCGCGTCGTGGAGACGGTAGTCCGTATGTACGCATGAGCGATGACATCGTTCTCATGATCGTGAAGTTGTGTTGAAGTGTATGTATACTATTTCAGTGTCAATATAACTTTATAATAATTCTATATAGTTTCTCATTACACCATTATACCCATCCAATTAAGGTGGTGGCGGAAAATAGATTACACCACGGCGTGGAGACGGTATTCCGTACGTGCGCACGCGCGGTGATTTCCTTTTTCCGTAGGATGGATAGAAGGTTAATTAGAGTTGTTTCATATTTATAATAACATATCAGTATATAATAAATACTGATGTTATTACTTTATCATGAAACAACTAAATAAGAAGAAGTTGAATAAAAAAGAAATTGAAAAAGATCGGTAATGGATATTACCTCTTTTTGACGCGCCTTTTCTTAACCTCCACTTAAAGAACTAAGGATGGTCTTTGAAGAAGACCAGGACCTCTAGGATGATACTATGTAAGTGGAGAAGAGATTTGGTCAGGGGTTGGCCGATCTTGAAAGCTCAAATTGGTGTGAGGAGGAGAGGGAGGAGGTGCCCTTTTATAAGGGAGGAGAGGGGCACCTTAGGAAAATCTCAAAATATTATTTTATATTAAGGTAAAATTCGGATTATAATGGTTCCAAAGGGTCTCATTTCGAAGATAAAGTGGGTATGGGTCTAAATCCTCTAATACAATAGGATTTAGACAAGTTTAGGTTATTATTTTAACCTTATCAATTAGATTTAACTCTAAGTCAAATAATTTAACTTTTACCGTGTCTTTTTGTTTTCTCACACTATATGGTTAATAAACTTACTATATCAAGCCAAACGAACCCCAAGTTGTTTATTATAAATATATATAATCTTATATAAGTCATTTTTCCGAACCTTATATTTTTAGAAATAAAATAACAATTAATAATATAATATTTGTTTTAAAAACTAATTTATGTCAATTTTGACACTATTTGGTACATGATTTTTATGAAATTCATAAAAGAATGATAAGTTAGAAAAAAGTTACTTAAATCAACAATAACATGTCATATTAACCTATAAAATTAGTGTAAGTCATAAAAAGTCTCAAATTACATTTATTTGGGCATTTATAACATCAATTATGTCAATATTTTATTAATAAGACAATTACTACATCATCTTTGTGTCATAATAAATGACAATTATTTAATCCCTAAAAATTCTAAATAAATTCCTATGATGTATATACTTGTATTATCTTTCTGTATACTATTCATGTTCGAAGTTTCATGAAGTTTATCACTAGATTAAAATTATTATACTTATAATATTTAAGAAAGTGACATGTTGTCACATTCTTTGGTTTTAATAATAATTAAATTATTTTCATTGAAAAAATTTAATTAAATGAATCTAATCTGACCCTTAGGTGATATGGGTCGACTTTTAGTCATCCAATAGGATTTTGACATTTGTTAGGGTAATTTTAAAATATTATATTTACCCTTAATTACCCGATTTACCTTTAACTATGGTAAATAAAATTTACCGTAGTTACTATTCATAATTCCCAAAAATAAAAAGTAGCTTATTAACATAATTTGGATCCACTGATTCCAAATATGGAATCCATTTTTCCAAATTCAATAAAAAAAAGTTGCAGAAATTAAATTAAAATTAATCCCGTTGTCGAAAGAAAACGTGTTTTTTCTTTAAAACATTGCAAAAGATTGAATTGATTTAACCTACGAATTCAAGGTAAAATCAATGCTAATGACATACATTATATTAAATGGTAAAAATATATTATATTTATACTTTAAAACCTTTCAATATTATAATTTAACCACATAAGATATTACGATGAAAAAGTTATTTTTAATTAAAATATAGCGTGTTTTTACTATTCATTAAAATATGAAAGTTATCGGAAAAATATCAAAACTTTATCTAATGTAAATTTTTATATCCTGATTCAAAATAAGAATTTTATTTTGTCAAATTGAACTTATAAACATGTCAAAAACTAGATTTAAAGTGGGTGCGCCATCAAAAGGTGGCAAACCTGCATTTTTTGAAAAATACTTATTTTACCCGAAAAAATTATTTTGTTCTTATACCATGTTCTAGAAATGTGTAAGATGAATAATAATGTTATAAAATTCAAAATTTAGTTAAAACTATTCATAACGGCTAGTTCATAACAATATTATAATAATATATCGTTGTTTAGTTAAACCGAGTATTGCGTACAACACACACTATCGAGGAAGGTCGTGATTGCGTGTAATGCAAGCCAAGTCAGGGTTACGTGTTGCACAAGAATCCTTCGTTGTTTCGTATAATAGAATCCAACCATATTTCATTTATACATTGAATATATATATATATATATATACTCAATGTTGCGTAGAATAACTATTATCAAAATTGTGTGTAACACGATCCAAGAATAGTGTTGCATATACTGCAAGCTAATACAGTGTTGCATATAGCGCAAGGTAATCTTGGTGTAGCACAAGACATTAATAAAATTAAAATAATATTTTTCATAAAATCTTGGGGTGTTACATTCTACCCCCCTTAAAATGAATTTCGCCCTTGAAATTCGTCGGGGTTATAAATGATTTACTACTCGAAAGTTTGTTTAATAGAAACCCATATCTTAAAAAGGAATACCAAAACATGGCTTTTAAAAACTAAAGTATGAAATGTAACGGTTACTCAAATTAACTCATCACAGGGTAGGAGAACATAGGTCAAAATATGGATATGGAAGAAAAATCTAACCATCAAGTTCTGATGGAGAGTGGTAGAGAACATGGCTATGAAAAAGCCAACAATCACAAAGCTATTGATTTGTGATGATCTAAGGTACCATCTGATTAATCGGATATAAGGGAACGAGGACAACATTTTTGGTTTTCAAGATCATTTCCCTAAAGTTTATGAATTAAAAGAAATACCTGCATGATTTTGGTAAAATCTCACTGTTGTTTGTGAATTGAACAATTTCCACTTCATCCCTTAAAGAAATGAAGTTGAATTTGTTATTCGTGATATGTTAGCAGATCATGTGATAGAATGATGGGTCATTCCATCTCTTTCAAACAAAAGGTTAGCAAAAGTTATAAGTCCATCTTATGGTTAGATTAATCGTATATGGTTCCAAAAATGAACTTATACTTAATATATCATACCTATTAATAAAATAAAACTAGTTTATACTAACCAGGGACTTCCTGTAGGCCAGTGGTAGGCGATAAAGGCCAGTCGCACTTCGGTTGTGGGTTCGATTCCCACAGCCTTGTCTGACGCGATGGGATGTCGCTCGTCCTGCAGGTTGTCCTTTTTCTAAAACTACATTACTATATCATCCCATCAATAATATCGAAAAAAGGTTCTATCCTTAAATAATACTAACTTATGTCCAACATAATCCATTCCAATCTTTAGGATTATCAAAAATACTTCGGTCCAAGCTCATAGTATAGAGAAAATGATCACGTGAATGCCATCATTTATCCCTCATATATCTTGTTCGTCACATTCCAGTCATGTGAATACCATAATCATGTAATCTCTTGAAAAATGAATACCCATTGAATCTTAGTAAAAACATGAGTGCTGTCAAAAGTTAACGCATTCCACATACCAAAAACCCAAAATTCTATATACTCAAACCATGATATAACTATTTCCTTATATCAGTCATGAGCTCATGAATACTATCAAACATTTAATTTTATCCTTATCCCTTCATTATGCGCATATCATCTACATTCCAAAAATATCTGAATAATCTTTCATGGATACTGGTACCATTAATCATACACTTTCAAAACTCAAGGAAAGAAAACAGTGTAACAATCCTTAGATGTCTCATTATTCCATAGTACCATGAGATTACTTATACAACATTACACATGATAAACATGTAATCATTCCACTACATTCTTAAACCATTGACCGAGCTTCAACAATTCTTTCATCTCACATATCATTTGTAGTCTCTTCATCATCATCAACATAAATACTACCCATACGACCATACCGATTCTCTTCATGAGACTTTACCTTAGGGCATTGGTTTGCATAATGCCCGTACATTCCACATTTAAAAAATTTAACCATTGTTGATGTCGTAGCAATACCATTATCCTCATTTCTTGTGTTAACTGAACCTTTTCCTTTGCACTTACTGGATTTGTGTCCTTCTTTTCCACACCCAAAGCATCTTCCAGTTCCTTTGAAACATTCTCCTTGATGCCTCTTCCCACATTATTTACATAGGGGAAATTGAACTTTCTTTCCTCTATGATCATCATGAAACTCCATCTTTCTCTTATTAGCCGAGTCAGGAAACTTACCATATTTGAGTTTATTGATCATATTATGAGATTGCTGATTCGGCATAATAATGATTTTTGGACTTCCAAATCCCATTTCATTTGGTTTCTCATGAAGAATATCATTCCATTGTCCATAATATCCTCCATTATCATGAATCATCTTGTTTCCAGCCATTTTCTAAAACCCAAAAAGAATAGTGTTAGAGGAAAAAATCATAATAAAGGGGGAGTAACTTCAATATCTAACATCTTAGGTTAAATTATAAGATCATTACCATAGTTCTAGGACTATATCCTATACGTATACTTATCCTTAGGGACATCCCTAGACATGCCTTAGAAATATCTCTAGGGATCTCACTAACGTTCTCACATCCTAGTTTCCAAAGGTTGACTAAACCTTTCCTCTGATACCAACTATAGATACCCTAAGCTTAACGTACAAGGACATTACATTACTTTTGCGGAATACTTATTACATAACAAAATCACACACAAAAGGACCGTAATAGTTTAGTGTCTTTGGAAACTCGGAACGTAATCTTCTAATCATGGTGAAAGATCTTCAACATCTCCCATAAAGATCTTCCCTTTTTTTTCTTACCTAAAATCATTCTTTATATCCTGGGGAAAAGAAAACATAAAAGGGTGAGCTCAAATGATCAGTAAGGGTAAACAAAAGAAATATCAATCACATCATATTCATAAGAACATAACATTTTGGAAATCTTATCCTGCAAAAGAGAGCATAATTTCATAACATGGGATAAATCGTAGTAGTGAAATGAAATCCCAATAATCATAAATTAAAACATGAAACTTTGTGGCATACACACATAATCATAGAGAATCATTTCTTATTATTCAAGGCTCATTTCCAAGACTATCTTAGTGGACAAAGTCCCTTTCTGAACCGAGTTCACTCCTCGTTCCAGTCCTGTTTCACTGAACCGGTATAACCTACCATTCCAGCCATGTCTATCTCATGAGATATAAAATCTTTACCCAATTCATTGGAGGGAGATATAGGTCCCACCCATCTCATAATTATACCATTCTTATGTGTGCCACAAAATCATAAACCATACATCATAGCATAACCCATGTAATAAAAATGGGATTCTTAAACAACATTACATCATAAAACAATTCATATAAGATAAGGGAATTCATAAAAATATTTCCATCAAAACATAATAAAATCCATGTAATAATAATAATATAAATAGAACCCTTTATTATCTTAGATGGAAAATAATTTTTATAAAACACTTGAACTTCATTCTTGAGGAAAATATCATTTCTACTTCAAAAACATTTTCCTTTCTTAACATGTATTACAATTTTAAACGAAAAGAAGTTTATTAAAAATAAACTTGAAAACTTGTAAAGGAAGCTTCTTGGAAATAATGTTTTAAAAATCCATTCATTCCGTATAAGTTAAAAAAACATTTGTCTTGTACTTTTGTCGGAAAAGTCAAAAAAGTACCCCGTACGAAAAACGACAAAAGATTCATTTCATATCTTTTACTAAAAACTCACCTAAGGGTAAAATAGGATTTAAACAATTGTAGGTGAATGGAAATAATATTACATATTGAGAAAACATGGATGTGGATGTTAAAATACAACCCAGTAAATACTAAAGTATAAACAATCTCGGATAAAAATGAGATTGTGATATTTCCCTTACCTTATGTCCAATATGCTTTGTACGTATCCGAACCTCCTGTATAATGATTTAAATAATTTCATTAACTTATTACAGAGTCATATTAATTGTTATTATATCATATATGGTTCACTTATGACTTTATATTACCCGTCCTTTTGTAAATTCCATGTTAAAGAAGCGTTTTGGGTAAAATCGTTTCATTTATCGTAGGTGTTTGGACTAGTTGTTCTTGACATTATTATTACTTATATCATGATTTAAATACTTATATAATATAAAACATGATTTATATATCATATATATTCAGTATATATATATATATAATAGATAGATAAATGAAATGAAACACACCGTTTATGGAGACGGTAGTCCGTACGTACGCATGAACGCTGTTTTTATTTCCTTATTGTCTTGAATGGAAGTAATTAGATGACATACATATATATATATACATAAATCCAGTATATTTAACATTTCATATATTTCATTATATATACTTTATAATCATTCATGAATGGTTAATGTGGAGAATGAATCTCATCGCGTCGTGGAGACGGTAGTCCGTACGTACGCACGAGCGATGACATCGTTCTCATGATCATGAACTTGTGTTGAAGTGTATGTATACTATTTCAGTATCAATATCAATTTATAATAATAATATATAGTTACTCATTACACCATTATACCCATCCAATTAAGGTGGTGGCGGAAAATAGATTACACCACGGCGTGGAGACGGTATTCTGTACGTACGCACGTGCGGTGATTTCCTTTTTCCGTAGGATGGATAGAAGGTTAATTAGAGTTGTTTCATATTTATAATAACATATCCGTATATAATAAATACTGATTTTATTACTTTATCATGAAACAACTAAAGAAGAAGAAGTTGAAGAAGAAAGAAATTGAAAAAGATCGGTAATGGATATTACCTCTTTTTGACGCGCTTTTTCTTAACCTCCACTTAAAGAACTAAGGATGGTCTTTGAAGAAGACCAGGACATCTAGGATGATACTATGGAAGTGGAGAAGAGATTTTGGCAGGTTTTTGAAGAGCTTTAATGCTCAAATTGGTGTTAGGAGGAGAGGGAGGAGGTGCCCTTTTATAAGGGAGGAGAGGGGCACCTTAGGAAAATCTCAAAATATTATTTTATATTAAGGTAAAATTCGGTTTATAATGGTTCCAAAGGGTTTTATTTAGAAGATAAAGTGGGGATGGGTCGAAATTCTCTCATCCAATAGGATTTAGACAAGTTTAGTTTATTATTTTAACCTTATCAATTAGATTTAACTCTAAGATAAATAATTTAACTTTTACCGTGTCTTTTTGTTTTCTTACACTATATGGTGAATGAACTTACTATATCAAGACAAAATAACCCCAAGTTGTTTATTATTAATATATATAATCTTATCTAAGTCATTTGTCCGAACCTTAGATTTTTAGGAATAAAATAACAATTAATAATATAATATTTGTTATAAAAACTAATTTATGTCAATTTTGACACTATTTGGTACATGATTTTTATGAAATTCATAACAGAATGATAAGTTCGAAACAAGTTACTTAAATCAATAATAACATGGCATATTAACCTATAAAATTAGTGTAAGTCATAAAAAGTCTCAAATTACATTTATTTGGGCATTTATAACATCAATTATGTCAATATTTTATTAATAAGACAATTACTACATCATCTTTGTGTCATAATAAATGATACTTATTTAATCCCTAAAAATTATAAATAAATTTCTATAATGTATATAATTGTATTATCTTTCTGGATACTATTCATGTTTGAAGTTTCATGAAGTTTATCACTAGATTAAAATTATTATACTTATAAGATTTAAGAAAGTGACATGTTGTCACATTCTTTGGTTTTAATAATAATTAAAATATTTTCATTCAAAAAAATTTAATTAAATGAATATAATCCGACCCTTAGGTGATATGGGTCTACTTTTAGTCATCCAATAGGATTTTGACATTTGTTAGGGTAATTTTAAAATATTATATTTACCCTTAATTACACGATTTACCTTTAACTATGGTAAATAAAATTTACCATAGTTACTATTCATAATTCCCAAAAATAAAAAGAAGATTATTAACATAATGTGGATCCATTGATTCCAAATATGGAATCCATTTTTCCAAATTCAATACACAAAAGTTGCCGAAATTAAATTAAAATTAATCCCGTTGTCGAAAGAAAATGGGTTTTTCTTTAAAACATTGCAAAAGATTGAATTGATTTAACCTACGAATTCAAGGTAAAATCAATGATAATGACATAAATTATATTAAATGGTAAAAAAATATTATATTTATACTTTAAAACCATTCAATATTATAATTTAACCACATAAGATATTACAATGAAAAAAGTTGTTTTTAATTAAAATATAGCCTGTTTTTACTATTCATTAAAATATGAAAGTTATCGGAAAAATGTCAAAACTTTATCTAATGTAAATTTTTATATCTTGATTCAAAAGAAGAATTTTATTTTGTCAAATTGAATTTATAAACATGTCAAAAACTAGATTTAAAGTGGGGGCGCCATCAAAAGGCGGCAAAACTGCATTTTTTGAAAAATACTTATTTTACCCGAAAAATTTATTTTGTTCTTATACCATGTTCTAGAAATGTGTAAGATGAATAATAATGTTATAAAATTCAAAATTTAGTTAACACTATTCATAACAGCTAGTTCATAACAATATTATAATAATATATCGTTGTTTAGTAAAACCCAGTATTGCGTACAACACACACTATCGAGGAAGGTCGCGATTGCGTGTAATGCAAGCCAAGTCAGGGTTGCGTGTTGCGCAAGAATCCTTTGTTGTTTCGTATAATAGAATCCAACCATATTTCATTTATACATTGAATATATATATATATATATATATATATATATATATACTCAATGTTGCGTAGAATAACTATTATCAAAATTGTGTGTAACACGATCCAAGAATAGTGTTGCGTATACTGCAAGCTAATACGATGTTGCGTATAGCACAAGGTAATCTTGGTGTAGCACAAGAAATTAATAAAATTAAAAGAATATTTTTCATAAAATCTCGGGGTGTTACAATGTATGTCTCCACCTCAGGTGCCCCGCTCAACCGACTCTGAATCATATGGTCGTCCACCTGTAGGTCTGGTCCTATTGGACCTCTACGACATCTGTCTACTGCCAGCTATAGAAGACTCCGCTATGTGAGGACTGGTAGTGGGTCTCACTATCGGTGACTACTCATCAAGGAAACTCTCTACTGGGAGGGCTCGCTCTAACACCCCTGCCTGTGTCGGGATGCTGAGTGAGATCGTCAAAGCACTGATCTCTCGCCTAAGTCCATGCTCTATGGTTCGAGCCTTAAGTAAAGGGTCCCTCACCATATAAATGGAGTAGCGTGAGTGGTCTTTGAACCTCACTGAGTATTGAGCTACAGTCATGCTGCCCTACTGCAGATGAAGAAGCTCCTATATACACACTGCACAAAGAGTTTCTAGAACAAACTCTACCCAAAAAAGGTTCTCGAAGTCTGCCCTGAGAAGCGTCACCACATCGTGAACCTGGAGCATCAAGCTCCACCATCTTCCTGCTACTTCTTATAGAATGATAGCGGCAAGGATCACCATGAAATCAGCTGGTGTCCCTACCAGTCGGAAGACACTCACTACAGCCTCCAACCAATCCTCACCCGCCTGTGGGTCCGTCTCTCCCCTGAACCTGGGTGGCCTCTGGCGCTGGAACTCATGAAACGTGCTCAAGCGGCGTGCACCATCTGCTGCTGGGGCTAGTGGCATTGGTGGACCAATGGGGAGTGGTACCGCTAGTGCCTTCATTGGAAAAGGGCCCTACATCGAGACCTCGTTACATGGTGGGATATCAGTGCGTACAACTCTCTGAACCCTGGGTGGCTGTCTGTGCTACGGCCAAAAAGTTATACATGGTGAGCTGACTCAAAGAGTTCATAAAGAAGACTCTTGAAAACACACACACAGTCGGTGTTTTTGTGCACTGAGTTGGAAATCAGAAGTCAGGGTCCTGGTGTACGGATACATCGGCTGTCGCACCAACACTGGACTCCCTGAATTGAAAACAGCACTCATTACCCTTAACACTATTGCTTCACAAAAAAAATCAGAGTCCTTGTTCTGCAGTAGAATTGACTCCTTTGATAACAATTTGTCACGACCCGTCCCCCGGGGCCCGTGTCGTGACTACCCCAAGCTCGCCTTCCATAGGCCAGGGGATGGCGACTAGCACCAAAGGCATATTCCCTAAAACTGGGAAGGAATTTCCTTTATAACTTGTAATCACACATAACCAAGCACACAGCATGATAGGAACACAGGTAAACTGAACTGTAAATAGAGTGAGTGTCATAAGTTAAAGGGGCCAGAATACAAGCCCAACTGGAAAGTATAAGTACAACTGTGATACAAAACAACTGAAGAAAAGGGAAAGTCAGATGTTGGGTCATCCTCCGAGGATCCTACCTGAAGGGTCAGTATAGATCGCCTCCTCAGCACTCCACATTCGTCTGTCTCCTTCGTGTATCAACACACCATATGGACCACCTCTAGGCACCGTCCAGTCCGGGTACTCTCAATCTCAGGCAGTGTTGTATACTATCTGCATCCAGGACAACAAGGTGTGGGCATAGCCCGTGTAGGGGTGAGTATAATGATACTCAGTAGAGACCCCGAGACCCTCATAATCTCAAGAAAAAAAATCCACCAAGGATAAAACACAAAGTATGAAATCAACATATAACCCTAATTAGGTATATGCCCATACATATACCTAAGTTATCAAGTAATCCATCTCAATCATGAGGTAAACAAAGAGATATTGACTCATCTCACACCAGGATTTATTCTAGGGGTAGTAACAAGTAATATTCCGAACACCTCGGCTGCAGGAGAACTCCTCCTCTATCGAGTACAGTGGGCATGCCGCGTCACACAGAGGTGCTTCCCACTAACCTTAGACTGCTAAGGTACTCCTCCTATCGAGTACTGTCGGTCTGTCGCATCACCAATGCGCTCCCCACTGTGGGTCTGCTACGTCACCAAGGTGCTCCCCACCGTGGGTCTTCCACATCACCAAGGCACTCCCCACTGGTCCAGTCGAGTCACTCCAAGTCAAAACGGTCAGCAGTCGTCAAGTCTCAACCAGCCATTGGGTTATCACACTAATCTTGCTTGTCTCCAAGAGGATCTGCTCCACAAGCTACTGGTCAATACTCCAACTTCCATGAAGTCTCACGAATAGGTATCTCAAAGGTCCTCCACATCAAATAGGTCTCAACTTAAGAGACGGCGTGTCAATCGGATGCTCGGTCTGTGAGTTATTAGCCTTTTAGTACTGGGGACCCGGTTGGATTCGTGCTCGATCCAAACTGACCATTCCCCATCTTTATCCAAAACATAGTGAGGTATCACTCAAAGGGACCGAATTTCTCCAAGGTTCCCAACATTGCTGATGGTTCGTCAAATGGACGTCAGGTGCCAAAGATATGGCCAAAAGAAGGTAAAAGGGATTGTAGTGGACCTAGGTCTAGTCCGACCCGGTCGAACTGACCCGGACAGACCTGTTGTGTCCGGCTCAGCCTGTAGGGTACCGCGAGGGCACGGACTGGCCGTGGGTACCGCAAGGGCGTGGACAGGCAGCGGGTACCGCGAGGGTGCAGACCGGCCGCAAGGGTGGCTGACTGGTCGTGAGGGAGTCGACCGGCCGTGAGGGTTGAGGACCGGCCGTGAGGGAGGCGGACCGGCCGCGAGGGCACGGACCGGCCGCAAGGGAGGAAGACCCACTGCGAGGGCGTGGACCGGCCACGAGGGTGGTGGAACAGCCATGGGGCAGCGGTCCGACTGTGCGTTGGCAGCTCACGAGAGGTCGTGTGTGGCTTAGCTGGGGCGGCTCGGAGGGCCGCGGTGAGGGCAGTTCGGCTAGAGAGCGGGGTCGGCTTGGCTCGGCCCGGACATCGGTGTTGCATGGCGGATGGCGGCGCGACATGGCTGGTGGCGGCGGCACGGTGGCTCAATACAGCGGTTGCACTACGATGGGGTTTCGGCCTAGGGCAGCATGGTGGCGGCCCGATGGCTCGGTACGACGGCTTGGCAAGGCGGCGGCGCGGCGAGGGGGTTCGGCCTGAGGTGGCGCGGCGGCTCCGTCTGGTCGTGGGTGGCTCGGTCATGAGGGTGGAGCACCACGGGGGGCTCGGTCAGGAGGGGGAGCACAGCAGGGTGGTGTGGGTTGAAGAGGTCGCGGGTGGCGGCGCTATTGGCTTTGTCGCCTTCCTCCATTTCGAAGGACACACCAAATAATAATGGCGGAGGGGTTAGGCCATGTTTGTTTATCCCGCACCCTCCACGTTTAGAGTGGTAGCAAGCGGCTAATCTTTAATCATGAATCAAGATGGAGGATATTAATCGAGAATATTCACAAATTTAATAACCATCCCTACCTCGTATTGTTCATTGACGACGATGAGGAGGGAAGGTCGTTCGGTCGAAGACATCCCACGTCGGTTTCCTTCTAACGGTGCTTCTGAGGAATAAGTCGAAGACGTTCCTTGACAGCAATCTACATTTGGAGGAGTGTTATTTGTGGAGGAAGTTCTTTATTGGAGATCTTTCTCCCTAAGATCTCTCCTATCCCAAAAAAATCCTCCAAAATAATAGATTAAACCATCTATTATTTTGTTGGAAGGAATTTAAAAGGCTTGATTAATTATGGTGGGTGGCATAATTAATCAAGAGAAGGGTTGGCACAATTAATGTAGTGTGTTGGCTTAAATTAATGTGGAGAAGGGTTGGCATAATTAATGTGGAGGAAGTCAAGAGTATCCTCTACATTAATGAGGGGGTTGAGAGGTTTTGGCCTCGGGTGGTCCCCACCACCATAACCTCTCAAGGGAGGTTAGGTTCGGGTGGTCTCCACCACCATAACCTCTCATGGTAGGTTAAGGTCTTGTGGTCCCCACTTCTCAACTTCCACATGGAGGTTTAGTTCCGGTGGACCCCACCTCCCAACACCCACATGGGTGTTGCAAATAAAAATAAAATGTCCCACACTTTTATTTTTATTTTATTCTTTCACGAATAACCCAAAAACTAAATTTCACCCTCAACCATCCACCATCGAGGTGAAAGTATCCTTATGATAATACCAGCTCTGCGAGTTCAAAGGTGCCCTCGAATTTCAATTCCAAGCACTGGTTCAAAAGTTAGAAAAACCTGCTCATATGTTTACTGAACGTACCCGAATAAAAGTTCTTAAATTCATTTCGGGCACTTCGGGCCTTGGAAACATGACCCATCAATTTTTACAGACTTGTAAAATTACCATATATTTAAAAACATTACATGGAAATTCTAGGTCTTTATATCACTCATAACCAAATGGTTTGATATGTTAGCATACCATGGGAAATCACTCAAAGAATAGAGGTTCTCATGAAGAAATGAATCAAACACAGAAAGGTGATTTGAGATGTCTTTGAATTACATCCTAGAGAGGTGATCTGTTACAACATTTTCAACACCCTTTTTGTCCTTGTTTGTGAGGTCAAATTCTTGTAAGATAAGGACCCACCTAATCATTCTTCCCTTGGTATCTTGTTTTTGGAAAAGTTATTTCAAGGCTGAATGGTCAGTGAAGACAATGATGGGTGATCCTAAGAGATATGACCTGAATTTCACTAATGAAAATACAATAGCAATAAACACTTTCTTAGTGGTGGTGTATTTGATTTGTGCATCATTTAATGATTTTCTTTCATAAGCAAGGACACATGGATTTTTCTCACACCATAGTCCTAAGACTGCTCCTATAGCGAAGTCACTCGCACCACACATGACCTCAAAAGGAAGTTTCCAATTTGGAGATTTCATGATATGTGGAGAGATAATAGCTGACTTGAGCATATAGAATGATTCCTCATGGATTTCTATCCATAAAAAGGGAGAATATTTCACCAATAGAGCAGAAATTGGTCAAGAAATAGAGCTAAAATTCCTAATGAACCTTCTATAGAAACCAGCATGTCCTAAGAAAGACCTAGATTCCTTGACAGTTTTGGGTGATGGAAGGTGATGAATTGTGTCAACCTTGGATTTATCAACTTCAATATCCCTAGTCAAGACTAGATGGCCAATTAATAGTCCCTATTTAACCATGAAATGGATTTTTTTTCCAGTTTAGGACTAGATTATTTTCTTCAAATAATGAAAAAACTCTATCCACGTTCATTAGACATCTCTCAAATGTATCCCCAAACATAGAGAAGTCATCCATGAAGACCTCTAGAAAATCCAATACCATGTCTGAGAATATTCCCATCATGCACCGCTGGAAGGTTCTAGGGGCATTGCATAACCTGAAGTGAATGCATTTGAAAGCAAATGTGTCGAATGGACAGGTTAATGTAGTCTTCACTTGATCCTCTAGGGAGACCTGAATCTGATTGTACCCTGAGTACCCATCTAAGAAATAGTAGAAGGTTTGACCTACTAACCTAGATCATCATTGAATTCGGTCAAAGTTTAAAATTTATATTCCTACTAACTACTGTGTATGTGGTAAGAAGGGTCAAACCCACAGGGAAGGTAAATTTGGCCACTATTCTTTTAAAAAACATGGTAAACTCCACTATTGTCAGTAGTGAAGTGATTTTTCTATTTTTTCTCTTTTTATATACTTTTATAAGTAATGAAGTGTCAGAGTATTGAAAACATGTATTTAAACTTAATTGAGGCTAGAGTTATTAGAAAACATGGAATAACAGAGTTATCAAATAATGATAAAAAGTAAATCTATTAAAATGCTCGGGGATTATTCTCCATTCTACTGGTCTTGAAGGTGTTTCAATTCACTTATAGGTTGTTGTAGAGTACCATTGTAAAGAGTATGACTTGCCTCCCTCTCATGGAGTCAAGTCACACAAGACAACCAATTTAAGTGTTTTCCACTGTGAAATTAATCAACTATGAACTATTTGAAAATTAACAGCAAGACAAACTCACCGTAAGTCTTGAAGTCTTTTGAATATTTTTTTTGAAAAGTGTTTCCACAATCAATCTCACAAACTGAGTATGAAATTTTGAGATTATGTTCTAGTGGTACAAAAAATTAGATGAACTCGGTATTGATCTCTCCAATCAATACTTAACACATTCAAATGATTAAGTGAAATGAGAATTAAAAGTAACCAGTAGAACTTCAATTCATCCCTGAACTAAAAACATAGCTAGAAATCATCTCTATTACACATATTAAAACAATTAAATTACAAAGGAGAAGAATTTAAAGATAAATGAGGAAGAAAACTCCCTCTGTTGTCATGAATTCATGCTCCTGGACCTCGGATCACCAAGGAATGGTTCTCTGAGAGCTGCTCCAGAATTCGCCACAAGGTTCTTGCTCCGCTCCCGAGTGAATGATCGGAACTCTTATGAATTTCATTTTTTATAAATCTGATTCTTGCTCTACTTTTTTATCCACTGTCACCTACTGCATGTCACCAGAACTCTTCACTGACTTGAATTCATCTTTAACTATTGCACAGCACATGTGTGTGTTTTCGTGACTGGCACATTGTGCTAGTTTTTTCCTTGTAACTAACTTCTACTGAGTTACTTAAATGCACCTGGACGTTTTCCCATCTCTTGAATGAACCTGCAAATTAAGAGAAGAAAAATAAATAGATGAGAACGCAAATAATGAAAAATAGTTATTTTTTTAAGATAAGCGTTATATTACTCGTTAAAAGTTAACTAAAGTTAATAAATAAATATATTAATTGATGGTTATTATTTACTTTTATATTATTTATAAAATTATTCACTTAATATTACTATGGTAAAACATAAATTTATCAAAAATTTGTTAATTTAATTAAGTTATTAAATATAAATACTAAATTTTTTAGTTTATCATTTTTTAACTAAATTTAACATCATAAGCAACAAGTAATTAAAAAATTTATAATTTGTCTTAATAATTTTTATTTAATAATTTTAATATTATTATTATAATTACTATTTAAACAACTATATTGTTATATTAATTTATTAATTAGTCTTATTTTAATTTAATAATTTGAATTAATACTTTGGTTTTAAATATTTTTAAATTAATTGGTAAATTTTATAGTTTATTAAATTATTATTATTAATTATATATTTATACGATTAATAGTATATTAATTTGTTATTAAATTTTATTATTAATTTAGTTTTAGATTAGTTTTACATTTTTTTATAAATTTTCATTTCATCCCTCCCCCCCCCCTTATTTCGACGGAACCCTAGGGGAGGGAATCCTCCTCGGTGCCACAACCAGAGGAGCGGCGACCTCTTCTTCTCCAAGCAGGGCAGCGGCGGCAATGCGGTCTTTTATAGGTGGCACAACATCCTGTCTTCAGCCTTCAGCGGCGATGCACTTCCAATAGAAGTGTCGACCTCCTCCTCACGACGACCTCAGCTACAGCTCCTCCTTCCAGCAACAACGTCGAACCCTACTAAGTTCTGGTTTTTCATCATAGTGGCGGCGCGACTCGTCCTCTTGTAATATTTTTCTTGAGCTCGAGATTTTCAAAAGATGGCACGAGTCATACCCGAATCCTCCACCTATTGCACCCATTTCATAGAATAACAGATTCATCAAATTTGGATTTTTCAACTGGTTTTGATTTTGTTTGATCTATGCACAAGGTTGGGATTGGGTTACGGTTTTCAGTTTGATTTATTTCAAGTCTTGATTTGGGTTTGGAATTGAGTATTTTTTTTGTTCAGGTTGTCGTGAAGCTTCAATCAATATTCATCTTTGCCGGTATGATCACTGGTTGTGGCGGAGAATTAGAATTGGTGGTTGACAGTGAGGTACAAAGGAGTTATCGGTGAGATAGATGTTGTGCGGCAATGAGAAGGCAAAGGATAAGCCTAAAAGTGAGAATATGAAGGTTAGATAGTCTAATGGTGAGGTGCAGAAGGTCACTATTAGAATAAAAATAAAGGAAAGAGGAGAACCGGCAGGGGGTTCACTGTTACGAAATAAAAATCCAGGTCACCATTAGTAAATATTAGGGTTACACGTAGGCATAAAACTATGGTTACCAATATTCCTAAATGAAATCTATTGGTAAGCTGCATAAGGTCACCATTACAAAATAAAATAAAAGCTTACTGTTACACAATAAAAATAAAAGGTTCACCGGTACACGGTAGTAACAGTGAGGTGCGGGGGCGGGAGTCACCATTAGAGCAAATAAAAAATAAAAAGAACCTTATAGCGTGAGGTCACCGTTAGACAAAAAAACACTGGTTACCATTGCAAAATAAAAAAAGGTTACCAGTATAATGGTAGTTGCGGGTCACCGGTTGAACCAAGGGTCACCATTACAAAAAAAACTAATGGTGACCTTTGGTAATTATACTGAACTTAAACTTAAAACTTAATCAAACTAAATATAAAGATTTAAAATAATTAATTAAAATAAACTAAACATCATAAATTTAAAATATGATTTTTATTAAACTTTAAAACATTAAAATTATTAATCGACAACACTTAAATTACAAACTAGATAATTGATAAAAAAATGATAATAGACATAAAGTAAAATATCTAGTTAAATTAATTACAGGGTAGCAGCGAGTGAAAATGAAAAGCAAAGGTTACTCATTAGGTTACTGATAATTATAGTCTACCTCACCAGTAGACTAAAATAAATATAAAATGAATAAATAATCAAATTTCATACCTAAAGTTAAACAATTAATATTTTAAAACTCTTAATTAATTATTTGAAAAACTTTTTGAATACATAAAACTAAAAGTGAACTATTTTATTTAATTTAAACTAAAATTCTTAATTTAATTAGTTAGCAGGATGGTTAGACAAGTTAATAAATAAAGTTAAAATATTTAAATGAATCCATGTTAAATAATAAAATATTAAAATAAATTCTAACTTGATTAAAACATAAAAAAGGATGTTAAAAGATTATTTATTATTAAATTCAAATTATTAAATAGTGATCAGATTGGCATTAACACAACTAATAATCAAATAAAAAATAAAATTAATATTTTAAAGAATAAAAATACACAATTAATTATAAAAAAAATTATTAATTGAAAAATTTAATTATAAAAATACAAAAGTACAATTATTTTGTAAAAATTGATTAAATAATTAATTAAGTCATTAAATATTTTGTAAAAAGATGTGGAAAAACTATGTAAAAATAGAGCCACATCAAATTCCCCCAGACTTAGTCATTGTTTTTCCTCAAAAAATCTCTTGTTTTATTATCTTTGAAAAATAGTGAAGTTTTTATTATGATTAATATCACACTGTCACATGTCCAGCAAAAAATAAACAGAGGAAAAAACATAATAGCAGGCTTTTAGAACTTGAATTACTCATATGAATCTTGCCTATAAAAAATACTCAAGGGTGATTAAGAAAGTTATGAATCATCAATAAATGAAGATGTCATGCCTCATATGTGATACAACTTAATGACTCACTTGAATACAAGCTCAGGTTCTAAATTCAAGAGTGACATGAGGTAAAACATCAATGGAATTAAGGCCTTAACCAAGAAACTTTGTACTTTGACAGAATCCTGGGGTCCAAAAAATAATTAAATTTTTTCGAATCACCTTATTGATACAACCTAAATGATTTCCATAAAAACCAATTGACCCCTTCTTCATC
This sequence comes from Viscum album, assembly GCA_963277665.1. Taxonomy (NCBI): domain Eukaryota; kingdom Viridiplantae; phylum Streptophyta; class Magnoliopsida; order Santalales; family Viscaceae; genus Viscum; species Viscum album. The sequence goes on along the minus strand of OY728167.1, from coordinate 740,279,993 downwards.
TGGCATTCATCATTCCCCTCACCTTAATGAGATCACTTTTGACCCTAGACACTTTGTTTTATTTTTCCCAATCCATGTATCATTGTGCTAATCACTGTGCAATTCACTTATTCAAGATGAACAGAGGGCTTAAAGTAAACAGAAACGCACCCCGCATTTAGGGTCTCAGAGTCTCACCATGGGATCCCAGATGCCCAAATTACTTCAATTTCAAAAGATTTATATCAAAAATCATTTATATTGGCCCATTAAAGAAATTAATTTTAATAATTAAAAGATGAATGAGGCCCCTAGAATCAGAATCAAACGTCCAGTTCCAAGGGTTATGATCATAACTCCATTAAAAAAGTACCCATATCACTTTCAGAAATAGACTCTAAATCAAGATATCTATTCCATAACTAAGTAATACCACTCACCAATCATCCATTATCAATAATTTCAGACACAAAACAAATCTTAACTACCACCAAGGAACTTTTCCTAAGGAAAGAACCATTTGTAAAATAGTTAACAACCTAAAATTGTGCAAGAATTTTTAAAAAAATAACCATTTTTTGAAAAAAAGTTTGAAGTGAAGTGGAAATTGATGGGCTTTCAATAAAACATAGTTTAGCATAGTCAATAATTGACCCTCTCCCCCACACTTAAAACCCATATTTGTCCCCAAAGTTGAATTCTAAAGTGGAGAAGAACAATTTGACAATTTAAGGTTCAAAATAGATTTTCAATTAAGTAGAAATTTGACATGTATAAAGGGTCTCAATGAATTTTAAAAAAATATTGTTTCCCACCATGAATAATTTAACAACAGGTTCATTTCAAGACACACACATTAATATTTAAGTCTAATGACACAGATTTTCAACATAGCTCAAAAATAAGTGTGAAGTGTAAATGCACTATGAATTGGGGTGTAAGAATTTTAACAAAGTATAATTCAAATGAATGTTCAATATAATAGAATGATGCATTCTAAACACCCTATAGACTAATCGGTTCTAATGAAAAACACAACTTCCAGCAAACATGTACCCCACACACATAATTTCATGTAGTGAAAGATTATTTCAATATTTATCAATTAATTCAAATGTAAGCAAGAGGCACATGCAGAATTTTTAAATTCAACTTAGTGACATGCAGCAAAAAATTAAATATGCAATATATGTAGTAGATTTTCAGCCAATATGTAGCAGAATTTCTTAAACATGGGGAATTTTTTAGTGAGAAGAATTTTATTAGAAAAAACAGGAGTACAAATAAATGCAGGAAGTTTAATTACTTCCCTGAATAAGGTCTTGTCCAAAAATGATCATGGGAATTACACTCTTTTATTGACACAAATAGCAACATCCTGATACAGAACCAAGAGACAAAGAACAAACAGAAGTAGGTATTTCACAAAAACAGAGCACAGAAGCAACACTTTATTCAATGTTAAAAACAAACAACATAAATACAATTAGAACCATTGGTGTCCTCCCATGCAGCGATAGATTTAAAGTCCCCATCCAGACTTTATTCAAGAAAAGTTTTCAAGCATAGTGAAGGTAGCCAAGCCCTTTGGTTGTCCCTCAAAATAAAGTTTCACTCTCTTCCCATTGACTAACATGGGTTTATTCTCTTCACCTACAATTTCTAAAGCAGAATTCTTCAGCACTCTCACAATTGTAAAAGGTCCAGACCACTTGGACTTCAGCTTTCTAGGAAAGAGTTTCAGCCTAGAGTTAAAAAGAAGGACCTTCTTTCCAGGTTTGAACTCTTTGTTTTTAATGATAGAATCATGATAGATTTTAGTCCTCTCTTTATAAATCCTAGAATTATCATAACTTTCTCTACTAATCTCATCATGTTCACTGAACTCAATTAATCTCCTCTCACCAACACTCTTAAAATCAAAGTTAATAGCCTTAATTTCCTAATAAGATTTATGTTGCAAATCCATAGGTAAATGACAGCATTTCCCAAATAACATCCTGTAAGGAGACATACCTATTGGGGTTTTGAAAGAAATTCTATAAGACCATAAAGCATCATCCAATTTAAAAGACCAGTCTTTCCTAGAGTTTGACAAATTTTTCTCAAGTATTTGTTTCAGTTCCCTGTTTGAAATCTCCACAAGTCCACTGGACTGTGGATGATAAAGGGTACCAGTTTTATAAACACAACCATATTTTTCCATCAAATCTTTAAATTTATAGTTATTAAAATGTGTTCCATTATTAGTTATAAAATCTCTTGGAACTCCAACTCTTGTCATGATATTCTTCTTAACAAATTTTATTACTGAATTGGCTTGATTTTTGGGTAGTTCCACTACCTCAACCTATTTCAAAACATAGTCTATAGGAACAAGTATATACTCATTCCCATGAGATGATGGAAATGGACCCATAAAATCTAAACCCCAGACATCAAAAATTTCAACATCTGGAATTCCTTTTTGGGGTAACTCCTTCTTCCTACCCACATTACCTAGCCTCTAACATCTATCACAGCCAACCACAAAACTCCTAGCATCTTGAAAGAGGGTAGCCAATAGAAACCAGATTGAAGGACTTTTTGAGCTGTTCTTTCACCACCATGGTGACCTCCCCAAGGTGAAGAGTGACAACTCTCTAAGACAGGAAACATTTCTTCCATAGGCACATACCTCCTAAGAATACCATCAGCACATCTCCTAAACAGCAAAGGATCGTCCCAAAGGTAGTATTTAAGTTCAAAAATGAATTTCCTCCTTTGATTATTGGACAGTTTTTTTTGGAAAGACACTTGCTGCAAGGAAGTTGGCAAAATATGAAAACCAAGCAGATTGCCTGATTGACACAGTAAGAAGATTCTCATTAGGAATGGAAGAGTTAATCTCCCTAGGATCTTCAGATTCATATTGAGTAAGAGGAAGCCTATAAAGATGGTAAGTAACTAAATTTTTAGCTCCCTACTTATCCTTAATTTCTAAATTGAGTTCTTGTAACAATAGAATCCATCTAATCAACTTGGGTTTAGTTTCCTTCTTAGATAGTAAGTACTTAACGGCAGAATGATCAGTGAAAATGATGAATTTTGAATCTAAGAAGTACTGTCTAAACTTTTCCAGATCTAACACAATAGATAACAATTCTTTTTCAGTGGTGGTATAATTATTTTTGGAATCATCTAGTAGTCTAATAGTGTAATACACCACATGTAACTTTTTATCTTTCCTCTGTCCAAGGACATCACCTACATCCATTTCACTAGCATCACACATTAGTTCAAAAGGTACTTTCCAATCAGGTGTAGTGATAATAGGTGAGGTATTTAGTTTCTCTTTAAGAAAATTAAATTATTTCAAACATTTTGCCTCAAAATTGAAAGGTTCATCCTTGTATAGAAAAGAACACAAGGGCTTCATTATTTTGGAAAAATCTTTTATGAATCTCTGGTAGAAACCAGCATACTGTAAAAAACTTCTAACACCTTTAACATTAATGGGAGGTGGAAGTTTTTGAATAACATCAATCATAGAAGTATCAACTTCCAAACCTCTATTTGAAACCTTATGACCAAGCACTATACCTTCTGTGACCATGAATTGACATTTCTCCCAATTAAGAACAAGGTTGGTTTCAATGCATCTTTCTAAGACTAATTCAAGATTTCCAAGACAAGTATCAAAAGTACTACCCACAATGGAAAATTCATCCATGAAAAGCTCAATGATTATCTCAATCATATCTGAAAAATAGCCATCATACACCTTTGAAAGGTGGATGGAGCTCCACACAACCCAAAGGGAATCCTCCTGTAGGCAAATGTTACAAAGGGGCATGTGGAAGTGTTCTTTTCCTGATCCTCTAGAGAAATTGGTATCTTGTTGTAACTAGAATACCCATCTAGAAAACATAAAAACTCTTTGCTAGCAATCCTCTCAAGCATTTGGTCCAAGAAGGGCATTGGAAAATGGTCCTTCCAAGTGGTTGAATTAAGCTTCCTATAATCTATACAGACTCTCCATCTTGTGTCTTTCCTAACATAGAATTATTTATTTATTTTTCATTTTTAACAACAGTGAAACCTCCCTTATTGGGGAAAACTTGGACAGGGCCGACCCAAGCACTATCAGAAATGGGATAAATGATTCTAGTGTCCAGCAGTTTAATCACTTCTTCTCTCACGACTTCTTCCATATTAGGATTTAGTCTTCTTTGACATTCTACCCTAGGCTTATGGTCAGGCTCCATAGGAATTTTATGCATACAGAATGAGGGACTAATAGCCTTGATATCATCTATTTTCCAGCCTATGGAAGATTTAAACTTCCTCAAAACACTTAACAGTATTTCCTCTTGGTTTTTATTTTGTTCAGTAGAAATTATTACAGGAAAAGTGGAGTTCTCACCCAGAAATGAATATTTAAGATGAGCAGGATTGTGTTTTAGCTCAAGAGTGGGTGGTTCTACACTAGAAGGAAGACTCTTAGTCCAGTGAGGGCCAAGATCTTCAACATACCTCTTGTAATGAGTATTTAAAGATGAATGATTTTCAATTACATTTTCATATTCAGAAGTAACAGTGCTACTGTCCAAAGTGGGCAGTACAATGTCCAGACTTTCCAGAACATAATTCAAAAAATTAATCAGAGAAGAATCATCTAGTTGTCTTATAAGTTCTCCCTCAATATCATAAATGTGTTCATCAAGGTTGGTGTTAACAGAAACACCCTCAAATTCACTCAAAAATTTCCTAAGTTCAGAAACAGAGGACTCTTCCATAGGAGAAACTAAACAATTATCTTGTTCTGGAAAATTTTCCAGATTTGGTGTTTGAGCAGAATTTTCAATTTCTAAAGCAAGTTCAACAGGATTTTCATCTTCACAAATATTTTCTTCAACAGAGGATTGATTTTCAGATTCATCATAGTTTCCAATTGATTTCTCTTTCTCTAAGGACTCTAACATTGAACAGTTTTCAAAAAACATTGGTCCTTTAAAATTTTTAATCACATTGAACTCTTATTGTTGCTCTCTAATTTTAAAAATAAGTTGACCCTTAGAAAAATCAATAATACCACCACTTGTGGCCAAGAAGGGCCTACCCATGATGATGGGAACCTCTTTATCACACTCTATATCCAAGACTAAAAAGTCTGCAGGAAAAAACAGTTTCCCCACCCCAACTAGAAAATCATCTACCTTACCCACAGGATGAGTGAAAGATCTATCAGAAAACTGTAGTATGACTATGGTGGGTTGAAGGTCACCCAACCTCAACTGTTGAAATAGTGATTATGGGATCGGATTAATGCTAGATACTAAATCACAAAAACAGTTCATCTGATCAAAGTTTCTTAATGTGCAAGGTATGAAAAAACTACCTGGGTCTTTCAGTTTAGGTGGGATTTTCTTTTGAAGTACAGCACTGCACTCTTCAGTGAGGCTCTAAGTAGAAAATTATTCCAAGGTCTTTTTGTTTGAAACAATTTTCTTCAATGATTCTAGATAAGATGGGATTTTAATTAAATCTTTAATGAATGTAATGTTCACTTGAATTTTAGAAAGGAGATCGAGGAACTGAAGAAGTTCATCCCTTGTGTTACTTTGTGGTTTCATCTTCTCAGGGAAAGGAATGGTTGGGGAAAAGGTTTTCAGGACAGTAGGTATATCCCTCACATCTTCCTCAAATTTTTCTTTTCCTTTATTCTTTTGATTTTTAGATGAAGTTTCAGCTTGAGTTTTAGGAGAAAAATTCAGATTTAGATCATTTTCATAACTTTTCTGTGAATTTCTGGCATGTGTGCAAAGCATCTTTTTTATTACCAGATTAAAGTAGATTTTAATTTTAAGCGTTTTTAGTTTCTTTTTCAACAACAGTTTGAGTATTAAGCCCACTTCTAGTGACAACAACCATGGAATTCTCCCTATGGTTAAGTTTGGTGGTACTAGGAAGTCTACCTTTTTCCCTAGATGAAAAATCTCTAGCAAGTTGACCAAGTTGTGTTTCCATATTTTTCATTCTCACATCAGTTTTCATTTGATAAGACTCGTTGATTTTGATGTTTAGACAGCTGAGTCATGTATCTTTCTTCTTGAGAGTTGATTTTATTTAAGATTATATCAAGCTTAGAATACATGTGATTATTATTGTTTCCTTGTACATTTGAAGACTCACCCCTCTGTTGACTCTGAAAGTTTGTTCTTGATTGATTAGAGTAATTAGGGGTAGTGTATTGTTTGATTAAGTCTTGATATTTCTTGGACATATTAGTATGGTTCCTATAGCTTTGGTTGTAATTATTTGAAAATGGATCTTCTTTAGGAGGCATCCTAGGACCATAGTTAACAAAGTTTGAATTTTCTTGTTGTTGAGCTGGCATATCAAAATTAGGACAAAAAATTTCAGTATTCCCAAACATACCACACTATTCCATTAAATATTGGTTGGTATTTTGAAATCCATGTTGATTAACAGTTTTTTTAGAATTATGGTTCATTAAATAATGATTTTGGTTGGTGATTTCATCCAATTGAGCTTGAGTTTCATTCATTGAACCAGTGTTTGGGTTAACATTTCTATTGACTCTTTTCCTTCTTGAATTTTTATGTTGTGAATTTAGTGCAAGATTATTAAATATTTTTCTAAGTTCTTCATCTATTTTATCATTGTAATTACCCCCAGCAACTTGATCAACTAGGTTATGTCTAGAGGAGGACATCCCTTCATAGAATGTATCTATGAGAAGGTGTGATGGGAGTTTATGATGGGGAAACTGCCTAAGAAAATCCCTGAATCTATCCCAAACATCATGAAAATATTATCCATCCTCTTAATAAAATCTAGTTATCTTTGTTCTAATTTCACATTTTCGTCTTTGAGGATAAAATTTCATAATGAAAGAGTTATACACTTGATCCCAGTTTTCAAAAATGTTCTCATTTAGACTCAGAAACCAATTTCTATAATTCCCTTTAAGGAAAAAGGGAAAGACTCTCATTATCAGTTCAATTTATGTGAGTCCTGGAGGAGGTAACTACTACATAGTGTTATAGAAGTCTCTAATAAAGGAAAAGGAGTCCTCATTAGAGAGTCCATTAAAAGAAGGCAATAGAGATATGTGGGATTGTTTAAGTTCATAATTTCTAGCCCTAAGAATAAGTCTAATGTAAGATGGGTTACCTGAAACATGAGGAAGTTATAACTCCCTCATCCTAGGACTTTCATTTTCATCTAAAAGTTCTGGATGATTTTGATAGTTGTTAGGTGCAGGAAATCTATTATCTAATTTTTTCCATTTCAGTTCTATTCTTCTTTCTTAGAGTAGTGATATGTTTATCTAATTCAAGGTTCAAAGGCTATAATCTAGCACTAGAAGTTCTTGTGATCATGCAAAAAATAGTAACAGTACTCATATATAACAATTCAGAAAGAAGTGAAACACTTTTTTTTACAATTTTCAAAAAATTTCAATTTTTTAAAGACTTTTATATATGTGATTTTTTTTAGTTTTTTTAGAGTAAGGGCTCGTGCCTTCCCCGGAAATGGCACCAAAAACATGACCTAGACCATCGTTGAAGTCGGTCAAAGTTTAAAATTTATATTCTTACTAAATACTGTATATGTGGAAAGCGTGGTTGAACCTACAAGGAAGGTAAATGTTTTCACTATTCTTCTAAAAAACTTGGTAAACTCCACTTTTGTCAACAGTGAAGTGATTTTTCTATTTTTTCAATTTTTATATATTTTTATAAGCAATGAAGTGACAGATTATTGAAAACTTTTATTTAAACTAAATTGAGGCTATTGTTATTAGAAAACATGGAATAACAGATATATTAAACACTGATAAAAATTCAAGCTATTAAAACGCTCGGGGAGTATCTCCATTCTAATGGTCATGAAGGTGTTTCAATTCACTTATTGGTTGTTGCAAAGTACCAATGTAAATATTATGAATCACCTCCCTTTCCAGGAGTCAAGTCACACAAGCCATCCAATTTAAGAGTTCTCCACTCTGAAATTAATCAACTGTGAACTATATGAAAATTAATAGCAAGAAAAACTCATCGTAAGTCTTGAAGTCTTTTGAATCTATTATTATTATTTTTTGAAAAGTGTTTCCACAATAAATCTCACCAAATAACTATGAAATTTTGAGATTATGTTCTAGTGGAACAAGCAATTAGATGAACTTAGTATTGATCTTGCCGATCAATACTGACTACATTCAAATGATTAAGTGAAATGGGAATTAAAAGTAACCAGTTAAACTTCAATTAATCTCCGAACTAAAAACTCAGCTAGACATCATCTCTATTACACAAATTAAAACAATTCAATTACAAAGGAGAATAATTGAAAGATAACAAAGGAAGAAAACTCCCTCTGCTGGCATGAATTCATGCTCCTATACCTCAGATCACCAAGTAATGGTTCTCCGAGAGCTGCTCCAGAATTCACCCCAAGGTTCTTGCTCCGCTCCCGAGATAATGATCAAAAATCTTATGAATGTTGTTTTTTTAATATGTTATTTTCTTTGGTTTTGTATCCACCGTCACCAGGTGTGTAACACCCCGACCCCAGTTTCCCAGAGTCAGTGCATTATTTTAGTACATTGGCATGATTACAAGGAATCATGTCCTGAAGGACCGATCAGTTTAGCAGTCTGGGTAAAATAGATCACATACATGAATGTTACATTTTCACATTAAGATGTACAAAACAACATAAATAATCTTTATGAACTCCATTATTCCCTTGGCTTAACCCTTCATATCAATCACATTACACTTCTTGTAATCCTGGGGAAAATAAAACATAGAAAGGGGTGAGCTCAAATGCTCAGTAAGGGTAAGCAATATAGCAAAAAATTTAAAAAATAAGCATAAACATTTAAGGAAATGTATAAAACTAAAACAAAAGACTTTTAAACTTGAACTTCAGCATAATATGGAAGAAATAAAATTAAATAATTCCATTTACTTATTCACATGGATATTCTACTAATCTAATAATCACATGAAATATCACTAACCACTTTTATAATGATGGAATGCATGATGTCTAACTTTAATTTCTGTGTCGAGGCCTCGTGACAAAACCTAAGGGATAACTGTAACCAGAACCCAACCCGGAGAGCCTCTGTAACCAGACTCCATCCCGGAGTGCCTCTAATAACCGGACACCAACCCGGAGTGCCTCTAATAACCGGACACCAACCCGGAGTGCCTCTAATAACTGCACACCAACCCGGAGTGCCTCTAATAACCGGACACCAACCTGGAGTGCCTCTAATAACTGGACACCAACCCGGAGGGATTACTTTTACCGGTCCCCAACCCGGAACATACTAGTCCAACACATTCATCTTAAGAAGAGGATGAAATATAACATAAACATTTGTATTAAAACTAACATAAAAAATGTCAAAACTTTAATCATAAACCATTAATGGAATAAAAATAACTCATCCATTGTCAAAAATATCACAAAACCTTAAATACAATATGGATGATATGTATCATAATAAATCAACATGAAACAAGTTTAAAATTTATCAAAGGATGTTGACATAGATGAAATCAATACTATTTGAGAGAAATATCTCTTTTTTTTAAATCATTTAAAAGTCGCATAATTATAGAGAAACCCTTTATTTTGAAAATATCTTTATATGCTTGTGAAGGAAGATTCAAAGGTGTAATAATGGCGGATAATAACCACACCCGCCATATAAGTTAAAAAAATATATTCTTACCTTAATTTTGTCAAAAAGGTTAAAAAGGACATTGTTTGGAAAACGACAGAAAGATTCCTTTATAAACCTCTTATAAAAAGTCAAACAAGGGTATAAATGTATTTAACCCATATTCTTGTAAATAGTAAAAATGTTTTGAAATACATTTTTAAGAAACATGGATGTGGATGATAAAGAGATCCCAGTAGATTATTACGTATATACAACCTCTCATAATGAAGAGATTGCGAAATAAACCCTTACCAATTTGGTAACTTACGAAACGTACAACCCATGGAGGAGGTATCATACAATGAATATGTAAATACACATAAATTAAAGTGTATTACACATAGAATATAATTATGGGAATTACATACACCACACAAAAGGTAATGGTGGCAATATGGCATGAATCTCACGAGAATAAAGAGTGAGATGAAAACCCCTTACCTTGCACTTTCCTTTAGTCGAGGGTACGTTTAACCTCCTCTTCTTTGGGTTCTTCCTTTTGATTTGATTAAAAGGGCTCCATAGGATGGATTTTTGACTAAATTAATGCCTCTAGGATGAAGTGAGGTAAGTTGAGAGAGTATTTGGGTAGGGGTTGGCCGAACCAAAAGGCTTTGAAGGTGTGAATTAATGAGAAGGGTGAGTGTCCTTTTATAAGAGAGGTGAGGGGCACCTTTGGAAAAGCTAGAAATATTATTTTATAATAAATTCATATTTGGTTTATAATGGCTCCAAGGTGGATTATTTAAAGTTTAAGGTGGGGATGGGTCGAAAACTACTAAACCAATAGAATTTAGACAGGTTTGGGTCATTATATTAACCTTATCTTTTAGTTTTAACACTTAGTTAATTAGTTTGACACTTACCATGTCACTTTATATTTTTATATTATATAGTTAATAAACATACAATATACATCCAAGAGACCCCCAAGTGGTCCATTAATAATACAACTATCATGATATAAGTTTTTGTCCGAACCTTAGATTTTTAGGAATTTAATATCAGTTAATAATATAATATTTGTTTTAAAAACTCTTTTATGTCAATTTTGACACTATTCAATAATTGACTTTTGTAAAAAATCATAACAGAATGATTACTTCGAACAAAGTTAATTAAATCAATCCTAATTTGTCATATTATCCTAGAAAATTAGTTTAATTCATTAAAATTCTAAAATTATATTTATTTGTGTATTTATAATATCAATTATTTTAATTTTTCACTATTATGGTAATTACTGCATCATCATTGTGTCATAAATAAATTAAATTATTTAATGTATAAAAATTATAAATAAAATACCATTATGTAGGAAATATTTTTAGATTTCTAATGAATATTCATAGTCGAAAATCCAACATATATAACCCTATGTAAAAATTGTTTTGCTAAAAGATATATGCTTATGTCATTTTTGTATTTATTTTAACTTAATTAATATAATGTGTCATTATCACTTACAAGTGGCTCCATGGGGTCAAAAAATCGACCCAATGATTCCCATGGTCGGAAATGTATCAACCAATAAGGTTAGGACATGTTTTAGGTTAATTTAGTATTATTATAATATTATTTTTTTAACCCTTATTTACCAGATTTACCCTTTAACCATGGTAAATAAAATATTTACCGAAGTAATTATTCAAAATGTCTAAAAATAAAAGTTACCTATTTACACAATTTGAACATCCTGATTTCAAATATGGAATCCATTCTTCCAAATTCAAAACACAGAATTGGTAGAAATTAATTTAAAATTAATTCCCGTTGTTAGAACAAAAAGCGTGTTTTTATGAGATAATAACTATCAAAAGATTGACACTTGTTTATGTCCGGTTTAGTTGTAAAATTATGTACAATGACCAAAATTGTATTAAATAGTAAAAATATATTCTAAATATACTTTAAAACCACTCAAATTCATAATTTATCACTAATAATTATTTTGATTAAAAAAGTTGTTTTAAATTAAAATTTAGTAATTTTCACTATTCATCAAAATATTAAAGTTATCCAAAAAGTACCAAAATTTCACCTTAGGCTAAATTCTATACTCCAAATCCAAAAATGAAGTCCATTTTGAGAGATAAAATTTCTAAAATTTTAAAAAGTAGGTATTACTATTCATAACGGCTACTTTGATTGGTCGTGGTGTGTGTTAGAACTCGAAGTTGCGTACAACACACGTTATTGTATTATTCAAAGAGAAGCGTACCATGGAAGCTCGGGATGTTACATTCTCCACTCCTTCAATAAATTTCATCCTCGCAATTTGATATTGTTCTTTGAAAATAAAGGTTGAAAATAGAAAATATCTTTGTGGAAAAACCCACATCAGAAATTTGGTTAATAAAATTTAGTCTTAACAAGATGAAAAGAGAAATGAAAGGGTCACCACAAAATTATGATCTCGATTAGGAGGACATCGGTGGAAAATATAGACATATAATTGGAGGAAAGACGTAAATATTTATAGGTAGTGATTGAGTTCATCAATCACAAACAAGTTTAAAATTGAGGTCCTTAAATTCATCAATCTATGATGATTTAAAATATCATCGGTCCAACAAAACATAAGGTATTAGGATAACACATTTTTGACATTTCAAAATATCTTAGTTGAAATCCCACATCGAAAAATCAATTAATGAGGCCTCTATTTAAAATAAAGAGTGGAAATTATGAAGATTACCGAAAATAACACATACTAGGGTTCCAAATATAATGAATTTATAATTCACATATCAGACCCTTTATGTAAAGAAACTACATTATACCATCTAGGAACTTCATGTAGCACAATGGTAGGCGATAAATCCCAATTTCACTATGGTTGTGGGTTTGATTCCCGCAGCTTTGTCCGACACGACGGGTCGTCACACGGTCTTCGTGTTGTCCTTTGATAAAAATCCAAAAAAAATAACCTTTCAAACTTAATCCATTCCAACCATTAGACTTATCCAAAATACTATTATCCAAACTCATAGTCCAAAATTTACAAGGAAGTTAAACATAATGAGGATCCTTTTTGCCAGGTAATAACATGTGAACGCCTTTCTGATATATTTTTTCACAACACCGCAACATCCTAAATTACCAAAATCAACCATCTCTTATTCCAAAATCACTACCTCAATATTAGGACCATATTAAGGTTTATATTTCCTTCAACCATGTAATTTCCAAAAAAAAATTAACTCGCTGTAGAGTCACTTTTCTTAGTACCATAAAATCTCAAATCCTTAATTAAATAGTACTGCAGTACAATCCTTATTTACTTCTAGAACATCATTGATACAACACTTAATGAAATTATTCTAAAATAACAACATAAGAACACTAGTCATTCCTCTTAATTTGTGGTAGTATCATAACTTGATTATTATCCAATAGCATCATTTGCGGCATAGTCTGATGACTGGGACATTGGTCCGCGTAGTGTCCAAACTCCTTGAAAATGAAGCATTGTACATTTGAAACCATTTTCTTACCCTTGCAGTCACGTACTTTGTGCCCTTTTCCTCCACACTTATAACAAACTCCCATTCCTTTCCAGCAAGTTCCAGGGTGTTTCTTCCCACAGTTATCACATATGGGAAAATTCTTCTTTTCCCTCTTCCCTTTATCCATCTTTCTCTCTTCCATCCTTTTCTTCTCTTGTTTCCCTTCAAATCCATAGGACTCCGAGAATTATTTACTCATCTTATCAACACATAATACTATTTCTTCATATAATGATAATACGTGGGAAACTATTTCACTTCTAAATTCTGGCTTAGGACCACGAAAGATATGATCCTTCTTACTCTTTGGATCATACGTAATACATGAGTTCACATTCCTTCTAATGGGCGTCATTTCTATACAATAGCATAACCTAATTCAGTTTATGAATTACAATGAATAATTACCAAACTTGTAAAATACCTAACACAAATAGAACAGTTTATGGATATAATCCATAATCATAAAAAAAATTCTTTGAGAAATTATATACTAATAAGACCTTAATAATGGTTTGTAAAGAAAATGAGAATTATCCTAAGCATATCCCTTAGGAGTGTCTTAACCAAGAGTGCAGCAAGGCCCGTTGTCGTGCACCAATTCCCGTTCGAGTCTAGCTCAAAGTGGTGTTTTCAGGTTTTACCCCTAGGTACATCTGTGCCAGATCCGCCTCTACCTGCTCGTATCCAGACAGGTATGTATTTCTCAGAAAACTCACAAAATCTCTACAATACCAAAATTCTAGGAATTTCTTCTATACTAATCCTCAAAGTCTATCTTAGGGCTATATGCTCTAATCAAAGTTTATCTAAATCTAGTTTCCAAGGTTATTTCTAAACTTCCTCTGATATCAACTATAACGCCCCAACCCCAGTTACCCAGACTCAGTGCATTATTTTAATACATTGGCATGATTACAAGGAATCAAGTCCTGAAGGACCGATCAGTTTAGCAATCTTGGAAAAATAGATCACATACATGAATGTTTCATTTTCACATTAAGACATACAAAACAACATAAATAATCTTTATGAACACCATTATTCCCTTGGCTTAACCCTGCATATCAATCACATTACACTTCTTGGAATCCTGGGAAAAATAAAACATAGAAAGGGGTGAGCTCAAATGCTCAGTAAGGGTAAGCAATACAGCGGAAACTTTTAAAAATAAGTATAAACATTTAAGGCAATGTATAAAACTAAAAAAAATACTTTTAAACTTGAACTTTAGCATAATATGGCAGAAATAAAATGAAATAATTCCATTTACTTATTCACATGGATAATCTACTAATTGAATAATCACATGGAATATCACTAACCAATTTTATAATAATGGAATGCATGATGTCGAACTTTAATTTCTGTGTCGAGGCCTCATGACAAGACCTAAGGGATAACTATAACCGGAACCCAAACCGGAGAGCCTCTGTAACCGGACTCCATCCTGGAGTTCCTCTAATAACCGAACACCAACCCGGAGTGCCTCTAATAACCGGACACCAACCCGGAGTGCCTCTAATAACCAGACACCAACCCGGAGTGCCTCTAATAACCGGACACCAACCTGGAGGGCTTACTTTTACCGGTCCCCAACCTGAAACATACTAGTCCAACACATTAATCTTAAGGAGAGGATGAAATATAACATAAAAATTTGTATTAAAACTAACATACAAAATGTCAAAACTTTAATCATAAACCATTAATGGCATAAAAATAACTCATCCATAGTCAAAAATATCACAAAACCTTAAATACAATATGGATGATTTGTATCATAATAATTCAACTTGAAACAAGTTTAAAATTTATCAAAGGATGTTGACATAGATGAAATCAATACTATTTGAGAGAAATATCTCTTTTTTTAAATCATTTAAAAGTCACATAATTATAGAGAAAACCTTTATTTTTAAAATATCTTTATAAGCTTGTGAAGGAAGCTTCAAAGGTGTAATAACGGCGAAGAATAACCGCACCCGCCGTATAAGTCAAAAAAAGACATTCTTACCTTAATTTTTTCAAAAAGGTTAAAAAGGACCTTGTTTGTAAAACGACGGAAATATTCCATTATAAACCTCTTATAAAAAGTCAAACAAGGGTATAAATTTCTTTAACCCATATTCGTGTAAATAGTAAAAATGTTTTGAAATACACTTTTAAGAAACATGGATGTGGATGATAAAGAGATCCCAGTAGATTATTACGTATATACAACCTCGGATAATGAAGATATTGGGAAATAAACCCTTACCAATTTGGTAACTTACGAAACGTACAACCCATGAAAGAGGTATCATACAATGAATATGTAAATACGCATAAATTAAAGTGTATTACACAAAGAATATAATTATGGGAAGTACATACACCACACAAAAGGTAATGGTGGAAATATGGCATGAATCTCACAAGAATAAGGAGTGAGATGAAAACCTCTTACCTTGCACTTTCCTTTAGTCGAGGGTACGTTTAACCTCCTCTTCTTTGGTTTCTTCCTTTTGATTTGATCAAAAGGGCTCCATAGGATGGATTTATGACTAATGGAAGGCCTCTAGGATGAAGTGAGGGAAGTTGAGAGAGTATTTGGGTAGGGGTTGGCCGAACCAAAAGTCTTTGAAGGTGTGAATTAATGAGAAGAGTGAGTGTCCTTTTATAAGAGGGGTGAGGGGCACCTTTGGAAAAGCTAGAAATATTATTTTATAATAAATTCATATTCGGTTTATAATGGCTCCAAGGTGGATTATTTAAAGTTTAAGGTGGGTATGGGTCTAAAACTACTCAACCAATATAATTTAGATAGGTTTGGGTCATTATATTAACCTTATCTTTTAGTTTTGACACTTAGTTAATTAGTTTGACACTTACCATGTCACTTTGTATTTTTATATTATATAGTTAATAAACATACAATATAGATCCAAGAGACCCCCAAGTGGTCCATTAATAATACAAATATAATGATATAAGTCTCTTGGCCAAACCTTAGATTTTTAGGAATTTAATATCAGTTAATAATATAATATTTGTTTTAAAAACTCTTTTATGTCAATTTTGACACTATTCAATAATTAACTTTTATAAAAAATCATAACAGAATGATTACTTCGAACAAAGTTAATTAAATAAATCCTAATATGTCATATTATCCTAGAAAATTAGTTTAATTCATTAAAGGTCTAAAATTATATTTATTTGGGTATTTATAATATCAATTATTTTAATTTTTTACTATTATGGTAATTACTGCATCATCATTGTGTCATAAATAAATTAAAATATTTAATGTCTAAAAATTATAAATAAAATACCATTATGTAGTAAATCCTTTTATCTTTTTAATGAATATTCATAGTTGAAAATCCAACATATATAACCCTATGTAAAAAAAAATTTTCTAAAAGATATATGCTTATGTCATTTTTGTATTTATTTTAACTTAATTAATATAAAGTGTCATTATCACTTACAAGTGGCTCCATGGGGTCCAAAAATCGACCCAAAGATTCCCATGGTCGTAAATGTATCAACCAATAAGGTTAGGACATGTTTTAGGGTAATTTAGTATTATTATAATATTATTTTTTAACCCTTATTTACCAGATTTACCCTTTAACCATGGTAAATAAAATATTTACCGAAGTAATTATTCAAAATGTAAAAAAATAAAAGTTACCTATTTACACAATTTGAACATCCTGATTCCAAATATGGAATCCATTTTTCCAAATTCAAAACACAGAAGTGGCAGAAATTAATTTAAAATTAATTCCCGTTGTTAAAACAAAAAAGTGTGTTTTTAAGAGATAATAACTATCAAAAGATTGACACTTGTTTATGTCCAGTTTAATTGTAAAATTATGTAAAATGACCAAAATTTTATTAAATGGTAAAAATATATTCTAAATATACTTTAAAACCACTCAAATTCATAATTTATCACTAATAATTATTTTGATTAAAAAAGTTGTTTTAAATTAAAATTTAGTAATTTTCACTATTCATCAAAATATTAAAGTTATCCGAAAAGTACCAAAATTTCACCTTAGGATAAATTTGATACTCCGAACACAAAAATGAAGTCCATTTTGAGAGATAAAATTTCTAAAATTTTAAAAGGTACATATTACTATTCATAACGGCTACTTTGATTGGTCGTGGTGTGTGTTAGAACTCGAAGTTGCGTACAACACACGCTACTGTATTATTCAAGGAGAAGCGTACCGTGGAAGCTCGGGGTGTTACAAGCTGCATGTCACTAGAACTCTTCACCGACTAGAATTCATCTTTAACTATTGCACAGCACACATGTGTGCTTTCGTGGCTGGCACGTCGTGCTAGTTTTTCCCTCGTAACTAACTTCCACTGAGTTAGTTGAATGCACCTGGGCGTTTTCTCGTCTCTTGAATGAACCTTCAAAGTAAGAAGAGAAAAATAAATAGATGAGAACTCAAAGAATGAAAAATAGTTATTTTTTTAATTCAAGCGTTATATTACTCGTTAAAATTTAACTACAGTTCATAAATAAATATCATAATTGATAATTATTATTTAATTTTATATTATTTATAAAATTATTCACTTAATATTACTGTGGTAAAACATAAATTTATCAAAAAGTTATTAATTTAATTAAGTTATTAAATATAAATACTAAATTTTTTAGTCTATGATTTTTTAACTAAATTTAACATTATAAGTAAATTGTGTAATTAAAAATTTTATAATTTGTATTAATTATTTTTATTTAATAATTTTATTTTTATTTTTATAATTATTATTTAAAAAATTATATTATTATATTAATATATTAATTATTCTTATTTTAATTTAATAATTAGAATTAATACTTTTGTTTTAAATATATTTAAATTAATTAGTAAATTTTATAGTTTACTAAATTATTATTATTAATTATATATTTATACTATTAACAGTATATTAATTTATTATTAACTTTTATTATTAATTTCGTTTTAGAATAGTTTTATTTTTTTTATAAATTTTCATTTCACCCCCTCCCCACCTTATTTCAATAGAACCCTCAGGGAGGGGATCCTCCTCGGTGCCACAACCAGAGGAGCAGCGGCCTCTTCTTCTCTATGAAGGGCAGCGGTGGCGATGCGGTCTTCTACAGGTGGCACAACATCCTGGCTTCAGCCTTCAGCGGCGATGCACTTCCAGCAGAAGCAGTGACCTCCTCCTCACGGTGACCTCGACTACAGCTCTTCCTTCCAGCAACAGTGTCAGACCCTGCTCAGTTATGGTTTTGCATCACAGTGGCGGCATGACTCGTCCACTTGTAATCTTCTTCTTGAGCTCGAGACTTTCAAACGATGGAACAGCTCATACCCAAATCTTCCACCTGTGGTGCCCTTTTCAGAGAATAATAGATTCATCAAATTTGGATTTTTCAACTTGTTTTGATTTTGTTCGATCTATGCACAATGTTGGGATTGGGTTTCTCTTTTGAGTTTGATTTAGTTCAGGTCTTGATTTGGGTTTGGAATTGAGTATTTGTTTTTTCAAGTTATTGTGAAGCTTCAATCAATCTTCATCTTTTCCGACATGATCATTGGTTGTGGAGGAGAATTAGAATTGGTGTTTGATAGGGAGGTACAAAGGAGGTATCAGTGAGATGGATGTTGTGTGGCAATGAGAAGGCAAAGGATAAGCCTAACAGTGAGAAGCTGAAGGGTAGATAGTCTAACAGTGAGGTGAAGAAGTTCACTGTTAGAATAAAAATAAAGGAAAGAGGAGCACCGGCAGGGGGGTCACTACTACCGGTAAGCTTCATAAGGTCACCATTACAAAATAAAATAAAAGCATACCATTATGCAATAAAAATAAAAGGGTCACTGGAACACGGTAGTAACAGTGAGGTTCGGGGGCGGGAGTCACCGTTAGAGAAAATAAAAAATAAAAATAACATTATAGTGCAAGGTCACCATTAGAACAAAAACAACACAGGTCACCGTTGCCAAATAAAAAAGAAAGGTTACCAGTAGAATGGTTGTTGCGGGTCACCGTTAGTTTAAAAAAACAAAGGGATAAACCGGTGCGAGGGTCACCTGTAGAACTAAGGGTCACCGTTACAAACAAAACTAATGGTGACCTTTGGAAATTATACTGAACATAAACTTAAAACATAAGAAAACTAAATATAAAGATTGAAAATAATTAATTAAAATAAACTAAACATCATAAATTTAAAACATAATTTTTATTAAAATTTAAAACATTAAAATTATAAATCGACAACACTTAAATTATAAACTAGATAATTGATAAACTTAGATGATAAAATACTTAAATTAAAATAACTAGTAAAATTAATTACAGGGTAGAAGCCAGTGAAAATGAAAAGCAACGGTGACTCATTAGGTTAACGATAGTTATAGTCTACCGCACTGATAGACTAAAATCAATAGAAAATGAATAAATAATCAAACTTCATACATAAAATTAAACAATTAATATTTTAAAACTTTTAACTAATTAATTAAACAACTTTTTGAATACATAAAAATAAAAGGTAACTATTTTATTTAATTTAAACTAAAATTCTTAACGTAATTATTTAGCAGGATGGTTAGAAAAGTTAATAAATAAATTTAAAATATTTAAATGAATCCATGTTAAATAATAGAATATTAAAATAAAGTCTAACTTGATTAAAACACAAAAAAGGATGTTAAAATATTATTTATTATTAAAGTAAAATTATTAAATAGTGACCAGATTGGCATTAACACAACTAATAATCAAATAAAAAAATAAAATTATTATTTTAAAGACTAAAAATATGAAATTAATTATAAAAATTGATTAATTAACAAATTTAATTATAAAAATACAAAAGTACAATTATTTAGTAAAAAATTATTAAATAATTAATTAAATCATTAAAAATTATGTAAAAAGATGTGGAAAAACTATGTAAAAATAGAGCCACATCACCTGCAACTCTCTTAAGGACTTGGTCAATGAATGGTAAGGGGAAATGGTCCTTATTGGTAAATGATTTTATCTTCCTATAGTCTATACAGACTCTCTAGCCACTACTCGCCCTAGTTGGAAGAATCTCTCCATATTTATTGGTTATCACTGTGATTCTGGCCTTCTTTGGGACAACTTGATTTGGTCTTAACCACTCACTCTCAGCAATGGGATAGATGGTACCATCTTTTAATAATTTTAGAAGTTCTTTTCTCACTACATCCATGAGATTAGGATTGATTGTCCACTGAGGTTGACGAGATGGATTTCAATAAGATTCTTGAACAATCCTATGAGTCCTGATAAGTGGGATAATCCCAGGAATATTAGATAGGGTCTATCCAATGGATTTTTTCTATCTCCTAAGGACATCTATAAGCATCCTCTCATGATCATCTTGGATAGAAGAAGAAATTAAAATAGTATGTGTTCCATTTTCTCCTAAAAAGGCATAATTAAGTGAAGTAGGAAGTTCATTCAATTCAAGATTAGTTGGGATCAAAATTTTAGCAGAAGATTGGGACAATGGCTCAAGATCAACTTATTTTTTTGAAGTTTTAGATAGGATTGATTCCCCATGTGTATAATTTTTAGCTACTAGATTGGTCTGATTAGTGTTAGGTAATGTAGTAGGATTGGTCTCCATGAATGTGGTTTCCTGAAAGATTTCACTTATTTTGGGTCTTAATATTTCTTCATAGGATCAATCTAATAGTGATTCTAGCCAAGGAGATAAACTTATTTCATGTGAAGAAAGGAAATTAATCTCTCCCTAACTTAAACATTCCTAAAATATTCCTTGATGTTCTATGGATTCATTACCAATGCTTCCTATCATTTTTACTTCATGAATATCCTCATCATCCCTTATTTGTGAGCTTCCATTATAGATGTTCAAGTCTAGACACATGTTTCCAAAGGTGATGGGCATGTTCCCATTTCGGACTCAGATAACAATGTTGATTGTTGCAAGGAAGGGATTACCATGGATGATTGGGTTTTGTTCCTTATTGCCTAATTTTGGATTGTTGTCAAGGACAATGAAGTCAGCAGGGTAGATGATGTTTTATACTTTTACAATAACATCCCTTAAAATTCCCTCCGGAATCCTAATGCTATGATCAATAAGTTGAAGGGTGAAAGATGTGGGTTGCAGCTCTTCTAGGCCTAACTAGAAGTACACATCATAGGTAATGAAATTGACACAGGCACCTAGGTCACACAAGGCTTTGACTACTTTGTTCTCTCCAAGTTCAACATTTATGTAAGGGCATCTTGGGTCTTTCATCTTTGGTGGAAGGGTTCCTTGGATTGTTGTGCTTACATTTGCTGTCATAAGGACTTGGTTCTTATGTGAGAATTTCCTTTTAAATGTTCAGAGGTCGTTTAGGTATTTTGAGTATGCAGGAATGGTTTTAATAGAATCAAGGAGTGTACTATTCAACATGACTTGTGAGAATATTTCCCTCAATGTTTCATTAAATTTAGGCTTGTTTTCCCCCTCATGCATTGAGGAAATGGTGTAGGTTGTGGGATTGTTTGTTGAAGAGTTGTTTCTTTCACATTATCATTGGGTTTTTTAGAATCTTTGGGTGTTTCTTCATCATTTTCATTAATTTTTGATGATTTTAATGGTTTCTGAATTATTTGTTCAAGTTTTTCAATTGGTTTCCCACTTCTTAAAACCATATCAGCCTTTAGTTTTTCATGAGTTTTTTTATTGTAACTTGACTATCCCCTTAAATTTGAGGATGGTACCACCTGAGTAGGCATGATTACCTTCCCAGTTTTTATGGTTTGAAGTTATTGTTTAATGGAAGAGACCTCGAAATTCATTTTCATCATTTTTTTACACAACTGTTCAAGGATTGGGAGACAGACAGATTGGGAGGGGGCTTGTGTTGGTTGGTTTATCCAAGGAGGATAATTTGGTTATTGGATGAGATTTTGGTATTGGATAGGAGGATGTTGGTATTGTACTATTTGTGGTTGGAATTGGTTATGGTTTTGGAAATTTTGTGTAGGGTATGGGTTTGGTCCTTGTGGTTGGCTAGGTTGTTGGTTATCTTTCCAACGGAAGCCTGGGCGGTCATTATACCTTGGGTTGAATGTGTTTTGGTATTGAGGCTTTTGGAAGTTTAGGGTATTGAATTCAGTAGGTGGTCCTCCTAGAAGAACATCCTTGATGGATGGAATGGTTGGGCAGTTGTCTATTTTGTGGTCATGTTTTTCACAAATTGTGCAAACACGGTCTACAGTTTGGATTTCATGGATTTTCCTAAGTCTATCTCTTCAACCTTCCTAGTGAGTTCTACAAGTTTAGCCCTAAGTATTTTCTCTTCTCTAATTGTATGCATTCAAGTAGTTCTTTGTGTATTTTCAAAATAAGGTGATGTTCCCCATGTTTGGTTTTGTTTATCAAGGCTTTCTAGATAATCATAAGCATCATTTGGGGCTTTGTTTCTAAAGGTCCTGTTACACATCATGTAAATAAATTGTTTATTCCCTAGGCCCAACCCTTCATATAAAATTATCACTTGTTCAGGAATAGAAAAACTATGGTGTATAACCATGTTTAGGGTGTCTTTAAACCTCTCCCATGTTTTATATAATTACTCACCCTCTTTTTCAAAAACATTTTGGATGATCTTTTTAAGTTCAATTGTTTTGTGGTGGGAGAGTATTTTTTGTAGAATTTTCTTTGTAATTGGTCCCAAGAGTTGATGGATGGTGGTATCAAATTGTTTACCCAATTGTTTTCTCGATACTTTAAAGAAAAAGTAAATAACCTCATCTTATCTAATTCTAGTTGATGTGGGGGACACATGGTTTCTACAATGTCATTGAACTCCTTAACGTGAAGGTAGGGAATCTCAAAATCCATTCCATAGAATGTGGTAAGGTGGTTAAGACATGGGGTCTTAAAGATGTGGTTGGAATCTCCTAGGCAATTGTGTCTAATTCATGTAGGGGCATTAGTCCAGGCAAGTGTTTGATCGACTACATTCCCCAAGTTTGGGGCTGCCTCATTTGGATTTCCATTTTGGTTCCCACCTGGGTTTATGAGTTGGTTTCATTGAAGCCCTTCCATTTAAATAGGATTGATTTTTGACTCTGAAGTGTTCCGAATATTAGGATCTAATGTAAAGAGTTCCCTTAATGTACTTGACTCCCCAACCCCAGAACATTCCACCCTAACTTACCTGTTTGAGTTATCATGGGTGTAGAAGGACATGCGCCAAAAGAAAAAAATGAGAAGGGGAAAAGATAAGAGAATTTGAGTGTGAATATAAGATATGGGGTAGAATATAATGGGTGTTTAGATGACTTACTTGGGTCCCTAGAAACGGAACCAAAATTTGGTATTGCCCAAATTTACCCATGTTTTTAGGGTTAAGAGGTCGAATGTAGAGTAGCTTCGGTTGTCAATTACTTAGAGACCTAAGAAGAAACCTATAGACATGCAATTGTATGAATTGATTTCATCTATTGACTGTACAAATTTGGTTTGATTTTAGATAGGTTTAATTGAACACTAAGTGACTTATGTAAATTCAAATTATGACAAGGGTTGATCCTAGGATGTTATAAGCGGTGGATTGGATGAAATTCCTCTTTAGTGATTTCAATTTCTTATATTTGAGATGAGTTTATTCAAAGATATCATAAAACTTCATAACTTACTGGTTCATACCAACACACTCAAATACTAATCTCTTATACACTTAGAGGATCATATTTATGATCACTCCAAGGTAATGATTTGTATTAGCAATTGATGTGTGTGGCCTTAAAACTCAATAAGGACGAAGAAGTTTTAAAATAATCTATTAAAAAACTCATTTAAAAGAAGTGATTAGAGATTAATGGAGTGATAAATAACATCCAATCCATCCCCTTTCTACTCCCTTGGATCAACCCATGAGTATATTGGACCTCCATTTATCCTAATATCATAATGGAAGCGGGAAGTAGACTCATGAGGGAGGAATTGAAAGGAAAAAAACAAAAACAAAGTAACAAACACTCCATCGTTGTGTGATAAATTTCATTAGGTTTGGTGTGAATAAATTCACACCATGAAGAAACGGTATCAACGTGTTAATAATAAGAACAAAAAATGAGAAGAAGAATAACTTTTATTAAGAAACTAAGATGGTTTGTAACAACTTACATGTGAAATAAAAATTTGAAACAATAAAATCACAACATAACATTACAATGAAATAAAGCACCACATATCATTAAATCCTCTAAAACCACTACCTTAAATAGGAATTTTTGGAGCCTTGGGTCGATCCCCCATCTGTCCTAGTCTCCTCAATTAATGGTGGTAGGCCTAGGGTGGTGTAAAGTAAGGGAGAGGAGAGTTTTACGCCCTTGAAAGTCAATCCGACACAACTTTCATCCACTTGACATAGGGGCCAAAATGAGCATCTATATGGTATAATTTAGGTGGGTAATAGAAGAAAAAATGAAGATAAATATTTACACTAAGTTTACGTAAAATTTCATCCAAAATGGATATTTTTTGTGAGATATTTGTAAAATGGTGGGATGTTTTTTTGGGCCTCAGAATCTAGCCAAGAATTTTATTTTCAAATTGGGCCGCATGAAACTCCCTTTAAAACTATGAATTAGATCTTGTCACTATTTGATGAAATATTCCCCTTGATTTCCTATATCATTAGTTCAGTTTTCAAAATTATTGGGCTTGTATCCTAGCCTCTACAATAGTTTTATTACACTGGTGTCCAGTTTACTTTTCCCAGAATGTGTTTGCATGAAAGCTCATTTTGGTGGTCTTGCAATGTGAATCTTCAAGTGTTCCAAAAGTATGAATTGTTTCCAATGTAATGAGAAACATGAAAATAAAATATGAAAATAAAATAAATAGTATCTCTTATTTTAGGTGGTGTTCAAAATTTTACCATGTAATAGTGCATTTTAGGGGGGAATTACAATCATAATGTGAAATGATGTTCAAAGTATAAAATGCACTAAAATGGTGTTTATTAATAATAAATAACATGAATATTATATCTACTAAAAATGAATATTATCCAATTTCAGTGGATAATTAATAGTCATTCTCTTATAGGTGTCCAACCAGGCCCAAAAGAAAGGGGGAATAAATCCTCTTGTTTTATTGCCAGCCTTCTCAAGGCCATCTAGATATAGAATATAAAATTCTAAGTTATTGATGGATTCAATCCTATAAATAGAGTATATCCCTTACTTGACCCCATGAAGGAAACTAGAATTATGTATAGAGATCCCATATTGAGACCCAAATTCCCTCTGACCACTAATAAAAACATGAGTATTACTGTTATATGAGGATAAAAAATCCAAATGTCATGTTGTATTGTTTCTCTTTTCATGGCATTCAGCATCAATGGTAGCCACATGTTTTGGTTTTAAAGGGGACATTTCTAAGAATTTAGTATCATCCACTAGTTGTGATCCAACTGTATGGGTTTCTTTTCCAATAGTAGAATCACCCTTTTACTACTACTATGATTGATCAACCCCACTGGACACCTTACAATGACCCTTGGTAGGTTCACTAATCCAAAGGATTATTCTATTATCCCAATCCATGGGGAATTTACTTACATGTATACATTGAAGAGGTTTCTTTTTTAGGCTTAGGGATGAACAATTTTTCAATTCCTATTCCTATCAACTTCCTTTTACCCTTACTATCACCAGAGCACAAATATGTCTCCATATATAAATTAGTCATTTCAATATCTTTAGAGGACAAATCCTCAATATTTACCAACCTAACTAGAGTAACAACTAGCTCTCCAAGAGAGTTCAGGGACGTATCATGTTGAGTACCTCTAGAACCCACCCCACTATGCATCCCACCCATCCCATGAAGATTATCCACCACATCACCATATAAAACTCTACCTTTTTCAGGTGAAATAGACCCTTTATTAATAGATTTTTCCATTCCATCAACTGGTGTGACACCACCATCCAGTGATCTATGAAGTATAATTCACATCAACCTATACTTCTCACCTTGATCATATTTAACCTACTTCTCATCGTTGGTGTCATCAAGTTTATTAGTCTTTTCATTACTAGTATCCACAATAGAAAAATTGAATTTACATTGCTCAACCAAATGTACATACATTTTACAATGAGGACACCTCAAATCCCTATGACAATTTTCTATTTCATGATTGATTCAAAAACAATTGAATTATGAGTCAGGGACTTAGTCATACTCAATTGAAATCTCAAATTTTAATTCATCAGCTACCATGTAATCAATTTATACAAGACGTAATCTAAGGTCAACATCAACCACAATTCTACCAAAATTTACATACCAAGTGTTATATTTTCATTCAAAATAATATTTATTAAAAAAGAATAGAGTTTTTTGATTTTTCAAAACACTATTTTATTAGATTGATGAGGTGGATTAAAATGGGAATCACACATTAGAAATGTGGGTAGAATTTCCTAGACCATTCCTTAAAACATTTCCTTGGTAATTGCTTTTATCAATAAAATATATATTTTCCTAAATGTTGTTATGGTGTTTTAAAAATGTGTATTTATTAAAATGTTGTGATATATGTATATATATATGTAACAAAAAAAATAGAAAATTATAAATAAAATAAAATAAAACATTTTTATTAACACAACTAATAATGTTATTAGTCATAACTATTGGATTTTAGTTGCTTTCGAAATATGAATGGGTGTTTCTCATCATGAGTTGTCTCATTTCGATCGAACCAATGTGATCTTTGACTGAAACATTGAGATCAAATCGATGTAAGTAACACCGATTTGGATTTATAAATTAGTGATGTTGATATTTTTTATGGGTTTTTTTTTTCTAATAAATTCTTTATATTTTTTCAATAATCAGTGCTACGGAACAATAAAAAATTGGTGATTGATTTTACCTAAATATTGGTGAAATTATTGAGGGTATGTTCCACTAAGAATAGCATACCATCAACATGGGGGTGCATCAAACACTTTTGGAGAGTGAATTATATTCATGCATCGAGATTCAATATGTCTTTCCCAACTGCCTAGTTATATTTTAAACATTCAAAAGGGTTTCAAATCAAAATGAGAACCTAGAAGATGGATTCCAAATCCCTCAAAGTGATGAACCAAGAAATGTTCAATCTTAACCATTTTGATGGTAGTAATTTATATCAGTGGAAAGAAAAGATGAAGTCTCTTATTATAGTGTTGAACATTTTTTACATTCTTAGACTGAATATTCCTCCAATTCTCGATGATCCTGCTTCAAATCCTAATGGCACGCCCGTTGATGAGACTCAAGTCAAGAAAATTTGGGAAATGATGAAGAAACTTAAAGATGATCTTATTTTTTATTGTTGAAATATTCTCAACACATTATCAAATCATCTTTATAACTATTTTCTCTAAATGAAAACCACTCAAGAGATATTGGATGTACTTGAGATAAAGCACAAAGCTGATGAAGAAGATACCAATAAATTTCTTATTGTAGAGTATCTAAACTTCAAGATGGTTGATAATAAGATATTATTGGGGAAAGTTCATGTGATTAAATTTATAAAAAATAAACTTTGTCCCTTAATATTAACATACCAAAAAGATTCCATGTTGGTATAATTATTGATGAATTTACAACTATGTGGAAATATTTTGGTAAATCACTCATTAAAAAGAGTGTTGATATTTATTTGGAATAATTAAAAAAGCTTCCTCACATTATAGAAGAATCCAAATTAATAGACATGGGTATGGATTTGCAATTTGATACCAAGATTAATATCATTGAGGGAAAGGCACAACCAAACTATTCTTTACATGTCAAAAATAAAAGTAAACAATTAAAAAAGAAATTCAATCCTTCCAAGAAGAAATGAGAATGATTTGTATATAAAAAACAAAGGAATTCTTCAGTTTAATGTTTATATTAAAAGAAAGTTGATAAACCAGCTAAAAATATAATGACTAAAGAGAATCTAGTTGCAATGATATCCAAAGTCACTATGACTTCAATAAAGGTGGTATGGTTTCTTGATTTTGGATCAATAAATCATGTTTTCAAGGATCATTTGATGTTTAAAACATTTGATGATTGTACTATAGTGAAGGAAGTACACCTTGGGAATAATAAATGCATCAATGTTAGCAGAAAAGGAATCATGAAGATAGAATTTACTTTTGGGAAGAAGTTGACACTTCTTAATGTGTTGTATGTACCCAAAATTCGAAAGAATTTAGTTTCTGTTGATCTTTTGTGTAATAAGGGATTTAGAGTTTCATTCCAATCTGAAAATGTTATCTTATTTAAAGGAGGCATGTTTGTGGGTAAAGGTTACTCAAATGATGGAATGTATCAACTATCCATTAAATATATGATTTAATCTTATTGATTGGGTCCTCTAAATTATGCAATGATCATTTAGCACATATTAATTATAAATCATTAAAAGTAATGAAGAAGTTAAACATGATTAATTAAGGAAATAAATTTAATAAATGTGATACATGTGTATAATCTAAAATAGTTAATAAGCCTTTTCATGGTGTTGAAAGAAATTATCATATATTATAATTAGTACATTCTTAAATTTGTGAATTAAATGGAATTTAACTCATGGAGGAAAAAGATATTTTATTACATTTCTTGACGAATGTAGTAGATATTTACATATATATCTTCGTATAACAATGTATGAATCATTTAATATGTTTCATAAGTATTAAGTATAGGTTTAAATCCAACTAAACACAAAGATTAATGTATAATGCTCAGATAGAGGTGGTGAATACTTTATGAAACATAAAGAGGTAAAACACCTAATCTTTCTTATTTTAAAATTTTGGGTGTTTATCTTACTATTGAGTTCCTAATAAAAAAATAACTAAAAAGTTTACTAAAGAAATTAAAGGGGTTTTTTTGGATATGCATAAAATATAAAATCATATAGAATCATGGATTTGGGTACTAATATAATTATTGAATCAAGGGATGTAGATTTTTTTGAAATTAAATTTTATAAAGATAATGTGGATGAATTTATTCATCATACCCATATATCATGTATTCCATCTAGTTCAAATACAATTTTAGAGACTAATGATGATTCTCGAGTTGAACCGAAATGGAGTACAAGAATTATGAAGGAGAAACATCTACATCTAGATTTTATTTCTCCTGATTCCATAGTTTTCCTTGTTGAAGGAGATCAAAATAATCATCTTATGAATAAGTATCATATTGTATTAACTATAGAATATGATCCAAAGACTTATAAAGAGGCTATTACTTCTAGAGATTTTTTGTTCCGAAAAGAAGTAATTAATGATTAATTAGATTCCATTGTGGGGAATAATACTTGGTTCAGTATATATTTACCAAGAGGTTCAAAACTGATTGGTTGTAATTGGGTTTTCAGAAATAATTATGACTAAAATGGAAAACTTCAATATTTTAAAGTAAGATTGGATGTTAAAGATTTCATAAAAAAAAGGGATTGATTATTTTGATACTTATGTTCTTATTTCTCCAATTACATCAATAAGTATATTATTTTCTTTAGATTCAATTAAAACTTTTAATATCCATCAAATGGATATCAAAACTTCTTTCTAAAATTGATAATTAACTGATGATATTTCATGGAACAACCAGAAGGGTTTATTTTACTAGGAAATGAAAAAAAAGTATGTAAACTAGTTAAACCTCTTTATGGTCTTAAATAAACTCTGAAGCAATGGAATTAGAAATCTGATTTTATTATTTTTTCTAATTTATTTACTCATAAAAATGTGGATAAATGTGTTTATTCAAAGTTTACAGAATAATATGAAGTTATTGTGTGTCTATATAATGATGATATATAAATTTTTAGGACCAATATGATTGGTCCAATTTAGAAAAATAATTAATTATCTTCTATATTTAAAAGGATGTACCATGGAATAGTTGATAATATTCTAGGTATTAAAGTTAGAAAACATAGTGGTGGTTATTAATTAAGTAAGTCTCATTAAATTTAAAAAATGTTAAATAAATTTGATCATATTAGTTTCAAGGATTCCAATACTCCATTTGATTATGGTGTTAAACTTTTTATAAATATGGCTAGATCTGTAGCACAACTTGAGTATGCTAGTGAAATTGGTTCTTTAATGTTTCCAATGCATTTCACTAGACGTGGTGTTTATTTTTTGGTATGTAAAATGAGTATATATACTAGTAATCCTTGTCTGTATCATTGGAGATGTATAACAAGAATATTTGGAAATAGAAGAAAGACCAGTTATTTAAGTTTATACTGTAATGATTATCCAGCTATATTAGAATGATACACCGATGCATGTTGGATTAACCGTACTGGTGTTAACCAATCCACATCTTAATGGTTTTTTACTCTTAGAGGTTTTACTATATCTTGGGCGATCAAGAAACAAACATGTATTTCACATTTAACTATGGAGTTAGAGTTTATCATCTTAACGGCATGTGGAAAGAAAGATGAATGGATTAAGAATCTATTATTGGATATTAGATTGTGGCCTACTCTAATTCCTCCTATCTATATGATTTTTGATAGTGAAGAAGCATTATCAAGGGAATATAGTTTCATGTACAATGTAATTTCAAGAAATATAATTTTGAGCCACAATTATTTGAGACAATTTTTACAACATAGTACCATAACAATTTTCTATGTGAGATTGTGTAAAAACATTATAGATATATTTAAAAAATCTATATTAAGAGAAATCATTCATGAAACAAATTAGGAGATGGGGTTAAATCCCATAGAATAAATCATTTGAATAATGGAAATCCAACACTTTCTTTAGGTAGATCCTAATCCAATTGTTTAAAGGGTAAAAAAAGTTATGAATATAATTTTTGATATTGAAAATTATAACCCCAACTACTTGGTGTCAATATCGTCTGTTATGACTAGAGGTTGAGTTATAAAATCTTACCAAAATATTAATACTCTATGAGTTATGTGTTATAATAATGGAATCACATTGTCATATTTTTCCAATTTTAACTTATAAGTGGTGTTGCTTCTTATAAGAGTTAAAGGGTTTTCACCTTAGAGAGCTCATGAAAAGGATATAAGTGCATGGTAATAAAAGTGCTACAAATTGAGATATTGGATAGAAATATCATTGAATGTATGAAATATTTATTTTATCTTAAATATTAACAAGTTTAATGTTTCGACTTCTTGTAAATATGATAAATCATTCATATACTAATACTAAGTAAATGTTTAAATCGAAAGATATGTTTTTTAGGTATAATAACTCACTTGTGGTTTGGAGAATTAATATTTATAAATAAAAGTTGGGTATTGTTGTATTTTTATTAAAAAAATAATTATTAAAAAATAATACAGTGTTTTGATTGGTCAAAAAATCCATTACTTGGATTAATGTGGTGTCTTAAAAATTGGGACTACCACTTTAGAAATGTGGGTAGAATTATAATAGCTCATAACCTATAAAAGATATTTGGAATTGGTTTTATCAATAAAATACATATTT
Source organism: Viscum album (assembly GCA_963277665.1). NCBI lineage: Eukaryota > Viridiplantae > Streptophyta > Magnoliopsida > Santalales > Viscaceae > Viscum > Viscum album. The sequence continues at coordinate 740,248,184 of OY728167.1, read as the reverse complement.
TCCAAAGTACTGTTAAAGTAATTTAAAAATATATATTTAGTTAAATGTTTATATATATATATGTGTGTGTGTGTGTGTGTGTGTCACAAAAAAAAGAAAAAAAATAAAATAACAAATATATTTTATTAAAATGACTAAAAATGTTATTAGTATTAACTGTTGGATTTAAATTTTTTTAAATCTGGACGGGTGCCCCTCATTAAAAGATGTCACATTTCGGTCAAACCAAGGTGTTATTTGATTGAAACTGTGAGATTAAACTGGTGTGATACAAATTGATTTTTATTTATAAATAAGTGATATCGAGATCTCTTATGGGTTAATTCTTTTTCAATCCAAGAAATTCTCCAGATTTTTTCCAATATTAGTGATACGATGCAATAAGAATTGGTGTTTGATTTACCCCAAATCCTGGGGAAATCCTTGAGGGAAACTTACACTAAGAACCCTAAACCGTCAACATGATGGTAGATCAATCACTTTTGGATAGTGAATTATATTCACATGTCGAGATTAAATATGTCTTCCCCAACTGCCTAACTTTTTTTCAAAAACCTAGAAAGATCAATCTCTTTATCAAAATTTATGGGTGTTCATATAGCTGAGGCTACATACCAGTGTATACTTGGGTGCAAAAAGACCCAATTCAAGCCACATTTCTAAATCCAAGTTTCGGTAATAGAGTTCTTTTCTTACATTGAATAAAACCAAGTGTCCCAATCATGGAGTCTCAAAACCCTAGGGTATAGATTAACGAATTTAGATATCTAAGATTTTAATTTAAATTCTTGTGAAGGAAATATAATATGAAAGTATCCCATGTTGATTGACACAATCCATCAGCCATCAAAACCACAAACCTAAATAATCTGATCCCTCAAATATTTGAGCTTCCTAGTATTGTTCATATGTCATGGAGTCAACTAGCTGATAATGGAGTTCATACACTCTTCAATCCAACCCTCAAAAAATAGGTTTTTACTTCACAAAAGAGATATTTCCATTCATCAAAATCTATTTGTGTGAGTTTTTAGAATGACCATGATAGTCAGAAAAAAATCTGTTGTTCACAGCATTCCCACCTGATATTCTCAGGCATCCTTTAGTACATCTTTATTCTTTAGATCAACGGGATATTTTTTATAACCAACACCTGTGTTAGCCATATCATATTATGTTGAGTCGTAAGATGCTCCATAAAAGATCAATTGTGAATTTCCCAAGCAAGATCCATCCTCAAGCCTCTTCATAGGGCCAACAAATACCTCTAAGTGATGGAAATATGAATCTAAATTCCGATTCATCGTAAAAACCAACCTTAATCTCCATGGATTCATAGAAAGGGAAATTCCCAAACCCGAGAAACCTCCATAAAGATATATTATTTAATGAATTTATGAATGATATGAATAGTAAATATTATGAATAAATGTGTTAATATTATAATAAATGTATTCATATTATGTTAAACGAATAATAATAAATGTATTAATATTTTGATAAATGTATTATTAACTTTACAATGAATGTATTGACAAATGGATTGCTATTATATTATTATAATATATGTTTTAATAAAATAAAAAATTTATTATTAATAAATTCATTCATATAATGAATAACAATAAATGTATTAATAATATGAATAATAAATATTATGAATAGTAAATAATAAATGACATATTAATATTAATAATTAATGTATTAATAAATGTATAAATAATATGAATAAAAAATTATAAATTTATAAATATCCTTAATAAATGTATTAGTACTCTTAATTTTATGAATAATAATTGCATTAATATTATGTATGATAAATATATAATATTATGAATAATAATTGTATTAATATAATGAATATTAAATATATTAATATTATGAATAATAAATGTATTGATACTATGTATAATAATAAAAAATGTATAATATTAAATGATAATAGTAAAATAAATAATAATAATAATAATAGTATTGATAAATTAATAATAGTATCAATAGTAAATTCATTAATATTTTATGAATAAATGTATTGATACATTTATTATTATTATTCTATGTAAAATAGTATCAATAGTAAATTCATTAATATTATCTATAATTTTATAAATAATAATAATAATAAATGTATAAATAGTAATATTATATATAAATGTTTTACAAAATATATTATTAATTATAAAACTATAAAATAAAAAAGTATTAATTTTAATAATTATATTTAAATGTTTTTATAATTTTTATTTTATAGATTTATTATTATTACTAATTAATTTTAATTATGTGTATATTATATAGATTATATATAAAAAATAGTAGTAATTATTAACTTTATAAAAAATTCAATTATAATTAAAAATATACTTATTTATATAAATGAAATATATTTTTTTAAATATACTATTTACACACACACACACACATGTACACATAAATACATATACATATATTCATACACATATACACACATTCACATACGTATACACACATGCGCACATATACATACATGTACACACAAATACATGCACACACACACAAATGCATTCATACAGACATACATGAATTAGTATACATACATATTATATATACATATATGTGTGTGTGTGTGTGTGTTCATAAAAGTATTCTTTATGGGTGATTTTTTATCATTTTTAATGATATTTAATTTATCGGTGATTTTTTAGGGTTGATAAAGATCAGCATGAACCGTTGCTGATGTGCCTATAAGGGGATCTGCATTCCTAGGGTTTCCCCCCTGTCACTGCCTTCGTTTTCTCCATCTCAGTTTGGTGGCAGACCCTCTCCTCGGTGCTTATGATCGGTAATCTCGTGGTGTGTGAGTCCTCTTTCAGCGATAGCATCGTTTGACTTCATGGGATCATCCACTCAGAAATGATCATTGTTATTGGCTTATCATCTTTCCTTATCCTCCGATCTGGATAGGGTTTCCCTCATCAGCGTGATGAAGGTCTAGTGGTCGAGTACCAGCTGCTGCGGTCTGAGGGTTGAAACCTTGTTTCAACGTCAGTTATGGGTGTGTTGGGAGGTTTGCGGTGGTCTTAGAGTGTGGTCTTCAAGGCAGCGATGGGATTGAGGAGCTAGCTTGCAGTGCCACTATTCTAATTTGGGTGGATTTCAATTCAGTGATGTTTTTTTTGTTTCTTGTTTTTGATTTTGTCTGGTTTTGGATGCAATTTGTTACACGTGGTTCCGTTTTTGCGGTGATGTTTTTTATAGGTGTTATGTGTGAACCGTGGTGATCCGAGGAGGTCAGGTTTATTTGGATGATGATTTAGATTGAGATCATGGACATTCGCTTATTTTTTTAATTTGTGTTCTACTATTGGATAAGTATGTTGTGCGTCTTGTTTTGAATCAGTGATGTTTCTGTTTGGGTGGATTGTCTTCAGTGGAGAAGTTGTGATGGTATATTGGTGATTATGGTGTTGATCCATTGAAGTTTTGGTGTTTGTTTTTGGAGTTTCATCAAGCCATGGAACCAAAGTAATGGATTTGATTTAAAGAGTGAGGAAATTGAGCAAGAATTTCATATTGAACCTGTTTATCTACCGTAGAAGGGTGAATGGGTATTATCTAACATTGGATTTTGGATGGCTTTTCCCAGACCTTCTACAAAGAAATTCTTCATAATAGGATCAGATCAGGTGCTTTCACCATGCATGACTATTTGTATTTGGAAGTTCCAGAGGGTATGGCTCAGCCATCGGTACCAGTCCCCTGCATTTTTGCACAGGACAGCTAGTTGAACAATCATGCAATGGTGGAGGTTTGTCATAATGATGTTGTTCTTATAGAGGGGTATTTATAAGTATTCATGTTATGGGTTGTGGCCTTCATGTTATGTTGATGTCTTTATATCCTTGAAATCATGTGATGTTTCCCCCTTTATCCTTAAAAGGGGATTAATCCATAAAATAAATAAACATTTAGGCCTTTGGGCCATTCAGTCGGATAAAGGTCAGCGCTTAATATCAGGTGATCTATAGCATATGACAATATTGTCTGACATGATATGGCTTATAGAAATCTCCATGTGTTGATCAATGGGCGGCCAGTGCCAGACATAAGTGACTACTTGTGACTGATAGTGGCCTTTTTTATTGTAGTATTATTTTAATATAATATATGTATTTATAAACCCATGTAAGTGGTGGTTAATCCACCCATCTCTTTTTTGATATTAAGGGATTTTATGAAAAAAATTTATCATTTCACCAAAATAAAATTATTTAAAACAACAAGTTTAAATCCATAAGGGCCCGAACAATCTCACAAGAGATCCCACATGGGAAACTTTACTACCTAGTGTTTGTTTTATAAACTATAATGGGGGTAGGGTTCATTTTATCATGGAAATGGGAGGGGAAAGTTCCAAATGAAGTGGTGTTGGAAATAAAAGGGGTGAACGCCAATTCATTCGGTGCTCATCCCCCTCCCCTCACTTTTAAAAAACATAATTTATATATATATAATTATATTTTTACATTTATAAATAAATATATCAATTTAAATATATATATACAATTATAATTACATATTTAAAAATATAATTATACATATATATAATTATATATATAATTATATATAGAATTATACATATATATAATTATAAAATTATATATATTTATTTTAATATTTATATATATATTTATAAATATAGTTATATATTAATGTAATCATATAAATTTATAAATATATATATATAAAAAATTAAATTTAAAATTATTACTAGATTAATAACCCGTGTAGGTTTAGGTAATATTTTTAAAATATGAACCATGTTCGAACCCAAATTTTTTTTAGAAATATTTATTTATCAATATATTTATAAAAATTTATTTATAAATAAAAATATATAAATCAATTTTTTTATATTTATATATAAATATAATTGTAAATTTATATTTACTATATTTATAAAAATATATATTTATATAGATCAATTTATATTTATAAATATATATTTTTAAGTATATTTATAAATACATAATTACAATTATTTAAATATATTCATAATTATATAAATTAAAATACATTTGTATATATAAATATATAAATATATTTAAATTATTTTTTAAATATATTATAATAATTATATAATTATAAATATATATATACATATAGTAATAAATATTTGTCTACAAATAAATTTAAAATATTTTTAAAAATATAATAAAGTCTTAATAAGAACATTATTATTTTTGACAAAATTTTCTAAAATAGTAATTGAATCAAGATTGATTTTTAGTTATATTACCAATTACTTTAATAGTATTATTTATATTATAATTAATATTTATTAATGTAATTATTATAAATATATAATAATATAAATAATATTTATTAATACTTTAATTAATATCATTATATAATAATAACATATTTGATAATACTTCATAATAATTCAATTGATAATAAGAAATATACCCATGAATATTTTAAATTGTAAATCAAATTTTTTTAAACAATGAAGATTGTTTCAGGTAAATCAGTTCCTGTTTACTATATTTTTGAATTTATTTTTTATTTTTTAATAATTTAGTATAAGTTTAGTTTTTATGATAATTTCATTTAAATTGTATTTATACTTTATAATTTATATGATTTTAAAGTCGCCTATATGAAACATTTTAATGTTACAAGTATGTGACTTTGAAAGTCTATAAATTATAAAGTATAAATACAATCTAAATGAAATTTGAAATATCGACTAAATATATAAAAAAGTGAAAATAATTTTTTTCCTAAAAATAGTTAATGGAAAATAATTGTAACAACACAAAATATCATTGTTTAAAAACATATCATTTGTAGATAACTTTTTTTAATATTCCATTCACTACTGGAAATGGTATCTACACCAATATAATAAATCAACATCGATGCTCCTTAGTAGCATGACCTAACAAATGAACCTCACACCCACTCTGTGTCCAACATATATGTCGATTCGGGGCCTAACTATAGGCACATGTTCCTACTCATGCAGTGTTGTGTGTGCCTTCTCATACTATTGTGTAATGTAATTTCCAACATCATATGTGGATGGTTGCCCAACATCATGTGTGGAGCCATATAACCCTGACTGTAGGGGTATGAAAGGAGCTCCAAAATATGTTGGAAGTGGGATATCGAAGGAGTCAGCATCAACTGAAGTCTCTCCTAAGGCTAGACGAAACAATGATACTTTATCCAGGTCCCAATAAATTTTAGAGATCTAAGATGAAGATAATATATCAAATGTATGACTAGATGTATATGGCACATAAACCTCTTCCGACTATGCATGATCCTCCACCTACCATGCATGATCCTCTCTCTATGACGCAACAACATCTATAGGATCCTCTCTCGGGCACTGCTCTCACTTTCATTTCCTCTTACCTCTACAATTTCCTTATCAATTTCCTTCATTTGGTGGTGGTGGTGGTGTTCTATCATCCTCAGTGGGCACAACATGCATATCATTATCCTAGGGTGCCTCACCTAGAGCAACTGGATCATGATATAACTATGGTTCCTCATCTTAGATAGCCACATATGAGATAGAGAGGATCTCTAAGAGCTATTGGGTCTCTGTGAACTACATCCTACTAAATAAATTCCTCCTCCCAAGGATCTTTGATATGTACAAGTCAATCAAGTCCATATAACTACAACTGAAATTATATTTAAATTAAGATGAAACCTGGCCTAAAAATATATATAAAAATTTGAGGAAAAAATTGATTAATTCTTATCCCATGGAATGTAAGGTACATGATCATGTGTCATCAGTACCAATATGCATAATCCCCCAAATCATCTAGCCGAAAGCATGTTGTGGGATATCAATGTTGAGAGATACAAAGACTTATAAAGAGGATATGAATTCTAGATATGTTTCCTTCTGTAAATAATCAATTAATGATGAAATATATTACAATATAGGGAATAATACTTGGTTTATTATGGATTTACCAAGATGTTCAAAACCTATTGGTTGTAAATGGGTTTTCAGAAAGAAGTATGATTAAAATGGTAACATTTAAGATTTTAAAGCAAGATTGGTTTCCAAAGGTTTCAGGAAAAAAGGGATTGATTATTTTGAAACTTATACTCTTGTTTCTCAGATTACGTTAATAAGTATATTATTTTCTTTATATTCAATTAATAATTTGATTGTCTATAAAATGGATATCAAAAAAAAAATAGAGAATTAACTGAAGATATTTACATATAACAACCAAAAGGATTTGTTTTACTAGGAAATGAAAACAAAGTATATAAACCAGTTAAATTTCATTATGGTTTTAAACAATATTTTAAGTAATGTAATGAGAAATATGATTCTATTATTTTATAAAATGGATGTATACATAAAAATGTAGATAAATGTGTTTATTCAAAGTTTCAAAAAGAATATGGAGTTAATTTTTGTCTATATGTGGATGATATATTAATTTTCAGAAGCAATATTATTGGGGTAATTGAGACAAACAATTACTTATCTTTTATGTTTGAAAAATAAGGATCTTAGAATAGATGATACTATTTTAGGTATTAAAGTTATAAAACATAGTGGGGTTACACTTTAATTCAGTATCATTACATATAAAAAATGTTAAATAAATTTGATTATATTGATTTCTAGGATGCCAATACTCCATTTGATTCTAGTGTTAAACTTTTTATAAATACAGTTAGGGTTGTAGAAAAAATTGTGTATTCTAGTGCAATTGGTTCTTTATTGTATGCAATCAATTTCACTAGACCTTATATTTATTTTTCGGTATGTAAAATGAGTATATATACTAGTAATGATAGTGGGGATCATTGCATATGTATAAAAAACATTTGGATACTTAATAAAGACCAATTATTTAAGATTATACTATAATGATTATCCAATAGTATTAGAAGGATACATTGATGCAAGTTGGATTACTAGTATTGGTGTTAACCAATCCACATCATGATGGTTGTTTACTCTTTAATATTGTGTTATATCTTGTATGGGTAAGAAACCAACCTGTATTTCACATTCGACCATGGAGTCAGAGTTTATCACCTTAGAGACATGTGGAAAAGAAGCTGAATGGATTAGGAATCTATTATTGGATATTAGATTGTGGCCTAGCCAAATGCCTCCCATCAATTGTGATATTGGGGTGACATTATCATGCGTATATAGTTTTATGCACAATGAAATGTCTAGACATATAATTTTGAGACACAATTATATGAGATAATTTTTTCAAGATGGTACCATAAAAATTTTCTATGTGAGATCATGTAAAAACATTATGGATCCGTTTACAAAATCTATCATGAGAGAGATAATTTTTGAAACTAATAATGAGATGGGGTTAAATACTATAGAAGAAATCATTATAGTAATGGAAACCCAACACTTTCTTTTGGTATATCCTAATCAAAGTATTTAATGGGTAAAAACAAGCTACAAATATGACTTTTAATATTCACAATTATAACCACAACTAATTTGTGTTAATATCATATATTAAGAACAGATTTTGAGTTATAAACTCCTAACAAAACATTAAGACTCAAGGAGTTATGTGTTCTAATAACAGAATCACATTGCAATATTTTTCCTAAGTGAACATAGAAGTGGTGCTGCTTCTTATAAGAGTTAATGGGTTTACTCCTTAGAGAGTTGATGAAAAGGATATAATTACATGGCCATAAAAGTGCTAAAAATGAGATGTTGTATGGAAAGATCATTGTATGTATGATATCTCTAGTTTATCTTAAAGATTAATAAGATAAATATTTCTACTACTTGTAAATATGATAAAACCTTGATATATTAATACTAAGTAAAGGATTAAATCAAAAGATACGTTTATTATGTATAATGACTCACTTATGGTCAGAAAAATTAATATTTATGAATAAAATTTTGGTATTGTTATATTTTTATTCAAAAAAATATTTATTAAAAAATAATATACTATTTCAATTGGTCAAAACACCCTTTACTTGGATTCATGAGGTGGATTAAAAATGGGAATCCCACATTGGAAATGTGGGTAGAATTACCATAGCTCATAACCTATAAAAGAGCATTGGGGATTGGTTTTATTAATAAAATATTTATTTTCTTAAATACTGTTAAAGTATTTTAAATATATATATTTAGTGTAATTTTTTGATATATATGTATTATGAATTATATATATATAAAAACAAAAAAATAAAAAAAATATATATTTTTTATTAAAATTACTAATAATGTGATTGGTAGTAACTGTTGGATTTCAGTTTTTCTGATATCTGAACGGGTTCCCCTCACCAGGAGTTGTCTCGTTTCAGTCAAACCAAGGTGTTATTTGACTGAAACGGTGAGATCAAACTGGTTTAATTCACATTGATTTTGATTTATAAAAAAGTGATATTGAGATCTCTTATGGGTTAATTCTTTTTCAATCCAAGAAATTCTCTAGATTTTTTCCAACATCAGTGCTACGGGGAAATAGAAAATTGTTGTTTGATTTATCCCCAATCCTAGAGAAATACTCTAGGGAAATTCCACCAAGACCCTACACCATCAATGTGAGTTTGGATCAAACCCTTTTTGGAGAGTTAATTATATTCACACATCGATATTCAATATGTCTTCCTAAACTACCTAACTATTTTTCAAACACCTAGGAAGATCAATATCTTTATCATTCTTTATGGGTGTTCCAATAGCTGAGGCCACATCCTAGTGTATACTTGAGTGATAAAAGAACCAATTCAAGCCTCTTATATATATACAATACTGGATAATATAGTTCTTATCCTACACCAAATCAAACCAAGGGTCCCAATATTGGAGTATCAAAACCCCCGAGTATAGATTAACAAAGTTAGACCTCCATTATTTTAATTTAAATTATTAGGAAGGAAATATGATATGAAAGTACCCCATACTGATCAACACAATTTTCCGGTCATTAAAACCATAAACCTAAATAATATGGTCCCTTAAATCATTAATATTCCTGGTATTGTTCATATGGCGTGGAGTCAAGTTGGCTATAATGGAGTGCATACACTCCTTAATCTAATCCTAAAAAATTTTAGTGTTTTCCTCCATGAAAGAGAGAGTTCCATTCATAATGATCTTTTGTGAGAGGTTATAGAATGAACATGAGAGTCGGGGGGAAATATGTTGTTCACAACGTTCTCCACCTGAGATGCTTGATCAGCCTTTAGTACATCTTTATTCCTCATATCAATAGAATATTTTTCAGAACAATCCCCTCGTCCAACCTTACAATGATCTATTCAACCCTAAGATGATCCAACAAATATCAATTTCTCATTTTCCAAGAAAGATCCATCCTCAAGCATCTTCACAGGGCCTACAAACACTTCCAAGTGATAGAAATATGAATTTAAATTTTGATTCATCACAAAAACTGGCCTTAATCTCCATAGACTCATAGTAAGAGAAATTCCCAAACCCGAGAAAGCTCCATCAAGATATATTATTTAATGCATGTATGAATATTATGAATAGTAAATATTATAAAGAATTTATTAGTATTTTAATAAATATATTAATATTATGTTAAATGAATTATAATAAATGTATTAAAATTTTGATAAATATATAATTAATTTTATAATGAATGTATTGATAAAGGGATTGATATTATATAATTATAATAGATATATTGATGTTATAAAAAATGTATTAAAATAATAATAATTTTATTATTAATAAATGCATTCATATTATGAATAACAGGAAATGAATTAATATTATGAATAATAAATATTTTGAATAGTAAGTAATAAATGAAAAAATAATATTAATAATTAATGTATTACTAAATTTATAAATAATATGAAAATAAAATTTATAAATTTATAAATATCCTTAATAAATTTATTAATACTTTTAATTTTATGAATAATAATTACAATAATATTATGGGTGATAAATTTATAATATTATGAATAATAATTGTATTGATATTATGAATATTTAATATAATAATATTATGAATAATAAATATATTGATTCTATGTATAATAATAAAAAACGTATAATAAATGTATAATAGTATCAATAGTAAATTCATTAATGTTATCTATAATTGTATAAATAAAAATAACAATAATAATAAATGTATAAACATTAATATTCTGTATAAATGTTTTACAAAATATATTATTGATTATAAAACTGTAAAATTAAAAGTATTGATTTTTATATTTAAATATGTTTACTATTGTTATTATATATATATATATATATATATTATTATTAGTAATTGATTTTAATGATGCATATATTATATATATTGTATATAAAAAAAATATTAATTACTAACAACTTTAAAAAAATTCTATTATAATTGAAAATATACTTATTTTTATAAATGAAAAAATATTTTTTAAAATATATCATTTATACACACACACACATGTACACATACATACACATATATACACATGAAAATACACACACGCAAACACATATACATACATGTACACACATATACATGCACACACACACACATTCATTCATACAGACATACATACAAAAATATACATACATATCATATATAGATATATTTTTTTTATAAAAGTATTCTTTATGGGTGATTTTTTATCGCTGATAAAGATATTTAATTTTTCATTTCTTTTTTTAGCACTGATAAAGGTCAGCGCTTAATATCACACGATCTATAGAATATGACAATCTTGTCTATCATGAGATGTCTTACTGAAACCTTCATGTAGTGATCAATGCATGGCCACTACAATCCATAAGTGACTAGTTGTTACTGATAGTATCTTTTTTATAGTAGTGTTATTTTTATAAAATATATGTATTTATAAACCCATGTAAGTGGGGGTGAATCCACCCATCTCTTTTTTGATATTAAGGGATTTTATGAAAAAAACATACTGTTTTACCAAAATAAAATTATTTAACACTACCAGTTTAAATCCATAAGGGCCCAAAAAATCTCACAACAGATCCCTTGGGTGAAAATTTACTACCAGTGATTTTTTTAAAATATAAGGGGGTTGGGTTCATTTTATTGAAGAAATGGGAGGGGCCAACACCAAATGAAGTGGCGCTATCAAAAAATGGGGTGGGAACCAATTCATTCGGCACCCCCCCCCCCCCAACTCATATTTAAAAATAATAATATATATTTATATATTTATATATTTACAATTAAAAATAAATATATAAATTTAAATATATATATATAATTATATAATTATTTTTATATAATTATTTTTATATATATTTATATTTGTATGATTATATTTTTATATATTTATAAATATATTTTTATATTTATATAATCATATAAATTTATAAATATATATATATATATAACCAAATTAAATTTATAATTATTATTAAATTATTAATCTAGGCGAGTTTAGGTAATATTTTTAAACATTGAACCATGTTTGAACCCATAAAAAAATTAAAAATATTTAATTATTTATATATTTATAAAAAAATATTTGTAAATAAAAAATTATAAATAAATATATTTGTAAATGTATATTTACTATATTTATAAAAATATTTATACTTATATAGGTAAATATATATTTATAAATATATAATTATATGTATATATATAAATACATATTTACAATTATTTAAATATATTTATAATTATATAAATTAAAATACATTTGTATATATAAATATATAAATATATTTTAAATTAACTTGTAAATATATTTTAATAATTATATAATGATAAATATATTTATATATATAGTTAAAAATAGTTATTTATAAATAAATTTAAAATATTTTTTAAAATATAATAAAATGTTAATAATAAATTTATTATTCATAACTAAATTTCCTATAATATAAATTTAATCAAGATTGATTTTTAGTTATATTACTAATTACTTTTCCATTATTATTTACATTATAATTCATATTTATTAATGTAATTATTTTAAATATTTAATAATATAAATAATTATTGTTAATACTTTAATTAATATCACTCTATAATAATAAAATAATTAATAATACTTCATAATAATGTAATTAATAATATAATACTTAATAAGAAATATGCCCATAAATATTTTAAATTGTAAATATAATGTTTTTAAACAATGAAGCTTGTGTTAGGTAAATCAGTTCTAGTTTTCTATATTTTTTAATTTTTTTTATTTTTCAATAATTTATTATATGTTTAGTCCTTTTGAAAATTTTCATTTAAATAGTATTTATACTATATAATTTATATGCTTTCAAAGTTACCTATATGAAACATACTATTATTACAAGTATGTGACATTTAAGGTTTATAAATTATAAAGTATAAGTAAGATCTGAATGAAATTTGAAACACTAACAAAACATACCAAAAAGTGAAAATAATTTTTTACCTATAAAAATAGTTAATTTAAAATAATTTTAATGGCGCAAAATATCATTGTTTAAAAACATAACATTTTTACATAAATTTTTTTAACATTCCATACACTACTGGAAATGGTATCTACACCAATAGAAAGAATCAACGTCGATGCTCCTTAGTACCATGACCTGATGGATAAACCTCACCCTCACTTTGTGTCCGACATCTATATCACTTTTTTGCCCTGTCTATAGGCACAATTTTCTCCTTATGCAGTGTTGTGTGTGCCTTCTCATGTTACCGTGTAGAGGAATGTCCAACTTCATATGTGGATGACTGCCCAATATCATATGTGGATCCATATAGCTCAGACTATAAGGGTATGAAAGGAGCTCCAAAAGATTTTAGAAGTGGGATATCAAAGAAGTCACCACCAACGGAAGTCTCCCCTGATGCTAGTATAATGATATCGTAGTCAGGTCCTAAAAAATCATAGATATCTGACATGAAGATAATATATCATAAGTATGACTATATGTATATGGAATATAAACCTCTTCGACTGTGCATAATCCTCCACCTACCATGCATGGTCCTCTCTCTATGGTGCAACAAAATCTACAGGATTCACTCTCAGGCACCACTCTCACATTCCTTTCCTCTTTCCTCTATTATGTCCTTGTATATTTCGTTAATTTGGCAGTGGTGGTGGTGGTGTATCATCCATGGTGGGTCCAACAGGCATATCATTATCCCAAGGTGCCTCACATGAAGCATGTGGATCATGATATAATTATGGATCTTCGTCTTAGACAATAACATATGAAATAGAGAGGATCATTAAGATATACTAGATCTGTGTTAACTACATCCTACCAAATAAATTCCTCCTCCTGGGGATCTTTGATATGTACAAGTCAAGCAAGTCTATCTGACTAAAAATGAAATTACATTTAAATTAATATGAAACATGACCTAAAAATATATATAAAAAATGTTAGGAAGTATACCAAATGATGAATACTTATCCCATGGAACGTAAGGTAGATGATCATGTGTCATCGGTACCAATATACATAATCCCCCTTATCATCTAACAAAAATCATGTTGTGGGATATCTATGTCGAAATATACAATATTGTGAACACGCACTGCATTACTCAAAGTAGTGCATGATACAACAACCAATAAGTCTTATGTCTACCTATAAGTGTAATATAATATAACCCATCAACCAATTATGGTTCAATGGGGATATTATGTATATATCCAAACATTCACATGAATCAGTCAGGCTAGTTCTGCTTAATGATGTGGATGTGGATGAGTGGCACCATGACACCATGATCTCCAACCATAGAAGTGAAGTATGGTGGAAGTGATTCATTAAAAAACTTGTATATGGGCCCTATAAACCCTTAAATTTCAACTCCTAAAGGAATTCATATATTATCATGAAAATTTTACTAAGATAATATTGAAATATCTTTAAAAATTAACTAAAAAATTATATTTCAATAAAACATTTATTGTTTATCTTACATCAGTGGGTCTTATAGCATCAAATATATATCGAAATATATGAATATTAAGTCTTTGAGTATGCACATAACATTGATCATGAATCCACCTAGTTAAAAAATATACAGTAAGTTTATAAAGTAAATTGATAAAATTACAAAAATAACTCAAATTAATGAAATAAACATACCAGCATCCCCAAGGACATTCCTAAAATAAGTGATGTGAAAGTGGCATGATAACTCTAGGAGTGACGTCTAGAAAATGCTCCTTGGACCACATCTATACCAGAGCAATACTACATAAAATTTTTTGTTCATCAACTTGACAACTGATACAAAGAAGTCTATAAATATGTGATTATACATCTGACCCCCAAATGTATCTAGTCATTTGGTGAATATCCTCATGTAATGGTAGGTGTATCATGTGTACCAAGGAAGTGGAGTAGACTACACACAACATGCCTATCATCAGTCACATAATGTATGCATTTTTGTGTCAAATAAGTATCTCATTGTTTGCATCAACAAGAATGATGGTGAAATTCTCATCAAACCACCCCATTTGCAATCAGTAACCCTGAAATACGTGTGTTATTCTAATGATTCCAACGCCTAGTAGACTATGCAAAACCACACACCATCCACTAATAGTGGAATCACTAACCGTCTGTCCATTGATGGGTAGCCCAAGAATATATTCTAAGTCCTCTAAATTAATAAAAATATCATACTCACGGATAATAAATGTGTGTGTCTCTATTCTCCATCTCTTAACCAGTTTATCAATCAAATGGTGATCAATAGTCTTGATGTTTCACCTAGATATTCATAAAATCCATTACATTTGAGGTATGGAAAAATGGACACTGGTGGTACATCAAGGTGAAAATGATGTTCACTCTGAATATAAAGACTTCTAATAGGTCATCACACTAACACATCACATGAGACATGTGACTACTGGGAAGATAAATGAGGAAAGTCCATCTAAATGTATGAATAGTAAGACATTGATAGAAATTAATATTTAACTCATACATGGTTTTATGATTTTATAGAAAATATTTTTTATGTTTCTAATTTTTTTTCTTAAAACTAAGTTATTTTATTTTTGATATGGGATTTATATTATGTTTCTTTTATTAATTAAAATTATAAAATTATATTTCATTATAGTGGTTTTGCTCAAATTTTATAGTAAATATTACTTCACTACATTTAGTTATGTTGTCTTAGTTCAACACCACTTTATTTTAATATTCTAAAATCATGTTTATAATGTTATTAATTAATTTAATAGCTTATGTTACTAAAAAAATGGGAAAACATGAAAAAATTGATAAGTCTGGAACTTACCATGCATACCTACCGGATGAAAAAATTCTACTAACTGTGAAGGTCAACTGACCATGTGGAATTGACCATATAAAAAAACTATGTACTGCACACCAATTTTGTCTACATCTTATACTAAATATTAATTGAAGTTCTAGTACCCACATTTATACTTTAATATGGAGTTATTTTTAATAGAAAGACGTGCCTATGGAAAAAATGAGATATACCTTTATAGAGATCAATTGAGAAACATTGACATTCAATTTCAATATAAAGATGATTCTTTTAGAACTCCCTAAGATACTCTGTTTTCCTAAAACTTCTGTGAAAACTTGGTTTGTCCCTTATAAATGAAAAATTCATGGAATTACGAATAATAAAATTTTATTGGATTGATATGTATCGAATATTCTCATCTCTCATCTCTTGCTCTTTCTGTTTTAACATATCATTCAAGATTTGTTTTTCTTTACAATTTTTTTATTTGTTTTGTTTTCAATTTTTTTAATGTAAACGAGTATCAATTTTCTAACTAATAATAAAAATAAAATTAATACTTGAATTTTATTTTTTATCTTATATAATGTTTTTGATATAAGTAAATTAGTTTTAAAAGTTAGAAAAATTTTACGAACTTGTTTATAACTAAGTTCTGATCAAACTATTGATAACCTTTTTGAAATATAAAATTAAATAATTCTAAAATTCTAGTTAACTAGGAATTTTAATAAATTTGGGATTCTAGTTTAAATTTGATTTAACAGAAATTTGTTATTTGTAAATTTAATACACCCCCAATAGAGTGTACCACTCCGACCAATAAATGATCATAATTGAAAATAATAATTCCATGCAAAAATATTTACCATAATTGATAGATTACATAAATAATTTTAACTATTAGATGACTACCCTATACATCTTGGGAAACATATCTACAAGTGATCTTCCTATATGCATAGGTCGTACCTCCGTGAAGGTGCCTGTTTATTGGCCAAATCCATCTTATTTTGAATATATGTCAACATTGTCCTCCCTTTTGTTCGCATATAGTAATGTTACAGGCATCCAAATAGTACGATAGTAGTCATTAATACTCTCTAGTAGATACAATAGATCAATAAATTGCTCCCAAGGCAAGCGTACAAAAGTACATGCAAATATCACATGTCTGTAAGGATATCGTAATGCTTGAATATTACTAAAATAATAGTAAGGTTTCTCTAGTAAAATGATAAGAAAACGACCACTGGCACTAGTAATAGTATCACAGGAATAATAAAACTCTAATCTATCCTTTTCATGGTCAAATGAATGAACATGAAATTTTTCAGCCTCCTGAAGAACTTTATCAATCACACACTTGAAATCGTGACCATATCATAATCTTCTATTCATACACTCAATATTCTACTTTCCCTATTCCATAAAATACATTATAGTGTGATAGAAGATGTCTTTTACAAAACATGAAATTTACTTTTAAAACATTATAATAATATTATATTATAATTTTGGGGGATATAATTAACATATAATCTAATAATATTAATTACATGTGATGGGTAATTTTGAATTTCTGTGAAAAATCCACGTAATATTATATGATATTGGTCATCATATGTCTATATATCCTCCCATCATCACACATCAGTGACCATTTATGCTTTTAAATTTTCATCATCTTATCATAAACTTATATATTAGCTCTATGAATATCTTCAATATTCTCTTCTATCCATTGTTATTGATTCTCGTATGATAAAAAAAATAACTAATCTGAACACATATGAAAATAACTATGATAATGATTTTTCAAAAAAATGATATTAATACCAATTTTTATAACTAATTTCATCATCAACTCATCCTTGAAATTATTTAACACATTGCTTGAAATGTGTTTAATATATTATCAATGATGGGTATATGTTAATATCCATGATAAACCCTCAAACTGTACTGCATCCTTGATTTCTCGATGAAAATTTTAAATGGGAAAAATATCTTCTGCACTCCTCACAAACACTTTAAGGAAAGTCTAGTACCATCCCCAAGATGAGAATATATCCTTCTTGATAATATAAAATTCTAAAGGGATGGGGGCTTGATTTTCATATTGTGTGGTGTAAACAATAATTTTATGGTATACTTCCCAAACATTAATGTTCCATCAATTTGGATAAACTACTTGTAATATCTAAAAATAAGTCACACATGGTAAAAATGTCCTAAAACATCTATTAAACACAACCTTCGACTGATCATCATGGTTTTGTTGGTTAATATATTCAATAGAATATAACCTATGTATAACCTGATTATTATGTTTTAAAAGCTCTATAATATTTTGTTAAACTCAATAATATTCATTCCAGTCCCCAAAAATTTTCACAATATCCTTCTATCATAAATCCCATGCCATACAGAATAATATTAGATAGCTAAAATATATATTTCATTCTCTCCACCATTGGAATGATAGGAATGTCTTCATGTGATATTATTATTTCAATAATAATAGTTGAAACAAATTCAACATCTAATGACGTGTGATCCCATGATAATATTCTGTACAAAAATGAGTGTGGATTAAATCTTATAATCCACCAAATGTGAAAATTGTTATCAATTATAGCTTGAAAACACATCTAACAGTCTACATCATATTTCTCACACTGAATCAAATAATGAGATATTTTTGACTCTTCTATAACCCAAATATAATTTATTTCAATGTTATATTTTTTTATCAAAAAATTTATTTCTTGTTTTATATCAAAATATATTCTAATATATATCTGAAACTATATTTGTGCCGCTAGTAATTCCTAGAAATTACCTATTAGTAGTAATAATTAACCAATAAAACTATGGTAAGTGTTTCATTCCTTTTGTTGCACATGCTTCTAATAGTGGAGGATGGTTCAAAGGTTTTTGTAACCTCATAGGGGTGGGATCAAAATTTTCTTTTTAATCATACTCCTTTTCAAATTCCTATTCATTTTCTTGTTCTGAATTTTCATCATCCTAAAAATTATCCACCAGAAAATATAAATTATTTGTAAGATTATCCAAAGAAATATCACATACTCTATGATACATCACAAATTGGGGGTATTAAACTACAGTACCCTCATTTTCTATTATTTAACCCTTACATGAAGCTTTTTATGGTTATAAAGAGTAAGGGTGAGGGATGGGAGAGTTGGGAGAACTTTGGAAGTGTTTTTGGGGATAAGTGAAGGTCACACGGGTGGTGCATGGTTTACCTAACCATGCGGCCAAATCATGCACAGTGGTCCTTTTGAGGTAGTAGCTCTAGCACAGGTGGATCATGGTTTGGGAGACTGTGCAAGGGGAAGTTGTTTGGGTAGTGGATATCACACGGTTAGAGCACGATTTTCCTAACCATGCGTAGAGTCAGAATGAGATCCTTAAAAATAGGATCTAACTCATTTTTTCCATAACTCCATCAGTTTTCCCCTAAATGGACCTAATTCGAGATTACTCTCCATTTAAGTAAGGAGAACCACTTCCAAGAATTTTAGATTCGATCTGAAGGCTTCCCTTGGGGAATTGAATTTGGATTCTTGAGGTATGTGATCGTTCTTCTTCATTCTTGATCGGTTTCTTACATCTACTTAGATATACTTCTCCTCTTCTATTTGTTTCTCAGATCTATGCCCATTATGGGTATATCTAGGTTTTTTGATGCCAAATATAATGATATTTGTTCTTGATCTTTCCAGGAGAAGATATATACTGCGGGTTCTTGAAGAATCGACTCAGTTTTCTTGTGAGTTATTTGTTCGTTGTGGTTTTCATCAAAAACATCAAGGTAGGTGGCTTCTATCTCAACTCCACTTTATATAATTGATTGGAATGATTTAAAATTGAATATTTTGTGTTGAATTGACTTTGAGATGGTTGATTGAACACTTTTTGGAAACCTTCTTCAGTGACAGTTTGTGAAATCTAGAAAATTGGGTGTTTGAGTAAAGTTCTTTTGTTCTTAGTTTTAAAAAATGGATTTTAAAAGGGGGATTTTTATGGATTGTTGGAACATGAACTAGATTTGATATTTTCAATTAAAGGTAAATTTTTATTGAAATTAAATGTTTCTTTTAAATTTTTTGTGCTTTGGTTGTCAATAAAGTTCAGTTTTATTGAAGTGGTTTATTTTGGTAATGGAAATATTTGGTATAAATGGTGTTAGTGTGAGTTAATTCTTAACATGACCTTAATAAGGGATGAGTACCATTGGAGTAAAATGGACGTGACCCTGGATCATGGGCATTTGTCATTGGGACACATGGTAATTGGACGAGATACGACTCATGAGTATGGAACTGACAAACGAAGCATGCATGTGTGACTATGTTATGAACTATGTAATGGGTATTCCAAATGATAATAAGGATTGGTTTTAATCTTTGATTAGTTATTTTTCTAGAAATATAACTTTCTGTAAATTGGTATCAATTATTTTTATTTTCACTTGGTTGTAAATGGTTTTTGGAACTTGTTTATATTTCATTATAAACTGTTTTGAGATATTGTTTTACATGAACTGTTTTATGTAAATGTTGCTAACCCTTCTATCCTAGTGGCGTGAGTAAGGAAGTCATTCGGGGAAACCTACTGAGTTTTATACTCACCCCTAATTTGGAACATTGGTGCTTTTTCAGATTCTATCTTCCAGGATAGGGGCAAAGGTAACATTTCACACATTTTTATCACTACCTCATGATATTTGGTATGTTCGGTGATTGTGGATCTTGGAGCTTGTGGAGCATGGAGTCTTATGGTATCTTGAGAGTCTTTAGTTTTTTATCTTATGTTTACTTTGATACTATTTGTGCTTCCTTTTTTTCACACCTTGATGTGGTTTTGAGATGCATGAAGTTATTTAGTTTTCATTCTTTTGTTCATGAATCATTTAGTGGACGGTTTGGTTGTGTTTTTTTGGTTTAATGTTTTATTTTTAAAGGTTAAATTGTCCCCTACTTTTATTTTAAACCCTTAAGCATTTATTGAAAACCATTGGTGTCATGGGGATGTATCTTAAAGCCAAGTAATGACTTGTTTTACTCCCAAGCCAATGAGAATTAGTGGGTCATTACAAATGGTATCAGTCTGTTCCTTCCTTTGTGGTACAGATGTTATCATCTTGGTAGGTCCTTGCCTAAAAATTAGTTATCAATGTTATTGTTCTTGGAGTTGAAACTATTTTTTTCTATTCTTTGGGTTGGAATATTATAAAGGAGTAGGATTGTCGGGACTTGAAATGTATAGCATAAAAGGACATAGCTAACCCATTTATGATGAACTTCAAGTTAGGAGGTATTTGAGTACATAAGTGTTTTGGATACACTTCTATAATGATGGAAATCTCATTATCATGGGTTTATCCAATGAAACGAGCATGACATACATTTTAGAGGAATTAATTCCCACTAGGAGTGCATACATCATTTTGAGTAATGATTCAGGTTGTGTATAAAGTGTTGATTTTGGAAAATTATGAAACTGTTTTCACATGAAAGAATTTGAAAAGGAATGGTTGATATATTTTGAAAATGGTTTTATTTTCAAAAACAGGAATAAAATTTTTCAAAAATTGTGGAAATGGAAAAAGTTGTTTTTAGAAAATAATGTTGTGATAGTTCAAGTGGTAGAATTTGAAATTCTAACCCATCAATTTCTAGAGAGTGAGATTGATGGAGTTTGTTGTTGGTTTAGGAAATGGAACCTGGTAGGCATCATAGAAACCAACAAGAAGAATCCATGGAGAATGTCATTTCACCTGAACCATGGGTGAATCAAGAGATGGTGAATAGAGCGACAGTTACTGAACGTGATATATCAAGATCTACAGGATGAGGTATGATATCAATATCAAATGCCATGGTTCAAATATGGATTTGAAGATGGATATGAATAAAGCTTATGATAGGATGGGATGGGGGATTATTATCAGGGTCCTCAGAGGTATGGGATTCCTATCATGGGTTATTGATATTCTGTTTCGCTGTTTTAGTTATTTGTGGATGTTGGTTTCTTATATGGGAAAAACTCATGGTTTTTTCAAGGCAACTCTTGGTCTTAGGCTAGGAGAACCTATGTCCCTGACCCTCTTTATCCTTATGAAATATGTTCTTAGCCGTTTTATCAACAAGAAAGTATCTACAGGTGATATCTTACCGTACCGGAGGAAATTAAATCAACCACTGATCTCCCACTTGATGTTTGCAGATGATACTTTAATTTTCATTAATGCTAGTGTTAGATCGGTTGGTAGTCTTATGATGGTTCTGGATGAATACTGTTTATGGAGCGATAAATCTGTCAACAAGGGGAAGAGCAGCTTATATATTTCTAATAAATGTGGTGCTAGGCAGGTTCTCTCCATTTCCGGGTTGCTGAACATACAGAAGGGTTTTTTTCCCTGGATTATCTGGGTTCACCTATTTCTCCTGGTCGTGTTCGTGTCAGGGAGTTTGATGGTATAGTTAACAGAATCATGAGGCATGCGCTGGATTGGAAAAATCTTTTTCTATCTTTTTGAGTAAGGATTTCTTTAATTAACATTGTGCTGACGGCTATTCCAATTCATGTTCTTTCAGCTTGCAATGTGCCGAAGGGGGTTATTACAGCTATTGACAAAATCCTGGCTGATTTTATTTGGGATGCTCATTTTGTGGGGAAATTTCATTGGTATTCTTGGAAATGGATGGTCAGACCAGTTCAGGAAGGTGGTATTAATGTCAAATGTCTTGTGGATACAGTGCACTACATGTAGGCAAAACTATCCTGGGAGGTTGTGGAGGGTCGTACGCTTTGGGGTAAAATCATGTATTTACAAGGTGAGAACTATGTGGTTGACAGCAGACCTATTTCTCCTTTCTGGTCTTTAATCCAAAGTTTTTTCCTGACATTCGTCAACACTCACGTTGGATTATAGGAAGGGGTGAAATTTATTTTTGAAATCATAATTGGCTAGGGTCGACTATTGGTTTCCCAGGTTGTCCAGCTCATTTTATTTCTTTCAGGGAGGCCAGTAAATATCCTGTTTTTATCAACGTTGTTCTGGATAAGGATCAAAAGAGAACTTTTGACCATATTGTTTTGAATCAAGAGTTGGACAGGTGTGTGTTCACTACTTCGAAATCTGGTTTGTTTTCTTCTAAAGACTTTAGGGGCATTTCTGTTTCACAAGATCAGTATGACATCTGGAATTATACGGTTTGGTGTAACAGCATACCCACAAAATTTAATTTCTTGGTGTGGAGGATTAGAAACCAAGCTATATCTACGGATGAATATGTGAAAAGAAGGGGTATTAACCTGGTTTCCAAATTCCATTATTGTATCCTTAGAAAGGAGGAGGATTCCAACCATCTTTTCTTTGAAAGTGACTGGGCCATGGCTGTTTGGCGGTTTTTTGGTGAATTCACAAAAATCTTTGAACCTTTTCCGGCTGGTACTTCTTTTCTAGAAAATTGGTTTTATGGCTTGAATGGTTCAGGTCCTGAAAAAACTACAAGAGCAGTGATTTTCAGTGCAAGGTGTTGGTGCATTTGGAAAGCAAGAAACAAAGCCTGTTTTGAAGGCATTCATTGTACTAAAAGATCAGTTATCATCAAGACAAGATGCATGCTGCTTGATTTGGTACGTTATTCTAAGATTTCTAGTGATAATACTTCTTTGAGGAGCATGCAGATATACAGTCCTAATTTTATTCATTCAGATCTTATAAGAAGGGCTAATTGGGTTGGCTGGATTCCTCCAAGCATGGGTCTCATGCTTAATTTTGATGGATCATGCATTGGAGGAATTATCCGAGGTGGAGGTGTTGTGCGAGACGGGTATGGAAGTATTATTCTTGCTTTTACTGCTTTTTATGGGAGGGGAAGTTCTATCCAGGTTGAAGCCGAGGCGATGTATACGAGGATAACATTGTGTGCTCAAAGTAACTTATGTCTATAGTAGATTGAAATAGATTCAAAGATCATCCATGACTCAATTACTGACAAGATTTCTCCTCCTTGGTCGATTTCTTATATAATCAGGAAATGCAGAGGAAGCCTCGACATCAACAAAACACAGTTTTTCCATACATGGAGAGAAGGTAACAAAGTAGCAGACTACTTAGCTTCTTTGACGGTGGCGGATCAAGGTACCAATATTCTTTTTTTGTCTAGTTCTCTTAAAATGGAACTGGAATGGGTGGACTTAATTAGGGGATACCAACTGGGCCTTCACTATTTTAGACCGCCTTAAGTTGTTTGTGTTTTTCCCATGGCCTGTTTGCTGTGGGTTTTATTCTTTTTAATAAAAATGCAATGTTGATGATGATAGGATGAGGTATGATGATACCTATAGGGAATGGTGGTAACTCAACTGTTGGGAGAAAGCGAAAAAGGGACACATATTTCCAAGGTGGAAGTGGAAATCAGAATTAGATGGTTGCATCAACAAACCTTTCTCCATGACCCAAGAGCGGCATAGGTTGTTTTCAATGTGGTTCACTGGACCACCTAAAGTAAGGGTGTACAAAACAACCTAGATCATGCCATAATTGCGAGAAGATGGGGAATCTTCAATGCTATTGTCGCAGTTCTCCAAGGTCAGGTGCTCGAGACACTTCTCAGGCATCACAAGAATCGTATATGTCGATAGAGTGAGAACAGCTGAATCCATCTCGATAGCAAACAAAATATAGCCATAGTGATTGTGGAAATACCATGACTCCTAAACCAGGGCAATCTCATCAAGGAAACAAGTAGAAAAGTGAAAAAAATAAATCAATTGTATGGAGATGAGTAAACGATTGTCGATGACTAGGATGAACCATCTACGGTGAGAGGTACGATTCTTTTGAATTCTACCCTTGTGTAAGTGTTCTTTGATACTGGTGCATCACATTATTTCATTGCTTCTTGAGCTATTTATTTTCTATGTTTAATGTTGGAAATGATACCTTCTATTTTAAAACTCTGAACTCCTCTTGGTTAAAGAGAATGTCAAGAATTTGTGTGTAGAGCATGTGATATAACTATTGATGGATTTGAACTGAAATGGGACTTCTCAATGTTGTAAATGGATATCTATGACGTAATCCTGGGTATGGATTGGTTGAAAATGTTTAAGGCTCACATAGACTTTTATAGAAGAACAGTTAGTTTCATAACTGAGGATGGAATCAAAAATCTCTTCAGAGGAGATAAGATGGTAAAGAATGGTGAAAAGAGCTTGTTAGCACTGACATTGGGAATGATCTCTTACTAGTTAGCGGTGTTGACTTTGGAATCAATGGAAGATATCAATTAAATTATTTTTCCAATAGTTTTGGGTCAATTTTATGATGTATTTCTTAATAACATCTCAGGGTTACCACCTATAAGGGAATTGGAATTTATGATTGATATCCTTTAGGGTACCAGTCATATTTCCTATCCATATTATAGGATGGAACCAATAGAGCTATGGTAATTGAAAGTGAAGTTGGAGGAGCTGGAAAGAAAGGGTTTCATTTGTCCAAGTACATCTTTGTGGGTAGCACCAATCTTGTTCATGAAGAAAAAAGATGGAACTCTTCGACATTGTGTTGATTATCGTAAGCTTAACCAAGTTACGATAAAGAACAGGTACCCACTTCCATCCACTGATAATCTATTCGATCAATTAAGGGGATCTCAGTGGTTCTCCAAGATTGAATTGTTATTAGGATAACACCAATTGCGAGTTTGGAAGGAAGATATTCCAAATACATATTTCAGAAGAAGATATGGCCACTATGAATATGTACTCATGCCTTTCGTTCTAATGAATTCACCAACAGTCTTCATGGATTTAATGAATCATATATTTTAGTGATATCTAGATTCTTTTATTGTGGTGTTTTTGTAAGACATATTGGTGTACTCAAAGACAAGGGATGACCATGAAGAGATCCTGGAAATAGTGTTAAAAATCTTGAGAGATCTCCAGTTGTATATCAAATTATCAAAGTGTGATTTTTGGATACAAGAAGTACATTTTATTGGCCATTTCATTTCTAAGAAAGGTATTTTTTTTATCCTAAAAAGATAGAAGCTATTATCTTGTGGAAACCAATGAAGAATTTCTTTGAGACATGAAGTTTTCTTGGTATAGCTGGTTACTACCGATGCTTTTTTCATGATTTATCATGATTAGCTTCGCTAATGACAGCTCTGAAAAAGGAGAACGCTCTATTACAATGGACAGAGGAATTCCAGAAGTCCTTCTTGGAAATAAAAGTTTGTCTTACATCAAAACCTATCTTGATTTTTCCAGAATTAGTATAGGGTTATGTGGTGTATTGTGATGCTTTTGGATCAGGGTTGGGCTATGTTCTCATGCAAAGAGACCAGGTGGTTGCTTATGGTTCAAGGTAGTTGAGGGTTCATGAGAATAATTACCTAACACACGATTTGGAGTTATTTTTAGTCGTACATTCTTTGAAAACGTGAATACACTATCTCTTTAGTGAGAAATTCACTATGTTCACGGATCATAAAATATTGAAACACATTTTCTCACAGCGATATTTAAATCTAAGGAAAAGGAGACAGATGGAGTATTTATAGATGTTTGACTTTGAATTCATGTATACACCAGGAAAAGGCAATTTTTTGGCAGATTCATTGAGTATAAATTCATATTCTTAATTGGTGAAAAAAGCGTTAGATGAATGGATGTTAATGCCGGTCCTAGCTGACATGCATGTAGAATGTGAAGACCGAGGTGATGTTGCAGTTTTCTTTTCAGTTATGATTGTTCCTGATTTGGTAAATATTGTCAAAGAGGCACAAACATATTATATAAAATTTTGGGATATGAGTTCAAAACTCAATGGTGGGGAGACCATTGAGGGCTGGAAACTTGATAGGAGTTCAGTTTTGAGAATTATAGATCAGATGGTTGTACCTATGGATTGTCAGGAACAATTACTTCATGCTTAAAACCATTCGATATGGTATGTACATCGAGGTACATAGAAGATGTATAAAGCATTTAAAGTATAGTTTTGGTGGAGAGGCATGAAAAGGAAGGTGGTTGAGTTCGTCTCATAGTTCTTAACTTGTTAGCAAGTTAAAGTCGAGCACCAGAGACCAGCGAGTATATTGCAATCTCTACCGATTCTAATGTGGAAATGGGAGAAGATAGTGATGTATTTTGTTACAGGTCTCCCAAGAACAGTTTTAAAACATGATTCAATATGGGTGATAGTGGATCGGCTTACCAATTCAGTCCATTTCATTCCAATTTGTGAAACTCATACGGTGGAGGATTTGTCCAAAATCTACATCTGAGAAGTGGTAAAGAGGTATGGTGTACTAATGTAAATAGTCTCAGATATAGATCCAAGGTTCACATCTAATTTCAGGAAATTATTAAATCAATCCCTTGGGAATCAGTTGAATATGAGCATGACATATCATTCTCAAACAGGTGGGAAAACTGAGCAGACGATACAAAAATTGGAAGACATGTTGTGAACTTTTGTAATAGATTTTTGTGGCTCATGGGTGGAGCATATTCCCTTAGTGGAGTTATTTAATAATAACATCTATTAGTACTTGATACATATGGCTCCATTTGAAGAATTTTATGGGTGCCCTTGTCGTTATCCATTGTGTTGGTTAGAAACGGGTGAGACTTTACTAGTTGGGTTGAGCCTTTTCCAGAAAAAAAACTGAGAATATTAAATTGATTATAAAGAGGATGGAGATAGCTCAGAGTCATCATAAATATTATGTGTATCATCATCGATGAATGTTTTCCACTATTGTAAGTGATCATGGGTTCTTTCGGATATCTCCAAATCTTGGATATCATCGTTTCATGAAGCAGGTAAAGTTATATTCTAGATAAATTTCCCCTTTTTAGATACTGAAACAGGTTGGAGAGGTGGGATATCGGTTGGAATTACCACCATGGTTTAGTTAGGTGCATAATGTGTTTCATGTATCTCCGTTGAAAAAGTTTCATCCTGATCCTGATCATGTGATTAGATGGGATCACGTTGACCTAGATCTAGATGCTTCGTTGATACATACCCTGGTACGGATTGTGGATAGGTAAGAGAAAGTCTTGCGTGGAAAGATCATTGGTTTAGTTCAGGTTTTATGGAAGCATGGTAAGACTCAGGAAGAGACTTGGGAATGCAAGAAGGATATGAAAGAGAAATGGCTGGAACTCTTTCAGATTAGTGACGGTTTTTTAATTTCTAAGGATGGAAAGACCAATGGTGGGGAGAATTTAGTTTCCCTTGTTTCTAGTATGTAACCCTTACTTGATGTTTTTTATGGTTATAAATTGTAAGGTTGATGTATGGGAGATTTGGGAGAACTTTGGAAGTGTTTTGGGGGCTAAGTGAAGGTCGCACGGGTGGTGCACGGTTTTCCTAACCGTGCAGCCAAACCATGCACAGTGGTCCTCCTGAGGCAGTATCTCCAGCATGGGTGGAGCACAATTTTGGAGACCGTGCAAGGGGAAGCTGTGCGGGAATTGGATACTATATGGTTAGAGCACGGTTTTTCTAACCGTGTGGTCAAACTGTGCATAGAGTTAGAATGAGATCCTTAAAAATAGGATCTCGCTCGTTTTTTCCATAACTCCCTCATTTTTTCCCTAAACAACCCTAATTTTATATTAATCTCCATTAAAGGTATTATAACCTCTTAAAAGTGTTTTTTAGTAGATTTTAAGGCTTCCCTTGGTGAATCGAAGTCGGATTATTGAAGAATGTGACTGTTCTTCTTTATTCTTGATTAGTTTCTTAGATCTACTTAGATATACTTCTCATCTTCTCTTGGTTTCTCATATCTATGCCCGTTATGGGTAGATCTAGGTTCGTGGATTCAAAATATAATGAGATTTGGTCTTGATCTTTCTAGGAGAAGAGATCTAAGGTGTATTCTTGGAGAATCAACCTGGTTTACTTGTGTGTTCTTCGTTCATTTTGGTTTTCGTCAAAACCTTCGAGGTAGGTGGCTTCACTCTAGAATCCTATTAATAGAATTTATTAGAATTATTTCAAATTTAAGGTGTTGTGTTTAATTTATTGTGACTTGGTTGATTGAACACTTTTTAGAACCCTTCTTGAGTGACTGTTTGTGAAATCTCAAAAATTGGGTGGTTGAGTAAAGTGCTTTTGTTTTTGGTTTAAAAATATGGATTTTAAAAAGGGGATTTATTTGGATTGTTGGAAAATGAACTGTATTGGATGTTTTCAATAAAAGGGAAAGTTTTATTGAAATAAAATTGGTTATTTTTTGGTTTTCAATAAAAGTTCAGTTTTATTGAAGTTGTTTATTTTGGTAATGGAAATATTTAGAATAAATAGTGTTGGTGCGAGTTCATAATTAACTAGACCTTAATAAGGGATGAGTACCATTGGGGTAAAAGGTACTTGACCCTAGATTGGGGCATGTATTATTGGGACACAATCAAATTGGAGGAGAGACCGCTCATGAGTATGGAACTATCAAACAAAGAATTCATGTGTGAGTGTGTTGTGAACTATGGAATGGGAATGACAAATATTAATAAGGATTGGTTTTAAGATTTTATTAGTTGTTTTTCTTGAAAAATAACTTGATGGAAATTGGTTTCATTTAGTTTTGATTTCACTTGGTTGTAAATGGTTTTTGTAAATTTTTTATATTTTGTTATAAATTATTTTGAGAGATTGTTTTACATGAACTTTTTTATGTAAATGTTGTTAACTCTTGTATCCTATTTGTGTGAGTAGGGAAGTAACTGTGGAAAACCTACTGAGTTTTATACTCACTTCTACTTTGGATCTTTGGTTCCTTTGCAGATGTTATCTTCCGAGACATGGGAAAAGGTAATGTTTCACACGTTTTTAGCACTACCTTTTGATACTTGGGTTGTTTGGTGATTTTTGAGATTGGAGCTTGCAAACCGTAGAGTCTTGTGGTCTCTATAGAGTCTTTAGTTGTTTATCCTCTATTTAATTTGATACTTTTTTATCTTCCATTGTTTCACACCTTGATGTGGTTTTGAGATACATGAATTTGTTTAGTTTTCTTTGTTTTGGTCATGCATCATTTATTGAATGTTTTGGATATGGTTTGTTGTTTTACTAGTTTAATTCTTAAATGGTAAATCATCCCCCACTTGTATTTGAAACCCTTCAGCATTTATTTCCAACCTTTGGCTTCTTGGGGATGTCTCTTAAGGCCATGTAATGACTCCTTGTACTCTCAAGCCAATGAGAATTAGAGGGTCGTTACAGAAACCTTGTCTAGAGGATATGGCAGCACAAAAAAATGTAAACAAATCAAGGTAATGTTATTTCATGATTACACTAGCCTAACCTATCAGTTGGTTTAGATAGTTTTCAATAATAGAAAATCCCTAAGTTTAAACATGATCATCCTAGTATGATCATCATGTAACATGTTCCACAATGAAATATGTTTTCCCATACCAACATATCTACTTTTATCAATATCAAAAATAATGCATAGAAAAAATAACATATCCTAAGAAAAAACATAAACAAAACACATACCTTCACTTGCGTGAGCTTCCAACCACATACCTATAACCCAACTAAACACATACTAACAAAGATATTGAATTATTATCACATGGTTAATATTATATATAAATTGATTTACCAAATTTGATATGATCATGTTTTCCTATTGATTTGTTGTGACTTTGTTTATTTCATGGAATATGCATGCATTGTTTAAATATGGGAATCTTTATATTTCCCTAAATTTTATTTTATATCTTGGTTTCTAATTTTCCTTATTACTTAGAATCATTATTTGTATTCGTAGAAATAATTCATTCAAATGGATATGTGGAAACCCTTTCATGTTTCATTGGTGTGTTTTATTTTTCTCTCAAATTATGATGGATCCATGTTACACTCCCATGGCC
The DNA here is from genome assembly GCA_963277665.1 of Viscum album. Taxonomy (NCBI): domain Eukaryota; kingdom Viridiplantae; phylum Streptophyta; class Magnoliopsida; order Santalales; family Viscaceae; genus Viscum; species Viscum album. Next base: position 740,216,985 of record OY728167.1, on the reverse strand, counting down.
TGGAACATACTTCTATATGTCCCACCCATCTATTCCTATTTTGGTTACATGAATGGTCATTTTGATATGGTTCATCCAAGTGTATTTCATCCCACACTCGTGCTTTCACCTATTGATGCCTCACCTACCCATCATCATTTTCGGGAGGATTCATTTCTCTCATTTGGTTATAATTTATTCATTCAATGTAACAAACCAAAAAATTCATTAATGAAAATTAATCTTGGTCTATTTAAATATCTTCTTATAGTTATTTAAATCGTATTCACTTATTTGGTTCTATGTTTTGGATTTTAAAATAATGTTAATAATTGTGACCGTTGGTAATATAGTCATTGAATAGTGATCACATTATTAGTATAAATATAGGGCTTTAACAAATCCAATTTACTCAGAAAAAGGAACTGATGGCATCATATAGTAGACTTGACCCATACGAAGCCCATTTCTCAGAGCTTGGAAAGGAGGTGGTGTCATTGGGTTTCTCTCTTGACCAAGCCCAAGCCGAGATTGAATATGTTAATCTTGAGTAGAACTGCCTATGAGAGAAGTGGAAGTTGATAGAGATTACCACTCGAGCAATGTTATCTGAGCCACCCCAATAGTTTGTCACCATCGTGCACCTTACCCTAAGTTCTTATGCGGGTGTTTTAAGGGGTTATGTAACAAGACCCTAGTACTACGATTATGTACCTAATTATTTTTTAGATAATATACATTCTTTCAATTATTGTTACTTTTTAAATTGTTTTTAAAACACAAATAATATTTTTAGTTAATATTCAACTCAGAAATCTATTTTGATGAATTAATGGATTTTTGAATTAAATAATATTTTAATAAAATATTATTATTATTATTAAATTAATTCTTATTAAATATAAATTATCATATAATTTTATGAATGCAATTGTAATTTTTATTAAGGTTTGAAAGCTGTTTTTTTTCAAAACCCGTGAATTTTTTATAAATGTTGATTTTTATTTTAAAAGTAAAGATTCACATATATATAAAATTATTTATATAAAATTAATATTATTTTTGGAATAAAGATGTCAAAATTATCCAATGGTGAATTTTTAATAATTTTTTGAGACAGTCGAATTTTTGGGTTAAAATTAAATACCGTTTAAATATATAATGTGTTTTATGACATCATAATGACCCCATAGTGATTTAATAAAAAACTATAAACATTATTGTCGGCCAATATATTTTTTACCATTAAAATAATGTGATTTTGGGTTTTTTTATTTATTTTACCAAGCTTTAGTGGACTCTTCAAGGATTATAAAACATTTTGTCTTTTTAAATTGTTTTCCTTGAGAGTGTGACTCAACTCCACATAAGAAACCCTATTATTTTAAGAAGTTCGGTCATTGGCCTTATAAAATATTGATTTTCACTCCCCTTTGGCAAAAAACATGGGAAAAACCATCGGCTGGTTTGTTTTTTTGATTAATTTAATGTGTGGTGTCCCAAACCTAAATAATAAAGAATTCCCTCTCATTTCCTATATAAACCCACCCATGCTCCCACTTCCTCTTCACTCAAAGCCTTTATAGTGCATCCAAACTCTTCCCTCGTCTCTCTAAAATCCTCCTAAGGTTCCCTAAGCTCCTAATAAGCCTCTCTCAAGCCTCTCCCAAGCCTTTGGGACCGCACTTCCAACTAAGGGATTCCTACCTTTCTCTTTTTATCCAAGTTTATTAATATTGTTATGCCCTTTTATTTTTAATTATACATGTTGTGGTATGATTTTTCACCTCTCCAATACTGCCCTATTTATGTTTTAATGATGATATACTCCTTTCTGCCTCATTAAATGCCTCTCTTGTACACCCGTTACTGTGCCGAAATTCCGAAAGAAATTTCTCTCTCCTCATTTACATTCAAGCAATTCTTTTGTATCATAAATCTAAATTCCATTACAATTATTGGGACATGTATCTATATGACCCCCCTTACTATCCATTTTATTTACATATGATGAGACCTCAATTTCTCTCTCATCAACCTTTTTTATGAATTCTTATACCAGGTCGTTATGCTGCTGAAATTGCACCACGTTTTTCCAAGCCAAAGTCATCATGTAGTTAATACAATGCCCATTTCTCTATAAAGGGTATTCGACTTTATTCAAATTTACTTATTTATTATATAGTTTCATGTATTAATTCAACATTCCTTTATCTTCGAATAAATGATGATGTTTAATGAATCCATGTTTTATGATCAATATGGCACACTTATGCATGAAATGAAATGTTTAAGAAGGGTGCGCCCTGATAAAGCTCCAATGCATTGGGTAAAGTATAGTATCATGATATGTCATGTGCAATGAGTGTTTAATCATGATAATTCAAGGGAAACGAGGTTTTCTCATGCTTTAAGTTCAATGAGTATTTACTCGTGCTCCATGTGCAATGAGCCTTGGCCCATGCTAATTCCATGTTAAGTGTTGTTGCCACATTTCCATGTTATGATTATCATGATTTATCATTCCTTTATGTTTATGTTTCTCTTGTGATCCATTGATATGCCTATTGTCTAACATGTACTGTATTTCTCATGTTATTCCATGTTTATTCTCTTACTGGGCTTTATATCTCAACCTTTTTTTCACGACCTGTCCCCTAGGGCTCGTGTCGTGACTACCCAAATCCCGCCTTCCATAGGTTAGGGGATAGAGACTAGAACGTGTATTCCCTAAAACTGGTAAGGAATTGCCTTTATAACCTTTAAGCACATGCAACTAAGCACGCATTAGGATATGGACTCAAGTAAACTAAATAGTAAACAAAGTGAGTGCAGTAAGTAAAAGGGGACAGAATAAAATCCCAACTGGAAAGTACAAGTACAACTGAAATACAATACAACTGAAGAAAGATAAAGACAGCTATTGGGTCGTCCTCTGAAGTTCCTACACGAAGGGTAGGTACAGATCGCCTCCTCAGCACTCCACATCCACTCGTCTCCTCTGCATATAGACATGTCGTATGGTCCACCTCCAAGCACTTCCCTTTCCTAGTACTCTCAGCCTCGATCAGCATTGTCAGTCGTCTACACCAAACACAACGAGGTGTGGCCATAGCCTGTGCAGGGGTGACTATAAAGATACTCAGTAGGGACCCCGAGACCCTCAAGGTATCACAAATCTACAAAGGATAAACCAAAAAGTATGAAATCAACTATCAACCCCACTTAGGTATATGCCCATACATATACCTAAGTTGTCAAGTAAACCCATCTCAATCATGACGAAAACACAGAGTCTAACTCCAAAGCCCCAAGATCAATTGTTCTACAATGGAAGGAATACCACAAAGGCAAGTACCACACAGGTACACCACACTGAATAATACCACCAAGGTATTACCATGAAGAAAAGTACCACACAGGTATGGACTCAGCTCACACAGGGTATAAATTAGGTATGGTAGTAAAGATTATTAGATATAACTAGTGAATCATCTTACTCAGTTAAAAGGAAGACCCACGAAGGATCCTAACTCCTCATCAGACCCACACAAGATCTCTTGGTGCTGACCCACATAGGATCACTCGGTTCTAACCCACACAGGATCTCTAGGTGCTGACCCACATAGGATCGCTCAGCGCTAACCCACAGAGGATCCCTTGGTGCTGAACCACACAGGATTGCTCGGTGCTGACCCACATAGGATCGATATTCATTCTTCACGTCGCAGCCAGCTACTGGGTTCCCGCACTATGCTCGCTTGTCTCCAGGAGGGTCCACTCCACAATCCATTGGTTGATACTCTAACTTACACGAATTCCCACTAAGAAGTATCTCAAAGGACCTCCACGTAATAGGGGTCTCAACGCAACAGATGGTGCATCAATCGGACACTCGGTCTGTGAGTTATTAGCCTTTTAGTCTGGGGGCCCGATTGAATTCGTGCTCGGTCCAACCTGACTGCACCACATCATAATCCAAATCTCTAGTGGGGTATACACAAAGTAATCTTCTCTCTCCAAGGTTTCCAGTGCCACTGACAGTTCTTCAAAAGTATGCTCGGTTCCAAATTTATGGCCAAAAGAGGGTAAATGGGTTGTAGTGGGTCCGGGTCCAGTCCGACCCGGCCTGACCTGGCACGGGCTGACCTAGTATATGTCAACCCAGCCCGACCATCAGGGTCTGGCCCAGCCTGTGGTGTGGCCCAGCCCGCTGGGTGGTCCGGTCTGCTGGGTCCGGCCCGGCCCGCGATGGGCGGTCCGACCGGCAGCGAGGGCCGTGAGGGGCCGTCGGGGCCGCAGAAGGCCGCGAGAGGCCACGAGGCCATGAAGGGCCATAGGGAGGCAAGGCCGTGGGGCGGCGCGGAAGGCCGTGGGGTGGCACGGTGTAGCCATGGGGCGGCGAGGCTTCAGGGCGGCGCGCCGTGGCCACAGGGCGGCGAGGCGAGGTCGCGGGCTGGGCGGTGCTGTGGGGCCCGAAACGGCGGTGCCATGGGGCGGTGCGGCGAAGCCGCGGGGTGGCGCATCGCCTTTTTCGCGGTCGGAGGAGGTGTCGACTTCCGTTCTCGTGCTCCTCCATTGCTAAACGTCGGCACCGTTCACCGTCACCATCGCGAAAAACACACCAATAAAGGAGAATGGTGGAGGGGTCGGACCATGTTTGTTTCGCCCGCACCCTCCGTGTTAGGGAAGTAGCAAGAAACTCAACATAATGATGAATCAAGAACTTCAAACTCTATAATTTCATATGAAATGTGGATCAACTAGTTTTGGTTGATCCGCGTTCTCCATGCTTTCCAAGAAAGAGGTGTTTAATCGAGAAGATTCATGAATTGAATAACAACCCCTACCTAGTTTGATTGTTGATGTCAAAGAGGTAGAAAGAACGATCATCGATTGAAGATCTCCCACGTTGGATAATGTCCCAAGGAAGATGTCGAAGTTGGCATTCTTCGTTGGAGGAGATATTCGTTGGAGGATGTGTTCTTCCAACTCCTTCTCTTTCCAACCCTTTCCTCTCAATTCCACCAAAATGAAAAGTAGCCCACATAATAGAACATTTTGTCTGTTATGTTTTTTGGTATTATTTCAAATTAGCTTAATCAATTAATTGATGAGTGTTGGATTAATTAAAGTGGGGGAGAGTTGGCATAATTATAGTGGGGGAGCCCAAGAGGTTTCTCCACGTTAAGAGGGGAGTTCAAGGGGTTTTTTTGGAGACCCATAACTCGTTTTGGTATAGATATGTAGCTCAAGAGATCCTCCCTCTTCCCGGTGATGAACCCTAGCTGATGCCCGATGATGTATTCCCCCCCCCTTCCTGGTGGAGGGAGGGGGGAAGATGATTTGGCTCCACTGCCCCCGGCGTCGCGGGCGTATTTTGTTTCATTTTCAAACCATAATTACCTTCCAGACTTCCCGTCGATTTCCCTAAGCCCAAAAGTTCTAGATCTTCATAATGGGGTCCCTCAGTTATCGATTTCTTCATCAGAATTCTCTACGGAATCGAGTTTCCTAGATTTGACCTTGGTTGGTCGTTTTTCTCTTTTGAGGCCTTCCGTTGATGAGTTTGATCACTTCATGTTTAGTGATTGGGATTTGAAGGAACAAGCAGTTTTAGGGCTTCTTGATAATTGTCACTTGATGATTCGATTTGGCTCAGAGGAAGACTTAATCAGCGCCTGGTCTAGAGATCCCCACCGTTGCAGCGGATGCAAATTTTTCCTTCTCTGATAGTCGTTTGATCTCTATATGAATCAGGATCCTCCTTTAGTTACAACCTGGGTAAGTCTTCCTCATCTTCCTCTACCTTTTCAAAATCCTTCGATAATTTTTATGCTAGGTAATTTGGTCGGTCAGTTCCTATGCTCGGATGCTCGTACATCTTCTATGAGTCATCCAGTGAACCCTTGTTTTTGTGTTGAGGTGGATGCCTCGAATCCACCGGTTGACTGGATTTGGATTGCTGTTGGTGAGGAGTTCCGGTGGAGGCAAGCTATTGTGTATGAAAACTAGGTTGATTTTTGTTCGACATGTTGTCGTTTGGGTCACTTGGCTGGTCAATGTCTTCGTGCAACCAGAAGTAGGAGGCCGGTTACTTCGGCGAAGAGGCCTGGTGGGGTATCTGATCAAGGACAGTCGCATCCTGATGCATCCAAGTATGGTAAGGTTGTTCGATTGGGTGATTCATCTCTGGGAAGGTAGACACGGGCTTCCCCCAATCTGTCTGTTGTTGTGGTGTTTGAAAGATTGAAGCATGATTTGTCACTGCATAATGGTGTGGATCAGAGTGGTACGGATGAGGCTGGTCCTAGTTCTGGACCTGGAGGAAAGGTGGGAGTGCCTGCTTCTTTAGGGGAGATGTTGCATCATGGTAAAAATATTTTTGGTCAATTTGATGTAGCAAGGATTGACAGTGAACTGATCAAGGCCGGTGATGCTGAATAGAAGGGGGGAGCTGGCATTGATCTCGGTTTCACCTCATGTCTATCCAGCTGTTAAGGATTCTCAGCTGAAGTTGAATTCTGATTGTGGTTTGCAGATTACAGTTGATAGTGGTATGATCAAAGCTAGTGATGCTGAGTAGAAGGAGGGGGAGATGGCCATGTGTTCAGTTGATGGGAAAGCTCATAATGCACCTCATGTTTGTCCAGCTGTTATTGACTCTCAGTTGCAGTCTAATTCTGATTGTGGATTTCAGATTATAGTTTATACTTGCAACCGTTTTCAGGAATTGGGTTATGAGGAGTTGAATGGGTTCCCTCAAATAAAGAAAGGTCGCAACATGCTGTTTGTCAAAGAGGGTGTTTTAAAGAAGGATCTGGATGTTGGTAATGAATTTGTGGAGTCTCCACGGTGTTTGGCAATGATTGATATCAATGGGAAATATGAGAAAAACTGGATCCTGGCTGATACTTTCCAAGAGGTGGTAATTACTGGAAAATGGGGGGATGTATCGGATGGTGACAAAGAAAATATTTGTGATTTGGCCGGAACTTCCTTTAGTGATGTTGTCAAGGATGGGAATAAAAATTATGGAAATGAGGAACCTCCCCCAGTTAAAAGAAGAATGAAGAAGGTTTATGAATTTCCAAAGCCGGTGTCAACTAGGTCCTATGTCAGGCAATCCTCTAAGGAGCTGGTATCCTTTGAGAAACTGAATCTCAGACGGAAATATGCGAAGGTCCTGAAGCACTATGATAGATCTAAATGGGAATCAGCTACTGCAGATGAAGTGTTATATCATTGGTGTGGCGAGGGGTATGAATTTTATGACATGCAACTGTTTTTATTTCTTTTTGTGCTTATTCACTTTACATTTTCTTTTCTTAAAAAATGGTCAGAGGATTTACCTCTGGCTGAGATTTTCTGGTATTTAATTTTATTATTTCATGAATAAGTGAAAAACTAACTTCCACCCTCGACCTACTGCGATCAAGGTGAAGGTATCCTTAAGCTAATACTGATGCTGCGAGTTCAACGGTGTCCTCAGATTTCAATTCCGATCAGTGGTTCAAAATTTAGAAAAACCCACTCAAACATTTACTGAACATACCCGAAATAAAGTTCAGAAATTCATTACGGGCACTCCGGGCCTCGGAATCAGGTGCCGTCAATTTTATCGGACTCATAAAATTCCAATATATTTAAAAACAATTACAATCAAATTATGGGTATTTACATTCTCCCCACCTCAGGTCTCTACGTCCCCATAAGGAACAAATCAAAACTTGGAAAAAAAGTGGGGGTAATGAGAACGCATCTAAGCCTCTCGCTCTCATGTGCTCTCTTGGAGGTTCTCGTGCTTCCAAAAAATGTGCACTAGAGTTATCGACTGCCCACGAAGTACCCACTCTTGTCGATACTCAATCTCTACTGGAACCTCTCTAAAAGTCACCTCATCGTCGATGTCGATCTTGACGTGGTCGATGATGTGAGAAGGGTCGTGCATGTATCTCCTCAGCTGGGATACATGGAAGATGTTGTGGAATCGGTGCAACTGAGGTGGAAGATCTAAGAGTTAAGCCACCTCTCCAACTGTGCTAAGGACCTTGAAGGGTCCAATGAATCTCGGAGATAATGTGCCACCTCAGCCAAATCTCTACAAACCTCATTGAGGTGAGACCCATAGAAAGATGTGGTCGCCATCCTCGAACTCCAGAGGTCTTCATCTCCCGTCAGCATACGAATTATGCCTGCTCTGTGCAGTCTTCATCTGATCCTAGATGATCTTCACTTTCTCTTTAGTAGCCCATACCATCTCTGGTCCCACTAGTGCTGACTCCCCTGGGTCAGTCTAGCACAAAGGTGATCTGCAAGGTCACTCATACAACACCTCAAAATGTGTCATCCCAATAGTGGAGTGATAGCTGTTGTTGTATGAAAACTCCGCCAAAGGAAAGTGATCCTCCCATAAGTGAAGGAAGTTGACGATGCAATCACACAACATGTCTTCGAGAGTATGAATGGTCCGCTCAGTCTGGTCATCCCTCTGAAGATGGAAGGTGGTGCTCAAACAAATCTGCATCCCGAAAACATCTTGCAACCCCTTCCATAGCCGAGAAGTAAAATGTGCATCATGATCGGAGATAGTCGTCGAGGGTAATCCATGTAACTACACAATCACCTGCACATAGAGGCGTCCCAAGATCTCTACTGAACCCTGCTCTCTAATCGGTAGGAAGTGAGCCGACTTTGTGAGTCGGTCGATGATCACCTGGATAGAATCATGACCTCTAGACGTACATGGAAGTCCTATCACGAAGTCCATAGATATCCCATCCCACTTCCACTCTGGGACCTCTAAAGGGTGAAACAAGCCTATTGGTACCTGATGATCCGCCTTCACTTGCTTACAAGTGAGGCATCATGAGACAAACTCCGCTACTACTTTCTTCATTCCCAGCCACCAGTGCTGTCATCAGTGATCCTGGTACATCTTTGCCACTCCTGGATGTACCGCTAGCGGGGAAGTGTGGAACTCCCTCAACACTTCCTCCTAAAGTGACACTGGTACCATGGTGCGTCCTCTGAAGAGGATGACGTGCTCCCCACCTTCAGAAAATCCATCATGTGCATGTCATGTGGATATCTGAGCACGTTGAGCCTCGCACTCAACCTCCCCAAATTGCGCCTCCCTGACTCGCTGAAAAAGTGGGGGAGTGACTGTAAGAGACTGAAGAAAAACTAATCCATTGTGATCCACAAAGGATATCTACAAAGCAGTAAGCTTATCTGTCACCTATCCTAGAAAATGTATACCAGACCTCCAATTGAGTGCATCTGCTACAACGTTACCCTTCCCAGGAGTATAGACTATCACGAAGTCATAGTCCTGGAGGAACTCAAGCCAACGTCGATGTCTCGGGTTCAGGTCCTTATGAGAGAAGATATACCTGAGACTCTTGTGGTCCAAGTATACAGTAAAGAGTTCGCCCATCAGATAGTGTCACCACATCTTCAAGGTGAAGACCACTGCTGCTAACTCCAGGTCATGGGTAGCGTAGTTCTGCTCATGCTATCTCAACTGTCGAGAACCATATGTGATCACTGATCGCTCCTTCATCCAGACACATATGAGCATGTTCCCTAATGCGTCGCAGTAGACTATGTACCCTACGCCCTCCTATAGAATCCTCGAGATGGGGGAACTAGTCAGCCTCTGCCTCATCTCCTGAAAACTCTGTTGGCATCTCTCCGACCACAAGAAGGGTTTCCCCTTCTTCGTCAACACCAATAGTGGTGTTGCAACTCTAGATAAATCTGTCACAAATATCTGGTAGTATCCGGCCAAACCCAGGAAACTCCATATCTCTATCACACTCCTGGGTGGCTCACAAGAAAGTACTGCCTCAATCTTCACTGGATCCACTGCAACTCCAGCCTCTAATATGACATGTACCAAAAAGTGAACCTCTTAGATCTAAAACTGGCACTTCGAGATCTTAACATATAGCTGGTGCTCTATGAGAGTGTCTAGTACTACATTCAAATGGTAGGCATGCTCCTCCTATGTAGTCGAGTAGATCATAATGTCATCGATGAAGACTACTACAAAGTGATCAAGTTATGGCTGAAAGATCCTGTTCATGAGTCCCATGAACATTGTTGGAGCGTTGGTTACATCGAATGGCATAACCAAGAACTCGTAATGGCCATACAGACATCTGAAATTCATCTTCTTCACATCCTCATCTCACACTCTAATCTGTTGATAGCCTCATCTGAGGTCTATCTTCTAGAACCATCGTTCTCCCTTCAATTGATCAAAGAGGTCTTCAATCCTCATAAGTGGGTACTTGTTCTTCATGATCACCACGTTCAGGCGCCAATAGTCAACACAAAGTCTCATGCTCTCATATGCCTTCTTGGTGAACAAAATCAGGGATCCCAAGGAGAAACACTGGTCCAGATGAATCTATTCCCCTATAAGTCCTCTAGCTGTACCCACAGCTCCCGAAGCACCATAGGATCCATCTGATATGTTGGTTTAGATATCGGTGTCGTCATGGGGTACAAGTCAATGTAAAAGTCCACCTCTCTGCAAGGATGTAGACCCAAAACATCATCAGGGAAGACATCCGCATACTTTTCCACCACTACAAAATAACTCGAACTCTCCACATCAACCGCTCTGAGGGTAAGGCTAGCCAACTGATGAGTGATCGGTTGCACTGTCCTCCGGGTAAGTCCATCTTGTGCTGCAAAGGCTCCCTTCTCACTAGTAAAGGTAAACCTGGTCCCATCTATGTGGATACACCATAAATTGTTCCTAATAAAGTCAATTTGAGCATGGACTTTAGATAAACAGTCCATACCCAAGATGAAGTCGTAAGGCCTCGACGCTGCTACTAGGAGATCACAGCCGAAGCTCTCACCTCCTAGAGTAATCTCCCACTGCCGGAACCAGTGCTTAATCGTTGAATCCACTCCCATAGGAGTATCTAGCCATAAAGATCAATCCAAGGACTCCATCAGAATCTCTGAGCTCGAAATGATGGTAGTGGAAATAAAAGAATGATTGGCACCTGTGTCTATAAGTATTGCAGCTAAGGTGGAATAGACACAGATCATACCTAGTATCATCTCAAGAGTGTCGTGATCATAGGACTTAGCTTCCTAGAGCTGAGCTTGCCCCTTTCCACCTGCTCCCTGCGGTCGGGGTGGACCACCTGGTGGTGGTGTTGGTAACATATCGAATCATCACCCACCTCCATCTTCATGGCCATCTCCTCTTCCTGTTCCATCTGCTTCATACAGACCGCCTCGATCAAACCTCTGTCTCTACTTGGGCAGTCCTTTGACCGTCTTCTTATCATCCATATGACAGGTCAGACAGTTACGAGCCATGTGACCCTGCCCACCGCATGCGTAACGCTTACCGCTATTGGCATGAATGACTCTGCCTCGGGTGCCTCGCACAACCAACTCTAAATCATACAGTAGTCCACCTGTAGGTCTGGTCCCCTTGGACCATTGTGACTTCTGTCTGATTCCAGCTACAGAAGACTCCACTACGTGATGACTGGTGGTGGGTCTCATTGCTGGTGACTGCTCAGCAAGGAAACCCTCCATTAGGAGGGCTCACTCTAACACCCCTGCTTGCGTCGGGATGCTGAGTGAGATCATCAAAGCCCTGATCTCTCACATGATCCCTTGTTCAAAGGTTCGTGCCATGAAGAATGGGTCCCACACCATATCAGTGGAATAGTGTGAGAGTTTAGTGAACCTCGCTGAGTACTGAGCTACAGTCATGCTGCCCTACTACAGATGAAGAAGCTCATGAATGCAAATTATGCGAAGAGTAGCTGGGACAAACTCTGCCCAAAACAGGCTCTCAAAGTCTTCCCAGTGAAGAATCACCTCGTAATGAACTTGAAGCATCAAGCTCCACCATCTTCCTGCTGCTTCCTATAGAAGTCTGGTGGCAAGGATCACCATGAGATCAGCTGGTGTCCCTACCAGTCGAAAAACTCTCACCACAGCCTCCATCCAATCCTTAGCTGCCTCTAGATCTATCTCTCCCCTGAACCTGGGTGGCCTCCGGTGCTGGAACTCGTGCAACGCGCTCAAGTGGCATGCACCCTCTACTATTGGGGATGGTGTAATCGGTGGTCCAACGGGTAATGGTACTGTTGGTTCCTCCATTAGTGCCTCTACTGGAAAAGGGACCTACATTGAGGCATTGTCGCTCGGTGGCCTATCAGTGCGTACTACTATCAGAACCCTAGCTGTCTGTCTTCGTGGTGGCATCCTAAAAATAAACTGGTGCTCCATGGTCAATAAGTTGTACCTGGTGAGAAGACTCAAAAGATCACACAGAAAACTTTTGGAAACACACACGAAATCAATGTTTTCTTGCACTGAGTCAGAAATCAGAAGTCAGGGTCCTGGTGTATGGATACATTGGTCTTCGCACCAACATTGGATTCCCTAAACAGATAACCACACTCACTGCACTTAACACTATTGCTGTTAACGAAGGATCATTGTACTATGTTCTACGGTAGAACCAACTCCTCTGATACAATTTTTCATGACCCGTCCCCCGAGGCCTGTGCCATGACTACCCCAAGCCCGTCTTCCATAGGCCAGGGGCTGGCAACTAACACCGAAGGCATATTCCCTAAAATTTGGAAGGAATTTTCATTATAACTTGTAAGCACACACAACCAAGCACACAACAAGATACGAACTCAAGAAAACTAAACAGTAAACAGAGTGAGGGTAGTAAGTAAAAGGGGTTAGAATACAATCCCAACTGGAAATTAGAAGTACAACTGAAATACAATACAACTGAAGAAAGAGAAAGACATCTATTGGGTCATCCTATGAGGTTCCTACCTGAAGGGTATGTACAGATCGCCTCCTCATCACTCCACGTCAGCCTGTCTCCTCTGCATATCGACACATTGTATGCTCCACCTCCGAGCACCGTCTAGTCCTGGTACTCTCACCCTCGATCAGCGATGTCGGTCATCTGCACCAAACACAATGAGGTGCGGGTATATCCTATGCAGGGGTGAGTATAACGATACTCAGTAGGGACCCCGAGACCCTCAAGGTCTCACAAATCCACAAAGGATAAACCACAAAGCATGAAATTAACTGTCAACCCAACTTAGGTATATTCCAATACATATACCTAAGTTATCAAATAAACCCATATCAATCATGAGGAAAACACAGAGTCCAACTCCAAAGCCTCAAGCTCAACTGTTCCACAAAGGAAGGAATACCACAAAGGCAAGTACCACATAGGTATGCCACAATGAAGAATACCACCAAGGTATTACAATGAAGAAAAGTACCACATATGTATAGACTCATATCACACTAGTTATAACTTAGGTACGGTAGTAAAGATGATTAGATATAACAACGGAATCATCTTACTCTATTAAGAGGCAGACCCACGAAGGATCCTAACTCCTCATCAGACCCACACCGGATCTCTAGGTGATGACCCACACAGGATCACTGGGTGAAGACCCAAATAGGATCGCTTGGTTCTGACCCACACAGGATTTATCGGTGTTGATCCACACAGGATCGCTCGGTGTAGACCCACAAAGGATCGTTATTCACTCTTCACGTCACAGCCATCTACCGGGTTCCCGCATTATGCTCGCTTGTCTCCGAGAGGGTATTCTCCAAAATCCACTGGTCAATAATCCAACTTCCAATAATTCCCACGAAGAAGTATCTCAATGGACTGCCACATCATAGGGGTCTCAACGCAACATACGGTACGTCAATCGGACACCCGATCTGTGAGTTATTAGCCTTTTAGTCCTGGGGGGCCGGTTGGATTCGTACACAATCCAACCTAACCATACCCCATATTAATCCAAATCTCTAGTGGGGTATAATCAAAGTAACCGTCTCACTCCAATGTTTTCAGCGCCACTGACAGTTCGTCAAACGGACGCACGGTGCCAAAGTTATGGTCAAAAGAGTGTAAATGGGTTGTAGTGGGTCTGGGTCCGGTCCGCTGGGTCCGGCCCGGCCCGCGCTTGGCGGTCCAGCCCGGCCGCGAGGGGCCATGGAGGGCCGCGGGAGGTCGCGAGGCTCCGGAAGGCCACGGGGGCCACGAGGGTTCGCAGAGGGTCACGGGAGGCAGCAGAGGGCCACAAGGCGACGCCGTGAGGCCATGGGATGGTGAGGCCGCGGGGGGGGGGGGGGGGGAGAGGAAGGTCGTGGGGCGGCACGGCATGGATGCGGTGCAGAGAGTCCATCGGGAAGTGATGTGGGGCCCTAGACGTTGGAGCCACGGGGCGGCGCGGTGGGGCCGCGAGCGGCGGATCCATGGGGAGCGGCGGCGCGGCGGGGCTGCGAGCAGTGGAGCTATAGGGTGGCGCAGCGGGGCCGCGGACGGCAAGGCGGGGCTGTGCGGCGGGGCATCAGAGCTACGGGCCGTGAAGCAGGGTCGCGGGTGGTGCGTCGGGGCTGCGGGTGGGGCGGCGGGGTCGCGGGGCTGTGGTGGCCACGAGGCGGAGCCGTGCGCCATCACCTTCGTCGCGGCCGGCGGAGGTGTCAATCGTCGTTCTCGTGCTCCACCGGTGCCAAACATCAGCACCGGTCGTTGTCAACATCACAAAGAACACACCAATAAAGGAGAACTGTGGAGGGGTTGGGCCATGTTTGTTTGGCCCGCACCCTCCGCGTTAGGGAAGTAGCAAGCGGCTCAACATAATCATGAATCAAGAATGTCAAACTCTACAATTTCATTCAAAACGTGGATCAACTCGTTTTGGTTGATCCGTGTTCACCATGCTTTCCAAGAACGAGGAATTTAATCAAGAAACTTCGTGAATTCAATAACAACCCATACCTCATTTTATTTTTTGATGTTGACGAGGTGGAAATAATGATCGTGGATTGAAGATGTCCCACGTTGGAGGATGTCCCGAGGAAGAAGTCTAAGTCGGCATTCTTCGTTGGAGGAGCTCTTCGTTGGAGGATGTGTTCTTCCAAGTCCTCCTCTTGCCAACCCTTTCCTCTCAATTCTACCAAAATGAAAAGTATCCCACATAATAGAACAAGTTATCTATTATGTTTTTAGGCATAATTTCAAATTAACTCAATCAATTAATTGATGAGAGTTGTCTTTGTTAAAGGGGGGGAGAGTTTTCATAATTAATGTGGGGAATCTCAAGAGGTTTCTCCCCATTAAGAGGGTAGTTCAAGGGGGTTTTAGCCTCAGGTGGTCCCCACCACCATAACCTCTCATTGGAGGTTTAGGCTCGGTGGTCCCTACCTCCATAACCTCTCATGGAAGGTTCTAGTTCAGGTGGTCCCCACATGTGAAACATTCACATGGAAGTTTCAAAAGTAAATAAAAATAAAATGTTACACTATTTTATTTTATTTTATTATTTCATGAATAATTGAAAAACTAACTTCCACCCTCGACCTACTGCGGTCGAGGTGAAGGTCCCCTTAAGAGAATACTAGTGTTGGGAGTTCAACGGTATCCTCAGATTTCAATTCCGAGAACCGGTAGAAAAGTTAGAAAAACCCGCTTGCACGTTTACTGAACATACCCGAAATAAAGTTCAGAAATTCATTTTGGGCACTCCGGGCCTCGGAATCACGCGCCATCAATTTTTGCGGACTCATAAAATCCCCATATATTTAAAAAAATTACAAAGAAATTTCGGGTCTTTACATTTTTCTTATGCATGTCCTCAAGTTATCCTATGCAATGCTAAGTACGTGGGAATCTAATGGTAATGTAAAGGAAGTTTTCAATAAGATGTTATGTTCTATGCTTTAATTTGTTATGTAATGTTTCTAATCCCCAAAGACACTAGACCTCTCAATCTTCTATGTTGTATCAAGTGATGTTTTTATGTATTCAATCATGTTTAAGTATTTAATAAAGAGAACGGTTATTATAGTTGGTATTATAGGATAGGATTAGTTATTTTTGGGAATAGGATTAGAAAACCCTAGTGAATCCTTGGAGATAAGACTAAGTATAAAAAACATCCCTACATTTTGGTGGGTATTGAGTAATTGGTTTATCAAGAAAATACATCCCTTTCTAGATACGAGTAGGTAGAGGAGGCTCTGGCACAAATGTACCTAAGGTTGAAAACCCCGACAAGGAGTTTTGGGCTTGACCCAGGGTATCCAAGTACACGACAATGGGCCTTGCTTCACTCTTGGTTATGACACTCTCAGGGGATATGCATTGGTTAATTCACAAGATTAGTATGAACCATTATTAAGGGAATTAAAAAAAATCCCCTAAGAATATATGTTATAAAGTAGATCATGGATAACATAGATTAAATCCTATAGATTCATAAGTTAAGGAAATAAAAGTTATTTATAAGACATTTGTTTTTTCCTTGGATTACTCTTTATGTGTTAACACCTAACTTTTATTTTATTCCTGCCAATGGCCAGTAATAGGAGGACTCAGGATAACAGCCGATGTGAAGATCAATGCGATGACTGTTCTAATGAGATCCCCAATCTGATGGGAGCGAGAATTGCAAACTTTGTCAGGATACTCTATTAGTTAACTAAAGATTTGAATAGAAACATGGTTCAAGAGGAACATTCAACCCCCCCACCCCTCCCCCCAAGAAAGAACAAGTATCTATTGAAATATTCATGAGGAAAAGGATTCCTACTTTTAATGGATCATATGATACCTCAATCTCCAAACAATGGATCAACTCCATTGAAAAGATCTTCTCCATCCTTAAATGTTCCGAAAAAGGGAAGGTTATTCTGGATGCTTATTGTATGGAGGGTGAAGCTGATCAATGGTGGACATTGATCAAAAATATGAAGCCTAAGGAGGATATAGAGGAGTTGGAAAGGAAGGATTTCCAGAATATTTTTTTTGATAAATATTTTCTGCACACCCTTCGGCTTAAGATGGAAAGGGACTTCCTTGTCCTCAAGCAAAAATATGTCAAATCTATTGAAGTGTATGAAGAAAACTTCACAAGTCTTTCACGATATGCCTCCGGATTTTTCGTTACCCACGAATGAAAGTTTGACCACTTCTTTGGTGGGCTGAAACCTAGCTTGTGGAATGCCCTGGCGATCCATGACTTCGACAGCTATGAGTAAATTGTCTGATGTGCCCTCAAGGTCGAAATAGAGATCAGAGAATCTCAGGGGTATCATGGGGATAAGAAGAATAAGGTGGAATTCATTTTTGGTGGTCTGATGGATAAATTCAACGGTGATAAGAAGATCCATCACCCCACTTACCAAAGGTGCGGAAAGAAGCACCCCAAAAATTTCTTGAAGGGGATAAGGAAATGCTTTAGGTGTGGAAGAGAAGGACACCTAGCTATTAACTGCTGACAAGAAAAACCCATAGCTACGAAAGAGGAGAAGAACGAACCGTTCAACTCTCAACACGTTGTTCATTGCTTCAACTGTAAATAACCAGGGCATCTTGAAAATCAGTTCCCTAATACAAGGGTTTTTTGAGGCAACCAACAACCTCCAAGGCATAAAGGGAATTCTTTTTCCATCACCACCACCGAAGTGAACCCTGACAAAGAAGTGGTGAAAGGTATGCTAGTTATTCAATCAAGAATAGCAAACGTACTTTTTGATTCAGGTTCTACACATTTATTTGTATCATGAAAGTTTAGTAGAACAATCCCAACACCACCAAAAATCATGGAAGTAAATATTTGGTGAGTACGGAAAATGGGGAAATAATTGCATCCCATGAATATAACTCCTCCCCTGTCATAATCGATGGATTTAAATTCCCAAAAAACCACATCATACTCCCTATGGGGGAATTTGATGAAATTATTGGCATGTGTTGGCTTCCCTTATATAGAGCCAACATAAATTTCCTTGAGAGGTAAATCACTCTCCATATAGTGAATCGAACCTCGATTCTGTAAAAGTGCAAGGAGGTAGATGAATCTTCTTTAGCTCCATCATCTCAAGCATGGACATTAATTCCCTATGAGAATGCATATCTAGCTCAGATTATTGGGTCTAAGGAGGCAACCATCCTTGAAGACATGCCTATTGTGAGGGAATTATCTAAATTATTTCTCGAGGAATTGTCTGGTCTTCCTCCTAGAATAGATGTTGAATTCTCAATTGATCTTATACCTGGGACATTTCCAATATCCAAGAATTGGTACAGAATGGATGTTCTGGAGCTTGAGGAGCTAAAGAAACAACTATAGGATAATCTGGATAAAGGGTTTATACGCCTAAGTGCTTCACCAAGGGATGCACCAGTCCTCTTGATCAAGAATAAGGATGGTTCAATGCGCCTTTACATCGGTTATAGTGAGCTTAAAAAATCATGTTAAAGAACAAGTATCCTCTCCCACGAATTGATGACTTTTTTGATCAGCTTCATGGAGCACAATAATTCTACAAGGTAGATTTGTGGTCGGGATACTATCAAGTAAGGGTGAATAAGGAAGATATCCCCAAGACTGCTTTTCACACAAGATACGAGCACTATGAATTCATAGTAATTCCTTTCAGAATCACTAATGCTCCAGAAATCATCATGGAATTGATTAATAGAGTCTTTAGAGATTACCCCGAAAAATTTTTTGTAGTCTTTATAGATGATATTATAATATACTCCAAAACCGAGGAGGATCATGAGGAGAATATAATAACTATACTAGAGACCTTGCAAAAGGAGAAGCTCTATGAAAAGTACAACAAGTGTTAGTTCTGGTTGAAGTAGGTCTCATTCTTTGGCCATATCATCACAAGCAATGGGATATCTTTGGATCCCTCCAAGATAGCTTCATTAGAGGGATGGTTGAGTCCAACATCAGTGACGAATATCCATAGCCTTTTTGGGTTAACTAGATATTATCGACGATTTGTGAAAAATTTATCCCGACTGTCCTACCCTCTTAACAAGCTAACGTGGAAGGGAGTAAATTTTTCTTGGTGTCATGAATGTGAAAAAATTTTCAAGGAGTTGAAAAAGAGGATTATAAGGACCTAGCCTTAAACATTACTTAATCATAAGTCAAATAAATAATTCACATTAAGGATATTTTAAGGTTTAGAGTTTTAGAGAATTAGAACATAACTATTAAATATCAAATTGAAAATTACATGTAGACACTACTACTCAGTATCCATTTTTTTCATAAAATAAAAAAAATATGTCTAGTTCCATGTTTTAGACAATATGAATTTTCCTTGATCTCATCCTTGACCCTTATTCATATTTAAGTCCTGTGGAAAACATTTCAAAAACTCGGGATGAGCATAAAAAGCTCAGTAAGGGATATAAAATAAATAATGAAAACATTATCCCATCAATAAATACAAAATAATGAAACCATACTTTTCAATCATAACATACCTTATGAAATCATAAGATTTAGGAATAACACACAGAAATAATAAATCATAAAGGTAACTAATGGAATACATAACATACTTACATTGTATTTATCACATCTACGTAGGGAGTTACATTGGAATACCCATCACAGTATATTCCCTAAATCTCTTAGGATAAACCTTAACGTTTACCTCTGTCATATTACCCAATGCATTGGAGAGATATCTTGGGCTCACCCTCCTTAGGTTTATCACAGAACCACTCGTATATGTAAACAATTTCAAAGAACCATACTATAGTCATAAAAAATAAAACAAGAATAAAGGAAAGATAACATTTCCACATTGATATCACAATATATTATTTCAATATATTGACATAATCAATTATTTATTAAACTATTTTCAAAAAACATTTTAAACATTTAATAAAGAGATTTTTGAATCAATGTGTCCCATACCACTTTGAAAAATTAAAATGAATTATAATTTGAAAACATTAATGTCCATATAAATAAATCTTTAAACCTATATTTAAAACATGGAAATTAATGAGAAATATTTAGAAGAATAAATCTTTAAAACATTTAAAATGATATTTTAGTTAAAGAGTTTTTAACAAAATGAGAGATGCTTGAATACAAATAATTGAAGAATAAAATTTAATCCGAACTTTATAATATCATGAGAATAAATGGATTCATGATATAATATTCCAAATGATAGTATATACACTATATAAAAATGAATTGGTGCATAACAACAATGAAGTCTCAATGGAATGTAAATTGAGATGAAATCCCTTATAAAGAAGGTATCCTTTGATTGAGGATAAATTAAGGACATAATTATGTGTGAAAAATATAAATACACCCAATATAACTGTATATTAAGTGTAAAAAAATCATAGTTTATCCACACATATTCATAGAACGACATAATCAATATGTAGAAGTTTAACCCAAAGAATTGAAATTGGGTGAAGAAGTTCCCTTATTGAAATTCGACAGCCTAACGATGTCACTTTAAAATTAAAAATATGAGTTGATGAGAGAGAAAATGGTATCTCATAACTTGGACATAAAATTTTCAGCAATAAGGATATATAAGAACATATCCCAACATAAGAAGATTTAAATTAAAAGACATAACAAAAATAAGTCTTTTAAAAAGAGGAGGGTGAAAGGTTCCCTTACCTATTGGGTAACATATGAAAGATACACCACATGAAAGAAGGATTATTAAATAAATATGTAAATACCAATAATTTAAAGGATATTACACAATTAATACAATCATGGGAAGTACATACACCACACAAAAGGAAATAGTGGCAAACAAAGCATGAATCTCATGGGAATAAAAAGTGAGATGAAAACCCCTTACCACATTATATTCAATCGATTCGTATGAAAAAAAAAGTTAATAACAACCAAATTAATAATAGAATAACATTAATATAAATATAACCATCATAATATATATCAAATTTAAGTACACAATACACCACATGGAAGAAATAAGTGGAGAACAATGGAAATCTTACGAAATTAAAAGTGAGATAAGAAACCCCTTACCTCGTGCCCGACTTGACTTCTTTGTTCCTCGTTCTTCCTGAATAATAAACTTAAGTTAATTTATAATTGATTAAGAACCTTTTTCAAGTTTATTATTCCTTTTATATTACTTATTACCTTACTATAATAACTAGTTAATTATTTGAGTTCATATTGGACATTTTGTCAATGTTCGGAACTTGAGTAAAAAATGTACTTGTTATAATTACAATTTTTCCATGTGGTAAAAAGTCCATTATATCTAGAATTATATATATTATTTAGATATCATATATATAATATATATTCAGTATATATAAATATTTATAATAGTACATAACATTCGAAGAAAATAAATGAAATGCACCGTTCATGGAGACGGTAAGCCGTACGTACGCATGAACGCTACTTTCATTTTTATTTCATTTTTTAATGGAATGAAAACTGAATGATACATAGTTATATTATAATTACATTATAATATCATATATAATTTCATTAACTCCATCCTTTATACATACCACATATGGTATGAACGAGTCATATCACTTTGAGGGGGCGGTAGTCCAGACTTCCTCAAATAAAATTATCGCGTTTACCCATAATAGAAACCATAAAGGTATGATATAAATGGAAAATATAGAAGAATAAATAAAACATAAACATAATATATATCATATATAAATACATTTTCATCATAATGGACACCATGATAGGCGGTTTGATATATTTGAAAAATCATCATTTTGTGAGGCAGTAGTTCGTCATCCACAGAAACAGTATGTTCTTTACCCATTAGATGGAGGTGTTTGTAGGTGTAGTTAGAATCCATCTCATGAAAACAACATAGTATATTTATTATAATAGTTTTTTTTAAAAGAAAATAATAAAAAGAGTTTAGGGGGTTGGAGAAACAAAATAAAATAAAATAACTTAAGAGAAAACGTTACCTTAAAATTGGGTAACACCCTTTGGTTTGAACCAAAAGGTATACATGAAGTGCCTTATTCCTAGGGTAAGGCTTCTAGAAGTAATAGAGGGATTTAGGGAGCTTAATTGGGTATATTTTGGATGATACAAGGGGCTTGAGAAGTGTGAGGAATGGGTTAGAAGTGAGAGCTTTTTTATAAGGGGGGAGGGGCTCTTTAGGAAAGTGTGAAAATATTATTTTATTATATAATGATTTTCAGTTTATAAAGATCCAAAAAAAATTAAAGTCAAAGATAAGATGACTCGTGGTCTAAATAAATTCATCCAATAATAATTAGATAGGTTTTGGATATTTTTTTAATATTTATAATCTTATTTATTTAAATCATTCATTAATGTGGTAAACACTGCATCATTATTGTATCATAAATATTTTAATTTATTTGATGTATAAAAATTATAAACAATTACCATGATGTAGGTAATATTTTTAGATTTAAAATTAATATTTATAGTCAAAAATATAACTTATATAACCTCATGTAAAAATTTATTTACTAAAAGATATTTGTTAATGTCATTTTTGTCTTTACTTTAAGTTAATTAAAATAAAGTGTCATTATCACTCTTAAGTGGCTCTATGGGGTCCCAAAATCGACCCAAGTATGACCATGGTTTTAAATTACTTATACAATAATTTTAGGACAAGTGTTAAGGAAATTTGTTATTATTATAACATTCTTTTTACCTTGAATAACCTTATTTACCTTTAACCGCAGTAAATAAAAGTCAAAAGTTATTATTCACCAAAAATTATTTTCATCTTATTGAAAAACATTTTACTTAATAATAAAAACCATGTATATAGGATTTTTTAAATTCAATTCAAATAATCGGTAAAATTTCATTTAAATGAAAAGGTAATATTTTTAGCTACTACTTAGTGGTTTCATTATTCATCAAAAATTGATGTTTTTCAGAAAAATACCAAAATATAAGCCTAAGATATATTTGATATTCAGAATTAAATAATTATGTCTATTTTACCAAATTCAAAACATATAAGTTGGATTAATTAATTTAAAATTAATTCCCATTTTTCAAAACAAAAAGCGTGTTTCAAAGAAATATTGGCTATCAAAAGATTGACACTTGTTTATGTACAATTTCAAAGTGAAATTAATTCCAATGACCAAAATTTGATTAAATGGTAAAAATATAATCTAATTACACTTTAAAACCAATTATAAATATAATCTAACCATACAAATAAATTACATTAAAAGGTATATTTGAATTAAAATACATTATTTTTCACTATTCATTAAAAATTTAATTTTATCAGAAAAATACCAAAAAATTTACCCAAAGTAAATTTTGATGTCCAAATTCTAAAGAAGAATTTTATTTTGTCAAATAGAACATATAAAAGTGACCAAAAATAGATTTAAAAATGGTTCTCCATCAAAAGGCGGTAAATCGACCTTTTAAAGTAAATTATGCTTAAAATCATATTCATTCACATTTTAAGACTCTAACTTTTATTGGATGAATGAAAAAACATTTGACAAACATGTATAATCATATTTTAGTTAGTTCTGTTCATTCTATCCAATAGAACGGCTAGGCGTTAACTACCATTTAAAATAATATTATATTATTATTTTTCAGTATGACTCAACATTGTGTGCGGCGTGAGATTTCAAAGAAAACCTTTGTTATGTATCGGGTATTCCATAGAACATAGCATCCCCTTTAAATTAAAACTAATAATTTATTTACAAATATTAATAAATATGAAAATTTTATATTCTTTATTTACCTAGGATGTTACATCCTTCACCCCTTTTGGGAATTGCGTCCTCGCAATTTCAAAATTGGGCTCGGAAACTTCATTGAAATCACCACATCATAAAAAGAGTCAATAAAACTATCACATTAAAATAAAGGAAGAGAAGTATAGAGGTTATCCGAGACAACAGATACTAGGATTCAATGAAAACATGGATATGGAGGAGAATGAAAACCCTCTAGTTCTGATGGAGAGTGATAGAAAACATTATTTGGAGAAATTTAACCACCAGAAAATCACAAACTTGTGATGGGTTAAACTGTCCTTCATTCCCCAGTAGGAAAAGTTAACTGACAACGTTTTTGTTTTAAGTTCCTTTTCATTGAGGAATTTATTTATGATCTTAACTAAAAACAAAATGAAACATACTTAATTGTCATGTATACATTCATACTTTAATAAATTTCTACCATAAACTCATATTTTCTCCAAACGATGAGTATTCAAACTAACATGATCACATTAAAAGTGCTAGAATCAACTTCTAGAGTATCACATAATCCACAAAAGATAAACTGTATATTTCCCCTTTCTTTAGACATCAACAAAAACCAAAATGGTTAGTGCGAGATCAGATAATACCCAAAAAGGATAATCCTTTATAAAAATAAATACTACTCTTAATCTCCAAAATTCAAAAAACATTACCCAAAGTTCAACAAAGACCATTCAATACACAATTTTCCTTAAAATTATTCAATATAATTTAAACTAAGATTGAAACCCAAAACTCAGAATAATTTAAAAACATAGTATTCCACAGAAAATCTTAAAATTTATCTCCAAATAACATCTACTAATCTTAATGACTAATACTGAAGTGTAATTAACCTAATCACATATTCTTTATGATAGGTTAATCATTTTCATAAATAACCCAAAAATACATAAAACATAAATTATTCCAACATAAAATTTAATCCATTATTCCACAAATGAAATCCCATAATATTCTATTTTCCTTAGGCATATATTGTTTCCTAAAAAGAGAGAACATCTTCCAAAATAACTTTTATCAATTAATCACCATATTATTTTCCTATACTAAGGATATCCATTTTATAAAACATAAGTTCCCAAAATCAACTTATTCATGATCCATAAAATCATTTTACTGAAAATAATAAGTCATAATAACCAGGGGCATCACGTAGCCCAGTGGTAGGTGATGCTCCCTTGTCGCCCTTAGGTTGTGGGTTCGATTCCTACAGCCTTGTCAGACGTGACGGGTTGTCACCCATCCTATGGGTTGTCCTTTTTATAAAACTCAAAAATAACCAAAACATGTTTTAACCTCAAAGGTTTCCTTATACCTATAATTTTCATCCTAGATCATTAAGACCTCAACATCTTATATATCTTCATTTGTTTTTTATTTCACCTCATATGATAAAATAAAACTATTCCCAAAAGAAATAACATCATACCTTGATCATGGTGTCTACATGGTTTCATTGTCATCTTGTTCACGTAGTTAGAAGTTCCATGAATTTCAACAATGATTTAGAGATCCTTCAAAATCATTTTATTCATTAATCGAAATATACTTTGTATAACTTGGCTCATATGGATGTTTGTAAAAAAAATAGTTTTGCAAAATAATCATGTATGACATATAATTTCAAAACATCTGACAAAACATGATTTTTATAAAATATTCGGACCGAATTTGAGTTTAAACATTCAATTAATGGTCCTTTTAAAATACCATAAGTATGTGATGAGAGAATATATTGCAAAAGAAAATATAAATAGGTTGCTCAAGGGTTTCCTTATTCATAACCTTTTTCAAAATCATAATATGATTCAAAATATTATGATAAGGTAAAATATTTGAAAATTCTTTGATAATATTTACCTTTCCTGAAAATATGAGAATATTGTGAAAATAGGATTTGTTTAAATACAACCCATGATCCAAAATGATAATGAGGTATAGTTGAGGTGTTTGATATCTCAAACAACTACTTGCAAGTGAGTTTTATGCTCAAAAATTTTTCACAATCATCTGAACATGACTTTGCAATAATTATTGCAAGCATGTCATTAGGAAGAGATAGGAATGTTGTCTGTGATCCTCCTCCTTCCATTTTAACCGAAATTCCTTGATCTAAAAAAGTTTTAAAATAAGGAGTTAACTTTACTAATTTACATAGGGACTAACAATGTGTTTAACGAAAACTCCTAATCCCTAAAGTTGTCTAAATAGACCTCTGATACCAACTATAAGGACTCAGCCTTAAACATTACTTAATATTGAGTCAAATCAAGAATTCACATTGAGGATCTTTTAAGGTTTAGAGTTTTAGAGAATTAGGCCATAACTATTACATATCAACTTGAATATTACATGTAGAAAATACTATTGAGTATCCATTTTTTCATTAAAAAACATGTCTAGTTCCATATTTTAGACAGCATGACTTTTCCTTGATCTCATCCATGACCCTTATTCATATTTAATTCATGTGTAAAACATTTTAAGAACTTGGGATGAGCATAAAAAGCTCAGTAAGGGATATAAAATAAGGAATGAAAACATTATCCCATCAATAAATACAAAACAATGAAACCACACTTTTCAATCATAATATATCTTATGAAATCATAAGATTTATGAATAACACACAGAAATCATAAATCATAAAGGTAACTTATGGCATACATAACATACTTACATTGTACCTATCAGAGCTACGTAGGGAGTTACATGTTGGAATACCCATCACAGTATATTTCCTAAATCTCTTAGGAGAAACATTAATGTTTACCTCTGTCACATTACCTAATGCATTGGAGAGCTATCTCAGGCTCACCTGCCCTAGGTTTATCATGGAACCACCCATATACGTAAACAATGTAAAAGAACCATAATGTATTCATAACACATAAAACAAGCATAAAGGAAATATAACATTTCTACATTGCTATCACAATATATTATTCCAAGATATTGACATAATCAATTCTTTAACAAACTATTTTCAAAAACATATTTAAAACATTTAATAAAGAGATTTTTGAATCAAAGTGTCCCATACCACTTTGAAACATTTAAATAAATTATCATTTGTAAACATTAATGACCATATAAATAAATCATTAAAACCATTTTTAAAACATGGACATTAATGATAATGATTTATAAGAATAAATCTGTAAAACATTTAAAATGATATTTTAGTTAAACGGTTTTTAACAAAATGAGAGACGCTCGAATACAAATAATTAAGGAATATAATTTAATCAGAAATTTATAATATAATGAGAATAAATGTATTAATTATATAATATTCCAAAGGAGATTATATACACCATATAAAATTTAATTGGTTCATAACAACAATGAAGTCTCAAGGGAATGTAAATTGAGACGAAATCCCTTATAAAGACGGTATCCTTAGATTAAAGATAAATCAATGACATAATTATGTGTGAAAAATATAAATACACCCAATATAAGTGGATATTAAGTTTAAAACAATCATATTTTATTCACATATATTCAAAGAATGACATAAATAGTAAGTATAAGTTTAACCCAATGAATAGAAATTGGGTGAAGAAGTTCCCTTACAGAAATTCGACAGCCTAATAGCATCACTTTAAAATTAAAAAGATGAGTTGATGATAGAGAAAATGGTATCTCATCACTTGGACATAAAATTTATAGAAAAAGGATATATAAGAACATATCCCAAGAATAGAAGATGTAAATTAAAAGACATAACAAAACGAAGTCTTTTAAAAATAGGAGGGTGAAAGGTTCCCTTACCGATACGGTAAAATACGAAAGATACACCACATGAAAGAAGGATAATTAAATTAATATGTAAATACCCATAAATTAAATTATATTACACAATTATTACATTCATGGGTAGTACATACACCACACAAAAGGAAATATTGTCAAACAAAGCATGAATCTCACAGGAATAAAAAATGAGATGAAAACCCCTTACCACTTTGTAATCAATCGAGTCGTATGAAAAAAAGTTAATAACCAAAAAATAAATCATAGAATACCATGAATATAAAGAGAATAATTATAATATATATAAAATGGTAGTACACAATACACCACATTCAATAAATAAGTGGCGAACAATGAAAATATCACGGAATTAAAAGTGAGATAAGAAACCCCTTACCTCGTCTCCGACTTGACTTGTTTTCCTTTTTCTTCTTGAATAATAAATTTAAGTTAATTTATACTTGATTAAAACCATTTTTAAAGTTTATTATTCCTTTTATATCACTTATTACCTTAATATAACAATTATTTAATTATTTGAGTTCATATTGGACATTTTGTCGATGTTCGGAACTTGAGTCAAAAATGAACTTTTTATAATTACAATTTGTCCATGTGGTAAAAATTCCATTATCTCCAGAATTATATTCGTGATTTATATATCATATATATCATATATATCAGGTATATATATGTATTTATAATAGTAAATAACATTTGGATATAATAAATGAAATGCATCGTTCATGGAGACGGTAAGCCGTACGTACGCATGAACGCTTATTTCATTTTTATTTCGTATTTTAATGGAATGAAAACTTAATGATACATATTTATATTATAATTAAATTATAATATAATATATAATTTCATTAACTTCATCCTTTATACGTCCCACGTATGGTATGAACGATTCATATCACTTTGAGGGGGCGGTAGTCCGCACTTCCTCAAATGAAATTATCACGTTTACCCATAATGGAAACCATAAAGGTATACTATAAATAGAAAATACAGAATAATAAAGAAAACAAAAACTTAATATATATCATATATAAATACAGTTCCATCATAATTTCCACCATGAGATGTGGTTAGAGATATTTGACCAATCATCGTTTCGTGAGGCAGTAGTTCGTCGTCCACAGAAATAGTATGTTCTTTACCCATTAGATGGAGGTGTGTGTAGGTGTAGTTCGAATAATTATAATAATAAAAACCTAGTATATTTATTATAATATTTTTTTATAAAAGAAAATAATAAAAATATTTTAGGGGGTTGGAGAATTAAAATAAAATAAAATAACTTAAGAGAAAATGTTACCTTAAAATCGGGTAACTCCCTTTGGTTTGAACCAAAAGGTTTACTTGAAGTGTCTTCTGCCGAGGGTAAGGCTTCTAGTAGGAATAGAGGTATGTATTAATCTTAATTGGTTAGGGGTTGGACGAACCAAGGGGATTTAGAAGTTTGAGGAATCTGTTAGAATTTAGAGCTTTTTTATAAGGGGGAGGAGGGGCTCTTTAGGAAAGTTTGAAATATTATTTTATTATATAATGATTTTCAGTTTATAAAGGTCCAAAACTAATTACCATCGAACATAAGATGACTCATGGTCGAAATAAAATCATTAAATAACAATTTTACAGGTTTTTGATATTGTTTTAAATTTATAATCTTATTTATTTAAATCATTCATTAACGATGTAAACACTACACCATTATTGTGTCATAAATATTTTAATTTATTTGATGTCTAAATTTTTTTAAAAAATTACAATGATGTAGGTAATCTTTTTATATTTTAACGAAATATTTATAGTCGAAAATATAACTTATATAACCCCATGTAAAAATTTATTTACTAAAAGATATTTGTTAATGTCATTTTTGTCTTTACTTTAAGTTAATTAAAATAAAGTGTCATTATCACTCTTAAGTGGCTTAATGGGGTCCCAAAATCGACCCAAGGATGAACATGGTCTGAAATAACTCATCCAATAATTTTAGGACAAGTTTTAGCTTAATTTGGTATTATTATAACATTATTTTTACCTTGAATTACCTTATTTACCTTTAACGGTAGTAAATAAAAGTCAAAAGTTATTATTCACCAAAAATATTTTCATTTTATTGAACCACGTTTTACTTACTAATAACAACCATGTATATTGTATTTTTTAAATTCAATTCACAGAAGCAGTAAAATTTCATATAAATTAAATAGTCAGATTTTTAACTACTACTTAGTGGTTTCACTATTCATCAAAAATTGAAGTATTTCAAAAAAATACCAAAAATTCAGCCTAAGATATATTTGATATTCCAAATTCAAAAATGATTTCTATTTTAAAAAATTCAAAACATATAATTTGGATTAAATAATTTAAAATTAATTCTCGTTTGTCAAACCAAAAAACGTGTTTTTAAGAAATATTAACTATCAAAAGATTGACACTTGTTTATTTCCAATTTCAAAGTGAAATTAGTTACAATGACCAAAATTGGATTAGATGGTAAAAATATAATCTAATTTAACTTTAAAACCAATTAAAAAGATAATATAACTATATAAATAAATTATATTAAAAGATATATTTGAATTAAAATACAGTATTTTTCATTATTCATTAAAAATTGAATTTTATCAGAAAAATAACAAAAAATTACCCAAAGTAAATTTTGATGTCCAAATTCTAAATAAGGATTTTATTTTGTCCAATAGAACATATAAAAGTGACCAAAACTAGATTTAAAAATGGTTTTCCATCAAAAGGTGGTAAATCGACCTTTTAAAGTAAATTATGCTTAAAATCAGATTCATTTACATTTTAAGCCTCTAACTTTTATTGGATGAATGTAAAAACATTTAACAAACATGTATAATCATATTGTAGTGAGTTCTATTCATTCCTGCCAATAAAACTGCTAGGCGTTAACTACCATTTAAAATAATATTATATTATTATTTTTTAGTAATTCTCAACGTTGTGTGAAACGTAATATTCCAAAGAAACCCGTTGTTGTGTATCGGGTATGCCATCGAACATCACATCGCCTTTAAAGTAAAAATAATAATTAATTTAAAAATATTAATAAATATGAAAATTTCATATTCTTTATTTACATGGGATGTTACAAGGCTTATCACTGCGCTCGTGCTCACTGTACACACAAGTGGAGAACTTTTGTGGTATTCAGTGATGATTCAAAGAAGAGATTGGGTTGTGTGTTAATGAAAAATGAAAAATTCATTTCATGTGATTCAAGGAAATTGATGGTTCATGATCAGAATTATCCAACTCATGATCTGGAGTTGGCTGTAGTGATATTATCTTTAAAAATTTAGCAGCATTATCTCTTTGGGGAGAGGTGTGAAATATATACGGACCACAAAAGCATCAATTATATATTCACATAGAAAGTGTTGAACATGCTCCAACGAAGATGGTTATAGGTGATCAAAGACTTTGACTTATCAGTCTATTACCCCCTAGGAAAGTGAAAAAGGTGGTAGATACTCTAAGTAGAATGGAACCAATTATTAGATCATTGATGAGAATTGAGAAGGATCCAATCTTATTAGATTTGATGATGATGGAAATGGGAATCATAAAGAAAGGAACATCATCAATACTTTTACAAATGATTGCTCAACAATCTCTTTTGGAAAGGTTAAAGGATACTCAAAATGATGATGTGGGAATTTAGAAGAAAGTGGTAGCTATCAGAAAAGGGAAATCCTTGGAGTTCAATGTTAATGAAGAAGGAATTGTGATATTTGGGAAAAGACTATGTGTTCTATCAAGTTCAGAGATGAAGAAGGAACTTTTGGATGATGCACATAGTTCAAATTTCTCTATTCACCCAGGAAACACAAAGATGTATCGATATCTCTGAGAGAATTATTGGTGGGATAATATAAAGAATGAGATTGCTGAATTTACATCAAAGTTCCTGGTGTGTCAGCAAGTGAATACTGAGAGACAGAAGTCTAAGGGGATGATGAAACCATTACCTATACCAGCATGTAAATGGGATAACGTCACCATGGAATTTGTCACTGGACTTATGAAGACATCCAAAGGCAACAATGCAATATGGGTTATTATAGATCATCTTAAAAATTCTATACACTTTATTGAAATTTGAGAGAATTTCTCATTGGCTCAACTAGCACGAATACATATCAGAGAAGTGGTAAGGCTTCATGGAGTAACACTATCTATTTTATCTGATCTAGATCCAAGATTCACCTCTATGTTTTGGAATAGTCTTAAACATGGTTTGGATACTGAACTGACCTTCAGTACGGCCTATCATTCTCAAAATGATGGATAATCTGAGTGAACTATTCAGACACTGTAAGATATGTTAAGATCATATTCAATGGACTTTAATGGAGGATGGGATCAACATCTTCCTCTGGTTGAATTCTCATATAATAATAGTTTCCACTCGAGCATCCGAATGGAACCTTATGAAGCTGTGTATGGGAAGAGGTGCATAACACCAGCATGTTGGGATGAAGTTGGTGAGAGTAAGCTGCTAGGACCAGAAATTGTTGAAGAAATGGTGGAGAAGGTGAAAACCATTCAATAGCATATAAAGGCATCCCAGAGTCAACAGTAGAGTTATACAGATAATCGATGATGATATCTTGAGTCTAAAGTTTCATACATGGTATTTCTACGCATATCTCCCTGGAAGAAGGTCATGAGTTTTGGATAGAAGGGGAAGTTAAGTCCTAGGTACATCGGTCCCTTTGAGATTTTTGATCGTGTCGGGGCTATGGATTATCTACTATCACTTACACCTACCATGGACAAAGTACATGATGTCTTTCATGTATCCCTCTTAAGTAAGTACATAACAGACCCTTACCATGTACTCTCTTTAGTGGTAGTACAGCTAGAGGATGATCTTTCTTACGAGGAGAAACTAGTGAAGATCTTAGATCATAGAGAAAAAGTCCTATGAAATAAGACAATTCCCCTCATCAAGGTGTTGTGTAAAAACCACAAATATTAAGAAGAGATTTGGTAATCAGAAAAAGTGATGAAGCAGAGTTACCCAAATCTGTTTTAGTGTGGTAAAAAGAAAATCCGAGGGTGAAATTTCTTAAGGGGGGAAGATTGTAACGACCAAAAAAACATTAATGAAAATTCCTCTTGGTATATTTAAATGTCTTCTTATGGTTATATAAAATGTATCCACTTATTTGGTTATATGTATCAGATTTTAACATACCATTTAAAATTGTGATCGTTGCTAATATAGCCATTGAACAGTGATCACATGATTAGTATAAATATATGGCTTTAACAAATCCAATTTACTCAGACAATGGAAGCGATGGCCTCATCTAGTAGACTTTCCTCATACAAATCCCATTTTTCAAAGATCAGAAAGGAGGTGTCATCATTGGGATTCTCTATTTACCAATCCCAAGACAAGCTTGAATACGTTAAGCTTGAGTGGAACCGCCTATGAGAGAAGTGGAAGTTTATAAAGATTACCAGTCGATCAATGTTATCTGAGACACCCAGAGAGTATGTCACAATCGTGCATCTTACCCTATGGTATTATGCGGGGTTTTTAATGGTTTATGTAACAATACCCTAGTACTATGATTATGTACATTATTCTTTTGTAGATAATATACATTCTTTCTATAATTGTTACTTTGTAAATAGTTTTTAAAGCACAAATGGTATTTTTAGTTAATATTCAACTAAGAAATATATTTTGATGAATTAATGTATTTTTTAATTAAATAATAATTTAATAAAATATAATTATTATTAAATTACTTCTTATTAAATTTAAATTATCAAATAATTTCATGAATGCAATTGTAATTTTTATTAAGGTTTGAAAGCTGTTTTTGTCAAAACCCATGAATTTTTTATAAATGTTGGGTTTTATTTTAAAATTAGAAATTAACATATTTATAATATTATTTAGATAAAATTAATACTATTTTTGGAATCAGGACGTCGAAATTATCCAATGGTGAATTTTTCATAATTTTCTGAGACAGTCGAATTTTTGGGTAAAAATTAAATACCGTTTAAATATATAATGTGTTATATGACATCATAATGAACCAATAGTGATGTAATAAAATAATATAAACTTTATTTTAAGCCTATATATGTTTTACCATTAAAATAATTTGATTTTGGGTTTTTTTGATTTATTTTACAAAGCTTTAGTGGACCCTTCAAGGCTTATAAAATATTTTGTCTTTCTAAATTGTTTTCCTTGAGAGTGTGACTCACCTCCACATAAGAAACCCTATTATTTTAAGAATTTAGGCCATTTTAATTATAAAATATTATTTTCCACACCCCTTTGGAAAAAACATGTCCAAAAACCATGGGCTAGTTTGTGGTTTTGATTAGTTTAATGTGTGGTGTCCCAAATCTAAATAATAAAGAATTACATCTCATTTCCTCAATAAACCCACCCAAGATCTCACTTCCTCTTCACTAAAAGAATTTTAAGTTAATAAAACATCTTCCCTCCTCTCTCTAAAATCCTCCCAAGGCGTCCCAAGCTCCCAAGAATCCTCTCCCAAGCCTTTGGGATCACACTTCCAAGTAAGGGATTCCTACCTTTCTCTTTTTATCCATGTTTATTAATATTGTTATACCCTTTTATTTTCAATTATAAATATTGGCGTATGATTTAAAACCTCCCCCATACTTCCCTATTTGTGTTTTAATGTGCAGATACCCCTTTCTCTATCATTAAATTCATCCCATGTACACCTGTTACTATGCCGAAATTCTGAAAGGAATTTCTCTCTCCTCATTTACATTCAAGAAATTCTTTTGTATCATGAATCTAAATTCCATTAAAATTGTTGGTACATGTATCTATATTACCCCTCCTTAATTTCCATTTCATGTACATATGATGAGACACCCCTTTCTCTCTCATCAACCATTTTTATGAATTCTTATGTCACATCGTTATGCTACGGAAATTGCACCACGTTTCCCAAGCCAAAGTCATTGTGTAGTGAATATCATGCCCATTACTCTATCAAGAGTATTCAACTTTATGGACATTTACTTATTGATTATATAGTTTCATGTATGAATTTCACATTCTTTTATTGTGTAATAAATGATGATGTTTAATGAATCCATGTTTTAAGATCCATGTGGCACACTTATGCATGAAATGAAATGTTTAAGAAGGGTGTACCCTGGTAGAGCTCCAATGCATTGGGTAAAGTATAGTATCATGATATGTCATGTGCAATGAGTTTTGAATCATGATAATTCAAGTGAAATGAGGGTTTACTCGTGCTTCATTTTAAATGAGGGTTTACACATGCTCCATGTGAAATGAGCCTTGGCTCATGAAAATTCCATGTTAAGTGTTGTTTCCACATTTCCATGTTATGATTAACATTCTTTATCATGCCTTTATGTTCATGTTTCTCTTATGATCTATTGATATGCCTATTCTCTAACATGTATTGTATTCTGTGTGTTATTTCATGTTTATTCCCTTATTGGTCTTTATATATCACCATTTTCTTATGCATGTCCTCATTTTATCCTATGCAATGCTAAGTACGAGGGATTGTAGTGGTCATGTAAAGGAAGTTTTCAATAAGATGTTGTGTTCTATGATTTAAGTTGTTATTTAATGTTCCTAAGACGCAAAGACACGAGGTATCTCGATCTTGAATGTTGTATCAAGTGAAGGTTTTATGTAATAAATAATGTTTAAGTGTGTAATAAAGAGCAGGGTTGTTATATTCAATATGGTTCTACTATAGAGAGTATAGGTAAAGAACTCTTGGTTATTGGTGGGATCTTGAATAAGAAGAAGGGAAATTATGGTTTCTCGGCCCTGGTTCTCCCTTCAATCCTTAGTGTACCGACCTCCTTTAATTGGTTCTTCATTCTAGTATAGATTCAATGATGTTTCTTGGTCCTTGGGTGTTGGATGATGACATAATGGAATTTGATTCTCTAGGCTTGGTCTCTTTCATCATGAAAATATTTAAATCTAGAAACCAAGCTCTGTAAACAATTTCCTTCTCCTTTACCCTGACTTTCATAGTATCGTTTTTTTCTTTCACATGTATGAGTTCATCAAAGAGTGGATGGAATTGAACCATAGTGATGGGGCTCATCAACACTATATAGTTCAGAAAGTTTGGTCACCATAGATATTTTCTCTAGTCCATCTCATTTATGCATTGGATTTTATATTTCTTGTTTGATTTTATTAGTAATAAATTCTTGTTTGTGGTGGTGTTTTATTTATGTCTGTAGGATCAATGTGATCTAAATAATGTTATATATTATTGTTCTTTTGTTTCATTCTATTTTTTTCAATCAATAATTACTCTAATATTTTTTTATATTTACTCATGGTTTTCACATCAAATAAAATTACCTAATAATTTCAAAACAATCACATACAAATCAATGAATATTGGTTTGTTAGGGAAATATATGAAAAAGTTTTCCCCCATATTTGGTATCATATCCTTATGAATTATAAAGGATAGTATCTATAAAATTTTATATATATAAGATTGACACTATAATAAAAACCGGTTTTAGCGGTAGTTTTGTGGCGGCGGTTCACAAAACTGCCGCTAAACGTTTTTGCTGAAAGGTTTCATGGCAGTTTTTAATAAACCACCGCGAAACCCATAATTTTTTTTAAAAAAACCCTACCCTTCCCTACCCCCACCCCGGCATTTCCCCCAAACCCCCGCGACCCCCAACCAACCAGAGACCCCAACGCCCTCCCTTCTTCTCCTAACCCCCTGGCCCCAGCGACCCCCAACCATCCGATGACCCCGTGACCTCCGTCTCCGGCGACCCCGCGACCTCCATCTCCAGTGACCTCGCGACCTCCGTCTCCGGCGACCCCTATCTTTTACAGGTATGTATCCATTTATGTTTTTGGATAAATCTCTTAGAGTTAGGTTTCATTTCATTTAAACCTTGTTTATTAATCCTTTATCTAGTTGGATTAGTTGTTTCATATTGAAGAAGTATGAGAGTTTCATTATAGATGCAAAACGAATTGATGTTATGAATTCCCAATTCATTACGTGAATTTTCTAGGAGAACCCCATGAACCCATTCACGCCAAGGATTGGTTTTGAGAAATACGTGAAACAATAATTCACTTCATTAAATATATTCATGACATGAAATTGTTTTAATTCAGTTTTTAAAATGTGGTGATAAATTTTCATAGTTATTAATGTCGTGCGCCATGGCGCGCCATCGCACCATGGTATGCGTCGGTAAGACGAGCACCATGCAATGGGTTCACAATGGATCATCTGAAAAGGCGGTCAGTGGAGCACACTATTGTGCGCAATGGCGCACAGTGGCGTAGCGCGCGTAACTGCACCAACTTTTTCCCAATTAAAAAATACCTCAAATGACAACCTCCACCAGCGCGCAACACTATCCTATTCCCGCGACAGCCGCAACCCAGCCCCTACCAGACCAAGTCGAGCGGTGCGACCTAGTCATCTCCCTTGACAGCTACTTCCATACCGACTGACGATGACAACCTGACCCTCCACGTCCAGGGTAGGCGTACGCACGCACACCTTGTGCGCAAACTGAACCCTAAGTAGTAATTTTTATCATTCAATTTTATTTATGTTTTCACTTTTTTCTAGTTAACGTTGTCCGCCTCTTTTCCTATTGAGGGGCACTTTACTTTTTTTCTACATTTTTTTTTGTTTATTGTGTTTTTGAGATATATGGTTTAAAATATTTAATTATTTGTTTTAAATATTTTAGGAATTTTTTTTTGTTTATTGTTTTTTCTGCTACATTTTTTTATTCTTTCTATGTTCCGTAAGTTAATATTGCCACATGCCTTGCATTGTACAGTGTGCTTTTGCGTCGGGGGCCCCTATCGCAGTTGTGCGTCGTGCGCCATAAATAACTATGTAAATTTTTCAACATATGTGGGAATTGAGGAATTCATGATGTGAATTCCCTATTCACATCATGAATTATATCTTCCAAGAATTTTAACAATCCAACACCTATGTTCTAAAATTTCCTATCTCCTTTATGATTCCATCAAACCTTCTATGGATGACGTATGAGAATCATATTTGATTTATAAGCAAGACCATGTTGGATATTGGTGTTCTGAACATAGATTTTTAAGGTAAACCTTCCAGTTCATCTTCCGCTTCTTGATCTATTGTTGATTAAAATTATAGTTCTCATTGAAGGGAAGGGGAAATCTGATTGCTACCACAAACATGATAATTTTTCAAAAACATTTCTTATTTTGAGTTGGGTGGTCTTGGACAACTCTCTTTAGTATATTCTGATTATGCTAGTATGTGAAAAATTATGATCGCATCGACATGCCACATGCACAACCTAAATAATTGGAATTATCCCTTCTTTCTAAAATCCTCCTGTTGATCCCTCCCAAGGATCCCTTTTTTCTCTCTTAGCATCATGGTTAGGACTTGCATTAACATTTGTGGTGTTCCAACCCCTCATGATTTTATGAGATCCTTTGGAATCATGGCTTAGTTAAATATCTTTACATTTCATGTGAAATATGGAAAATGGTTTAAGATGATTTTGGATATTCGTATCTATAGGAGGATTTGAAAATTAGGAATAAATGGTAAATTTAATAAGTGATGGGATGAATAAACTAATATGTCTTGTAACAATAGTTTAGACCTGATTGATATATACTATCAGTGATTCATCCTAATACAAGAGAATCCACCATTTGATATGAGATTATTAATTTTCCCCTTAGTGTCACATTCCAAGGGAAGACATAAGTGGTTATAGAATGTCTTATCCCGGTTATATGGTTTATTTCCTCTTAAAAACATGTTCCATGGGAAGATATATGTAGTTATATCAATTCTAGGACTGTTGATATGGATACTTTTTCAATTAGGGGTGAAAGCCATGGGAGGAAGAAAGTATTTCTATAAAGTCTATGCCAAGATTGGATACTTTAATCATGATATTGGAAATTCATCCCGATTAAACAGAATATTCCAGTATTTTGGGGAAATATGTCCTGATGTAGGAGGATCCACCTCATGAAAGAGACACCCCGCATGGAGTTGATGATGCTTTGGCTAACATAGGGTGTCATCCTAGAGCCTAAGGGGCTGTGGGTTTATTTTATATATATAATTAATTTATTAAATTAACACCCTTGTTTGTCACTTTATTGCATACACTATATGCTCAGACTAGACATGTTCAGACACCATTGGTGGTGGAATAATGAGTTATACTCACCCTATTTTGGCCACTATTTGGTACCTTAGAAGATTTCATGGATGCAGAATGATATCTTTAGTAAGAACATTTTATTTATCACCATGGTATTCTCAAACATGTTAGAAAATATCTTCATAAGTTCTGAACTAGTATCACTTACTAAATATTTTAAATTTATTATGATTGAATTAAGTATAATAGTTTGTGTTAAAGTTGTAAATTCATTTCTAAATAATTACTTCAAATTAACTAAGCTTAGGACCTAAAATATGCATAAATGTTTGATGTAAAAATTGGACATGTCCTTTGTATTATATGAAATCAAAATTTTATGGTTTGTATTATTTTTTTAATATGAGTTGTTTGAAATATTGAAGATAAATTTTTGTAGTACTAAACAAAAAACATATTTAAGTGAAAATAACATACATCATTCATTAGTTTTTAAAAGATATTTTAATGAGAACCCCACTATGGAAATCCAAGTGGATGAATTAAAATTGCACAACCTAATGATATAATGAATAAAAAATGTCTCTCCAAAGTCAAGGAAATAAGAAACACTATCAAATTCAAAGAGAGAGGTAAATTCAAATAGATAGTTAAAAGATTGAAAAACATAAAGAGAGATGAAACATGACCAATTTTCATGAACTGGCCTAGGCTACCCATAATCGGGGTACCCAAGCTAGTCTGCGATAAGTCTCAAAGGGTTCCATATAAGGGCTAAATATTTCTAGTAATTCCATTGTACTAATGGTATGAAAATCGTGCATCTTTGGTGTGTTCAATGACATCACTTTCAATGGGGTGTTGTTTGAGGCAACATAAATGTGTGATCGACAGTGTTATGATAAGTGTGTAACCCGATATTCTTACTGCTTCTCAATGAGGTGTTGACACTGTCTACTAGGGACCAAACTTGTTCGGTTTGTCTGGGCATGCTAAGTAAGTGGTAAATGTGATCAATGTATCATTTTATTATATTATTCATAATTTATGATCTATGAGTTGTCTTTATTATATTAAGTTTCTGTAATCTTACACTATCGTATATATGAAACTCTTTCTCTATTTAGTAGTAACTATGTGTTTTAATTTTTTTTATTATTGTGTAGGCACATTGTGATATACATGTATAAAAGTTAGATCACATTACTGAGGAACACACCTCAATATGTTAAGGTTTTGAATGAGTTTTTATATTTTTCAATTTCTAATCGACCCATTTAAGGGAGAATAAGATGTCCATGTCCTAAATGTAAATTTAGAACATGGTTGAAGAGAGATGAAGTTTATGAACATTCAATACTGAAGCAATTCCCTGATCAATATTTGTGTTGGATTTGACATGGAGAATTGAACAATACAGAAAGATTGAGCACTAATGTTAATACACATAATGAGGTCCCAAGTTCGTCGACAATGGAAAATGAAATGAAAAACCTCATAAATGATGCATTTGGAACTACAAGACACCACTATGAGCATCAAAACATATCAGAACAACCAGAATAGGGTGCTACAAATTGCAATGTGACAAGTGATGTTTTTGTGACTGTAACACAAGCAGATCAAGATTCTAACATATCATTGGATCCTCCTCTTGATTCTATGGAGCCAAATGTAAGGGAAAACTTCAGTGAGGAAAATGAGTTTCATGATTTAGTTGACGATGGAAATAAATATTTGTATAGTGGGTGTTTGAAATATTCAAAGCTTTCATTTCTACTGAAGTTGTACCATATCAAATGTCTATGTGGAATTAAAAATAAGGAAATGTCTATGTTATTGGAATTGATTCGTGATGCATTTCCTGAAGAAAAAATCCCAGAATCCTTTTATGATATGAAAAAAGTTGTTAACAAGCTTGGTCTGAATTATACAAAAATAAATGTGTGTCCCAATGATTGTATGCTTTATTGGGGAGAGGATTCAACAAGACAGAATTGTAAGAAATGTTCTTCTTCTAGATGGTAGTCAAATGGTGATGTTGGAAGTATGACTGAACAAAATTTCATGGAGAAGAAGAAAAGGAACACACCTGCAAAATTTTTTCATTACTTTCCTTTGAAGCCCCGATTGAAATGATTATTCATGTCATCAAAAACCGTCGAACACATAAAGTGGCATTCTGTAGATAATAACAATGATGGGTTAATGAGACATCCATGAGATTCCCAATCATGGAAGACATTTGATTCATTACATCCATATTTCTCAGCTGATCCTAGGAATGTTCGATTGGGATTGGCTGACGATGGATTCAACCCATTTGGGACTTTGAGTACCAGTTATAGCATTTGGCCAGTTGTTTTGATCCCTTATAATCTGCCTTCGTGGATGTGTATGAAACAAACATATTTTATCATTTCGAGGATTATTCCTGGAAAACAAATGCTTGGAAATTATATTGATGTATACCTGTAGCCTTTTATTGAAGAATTGCAGGAGTTATGGAGCAACGGTGTTCAGGCATTTGATGTTTCTTCTAAAACAATGTTCAAAATGCATGCTGCTTTAATGTGGACCATTAGTGACTTCCCTGGTCTTGGTAATTTATCTGGTTGGAACACTTATACAGGTTTGGCTTGTCCCATTTGTAACTTTGATTCTGAGCCCAAACGGCTAATTCACAGTGGAAAATGGTGCTTCTTGTGCCATCGAAGATTTCATGATGCATCTCATAGATTTCTACTGAACAAATCAAATTTTAATGGTTCCATTGATCGTAGAGAACCTCCAAAGTTTTTAACCAGTTATGAAATATTGACACAGCTTGAAAATGTTATAACAAAATTTGGGAAGGTTCATCATTTGAAGGATAGCGGAAAACGAGTACGAAGTGCATCGTCAAGTGAAATCAGAATGCAACAATGGAAGAAAAAAAGTATATTCTTCAAACTTCCGTATTGGGAATTTAATTTGTTGCACCACAATCTCGATGTGATGCATATTGAGAATAATGTATGTGATAATTTGATTTTAACATTACTTAATGAGCAAGGAAAGTTGAAGGATCATCTCAATGCTCGCAAAGACATACAAGTAATGAACATAAAACGTGATCTCTAGCCAGATGAGAATGAAAAGTATTCTCTGGCCATATTTTCAATGAAAAATAGGGATAAAGATACGTTCCTTAAAATTTTAAAGAATGTGAAGGTATCTGATGGGTATTCGAGTAAAATCTCGAGGTGTGTTGACTTGAAGAATCGTAAGTTATATGGATTGAAAAGTCATGATTCACATATTTTGTTACAATAGTTACTACCATTGGAATTGCATACATTATTACCTGAAAATGTTACTGTTGTTGTACTCCAGTTCTGCACATTTTTCAAGCAATTATGTGAGAAATATCTACATCCATTTCAGCTTGACAACCTCCAGGAGAGGTTTGTATTGACCCTTTGTGCAATGGAGATGATCTTTCCTCCATCATTTTTTACTGTCATGATGCATTTAACTGTGCATTTGGTTGAAGAAGCTAAATTAGGAGGCCCTGTTCATTATCGATGGATGTATCCAATTGAGAGGTATTTTATTTATATGTTTCCAGTTAAGTAAAAAAAATTTGGCATTTAAATAAATGCATAATATTATTATTTTATTTCTCAGATATCTTGGGAATTTGAAAGCATACGTGAGAAATAAATCTCAACCAGAAGGCTCTATTGCTGAAGGCTATTTGGTCGAGGAGTGTCCCACATTTTGTTCCAGATATTTGGATGTTATTGAGACAAAATTTAATCGAGTTGGACATGTTGATGACACATCAACTCAATCTCAAATGCATCAGAAATCAAAAATATTTCCTGCTATTGGCCGATCAGTTGGGAGGACCTCATATGTGACACTGACAGAATTGAAATTATTACAGGAACATAGATATGTGTTGTGGAATAGTGAAATTGTAGATCCATTTATTGAATATTTGAGGATACAAAAAAAGAGACGAATGAGAGGCCGAACATGAAATGAGAAAGATATAACGAAAGCTGTGAATAAAGAGCTGGTAGAATGGTTTGCATGATGTGTAAGTTTATAAATATTGCAATAAATACGAATATTATTTTGACACATACAATTTGTAAATATATTAAATTATATTTATTTTTTCAGATCACGAATACTGATAGTCGAGCAGACTTGTCAGAAGATTTGAAGTATCTTGCTAGAGGTCCTATAAAACAAGTTAGAAAGTTCGACACTTATAATGTGAATGGCTTTAGATTTCGTACAGTCGATCGAGAAGTGGGTTTGAAAACATAGAATAGTGGTATATTTACATTTGCTGAAGTGGGATACTATGGAAAGTTGCATGATATTATTTAATTAAACTACTACGGGCATTTTTCTATTGTTTTATTCAAATTCAAATGGGTAGATATTATCAGAGGTGTTAAAAGATATTCCTTGCAATTTACTTCTGTAAACTTCTCTCACTTGATGGATGTTGGTGATCGTGAACTGCATGATCCATATATCTTAACATCGCAAGAAAAAATGTTATATTATGCGAATGATATTTTGGATGAAGGGTGGAGTGTAGTTACTCATGTAATACAAAGAGATTTGTATGATATGGGTGATTAAGTGGAATATTTGACCTCTGAAATTGAATTTCATCAATAACAGGAACCAGAATTATTTTCCCATCATGATATAGAAAATATTAGTCTAGCAAGGATGAATGAAGTGGATGAATCAATGGAGTAGGAAACCGACATGATTAAAGGGGAAAATGATTTTATGTACAATTATTTATTTATTCGGCAACCACTTGTTTCATTTTTGCAGTCATTCATTATCATTGTAGTATATATTTTGTTTGTTAGTACTGGGCATCTATCATCATTTTAAAAAAAAAATCTACATATATTTTTTGAAATATATATTCTAAACTTAATTTTATTTGATTAAATGACAT
This sequence comes from Viscum album, assembly GCA_963277665.1. Taxonomy (NCBI): domain Eukaryota; kingdom Viridiplantae; phylum Streptophyta; class Magnoliopsida; order Santalales; family Viscaceae; genus Viscum; species Viscum album. The sequence continues at coordinate 740,173,369 of OY728167.1, read as the reverse complement.
GAATGCCAAGGAATAAGTGGTACACTATTTCATCTAGTTCTATGACAGATGATGATCCGTTTGTCCCCACGGCATCTGAGGCACCAGCTGCCTACACCCCTACACCATCTCCCCTTGCACCATCTCTGACATCATCTATGGATGTCTCACTAGAAAATGATTCATCGAATCCACCTACAGGAGCCTCAATAGTGGGGTCGTGACACACCCCTTCCAGTTCATCACGGACATTCTGGAGGGTCACAGTCATAGGTACAAATTTTAATTAAAAAAATTTATTGCATTTTGTTTATACTAATTTTTTTCTCATTTCAGATGAAAAAAATGAAACCTTGGAAAAACGCATAAAAAGTTCAGATGTTTGGAACATGAATGGCGAGAAGATAGTCATGCCATTTGATTCTTATGGGGTCCTGACGGATGATGCCGCGGGGTTACTTGGCCAGATTATAGGTCATCTGGCAGCAGGGCCCATTTCCCTGCCTATTTCATATGATGATTGGAGGCATATGCCTCCAAACTGGAAAAATGAAGTTTTTAATTCTTAGATAAAGGTAATTTTATTACTTTATAGTTTAATTGAATGTCATGTTACTAATATGTTCAAAATGAATTTCTATATACAGATGTTCTTCCACTTTACCATTGCTGATGTGATAGCACGGAAGTGGAAATTGAAAAATCTTGGTAAAAAAGGAAAAGATTTCAAATAGAGGTTGTGGTGTGATGTCAATGATAATTTTTTGACCGTGCAGCAAATGTATGAGAAGCTACCCAGTGGGGTACCGAAAGAACAGTGGAATTTTTTTTTTGATAGACGTCATGATGAGAAGCGGATGGTATTGAAATATATATTATTATTTTATCCTCATTTAACATTTATACATGTATATGAAGAGGATATGACATTGAATACATTAATGTTAAATTGAATTTTATTTATTTCAGGATCTCACAAGACAGAATGCATCAAAACAGGCAAAGAAAGTCATCCTGCACACTTCGGGATCAAAAAGATTTTCTAGAAGCCGAATGTCATTGGTAATCTTTTAATTAGTTTAAATATTTATAAGACAATATTATCTATTTAACATATTAAATTGTTGATTTATCTTTTTTTAATGAATTCACAGAGTTTAGGGCATGAAGCATCCCGAACTGAACTGTGGCTGGATGTTCATAAAAAACATATGGAAGTTTTGATAATGAGCCTGCCAAAGAAGTTGGGTATGAAGTCAATTTTTTATTACAATAACTTATTATCAGTTTTTACTCTGTTAATATATATTGATATTTGATTTATAGGTAAAAATTAAAGAAATATGGGATGTCAATCATGGGCAGTCCTACTCAGTCTCCCAGGATGACCCGGTTGCTAAAGTCCTTGGGAAGGAGCATCCTAGTAGAGTGTGTGGGATGGGTTTGGGACATGTACCATCTGAGGTCTTTGGCAGGCCACCAGGTATTCCAACTGCATCTACTCCTGGTTTTAGTCATTTCATACCTGAAGATGCTCAGATGGAGATGTCTTCTCTACGAAACATAGTTCACCAGCAGGGGGATCAAATATCTGCTTTGCAGAAAGAGTTGCTTGAAATACTTCAGCATATGAGCAGATATTCCCCCAGTAGTAGTGAATCGACTAGTGGTGAGAAGGTAAATCACAAAAAATCAAAATCATTTATTTTTAAGACTTTTATTGGTTTTAAGTTTAATTATAAATATGCAACAATATTTAATTTTCAATATAATGTTCTTATAGGTGGCAGCAGGTGGTGGAGATGGAGGTGGAGAGGGTGACGTTGCATCATCATACCATGAGTAGTAGTATTGTTTATGTGTTGAACAAATATGAGAACGGTTGGTTTGTATATGTAACATGTATGGCACATAATTTCCACCAAACATTTCCATTTCCTAACATTTTCTTGATTTCTCATGTTTCCTTCTATACATTTTTTTTGATTTATGATGTTTCATTTTATGTCATGATTTCTCGAGTGTGGTATACATCATTCCATTTAGGCATGTGTTTGAATTGTTAGTCGAGATTTTGTATGACTAAAGAGTGATCCTTTTGTTATTTTGTTCTGGTTATATAAATTGGAACCTAGTAAGCAGTATAGAGACGAAACATAAGGGGATGATGGGAATGTAGTTTAGCCTAATCATGTGATACGAATCATATAATCACCAATAAAAGTAGTTGTAAACAAAAATGGTGAGCCTAACATGGAACCTTAAACAAAATTCACGTGTCTCCCACATGTTAGGATCCTTTTTCTCTCTCAAAATATGAAATTTGGACAAACATGGATCTGATACAACTGATTATAAATGTATTTATTTATTGATATGTTGATTTCATGAGGATTTCTTGTAAATGTTTCTCATAAGTATGATGGCACTTTCAACTAGAACCCCCTTTGATCTAAATGACATTTTACTACTTTAAGAACACATATGCTTCGACTATTGAACAAGTTGGATCCTCATTTAAAACTAGGGCTCTATTATCAACCTTGCACCCTCAACATTGGGTCTCAAATTCACTGGTTTGGGAGTCACACCTAAATGGTACCTTTCCATCTTCAGAGGAAGCTAAAAATCCATTCATCTCAAAAATCCCTACTAGATGTCTACTCGACAATGACTAGTGGAACATAATTTGTTTTAAATAGTTTCCATCTCAAACCATTTCATGGTCATATCCATTGAAGGAAATAACATGTTCCTCCCTTATCTAGGGAGGTTGATCAAGAGGTCACTGATAGACTCATCTAGATAGCATAAGGGACCCTCCAAAGGGATCCTCCTAGCATTCACCATCACTAATGCTATAAAGCAATAAAACATATATATGATGTGTGTGTTTACCTCAGGAGTCTGACCTAAGTCTCCCAAACCTAGGTAGTCAAGAAAACCCACTAAGGGTAGTGAACAATCAACCAAGAACATGGCCCTACATCTATACCCTCCAAAGAATCCCACTAACTAAATATGGTGGAAAACTATGAGAAAGAGGACACATTTTCCCACATTTACTAAGCTTTTCGTTATAATCTGGTATTATTCATAGAAATCACCAAGAATATTTTGGTAAAAAAATATAGGGAATACCCATATCCTTTCCCAGTGACTTGATTAACATCGGTATATACCTATATGAAATGGAGGAAAAGATCAGGCCCATACACATTCTCCAACAATAGAATAAGAAAATATGCATGTTCTAGTCACTGAAGTCACCTATAATATTCTAAAAATGGTTAAAGGGAAGACACACAACTATTCTAACATAATTTGAGTGACTTATTAACACAATATGAGGAGATTTAGAGAAGATACACATCTTTTATCCCAATGTACGGTGTATCTAGTTGAATGCAGAGGTTATAGGAGTTTGGGTCATATCTTGCACATCTTCAAAAAATTTCCCCCAGTTCCTCCTAGGGGGATAATATCTTTACATATTCCACATTATTATGTGGGTCCTCTTAACTTTTAGTAGGTATGTAGCTATAATACCAAATACTATTGAGGCCAAGGTGGTAGTGGGAATATTTGATACTAGACTCAGGAATTAATGTGCATGAAATGTGATCCCACTTAGAATAGTTAGGTTGTAGCATAGAGTCATGGTATGGGAAAACTAAATGAAGTTCAACATATGATAGGGAGCATAATTCAAATTCATCTATTGTTTGAGGTACTAATATACTAACCTCTACTATAGATTCTACATTATTTGACACAAGTGCATCATACAATGTTATATTTGATACATTTATAGAGATTCTGGTCCTTGATATAGTGTATTTATGTGTCATTAAGAATCTATAAACATCATTGGTTATTCGATCAATGATTGTTCACTGATGGAATTATTTTCCCCATCAGATAGGAAAAAAGTTTTTATATAGAATTCATTCTTTCCCATCATGTAACTGTATGATGTAATTATTTGAATGGATTGGCATGCTTTCCTATAGATCCATTATTGATTATTATCACTATAGAATTATGGTCCATTGTTTGTATGATGTCTCTTATTTCATCATGTTGGGGATACCAAGTTAGAAATAACATTTTATTTGTTTGTATGATGTCTCCTGTTCCATTTTCTGGTTTGATTTGTTTTCCAGGGCAGTGGGGCAGTAGAAGCAAAACTGCAGTTTTTTTTTCTGGTCAGCATTTCGTGGCGGTTTTAACCGCCGCGAAATTCAATCGGTTTATATTTAGCGGCGGTTTTCACCGCCGCGATAGAGGTGCATCAAACTCATGAATATCGCGGCGATTAAAACTGCCACGAATAAAAAAATATCTGGCACCCGTCAAACCACCGCTAAAGTCATGAAAACCGCTGCAAAATGAGGCATCTATGACGCTTCCCTTAAATAGTCTCAAAATGGAAAAAACCGCCGCTAATAGATTTTCAACGCCCATTTTAGAGGCGGTTTCTATAAACCACTGCCAAACCATATAACGGCGGTTTAAACCACCGCTATATGAAAAAAAAACCACTGGTAATAGCCGGTTTTGTTGTAGTGTGATGGTCAAAATTATATCAACCTATGGAAAAAATGTGTTCTCTTACAGATCACAATGAATTGGTTGATACTAGCTGTGGTTCTAAATGAAAAATCACCAATGAATCTTCTCTTGGACAAACTGTTGTTAGTAATATTTATATTTTTAATGATTTCATTAGGAAATACCATATCTTAATTCTTTTTTCTTTAAGAAATAACATTATTAGAGGAGTTTATTTTGATTCCTCTACTACTGGGTTTTGGTTTAAACTATAATCTCTATACATGACTAAGTATCATTTTGGTAAACTATATAAGAAAATTAGTTATGTAATTTCAAAATTCCACTAGATCTATTGTTAGATCGAATATTGAAGAATTTAATAAAATCTTGTTTTATATTAACAAAATAGATATTGAATTTGTAGATTTTGGACATAGCAGAAGCGTGCGATGGGTCATGACTAACTTTTATTTTTGTCCTGATAGATGATCAATAAGAAATTTACACAATGATAAAATTCAAGATCAACAAAATTGAATCAATGAAAATAGAAAATGAATAAAATTTCATAACCTTAGAGAGGATCAGTACATGTTATTTATAATTAATTTAATCAATTAAAGAATTACCTTGTTGGAATTATTTCCTCATTGATGATTCTGACAACATATCTTTGTTGTACCATCGTTTGATTGTAGGAGTCAAGAGAAGATTCCCTATATTGGTGATCCCCACGTGTTCTACAAATCTCCGAACATCACTGTAGGAATATTTAGGTGCTAGTATAGTATATTATATTGCTTGCATCATTCTCCTTTGATCACCAAAAGAATTGCTTCCAAAGTGTTATCCTCGATATCTCTTGACTTGAGGGAGAATGGTGGAGGAAGATCACTCTCCCTTCTGGGGAGCAATTTTTGAGAACAAATCTCTCTTGGTATTGAGAGGATTCTCCAAATTTTTTTGTGCACAACCAAACAAATGAATTGGATCTCTTTGAAAATAATAAAATTGTGTTTATATATCACTAGGGTTAGAAATAATTAATTGCATAAGTGCCCCTTATTATTTATTTAATAACTTATGGAACCCCATGTCTAAAATAATGATATTATTATTATTTTATTGAAATGTTTTTAAATTAAAAAATAAATTAAATATTATTTAATAAAAATATTTAATATATATTATTTTTCACCAGACCATTAAACTCAATCTTCCATTCCTCCATAATTATTTATCAGGCCTTGAATAATGACTATTTATTTATTAGTTAAATATCACTATATTATTCTCCAATAAATAAATCAATATTATATTCGATAAATATAAAATAAATATTTATTACATATAAATCTCACATTATATTCTCTAGAATAACTAGTGATGGAATATATGTGATCAAGAAAACATGAATGATTATTAAACTGTGTGTGGGACTAATCATTATTCAAATTGTTAAATGAAAAACAATAATATTATTATTTAACTATGATTCTAAATACACTTAGTGTGTGACCCTCTAGGCCTCTTTCTTAGCAGAATTAAGAAAAGTAGCCTAAATTCCAAGTTTATAATCTTGAAACACTCCAAGGCACCCATAGAGAAATAATTTATGTTTCAATGGCATAATACCTCATACAGATTCTTACTATGTAATATTATCCATATATCACGATATCTCTAATCAAGGAGTTTGTATGCTTGTGTCATTAACCTATGTGCTTGATGTATCTTTATTTGACTTCCTAGAAATTTAAATTTCTTATAGAATACCATGTAAATGTATTTATGTAGACTATATCATTTCTATCAAAGGGTTTGAGATATCAACTTTCGTTAAAGATCATAAGGGGAAAATCATTTCTCGCATTATTCATTAATTCAATATTACTCGTGATGCACCCAACATATCCTACAATTCCATGAACATATTCATAACAGTTTTCATTAATACATCATATTATGTGGCTTATCATAATCATTAATAATAATCATAAAGTCTTTGAATCAATACACATGTTTGTAGATAGGAACATCCAACGACACATATAAATGTGTATTTCCTACTAGAGTGTATCATTCTCATAATATCCTACATTGGATATCACCATGGGTGTACACCATGAGAATGTGCCTCAATGTCTTATAAGTATCTACCCCTGATAGCCTATGTCATTTGTGTCCCTAAAATGATATCATCTGTCTATAGGACATTTATTTAAGAATAGTGTTGTAGCATATCTGGGTTGTCATCATAGCGGGAAATTGTTATTTTATCACCCTAATATTTCATAGTATGTTATCTTTTTAGAAAAATTCAATAGCTTACATTCAATTCAACACATAGTTCAAGCGCACCATGATCTATCAAACTAGTTGTTTAAAAAGTGGTTATGAATATTATTAAACACATTATAAATTTTATTAACTTTATTTTTCAAAATAGACTTAATTTTTTAATTCGGAATATTAAAACTAGATTAGGATGAATTTTGAGAATTTTTCTGAAAAGTTTCAATTTTTGATGAATAGTGAAAAATACTAGAATGTTGTTAAAAACCGGATTTTTCATTTAAATAAATATTTTACTTTAAAATGATTTTAAAGTCATAGTATAAAAATAATATATATATTAATCCAATTTAGGTCATTGGAATCATTTTTTAATATAATTAGATATAAAAATTTATTGAACTTTTTAACGTCTCTTATACCCGCCTTCTTTCTATATCTGCGAGATTAATGTTAAACTTAATTTTCTTCATTATGTGATTTGAAATTTGAAAATTGGACATAAATATTTGTAATTAGTATGAAATTTTTTGTCTAATAGGAACAAATTATTTTTTTTGTGAATAGTAACTTTAATATTTTTTTAGCACGGTTAAGGGTAAATCGGGTTATTAAGGGTACAAATAATAATATAATCATTATAAAATTACCCAAAAACTTTTCCTAATTTAATTGGATAAGTTTTTTTTTACCAAAATCATCCTTGGTTCTATTTTTTTATCACTCTGAGACACTAGGATAACTATAATATATTTAAAATATTATATTAAAATAAAATAAAATTTTTTTATACTTTTTTTAACAAGTAAAATATGTTTAATATGAGGTTATATAAGTGACATGGTAGACTATAAATATTATTTATAAATAAAAAAAATTATATACATAATGTTAATTTATTTATAATTTTTGAAAGTAAATAATTAAATTAAATGCTCACACAATGATGATGTAGTAATTCATTTATTAACGGAAGAATCAATTAAATAATATTAATATTATATACATAATTATAGTGGAAAATGTTGATGTCATCCAAAAAAAATTGGATGACATTGACATGTTATGGATGAGTTAATGTAGTTTTTTTGAAGGAATCAAGTTGTTATGATTTTATAAAAAGTCAAATAATAAATAGTGTCAAAAATGACATAAATGAGATTTTCAAATAAATAATATTTTATAAAATTATAAAAAATCATTAAAATATATATTTATAACAAATAACTATGATAATGTTAAATATATCATAAATTATCCAATTATGGTTCTTTTGGAATTTTATAGTAACTATATTAACCCTATAGTGTAAAAAGACAAGTTTTCGCAGAAAGAGTTAAATTGTTTAAATAAGGGTTAAAAAAATAAAATTTAAAATATAATAAAAACATGACAAAATGTTATTGGAAAGATAATATTAGACCCTTATCACATTATTATATATTTTTATTCTTTTAAGGGACACTTTCTCATGAAAATTACATTGATATTATTAAAATTAAAGAATGTGACAAAATGCCACGCTCTCGTTTCTTATAAGTATAAAAATTTTAATATAGGGATAACCAGGATATAACTTCAATAATAAATATTATTTTGAAATTTAAAGGAATTATATACATAATATTAATTTATTTATTATTTTTAGAGATAGAATAACTACCATAAAACTGACACAATAGTGAAGAAGTACTTATTTTATTAATAGAAATATTAAGTAAATGTTTTTAAGAATATTAAAAGAAATATAATTTTACTTAATTGAGGTGATACACGAATTTTATAGGTGAATATGACAATTTAGGAGTGTATTAAATGTTATTTTTGAATTTATACTTCTATTTAGATTTTATTTAAAGACAAAGTAATGAATAGTGTTAAAATTGACACTATTGATATTTTATAAAACTAATAATTATTAAATTATATAAAAATAATAAAAAAACATTATAAAATGAAAATTTATGATTATATTGTGTAAAATTTTATAAAAGTTCCATTTATGTACAATCTACACCATATAAGTAAATATTTATAACTATTTAATATTTAGTATATTATTACCATAATTAAAATTAAATAGATTATTAAAGGATAAATCAAAATGATAAGGTTTAAAATAAAATATAAACTTGTATAAATTTTATTAGTTTAGAGGATTTAGAATCTTACTCATATTAATTTATAGATAACCCACTTTTAAGCTATTTGAAATTGAAAATCAATTTATATTAAATTAATAGTTTTAGAGTTTCTAAAATTGCACCTCCCCTCTCTTATAAAAGATCACTTCTCCTTCTCTTTTATTCACACCTCTAATACCCTTTAGATTGGTCAAACCCTTCCCGTTTCTCCTTAAAAATTACCCTACATTATCTTAGAGTCCATATTTGGGTATAAATCCAACCTAATAATTCCTTTTGTACAAATCAAAAGGAGATACTCGAAGAAGAGAAAATTGTTTTACCAATTCAATTCAATTTATTTTATTCTTCAAATTCCTTTTCCTATGTTGTTTCATACTAAAGTAATAAATACATTATCATATATATACTTATATTTTATTATTATTATGGGACTACCGTATTAATTCTTTTATCCATCCTATGAAAAACAATATCACTGTGTGTGTGTGTGTACGGCTTATCGTCTCCACGCTGTAGTGTAATTTTTTTCATCACTACTTTATTTGGATGGGTATAATGATGAATATAATTGATATAAATAATTAATAAGATATTTTAATGATTATTTATAATTAATATACCATCCAATTTCATACCATTTAACCATTAAGGTAATTATATCATTGCTCATGCGTACGTATGGTCTACCATCTTCACAATGAGATAAGATTCATTCTCCACGTTAATCATTCATGAATGATTATAAAAATATATAAGTATGAAATATATGACATAATAATTTTACTATAATATATATATATATATCATTTACTTTCTTCCATTCAATATGATAAGAAAATGGAAACAACGTTTATGCGTACGTACAGCCTACTGTCTCCATGAATGGTGTATTCCATTCCATATATATATATATATACCAAATATATATGATATATAAATCATGTTTTATATTATGTAAGTAAATCATAATTTAAGTAATATGATCAACAATAACATGTCAAAACACGTACGATAAACAATGCAATTATTACCTAAAATGTTGCTTTAACATGGAATTGTTAAATGAATGAGTAATATAAAGTTATAAATGAATCATATATGATATCATACATATTATTATGATTTTGGTACCAGTTAATAATATGTTTAAAACCACTATATAGGAGTTTTGGAAACGTATATAAGGAACCTGGCCTAAGGTAAGGGTTAATTTCCCAATCTCATTATTATCCAAGATTGTTTATACGTAAGTATTTACTGGGATGTATTTATCATCCTTGACCATGTTTCTTAAAAATATCTTCAATTGGAATATTTTATAGTTTTTATGTAAGGGAATATTTAACTAAAAAATAATTTTAAATATTTTTATGATTTATTCTTCGAAATCATTATCATTCATGTCAATGTCCTCAAAATGGGTTTTATAGATTTATTTATAAGGACATTAATATTTAAAAATGTTGTTTTTGAATTTCTGTTAAATTTTTCAAAGTGGTATGGGATAATTTGATTCAAAAATATATTTTTTGTAAATGTATTCTTTCATAATTGTGATCATTTTTAATAAATGGTTTCAAAGTAAAAAATTTTCTTAATAAATTTTTAATGATTTTATTAGAGAATTTTCATCTATATCGACATCCATTGTTGGATATTATGTTTGATTTAGGTTGATATCTTATGATATCATTTACCATATTTCCCTGAATTGTTTATGATTTTGTTTAACTATGGATGTTCTATTTTGATACCATTTATATTTTATGGTTTCAAGATTCACATTTATATGCTAGTTTTAATATGAATGTTTATATTGGTTATGTTTTACCCCTTTCATAAGAGGAATGCATTAGACTTAGTAAGTGACTAGTGGGACCCACAATATTCCCCTGATGCATTAGTAGGTCTCATGAGACAAACCAGATATGGACTTATTCAAGGCCTTTTCCATTTAATTTTAGATATGGTTTTGGTCGAGGTCTTAACCATTTATTTTAATATGTATTGGATGAGGACTCGATGGTATGTTTCAGATGTTTGGCATTATGAATTCCTACATTATGAGATTATTTATTGATATTAAATGTTATTATTCGGCTATTAGAATATCCATTTCAATTTTTATATAGAATTATTTGATTTATTCTTTCCATATTTTTCTCAAGATTTGGTTAAAAGGATTGTCTTTAAATTTTATACCTTGCCTTAAATGTTTATGCATATTTATGAAAGATTTTTTTATATTGTTTACCCTTACTGAGCATATAATATCACCCCTTTCTTATACTTTTCTTTCCCAGGATGCCAAGATGTGTATTATGATTTATATGTGGGGTTAATCTTGGATAATAATGGCATTATCAAAGGATTATCTATGTTGTATTTTATGTTTTGAATTGTAATGTAAAGTTCATGTATGTAATATATTTTCCAAGACTGCTAAATTGATTGGTCCTTCGGGATTTGAATCATTTTAATCATTTTGATGTATTAAAATAATTCACTAGATCCAATATTATAGGTTCGAGGTGTTATAGTTGGTATCAAAGAGAGTTTAGCAACAACCTTGGAAAGTAGATTTAGAATTCAATGATTAGAAAACATAACCCTATGAACAACTTTGAGGATAAGTCTAAGTATAGGATATCATCCTTTAGACTTGGTAAGGGATAACTAAGGTTAATCTTATGGACTTATGAATTGATAATAATATTCAACCATTTAGAGATCCGATAAGTGATTCTTCATGATTACATCACTATAATTAGTGTTTCTCACATTATTCTTTGAGTTTTGGTCAATGGTTAGAATCAACAAGGTTATACATGCAATGGTTATACAGATGAGGATGAAGAGATTACAAAAGCGAAATGAAATGAATGAAATATCATGGAATAATATGTTGAATCATATTTAATGGTTTAATAGTGAAGTGGAATGATTATGGTTATTTTATATTTGGATCCATGAATTATTACTTCAATGGTTATATGTTTATAAGATTCATGATATATATATAAGGATGGTAATAAAAAACTTTTTCTTTAAGGATTTGAAAGTATAAGAGTTTTAATTAAGGATTTAAAGGTGACAAAATATTTGGTATGTAACAATAAGAGCTACATTACATTGTTTTGGGAATATGATGTTAAGATTGATTTTGAAATGTTAGAGACCTTTTTGGACAGTGAATTTGGATGGAAGTATTTTGGTCGAGTCTTAAGGTTGGAATGGTTTAAGTTGAACATTCGATATTATTGTTTAAGGATTAATTATAATTAATTAGATATTATGTGATAACATTTTTTGTTTTAGTAAACATTTAATGGATGAATGAAATACTTTTGGACCATATGATTTGTTAAAATCGCTTCATGCATAAAGAATCATCTTGAATATCCATCTCTAGGTGAATGAAATAAAGTGAAAATAGATCTAAGCATAACCAAAGGATAACATTGAGACATGGAATGAAATCAAGTAGGCTTTTCGAGTTCTTATCTAGATAGTAAAATATTCCATCAACTCTAGGAAAGAGTATCTGAAAAAATTTGTTATCCCAATACCTTATTTTCTGTTAAACCGGTTGTATTTTAAATAATCATAGATTTATGGATTTGAGGCCCTAAAATTCCCATTTATCATTGATTTTTTTTGTTTGATGAACTCAATCACTCCTAATAAATATTTATGTTTTTCATCCATGTATGTACCTCTAATTGCAACTAATTTTCTCAAATTCGATAGCATAATTTCCCTTTCCCTCTTATTAAGAGTATATTTTATTAACCCTATTTTTGATGTGGGTTTTCCACTAATGTATTTTCTAGTATCCACCTTCTATTTTTAAGTGAAATTTCAAATTTCAAGGATGTTATTTATTAAAGGAGGGGAGAATGTAACACCCCAAGATTTCATGGTATATTAGATTTTAAAATAAATTTAGTAGCTTGCATTGCATGTAAAACTAAGTTTGAGAGCACCATGATCTATCAGACTAGCAGTTTAAAAGCGGTTATGAATAGTATTAACCACATTATGAAATTTATAAATTTTATTTTTCAAAATAGACATAACTGTTGAATTCGGAATATCCAAATTATCTTAGGGTGTGTTTTTTTTTATTTTTTTGAAAAGTTTCAATTCTTGATGAATAGTGAAAAATACTGCATTGTTGTTAAAAACCGACATTTTCATTTAAAAAATGTTTTAATTTAAATTGATTTTGATGTAACAATAGATAAATAATACATATATTAATTCAGTGTAGTTCATTGAAATCATTTTTATAATATAATTAGATATAAAAATTTATTGAACTTTTGAACATCTCTTTTACCCATCTTCTCACCACATCTGTAGGATTAGCATTAAATTTAATTTTCCCACTTTTGTGAAATGAAATTCAAAAAATGGACATAAATGGTTGTAATTGGTATGAAATTTTTTTATCTGATAGGAATAACTTAATTTTTTATGAATAGTAACTTTAGTATTTTTTATCATGTTTAAGGGTAAATTGGGTAATTAAGGATAAAAATAATATTATAATCATTATAAAATTACCTTAATACATATCCTAATTTAATTGTATGACTATGTTTCGACCAAAAAAAATCATTGTCTCTATTTGGGGACCACCTTGAGCCACTTGGATGACTTTAATATATTTATAATATTATATTTAAATAAAATCCAATTTTGTTATACTTTTGTTTTTTAAAAGTAAAATATTTTTAATATGAGGTTATATAAGTGATATGGTTGACTGTAAATAGTCTTTAGAAATATAAAATGTTTATATACATCAGAATAATTTATTTTTAATTTTGGAAAATAAATAATTAAATTAAATGGTGAGATAATGATGATGAAGTAATTGATTTATTAAAGGAAGAATCAATTAAATGATATTAATATTATTAAAATAAATATAATAGAAATATTTGATTCCATACATGAATTTTTTTGGATGAAATTGACATGTTAGAGATGATTTAACGTATTTTTTTTAAGGAATCAAGTTTCTATGATTTTATAAAAATTCAAATAATAAATAGTGTCAAAATTAACTTCAATGAGATTTTAAAATAAAGAATATTTTATTAAATGATATAAAATTCAGAAAAATATATTTTTCATCCAACTAACTAGTATAATTTAAAACATATTATAAATTATCCAATTGGGTATAAAGACCCGAAAAACTCTGTGTAATTTTTTTAATTATTTTGGATTATTATGAGTCTGTAAAAATTGACGGTTCGTGATTCTGAGGCCCAGTGTTCCCAGAATGAATTTTTGAAAAAAAAATTAAGGTACGTTCAGTAAATGCACGGGCGGCACTTTCTATCTTTTTAACCAGTGCTCGGATTAAAAATATGAGGGCACCGTTGAATCTGCAGTGTCAGGATTCACTTAAGGGAGGGATAACTTCGACCGTAGTTGGTTGGGTTAAAAAGTTAGTTTTGTAACATTTAAAAAAGTAATAAAATAACATGGAGGTTGTTATTTTATTCTTTTTTTCTTACCACCTGTTTAATGGCGGTGGCGAGGACCATGGAGGTAGTTAGACATTTAATATGGGATATTAAATTCCTGTTTACACTTTGGTTGCATAACCACCCATCATGTAATTAATAAGGCACATTAATTACGTCAATTAATGAACCTCATCAATTCCTTGTTCATTACTCACCCTTTTCCACTCTATTTAAGTGAGTCTCAGGATGGAGTTTTGTCACAGCATCACCAAATGAGGAACCTCTGGAGAAGTGACGCGACGCCTTCCACCGACAGAGATGGAAGCTCAGGCAGCAACGAATCAGGAGCAATGAACGTCGATGACTTCATCAAAGCACGGATTCTCCTCCCACCACCGCGACAACTCCAACGATTCTTGAGGTAGGGGTTGTCTTTTAAATAAAGAAATTCCCATGAATATTCTCCTCGTTCTTGATTTTTTGGGTGGTCGTTTCAGGGGATTTGAACAGGGTTTATCATTATTTTTTAATGTGAGGTATAAATTACTCTCGCTTGTTATAATGCTAATGTGGAGGGAGCAGGCCAAACAAACAAGGCTCGGACCCTCTGACGCTTGATTTTTCATTACATTATTTGAAGGTGTATTTTTTCAACTTGACAAAACCTTGAAACCAGGAGGCGCGCAATGATGGCGGCATCCCGGGACGACCGGAGGTGCGTCCGGAAGGGAAAACGGACCACTGGAGCTCACCCGATAGCTGACAAAGGATATGTCGGTGGGGCACCAGTGCACTGGCAGTAGAGGCGGCGGCCGTCACTCATCATCTGTGGAAGAGGGCAGCACCGTTGGGTGCTGCGGCAGACCCGAAGGGGTCACCAGCAACTGGTCAGCCGCGTTGGCCAGGTGGCACACCGTCACGCGCCCCGGTGAAGGGGTCGTGGAAGGATAGGGACCCGCGCCCCATGGGTCCCGTGGACCACATGGAGGCACCACATCGCACTGCTAATTGAAGAGTCAAATGGCTCTTCTTGAGCCATTCAGGGAGTCAGCGACCACCCGACTGGTGAGTCACACCAATGCACTAGGCAGCATCACTCGGCAGGCCGAGCCCGCTGCGGCTCAGCCAACCGTACCGGGTCGGGTCGACCCGAACTGGGTTGGGTCGACCTGAATCGGGTTGGGTCAGGCCGAACTGGGTTGGGTCGGGTCGGGTTGGATAGGACCCGGACCCCTCTCGGGCCTAGAAGCACTTAAAAGGCCATATCATATGAAACGGACATCCATTTGACGAACCGTCTATGGAATTGGGATCCTTGGAATGAGACAGTCCTTTTAACATACTCCACTTGGGTTTTGGAGAAAGTTGGAGTATGACCGAGTTGGATCGTACCCAAATCTAACTAGGCCTTGAACAGTAAAATGCCTATAACTTACAGACTGGGCGTCCGGTTGACGCATCGTATTTTGTGTTGGAACCATTTTAATGTGACGAATCATTAGGTAAATTCTTCATGGGGATTAGTGCCAGTTGAAATATGAATGATGGATTCAAGAGAGGTTCTCCAAGAATCAAGCATACTATGAGCGGGAATCCAGTGGCTGACAGTGAGGTGGAGGTTGGAGATATATCATACGAAGGTTAGTACCGAGCGATCCTATGTGGGTCAGCACCTAGCGATCCTATGTGGATCATCACTAAGAAATCATGTGTGGATCAGTAGAACGCGACCCGACTAGGACCAGCCTTATAGCGGCCCATCATGGATCAATTACATACGGATCCTATGTGGGTCAGCGCTTAGCAATCCTGTGTGGGTCAGTACATACTGATCCTATGTGGGTCAAATACTATGTGGGTCTTTCGGGGGTTAGTACATATCGACTCTAGGTGGGTTGGATCCTATGTGGGTCTTTCAGGGGTTAGTACCTACCGATCCTATGTGGTTCAGACTTCATATGGTCAACAACAGTGCCTCTCGATAGAATAAGATGATCTAGCTTCTCGACTAATCATTCGTACTTTTGTGCTTTACTTATACCTAGTTTGAGTTGTGTCTTTTTCTTTGTGATTTTTGATTGAGATCATGCATTGTGGTTTTCCTTTGTGGAATTTTGAGAGACCTTCAGGGGTCTCGGGGTCCCTACTGTGTATTGTTATACTCACTCATGCACGGGCTTCGCCCACACCTTATTGTGTCTTATACAGACGATGAGCAGCTTGGATGAGACTTGAGGGAGCCATGACTAGGTGGTACACGGAGGATATTGGATGACGTGGAGAGAATTGGAGATGAGTTGTACCTACCTTTCAGGTAGGATCCTCATTGGGTGATTCCAGGAGCAATTTTCTATTTTCAGTTGTACTTGTACCTTTCAGTTGGGCTTGTATTCTAGCCCCATTACATTCAGTACACACCTTTACTATTGCAGTTTTACTACATGGTTGCATCTTGTTGTGTTCTTGGATTGTGTGTTTGTATAGTTTTAAAGGAAATGTCTTCCCACTTTAGGGATACGCCTTTCCGGTGCTAGTCGTCAATCCCTGGCCTTTGGAAGGCAGGCTTGGGGTAGTCACAGCACTGGCCCTGGGGGATGGGTCATGACATTGGGGTACTTTTGTAATTTTATAGTAAATATATTAAACCTATAGTGTAAAAAGAAAATTTCTCATGGTAAGAGTTAAATTCTTTAAATAAGGGTTAAAAGAAAATGATAAGCATTAAAAAATAATAAAAACTTTTCCAAAAATTATTTTATGGATAATATTCGACCCTTATCACATTATCATCTATTTTGAATCATTTAATGGACACTTTCCCAGGAAAATGACATTGATATTATTAAAATTAAGGAATGTGACAAAATATCACACTCTAATTTCTTATAATTATAATAATTTTAATATTGGGATAACAAGGAGATAAATTCAATAATAAATAATATTTTTAAATATAAAGGAATTATATACATCATAGGAATTTTTTTTAGAGACTAAATAATTACCGTAAATAATGACATAGTAGTGAAGAAGTAATTATTTTATTAATAGAAATATCAAGTAAATGATTTTAAAAATATTAAAAGAAATATAATTTTACTTAATTTAGGTGCTACATGAATTTTCTAGCTGACTATGACATGTTACAAGTTTATTAAAAAAATGAAGTAATCTTTTTTTGGATTTTATTTAATTTCAAAGTAATGAATAGTGTTAAAATTGGAACTATTGATATTTTATAAAAATAATTATTATTAAATTATTTAAAAATAAAAAAAATATTATAAAATGATATATTATTATTATATGGTCTAACATTTCATAAAATTTCCATTTATGGACAATTGACACCATATAAGTAAATATTTATAACCATTTAATATTTAGAATATTATTACCACAATTAAAATTAAATAGATTAATTAAGGATAAATCAAAATGATAAGGGTTAAAATAAAATCAAAACATGTATAAATTTTATTGGTTGATTTTATTTCAACTCATCCTCATTTTAACATAGAAATAACTCACTTTAGAGATATTTTGAATCAAAAATTAATATATATTAAATTAATAGTTTTGGAGTTTCCAAAAGTGCTCATCCCCTCTCTTATAAAAGGGAACCTCTCCTTCTCTTTTATTTAAAACTCTAAAACACTTTTTCTCAGACAAAACATGCCCATTTCTCATTAGAAATTCCCCCACTTCATCCTAGAGGCCATACTTTGGGCATAAATCAAACCTAAGAAGTCATTTCATACAAATCAAAAGGAGATACATTAATAAGAGGTAATTGTTTTACCAATTCAATTCAATTTCTTTTCTTCTTATACTTCATATTACTATATTGTTTCCAAAAAAAATTAATAACTATAGTATAATATGTATGATAATATGTTATCATGATTATGTTAAAACTATATTCCTCCTTTTATCTATCCTATGTAAACTAATATCCCCATACGTACGTACGTATGTCTTACCGTCTCCACACCGTGGTGTAATTTTTTTTCAACACTAATTTTTATGGGTGGGTATAATTATGAATAAAATTGATATAAATAATGAATATTACATGGTATTTATTACTTATAATTAATATACCATCCAATTCCATACCATTCAACTATTAAGGTAACAATATCGTCGCTCGCGCGTACGTATGGCCTACCGTCTCCACGACGCAATGAGATTCATTTTCCACGTTAACCATTAAAGAATGATTATGAAGATATATAAGTATGAAACATATGAAATAATAATTCTACCAGAATAATATATATATATATACATATATTTCATTTACTTTCTTCCATTCAATATGATAAGAAAATTGAAACACTGTTCATGCATACGTACGGTTTACCGTCTCCATGAATGGTGTATTACATTCCAAATATTATATACATATATTTGTATTTGTATTTGTATTTATATGCTGAATATATATGATATATAAAAAAAATTATATTATTTAAGTAATTAAGTCATGATCTAAGTAATATGATCAAGAATAAAAAGTCAAAACATATACGATAAACAAATCAATTATTACCCAAAACGTTCCATTAACATGGAATTATTAAATTAATGGGTTATATAAAGTAATAAATGAATCATATATGATATCATAAATATTATTATGATTCTGATACAAGTTAATAATATGTTTAAAACCACTATGAAAGAGTTTCAGACATGTACGGAATGAATCAGACCTAAAGTAAGGGTTAATTTTTCAATCACATTATTATCCAAGATTTTTTATGTGTAAGCATTTATTGGGACATATTTTTCATCCATGTCCATCTTTCTTAAAAATATTTTCAAAAGGAATCTTTTTCAGGTTTTATATAATGGACTCTTGGACAAAAACATCATTTTAAATGTTTTTAATATTTATTCTTCTAAATATTTCTCATTCATGTTCATGTCTTCAAAATGGGTTTTATGGATTTATTTATAAGGACATGAATATTTTAAAATGTTGATTTTAGTATATTAAATATTTCAAATTGGTATGGGAAACTTTTATTCAAAAATTTATTTTTTTTTTAAATTCATTCTTCTATAATTGTGCGGATTTTTAATAAATGATTTCAAACTAAAAATGGTATTTTTATCAAGAAATTTTTTATGATTTTATTCGACTATTTCATCTATATCAATATCCTTTATTGGATCTTATATTTGATAGAGGTTGATCTCTTATGATATAATCTACCATATTTCCCTGAATGGTTTCTGATTTAGTTTGACTATGGATGTGCTATTTTGATACCATTTTTCGTTTATGGTTTAAGGATTCACATTTCATATAGTAGTTTTAATACGAATGTTTATATTGATTATGCTTTACCCCTTTCATAAGAGGAATTAATTGGACTTAATAAGTGACAAGTTGAGCCCGCTATAGTTCATCGATTCATCGGTAGGTCTCATAAGACAAACCAGATATGGAATTGGATGAGGGATTTCCCATTTAGTTTCATATATGGTTTTGGTAGAGGTCTTAACCATTTATTTTCATATTTCTTGGTTGAGGCATCGATTGGTATGTTTTAGATGTTTGGAATTATGCATTCCCACATTATGAGATTAGTTATTGATAGTAAATTTGATTATTTGGATAGTAGAATATCCATGTGAATGTTTATATGGAATTATTTGATTTATTTTTGTTGTATTATGCTCAATATTTGTTTAAAAGACTTGTGTTTCAGTTTTATACCTTTCCTTAAAATTTTATGCATATTTATGAAAGCTTTTGCAATATTTTTTACCCTTACTGAGCATCTGAGCTCACCCCTTTATTATGTTTTACTTTACCATGATTCCAATATTTGTATTATGATTGATATATAGGGTCAATATAGGAGAATAATGGTGTTCTAAAAGGATTATCTATGTTTTATTTTATGGTTTTAATTCTAATGCAAAGTTCATGTATGTAATCTATTTTGCAAGACTACTAAACCAATCGGTCCTTCAGGATTTTATTCCTTGTAATGATACCAATGTATTAAAATAATGCACCGACTCCAGGATTCTGGGATCGAGGCGTTACAGTTATGACCTTTTTAGTATGAAAACTACTCTTAATACATTATCACATACTATTTTATTCATAATAACAATCATGTTGTGATAAAGAGTTTATTAATATTCAAAACTATGAATAAATTTTATCCTAAATTACACCGAATTTGATTCTAGGGAACCAACTCTAACAGACTCTCACTTGCACTAGAGTCAACTGCTAACAACCTTGAGTCTGCTAGTTCTCACAAGATACTCATTCTTCTGTTGAGATACACCTTTAATCAAGGGGTCCACTACATTATCATTTGTGGGTACTCTCTTTACTGAAACTTTTACCCTTTTATAAAAATACCTCAAGATTTCATACTTCTAAAGTATATTATTTTTCTATTGGTGTTCCCATGGCTATTTTTCTAGATCCATATCTATAGTGTTATCACAATAAAATGCGATAGGGTATTTATTGATAGGAACTACATCAAGCTCCTAGAAAACATTTATTATCCAAATATATTCCTTGGATACATCAAAAGACCCTATATACTAAGACTATATTGTAGAATTAGTGATAGCTAGTTTATTTATACTCTTCTATCTCACATATCCTCCGTTGAGATAAAAAAATATCCTAAATATGACTTCAGATAATTATGGTCTATCTGAAAACTAGATTTATCATAACCCCTAATGACCAACTCCTCATCTCCTCCATACACTAGGAACATATACTTGGTTTTTCTCAAATAATAAAGGATAGATTTAACTATATACTAATGATGTTCTCTTAGATCATCTTGATATTTTCCTACCATGATCGATGAATAAAAAACATCAATTCTAGTACATAACATGACATACATGATTTATCATACCACTGAAGAGTATGGAATATTACTCATTCTCTCTTTATCCTATTGTGTATTAGGAAATATTTTCTTAAATTTATGTAAAAAATGTGACACTTGAACCAATCCACTCTTGGATTGTTCCATACTAAATCTATTTAGTATATTTTCAACATATGTACTTTGAATTAGCTCAATCAGTCTCTTGGATCTATGACAAATGTTCTCGATCCCAAGAATATATGCTATTTCACCTAAGTCCTTTATAGAGAAACACTTGTTTAACCAGTCTTTAATATAATGTAAGACTAGTATTTAATTTCAAATAAGTAATATGTTATCAACATATACTACTAAGATAACGATTTCACTTCCACTAGATCACTTATAACTACATGGATCGCATTCTTTCTTAATGAAACTGAATTCTTTTATAGATTCATCTAATCGAATGTTTCATGACTTGGATTCTTACTTCAATTTATAAATGGATATCTACTACTTGTAATTATTTTTTGAATCACCTAGAGTCATAAACACTTCTGGTTGTGTCATATATACATCTTCCTGAAGGTCCCTATTAAGGAATGTTGTCTTGATATCGATCTTCCAAATATTATAGTCATGGTAAGCTGCTATAGAAAGTATAATTATGATGGATTTAAACATGGTAACTGGTGAAATGGTTTCATTATAGTCAATTCCTTAACAATTTTTAAACCCTTTATCCACTAGAATTTCTTTATAGGTATTTACTTTACCTTCCACGTCCAATTTTTTCTTGAATACCCATTTTTACCTAATGGTATTTACATCAACTGTAGTATTGAACAGAACCCAAAATTGGTTATGATACATGGGATCCATTTCATAATTCATGGATTCTTGTCATCTTTCAGCTTCTGATCTCTCTAATACCTCTTTATATGATAGTGTTTTATCATTTTCAACCAATAATGAGTCACCATATTCAGTGACTAGAAAATAATATCTTTATAGTTCTCTTACCTCTCTTGTTCTCATACGCAGTACTTTTTTTCTAAAATTAATTCTTCCATAGGGACCTGTGGATCCTATTCCTATACCAACTCATTTTTATCTTGATAATCAACTTCATTGATTTAAATCTTTCTACCACTATCCTTTTTGAATATGAGCTCCCTCTTAATAAAGATGAAATTTCTAGTGACAATCTCTTTCTTGCTTGAGGGGTTATAAAGGTGGTATCCCTTTGTTTCCTTGGGATACCCTATAGAGATACACTTTATTCCTCAAGGTTCTAGTTTGTTTCCTAATAAGTCATTAACAAATACATCTCAACCCAATACCCTTGTATGTGATAAAATGGGTTTATTTACACTCCATAACTCAAAGAGAATTCCATTTTCCACTTTACTTGGTACTTGGTTTAATTTTTATGTTGTAGTTTGTAATGAATATCCCCAAAAGGATAATGGATGATCTGTATGACTCATTATTGACCTTATCATGTCTAATAAGGTACGATTCATCCTTTCACTAACAACATTTCACTATGGTGTGTAAAGTGTATTGATTTTAGATAGAATCTCAAACTCTCTTAAAAAGAAGATAAACTCAAGGGTAAGATATTCACCACCTCGATCCAATCAAAGCTTCTTTATCTTATTTCCGTGTTGATTCTCTACTTCATTATTTAATTCCATGAATTTCTAAAAGGACTCAGACTTATACCTCATCAAGTAAACATAACCATATCTACTCAAGTCATCATTAAATGTTATGAATTAAGAATACACACCTCTAGATTATACTAGAAATGGTCCACACACATTGATGTGTACCAATATCAGAAGATTTATGGATCATTCACCCTATTCACCGAATGGAAGTTTGGTTATTTTTCTTTGTAAATAATCATAACATCTTTCAAGTGGTTTTATCTTAGATGATTCTAAACAACTATCTTGATAAATCTTTGTCAAACACTTCACATTTACATGACCAAGATGATGATTCCATATTTGGGTGTTATATGAGTCATGTGAACATGATTCATTATCAATTTTCAATACATGGTTTTCATAATTTAATACATAAATACTTTTATTTAAATGTTTCATACCATAACATATGATGTCTTTATAAAAGAGAAAACTTTTATTTCCAAACATTAATATAAACCCATCTGTATCTAGGAATGATGCATAAATTATGTTCTTGGTAACAATAGGTACATACTAACAATGTTATAAAACAAAAATAAATCCCACTAGTAATAAAAATTTGGTAGTCACCAATTTCCATAGCAGCTAGCCTCACAGCATTAGAAGCTCTTAAATCCACCTCTCACCAAGAAATCTTTTGAAATCTACTTGGTTCCTATATTTTGATTCGTATGTGAGCACCAGAAGATGTATCTAATAACCAATGTGTAGATAATGAAATATTACACTTGATAAAGAATGTACCTTTAGCTTCCCCTTGCTTCTAGGCGTAGTTTATCTTCTAGTGGTTTGGATTTCCACATGAAAAACATATCGCCTCCTTTTCCTTTCTCTTCCTCTAGATCTTCTCTTCTTGGAAGGATGATGCTCAGTAGATTTATACTTTTATGATTCTTGGGTCCCTTATTCTTATTAATCCTTTTATTATTCACTATAAGGACCATGGGTTTATCATACCCCATTTTCTTATCCACTTGGTGAATTAAATTATGAAATTCAAAAAGAATATTCTCGTTATTTATTATAATTTAATTAACAAACAAATTAGAGAACATCTAAGGATGTGATGAAATTATGAGATCTGTATACATCTCATCCAAGAATTTAATCCCTAATATTTCTAAGAATTCAATGTATACATTAATCTTGACTACATGAGGCCCAGCTGAAGCAATATCTCTAAGATTATTTGTAAAAAAATCATTTTAGATATCTTATCTCTCTTATATCTCCTTCTATTGATAGATATCCTGAATGTGAGACTTCATTCTATATGAATCCATGTGATCATGTTGCATAAAAATATCATTGGTTATGGATGATAGAATTAAAAACTTAATATTTATAGCATCATTAAAATTATTCTCATAGAGAGACAACTCTTCATCACTAGCCTCATTTCTAGGTGCATCCAGAATTGGTTCTTATATCACATAAAATTTCCTTTCAGGGTGAAATATAACACATAAGAGTCGTTTTCACTCTTGGAAATTTTTTATAGTGAGAATGTTATCCTTTTTAATTATGGATCATAGTAATATGTTTGATTCCCATTTATCGTTGTTTCAAAAAATAATATGAGTATAATTTTAGTACTTTATTTGATAAAATTTAGACAAATAAATAAATTTTATATTTATTAAACTCCAACTATGTTATAAAAACCCAATAACCCTCACCATTGGATTTAGAATATTATATTTCTTGGATATTCCTAAGGCAAGAATCCATATTCCCCTAGTAATTACCTCAAAATTGGTTGGTCAAGCATCTTGAATGGTTCTAGGTAGACGTTCCAATTTCCAATTTCATTAACTAACAGTTCCTTGATCTGTTGAGTGGACTCCTCAATCCTAAAATAATTAAATTGTATTTTCTCTACCCTAGACTCTCAGTTACACCAAGTCCTACTTTGGTAGTCAACCCATGATGTTAACTAAGTTATGTCAACCCAAAAATTCATGCCCAAATAATTTAAAGAACCCAAAAAAATTTGGTCAAAAATTTTGAACTATGGTTCAATTTTAACTGAAGTAGTGTAAGGCTATACTGACTTAACATATAATTGAAGGATTTTTTCATTTTATGCTTTAATTTATAATTATTATCTGTATTTAATTATTGTTAGTATTATGTATATTTACTTAAGTTATTAACCATATATTAGACAATATTTACGCATAATCCAATTTATTTTAGTTCTATCTTGTATTCTTGTTAAATTGCTAATTTATGTGATCAATAAAAAACATCCATAATGAAATAACCATGAAACTTGATAGAAATAAAATAATAAAGTGGTATGAGTATGAGATTTTACAAATGGTTGGTTTATCAAGTGGTAGATAAACTAAATGTTGACCTAGTGAAAAACACCCTGAACCAATTAAGGTCAGTGTTATAGATTTACACTTGTCCACCTATGTATCTCTCTTAGATTGGTTTGACCTCAGCTAAACATGAACAGCCTCAACTATCTTGTGAGATCCATATATTACATATGCTATTTCACACATAGTTGAGGGGTAAAAGGTTTACATAAATGAAACCATGGGCATGCAGGCCATTAAATAATAATAGGAGATAAGGCACGCTAGGTAAAAATTTAATTTAATAATAAATTAAATGAAACCAATAACATACAAAGGTCTATTATATGCTTATGATCATCCAAATACATGCAATGAATTATGAATTTAATAAAACTAACATTCAATTCTTTATCATTCTTACTTAAGATAAATCATGCTCGATTAAATTAATTATCTTATTTAATTAATCAATTATTTTTTCTTAATTCTCACCTAAATTTCCCTAAGATTCTCAACCATCATAATTTTAAACAAAATAAATAAATTTATTTAAAATTAATTGAGTAAATAAATTTACCTTGGAGGAAACATGGTGAGTACCCATCCAGATCTACCCAACATCTATTATAATCGTATACAATTTACTTTTTTGACATATAGAATACATGAATTATCATGTACTTTCTTGAGATGTACAATCAACTTAATGATTATAGGAATTACATGATTTTTCGATAATGCTTCATGCTTCAATGATTGTAGAGTAATATGTATAATATGACTCACACATGATATATATATTTGAACATTACATAGAAATTAATTAAACATTTATATATATATATATTAAAACCCATCACATAGAGTATCCTGTAAACTTAATGACCACATTCAATCGCATGTTGATAAGGGTTACATCGTATAATAAATCAATTCTAATTCTGTGTAATTTGGTATAAGTACATGGTGTGTATAGGTGATCTATATTCCATGTATGTCACTTACCATCTATCAAGGGAACATGCCTAGGGACTCATCATGTAAACTGCTGATCAGAAAATTGGAGTACACGGCCCGTATAAAGGAATAAATTATGTGTGGTCTCTGAGTTACATGGTCACCAATTAGGTAGGTTGTGTGTGTAAATACAAGACCCACATGTTACTTAGAAGGAATACACGCCATGTATGTGGGATACACTGTGTGTTCTATGGTTGACCCTATGCCAGGATGGCCTAGTTAACACACATTGTAAGATATTAAATGAACCGTGTGTAATCAAAAGAAATATTTTGAATTAATTCCGAATTAATTCTTGGTTCATTAAACACAAGTACACAGTGTGAAACTATAGTTACATGAAATTTACTCATATGTTATCCGATCAAAATCCTTGTCACCTCCAGATGAGTTCTTCAATTTTATTTCATTCATAAAATTAATCATTTTGATTAGATTGTTGAGATACTATAGAGGAATAAGTGGATCTAGAAATTCATATTAAGTGAATGATTAAATATGAATTGATAACTACATTAAAAATATGTAAATCAATCAATGGTCTTTAAATAATTATAAATAATTATGGGAGCTCTCTAATTCCACTTGTAGGTTTCGGTAGTGTAAGCATGCGATGGGTCATTACCATCTTTACTTTTTGTTAAGATGGATGATGAATCCAACATATACACAGTGATAACCATCATGATCTATGGAATTAAATCAAGGAAAATAGAAAATGGATAAAACACCATAACCAGGGATAGAATCATCACATATTGTTTACAATTAATTTTATCAATTAAAGAGTTACCTTTTTGGAATTCTTTACTCATTAATGAGTCTAACAATAGATATGTGTTGTACCATTATTTCATTGTAGGAATCAAGAGTAGATTCCCTCTTATGTTTATCCACACATGTTCTAAAAATCTCTGAATGTCATCATATGAATCTCTGGGTTCTAGGAAGATAGATCTGATCACATGCATCGTTCACCTTTGATCGCCATGAAAATCACTTCCAAAGTGATCTCTTTGGTCTCACTTGACTTGAGAGAGAATGGTGGGGGTAGATCACTCTACATTAATGGGATATTTTATAGAGAAGGAAGTTCTCGAGGTCTTGAGAGGACTCTCCAAATTTGTTTTTACAATAAAATAAATGAATTGGCTCTCTTTGAAAATAATATAATTGGGTTTATATATCCCTTGGTTTAGAAATAAATAATTTCACAAGTTCCCCTTATTATTAATTTAATCCCTTACAAAATACCATGCCTAAAATAATAATAATAATGTTATTTTGTTGACATGCACTTAACTAGCTAATTAAATTAAATATTATTTAATCAAATAATATTCAATATCTATTAATTTTCATTAAAACATTAAACTTGGTCTTCCATTCCTCCACAATATTTATCGGGCCTTGAATAATGATTATTTATTTATTAAATAAATATCATTGTATTATTCTTCAATAAATAAATAACTATTATATTCACTAAATAGAAACTAAATATTTAATAAATATTCTACTCACATTATATTCTCTCGAATAACTAGTGAAGAAATATATGTGATCAAGAAAACATGAATACCTGTTAAACCATGTGAGGGACTAATATTTATCCAATTTGTTAAATAAAAAATAATATTATTATTATTTAACTAATATTCTGGATACACTTAGTATGTGACCCTCTAGGCCTCTTTCTCAGTGGCATTTGGTGAAGAAGCCTAAATTATGAGGTTAGCATCTTGCAACACATAAATGAAACCAAAGAGAAATAATTTAATGTCTCAATGATATAATACCTCAACGGATGCTTACTGTGTAATTTAATTCCTTTATCATGATATCTCTAATCAAGCGGGTTGCACGCTGGTTCTATTAACCTATGTGCTCGATGTCTCTTTCTTTGAATTAATAAAAATTGAAATTTCCTATACAACACCATAGAAATGGATTTATTTAGGCTATATCATTTCCATAAACGGGCATGAGATATCAACTTCCATTAAAGAATGGAAGGGGAAAACCCTTTATCATATTATTCATTAATGTGAAATTACTTGTGATGCACCAAATATATCCTAGCCCGTCGTGAGCATATATCATCATGTTTTTCATCAATACATCAAAGTAAGAGACTTATAATACTCATTAATAATAATATTAAAGTATAAGGATCAATACACATGTCCGCAGATAAGAACATCCATTGACACATATAAATGTTGATTTTTTATTGGTGGGTCTCATTCTCATAATATCCAACACTGGAAATCGCCAAGGGTGTACTCCATTACAAGGTGCCTCAAAGTCCAATGACTCTACACCCATGATAGCCGGTATCATTTTTCCCCTCAAATGAAATAATTTGGCTATAGAACATATATTTAAGAATATTGTCATAATACTTCTATGTTATTATTATAGTGGGAAACTGTTATGACCTTTTTATCATGACAACTACTCTTAGGACATTATCACATACTATGTTACGTAGAAGAATAGTCATGATGTGATAAGGAGTCTATTAATATTAAATAATATAATACATGTTATCATAAAGTACACAAGATTTATTTCTAGGGAACCAATTCAAATAGAACTAAGGGACAAGTACTAGGGAATAGTATTGTTAACTTGATTAGATGATTATTTTATTTACATTTTTTTTTAATAAGATTATTTTATTTACATTAAAGATACTATGATGTATTGAAATAAAATCTTACTCATGAATAGGTAAAATCTCTTAATTAAATCCAGATCATCAAAAGAAGGTTAGTATTAAAATTATGGATGAGGGTCCAAATGTAAAGGGTAGAGGTGATTCCATGGTTTAAAAGAGATAAAGAAGTTAGTCTGGAAACCAAAAATCAAAGTCCAAGAATAAAGTAATAAAATAAAGCTAATGTAAGATACATGGGAATATAAATAGGAATTTTACTCACAAAATAAGTGACTATAAGGATAATAATAATGACCATTCATTATTAGTTGAATAAGAATTCGACACTACTAATGTGTTAAACATCCACGACCATTTCATCTCTAAAGAGTGGATCCTAGATTGTGGTCACTCATTCCACATGTTTTCTAGGAGAGAATACTTCATTGAATTCAGTGAAGTTGTGTCAGGTTAGGTGTTCTTGGGAAATAACAGGAGTTGTCATATTATGTGGATAGGTTTTGTTTCATTATAAAATCATGATTGGACTATCAAAACAATTATATATGTTATATGGGTACCTGAGTTGAAAATAAATATTATTTACCTATTATTCATAGATCAAAAAGGTTAAGCCTTCCATTTAGGATTTGGTAGATTGAGAATTTCCCATGAATCCCTTACTGTCATGATGATAAATCTCTTAAATGGTTTATATGTGCTAGATGGTAAAAATTGCATGTAATAGTTGAATGCCTCTAGTTTTTTAGGCTTAGATAAGACCACTCTTTGGTATAGGAGGATTTTACATGTGACTGATAAAGGATTTGATGAGCTTAGGAAGCAATATCTATTAAATGATGTTACTCCTAGTAGTCTCTCATTCTAAATGGTTGTGTCTATAGGAGATATATAAAATTTATTTTTAGTAATTCATCGTATAAGGCTATATTTTTTCTATAGTGATTCAACTCCTATATTTTTGGTCAATCTAGGATTTCTTCACATCATATAGGTAATTAAATTTTTACATTTATTTAATATTACTTTAGGAATGTATGGATTTAAATTTTAAAACAAAAATATGATACTTTTTATATTTTTATAAACTAGTAAATGAATCTTGATATTGAATCGAGTAAGAAACATAAGGATCTTATGGATAATAATGGTTTAGAGTATCTATCTAATGAATTAATTGAATTATGAAACTACATAGGTATCAAAAATACCAAAATATTGTGGAAACCCCACAATAGAATTGTTTAGTAAAGATGATGAATAGGAATGTCTTTAAAAGTGAATGATTAATGTTATCCCATTCTAATTTACCAAGGTCTTTTTGGGTTTAGGATTTACCTATGGTGGGAAACTTGATTAATTAGTTCCTCTCCTATATTAATGACTTTAATACACTCAGAGAATATTAGAAATGTATACCTCAAAGTCAAGCACACCTTTGGATCTCTATATCCAAATCGTATACACATACTGAAAATGATAAGTTATAACCTTGGGACATCAAGTGTATTTTTTTTGGATATTCATAGGGTGTTAAGGGTTATTTGTTATGGATATATAATAATGGTTATAAAAAATGAATCATAAGTTCTAATGTAGAATTTTATAAATATGATCTATCAATGGAGAAGAGTGTCGATCCTATTGTGTCTGAATACAAGACTATTGTGTCAAGTGAGGCCTTAACTACACCCCAAACACTAGGTTTTGATGTACACTTAATGTCTAGAGAACAACCATAACTCATGGTTTTCTCTATCAACATCCCTCCACAAAATCAAGGTATTTCTGATCATGATTCACAAACCAAACATTTGGTGGAGGAAGGTGATAATCTAAGAGATTATCAGCTTACCTGATATAGAGGTAAGAGATTCATTAGGCAACTATCTTGGTTCATCCACCATGATTTGGCTTCCTAAACAATTAATGTATCTCAAAATTTGTATAGAGAGGAACCACAAAAATATAATAATGTTTTTAAGTCAAAATAATCTTGGAATTGGCTAGCTTCTATGTAAGATAAGATAAACTCCCTTATTAAGAATTAAACATGAATTATTGTGACCAAACCCAGTAATGATAAAAATATAGGTTGTAAATGGTTATTAAAAATAATGGAAGATAATACTAGGGAATATAAAATCAAATACAAAGACTAATTGGATATAAATGGGTTCCTTAAAAATGAAGGTATTGATTATAGTGACATATTATCCTCTATTGTAAAGAATCCATCTATATAAATTCTTATTTATTTTTATGCTAAGTTTGATTTTCATATTGAGCAATTGGATATTAAAACTAATTTTATTTCATGGTATCCTGGATGAATGAATTTATATGATACCTCTTGAAGTTTTTTCAAATTATTTCAAACCTAATAAAATATGTATTTTAATGAAGTCCTTATATCGACTAAAACATTATTCAAGGAAATAGAATAAGTTATTTTTCTCATTCATGATATAAAATGACTTTAACAGAAGTAATTTTGATACATGTACCTATTTCAAGAATGTTAATAATGTTAAGCATGAATTTATTTACTTAATTTTATATGTTAATAAAATTCCCATAGTATAGAAAAATACAAGGATTATAAATCATGTTAAGGACTAACATGATTATTTCATTGAGATGAAGGATCTTGAAAATACAAAAAAAAATTGTTATGGAAATAATCAAAGATATAAAAAATAAAACCTTGCATCTATATCAGCACACTTAGGTAAAATATGTTTAAAAGTGGTGCCACTTTAAGAACATTAAACTAGTAAAAATTCCATTAGGAAAACACTTTAAAGATTCCTTGAATCAGTCGCATGGTACTAAATTTGTGGAAATTTTTATAAATATGATTCCATATACCTGTGTAGGATGAAGTCTTATGTATTTAATGATCTATTCAATGATGTATATTTCCTTTGTTTTTTTAAATTTGAGAAATTTACTGGTTCACCCTGGTAAACCACATTTTAATAATTTAAAGTTAGTCACTAATTATGTTTTTATTTTTTATAATATGTTTATTATATATGGATAATGAAACTTTTTGGGATGAAATTATCAGTTCTATAGACTCTAATTGTGCTGCTAACATTGATACTTTTAAATAACTCACTTGTTTTGTGATTCTTTGATTTAGAGGACTAGTTTCTTAGAAATAAAAAATGAAATCAATTTTTTCATTTCCTACCAATGAAGTGG
This sequence comes from Viscum album, assembly GCA_963277665.1. NCBI lineage: Eukaryota > Viridiplantae > Streptophyta > Magnoliopsida > Santalales > Viscaceae > Viscum > Viscum album. The sequence continues at coordinate 740,141,087 of OY728167.1, read as the reverse complement.
GATATGTAGAACCGACTATGGCAGTCAAGAAAGATTTATAGTTGATTGATTTGATTAATGAGATTTATTTTTTTCTTTAAGAATAATAGTGCATTTTTTAACCATTTATCTTTAAAAGTTTATAAAAATTATGTTTTCCTTGGTAGATAAAATAACATTAACATTAGACTTCATTTTTCAGAGATATTAGAGAATATGGGATGGTCTATGTCACTGAGATACACACCAGGGAAAACCTGACTGATAGTTTGACTATGGTCGTGCCTTTTTGAAAGTTTATAAATTTTTTATTATTGATGAACTTATTCCCAATTCCGTGATTTCGATTACAAGAACACCACCGTAAAATAATTTTAATTGAAAGGTAGATATATTTTTAACTATGCCTATATGAATTATATTTCATTTAAATTTATGTACCCAATATCATATACTCATGTTGGATTTCCTCTTTATTGTGAATTAATTTCCTACATGGAATATGCATGAATGGTTTATATATTGAATTCCTTGTATTTACATACATTTTATTTTACATTATGGTTTCTTCTTTTCCTTATTATTAAGAATATTGATCTATATCCATAAATCTAAACCGATAGAATATTTCAAAGGAAACATTTTAATGTTTTCTCGGTGTGTTTTATCTATTTATAAAATTGGTATAGATCTCTATCATGATCTAAAGGACTCTAACTTTATTCAGTGTGTATGAGAAATCTGTTTTGTCTTTTATTTCAAAATATTACTTTTGATATAGTTTATACACATGGATTTCATCCCACACCCTAGATTATTCCTGCAAACGCCTCATCTACCCATCATCATTTCTTGGAGACTTTGTTTATATTAGTTGGTTCAAATCGATTTATTTGATATGGCTCTTATTGAGAGAGTTTGGTAAGATAACTCTTGGTTCATAGTGATATATAAAAGAATAATAAGAGAAATTTAGGTTTCCTAACCATACATCTCCCTTTAATCCCTGATGTACTAACCTCCTACAGCTAGTTCTTTCTTTAAGAGGAGATTTGGTGGAGACCCCAGGTTCATGGATGATAGATTATGACTCAGTGAACTTTTTGGCTCCAATCATTCTATCATTTAGCAAGACCAGGCTTTAGTTAAAAAATGGCTCTATAAAATATTCCATTCTCCTTTACCATTTCTTTTATTGTATCCTTTTATTTGTGTGCATGTGTGAGTTTATCTAGGAGTGGAAACTACTAACTCTTCATAAAGGGGTTCATCACCACTAGCTAGTTTAACAAGGTTATCCCCCTAAGATAGTTTCTATGGTCCATATTATTTCTATATTCAAGTTTTTATTTCTTAGTTTTTAATTATTAGTAATAAATAATTGAATATGGTGGTGTACTAGTCATACACATAGAATAAACATGATATAAATCATGTTATATCTTTTGTGTTCATTAATTACTTTATGTTTTTTTCATAATCCTGAAGAATTATCATTTCTTTTGTGAAATTAATTCATTATTTTCTAAAAAAATCAACTTTACTATTCATTTCATAACCATCACATATGAATTGGTGGATCTTTATCATTATAGGGTACATCTATGACAGCATTTCCTCCAACAATATTTCTTAGAGAGATCTCTTGTTATTACATGGATTACACAAAATAAATAAGTATCCAATTCGTGAAATAGAAATAAACACATAAAAATATGTATATATAGTATAAAAAAGATCAAAATTTGAAATAGTTCAAATTAAAATAGTAAAGGGAGAATACCAATAACACACAACATGTAGACACAATAAGATTATAAAAGAAAAGTCTCCACTTGATCCCAAACAGCTCATAAAATGAACCCAACTCTCACCCTCTCTTCCAATTGGGGGCCCCTGTAAGTAATACACAGGGTTATTCCTAGGATATAAAAAGAATTAAAACATTGAGATATACCACACTCTACTCTAATGGATACTATAAAAACTCATAGAACCTTGACACTAGAATAATATGGGTATTCCACATTGTTCTATTCTATAATATTCTTAAAAGAATCATCGGGATTGTGTCTCTTAATATGCATGATTTTTACATAATGATATAAGATAATTCCCTAAACTGGTTACCATTATTATTTTAGGTGATTTTATTTTTTGGTTGACCCTTCAAATTGAGAAACTAAAGCCCATAATTCACCCTGTTACCCTCTATCTTCAATCCATGAATATGAAGTTCCCTAGACAAGACTACACACTTCACCTCAAATAAAGTGATAGAATCCATTCCATGCATCATTGAGTCCTTGATAGGATTAAATTATTCATCAAATAAATTCCATGAAAAATAGTCATGGTCCTTCTTTGATATCTCAGCATCTACATAGTTCAAATTATTCTATGTGTTTTAAGAATCCTTATTATTGTGTAACTCCAAGATGCTATGTGAAGGTAGAACAATTCCCTTTATGTAAATGTAACTTGAGCTACTTGTGGATGGGTAGCTCTAACATGCTACAAAAGGGTAATAAAATATAGCACCATCCGCGTGTAAAGATAAGAACGAAATTCCATGTGACGGTAACACTCCCAATACCTATACTATTCTAAGGTAAGTTTCCATCCATAGAAAGGTTGTCCAAAATGCGCTATGGAAAGGAAAGGGACCCACACTTTATATTACGGAGTGGTAAATGGATACCCATGGAAAGGTAAACCCTAGAATCTCATATACACATAAAGGTAAAAGAAAGTCATCTAGAATACTTCAAAACCAATTATAATAAAATTAAAAGTAAAAAATATGAATTAACATGTACTAATATATTAAAAGCACATGGAAACAACATATCAAAAAACAAACAAATTTTAATTTTTAACAATCAAGGATGCTAAAAATCCATGATGAATATTTTTGGTTGATCCTACCATAGGGAACTAATAGTTCCTCCACCTTTATCCTTATAAAATACTTCATTAATCTATATATAAATAATAATCTAAAAGGAGAAATAATATGTATTTATAGATTCATGTCGAAAACATACCTTGGTTAGGTCTGGAGCCTGATACAAAAGAACATTTCCATAAAATAAAACATTACACCTTGAGTATCATGTCATAAATGGAATCTAAATCTATGATTTTGTTTAAGGTAAATAATTAATGTTCCTGTTAATTTAAATAATTAATTAATTTAGAAAAATATATGAAAATTCAATGTGTTCTAAATCACATCAAACATACATACTAAGTCAAACACCATATTCTGGGATAAATGATATGTCCATAAACAATTTTTAGAATTTTCTAACATGGTATTTAACCATTATTAATAGAAAAATATAAAAATGAATGTATAACAATTTAAATGATTATTTATTTTATTTTTAAAAGATCCATAACTCAAAACACCTCAAATTCATGCAGAAGTATAACTCTAGGGTCATTTTCCCATTCAAAGATTTATGGAATGGTAAAAATAATAATAGTTGAATGATTTAGTGGGTTAAACTACCATTTTAACCTTATGGTGTATAATTTCCCAAATTCCCTTGAAAATTATTAGACTCCAAAGAAAAAATTTCAAGACCATTACAATAAATACAACTATTAAAAATTCCTCAAAAATACAAATTCCATCCTAAAAATCTCAAAACATTGCACATATGATTCTTTTAATAGTTTCTCATGAAAACTTATACTGATAATAAACATTTTAAAAGGTTCAATCCATAATTGAACCTAAAAATATTAATAATAGATTCACCATCATAAGGTACAATCTATAATTCAATAATTTGAAAACTAAAAACTTATATAAAAGGAAAATTTGAAATTATTTAATGTATCCATGAACACGGCATCACATATTAATATATCCTCAACATTCAGTCCAAATGAATCATTTAAATTCAATGAAATATTAATTTCACAGCATTATACTTACCAATTCACCATTATTTTTGACATTATTCATCATCTATTTCAACTGCACTATCAATTTCCATTCTTAGATTTACCACCTTGCAGTTGAATAACATAACAGATTAAATTTTCTTTATATCTCTATATATCAAATGATTCAAAAGAATAATGGTTTAATCATCATAAATGCTCCCACATAAGTGGGTTCAGAGGAAACCTTTGAAATTAAAGAGAGGAATTTCTTCACCATCACACCACACACCTATTCTCAATCACTTTAAGAATGCGGTCGACTAGACACCAATATTGCTAAAACCTAAAGTGAACATTATCATGGTTTCCCTAATGACCTCTAACATTCTATATCAAATACTAGGAATGTACATAATCATGTAAGAGACTCTAACTAATACTAAAACATATCCTAACCAAAATCAATCCCTCTTGATATATTACACATACATTAATAATTTTAAATTATAAATTGGAATTAATCATCATAACTTTTATATACATCGTGATTATTTTGTCTCCAAATGTTTAAAACTCAAACAAAATACCCTTCACATAGGGTAAGTTCATATATCTAGTGAAACTGCCAAGGGGTAGGTTATCCTTTTTAGGAATTATCCAACCATATATTTTGATATAATATTCACATTAAAATCCACATTTCCCTAAAATATAGAAAAATCACACTTACATAGATTGGATGAAAATGGAAATCCATTCCCCCACTAAAATAATATAAATTCAGATCATATAACATAAACTATTAAATAAATTCACAAATCAAGATAATTTCACTTTCCCATCAAGAAACTGTTGCATGCCCTGAAGAGTCCTTGAAAGCTCATCACTCAAAAACCCATGAAAATTAATCAATATCACATCAAAAGTTATTATCTATACCTATCAAAGAATGTGTCATAAATTTCATACCTCATTCTATCTATCCACTATAAAAATTAATAACCAAGAATGGTTAAAAATATATGATCTCCATAACCAAGTAAATCAACTCATATTTTGTGATCAATTGATCATAATCCAAAACCTTTATGTCATCTATGAAACAAGTTCATTAAGAAAAGTTATAAGATTAGTATAATTATCCATAATAAGGAAAATAATATACATGATCACCAATACAAGGCTTCAATCCTAGACACTAATTTCACCCCATCAGGTGGGTAGAATAAATAAATTATTATCATATAATCTCTCATCAATAAAATTTATCCCAACCTATATTAAGACTTCCATAATTGAGCAGCTATTTGAATGGAAGGAAGTAAAGACCCATTATATCTGGGTCTCGACACGTAGTCCTTATCATTATCATGATCTACCACTAGTGAAACTTCAATTAGTGTAGACCTAATTAGAATCTTATCAAAAATAAACTATAAGTGAATATATAAAAATATAACATGTTCAAATGAAATAAAAAATATTAATTAGTTCATTGTATAATGAGGAGAATATCTAGAATATATGACCATAATTAAATAATATTCCCTCCCAATAATAGTTCCCCCATCACAAGAAATTATAGGAATTGATCATTTCTTGACCACTATATGATTTATGTACTAACCTAAATATATCCTATATTCAATGTTTTATATACTCAAATCAGTTATTATAAAGTCAAAGTTTATGAATTGTATTTTTTTATTTCCACACCCATTTTTAGATTGTCATGCCTATTATACTAAATCCTAATAGATCTAAAGATATTTCTCAAGTTGTTTCTCAAACCAACCTTAACCTCGCAATTTACTTACTATAATCTTCAACCATGATATAAACCAAATGTTTTTATACCACTCTGTCACATAAAGATTATTCTAGGACCCCACCTGGGTCATTGATGAAGCTAGGTGTTACCCTAGAAATAAAATAAAAACAATTATTCCATTAACTATTATAATTACTGAATTAACTAATATAATAAACAATTTAAAATGCAAGAATGTTATGTACCATTACCAAAAATAAATACAACCACAACTATAAGAAAAAAAACCACTAAATCCAAATAGTTTCATAGATCTCAATCAAAATGTATACCTTAGGGGTATGTAATAAATCCCAAAAACCAAGATTATTCTACTATCCTTTATCATTAAACTAAGGCATCTAGAAAAATCTACCCATAAACCCCATGACACAATATATAAAATTACTAGTAATTAAATTCACATATATAGTTTTCCATATATTAAGGAATAATAACTAAGTCTATATGATTCATACATAAAAATTATAGCTTAAAAACATAATACAAAGTTGTTTCAATAAAATCAAAACCACCAGGGGTTACCTAAGTCACTATAAACTAGTGAACCATATCATATTCAAACTATATGATACTAAACATGAATACTATATTCTATAATAATTTATACCTTATTATTCTTATGTCTGATTTATTAATTACACTATTCCAAATGTCCTTGTAATGATCCAAACTTTTTAGATATGAAAAATTTACCTCTAAATATATGTGCTCTATAATGCATAGTATAAATCATACACATAGTATAATAAAACAAACATCATTTTATTACATCAACAAAAAAAATTATATATAAAGTATAAATATGGTCTATAAAATTGAAAATAGTATGATGGTTCAATAAAAATATACAAATAACAAAAATACACTATGAAATTCTAGTGCGTCAGGGTCTCCTAGAATTATCAAAAACATAAAAAACACTATAAATATAAAAAATACTATAAAAAACAAGATTGAAATTGTCATTAACATTGATAAAATTTCAGTGAATGAATAATAAATTTAAAAATATGTATTTATCGGAAGTATGATAATTATATGAATTATGGAATAGTAATTAAGCATTGAAAAAAATAACCATTCATTGAAATATTAATTGGACTGATGAGAGTAGTAAAATACATAAAAATTAACTTTTATAATAACTAAAAATATAAAAATTAAATACTATAATTGTATATAATGACTTCTCAAATTATATAACATAATTCAGAAATAATTATAAATTTTAATCATTTTTATGTTAACTTATTTTGTAAAATAATATTTAAAATATTATAATTAAAATATTATAATAAAATAATTTATAAACCTATTTTCGGAAGAAAAAAAATATATTATAATTGATTATCAATCATATAATAATTAATAAATAATATAAAATATAAATTTAATCATTCATAAAAAAATTATTATAATTTATTCTTGATAAAATTGTAATTATAAAAATTATATAATTTTATTTAAACATTAAATTTATAATTTTTAAAATAAAACTTTTTTAAAATAATTTTTTTTTAAATAGAATTCGTTTTTTTAATCAACATGTTAAAATTAACATATTGTGGTTTGTTTGTATTTTTCTGAGAAAGTTGTTCTTTGTCAAATTGTAAAAAATAATATTTTTATGTAGAACATAAATTTTATGACATCATAATGATATAAATATGACATAAAATTTTATAAAAAAATATCAACATAAAATTTATTTAAGGAGTAAAATAATACATATAATAAAAATGTACTTAATCTCAAAAACTATAAATAAATTTTCAAAACATAAGTAATATTTTATTCTAATAAAAATCGTATTTAATTTTTTACTTTGTATAAAATATTTTCAAGATTCATTTCAATTTTATTTGATTTAAAATATCATAGATACCCCATTTTTTATTCTTAAACTAATTAAATTTCTAGCAATCAAAACTATCTATATTCTTTGTCCTAAATAAGAAAATAATCAATACATTATACTAAAGTACCCATTCCCATATGCTATATAAACACCCCTAATCCACCCATTTCTCCCCACTTTAAAAACACTTTAAAATTACAAATAACTTCACAAATGCATGTGTGAAATATAATATTCATGTTCTTAATCCCTTGTTGTGACCAAAAGTCCCTCCTTTGAATCCTTAAGAATCAATCCAAAGGACATGACTAAATGTACAAGGTAAGGGTTTCAAGAGCCAAGTTTCATTTACAATTCTCCATTAACCCATTATATAATATAAGTAATTGATAAAAATTAAATTTAAAACACAATTATTAATATATATGCACATTTTTATAAAACACTAATATTTAAAAATGCACCTATACTTTTTAAAAGCACTCTTAAAAAAATTATTTCACCTATGTTAGTTTTATGCTACCTAAGGTACTGATAATGTTTTAATTTTAACTTATTAATTCCATAAATATTCATGATAGTTTATTCCATGATTTATTATAAAAAAATCATTTATATGGTTCTATAATATTAAAATAGGCATGGTAATAATGTTTTTAAATTTAAACAATCATAGTCATATTCAACCATAAAAAAATATTTTGAGGATGATTCTAAAAATTTGTAACTACCAATTGATTTAATGATCTCATTCAATTATATAATGATATGAACCATATAAATTGATACTTGTGTATCTTATGGAACCATTTTAATATGTATTTTTATAGTTTCCTCTATTTTATATAGTTTCGAAAATCTAAACTGAACAGCTTCAATACAGTTGACATGAAAAATAATAATGTAATAAATGAATAAAACGGGATAAAATGTATTATAAAAATTGAAAAAATATGAAAATGTTTCTAAATAAATTAATTTATTAATTTTACTAGACTATTCATGATGTTAGAGAATCTTATAAAGTTAGTTTTTATATGATTTAAGGGTTCCTTCATACTCTTTTTATTTATTGGGATTATGTTATGTATCACCATATATCTATTTATCTTCCCTATTTTTTATTTATATCATAATTCCTTTAGGTATTTTATTCTTATATTTTCCTTTATTTTCTATGGGTTTTCATGTTTTCATAGTTCTCATTCCAATCATTTTCTTTAAATTTAAACCTGAATAATGTAACATTTCTATTTCTTCTCCATTAAAATTCAATACTCTTATAAGGATTATTTCTATTCTATTATTTCCTAAAAAATCATTGTTTAACAGAAAAAAAATCAGTTTGTTTTTTGTTTTTTAAAAACTCTATGCTCTCATCCCTTTTAGATTTTTTTTCTTTAATTATAGATTAAAGAGTTTCATTTCATGAATTTTTCTTCTTATTATTCATTTAATATGTTTTTTACTTCACATTGATATATATTTTAATGAATCATTATTCTTAACTTGAAAATGAAGTACCAAGATTCCTTTATACCTCCTTTCCATGGGGTATTACATGATACCTTGATGAATAAATATTTATGGATTGATTATGTCACCCATTTCATCACTATGGGTTAATTTCATGTTTATTATTTATGTATGTTTCTTGATGTAGCCCACATATTAATTAAATGTTATTAAAATGGGTGGGCCTTGAATTATACATCCCCTCAATCATTTGGGTGATTTTTTATATCTCATGATATCCTTATGCATGGGCATGATGTTGTTATCTTTGTCCACAATGTAACTTATGAGCACGATGTGGTTAGATTTCTCTTTAATTTTATGTATTAGTGTGATGTAGTTACCTTTTTCCATAATGTTTTGATTCCCTATTGGATATTATTGGATTATTTTTATGATGATATACTTTATGTTTGTGCCGCATTTTATGATTCTATTATTCACCATTCTCTAGTGAAATTTTGACTCTATGGTATAATTTTCACCACATTTTATAATTCTATTATTCACCACATTTTATGATTCTATTATTTATTCCATGGTATAATTTTCTACTCTCATGATACCTCACTCCTTGTTTATCATATTTTACACTCTTATTGGGATTTATGGCTCACCCCCTTTTTATGTATGTCACCATAATAACCTATATAATTATAAAAGTACAATAATTTATAGTAGAATGTTATGAAGATGGGAATAAAAGTTTACATAGTGTATTTAAAAATGTTATATTATGTTTCTAATTTTCTAAAGACACTAGACCAATATATTTCATGTTTTTTTATGGATATTACGGTAAACATTATATAATAATATATGTAAGAAATTTGGGTCAATATAGTTGGTATAAGATTATGTTGTAGTTATTTTTTTATTAAGTTAGATAATCTAATAGCAAATACACCCTAAAAACCTAAATTGAGATTTAGTAAGTCATAAGATAGTATTTACATTTAATTTATGAGTGTTTATTTCTATGATTATAGTTTTTCTCATATATTCCCTTTAATTCAAGTATCCTCATCTTGAACTCTCCTTTGTTTTAGAAAATGGATAGAAATAGGAGGAATCATTCCAAAAACCAATATGATAGGAGATGGAATGATTAACTGAATGAGATACCTATTAAGATGGAAGTAGGAGTCAAAATCCTCACATAAACACATTCTCCGTTGATATAAGTTATGAATAATAACTTTAACCATAAGTATTTCCTGAATAATCCAAAAATGGATTATGTTGCTATTAAGTCCTTTATGCATCAACAACATTCCTCTTTTGGTGGTTCCTCTTGTCTTTTAGTCCCAGAAAAAAATATAGACTCTATTGAGAACATATTTTTTATTCTATAATAACTTGAGAAATAGGAATTGATTTTTTATATTTATCCATTAAATGTAGAATATAATTAGTTTAAGATGTTTATCAATAATATAAAGTATATATAAGACATCAACTTGATTGAATAGGAATAATTCATGAAAATATTTTTCAAAAAATATTTTCCTTACACTCTCTGTACTAAAATGGAGATGGAATTTCTTGGACTAAATCTAAGGGAATATGAGTCAATTGGTTTGCACAAATAAAACTTAAAAATTATTTCAAGGTACATATTTGGTTTTATCATTGACCTTAAAAGTAAGGTTGACCACTTCCTTATCGGCCAAAACCTTGGTATTTAAAAATTATTAGTGATTTGATACATTGATAGTTTAGAGGAAATATTTTGATGTTCCATAAATGTGCTAATGGATATTGATAAATCCAAATGGTATTTTGGGACAACAGATAATAGAATAATAATAGATTATAACTTTTGGGGTTCAACTAATAAACATTATAATGGGAAGAAGATACAACTACCTACATGTCAAAAGTGTGGGAAGAAGAAATTATGAAACTACCTCAAATTAATGATAAGATGCTTCAAGTGTGTAAAATAAGGGCATCATGATAATAATTGAAAGAGAGACATGAAGAAACCAATTGATATGATGGAAGAAAATAAATTTTCACTCAATCCTCCCCTATGATCCAACATTACAAGTGCAAGAAACTTGGACATTATGTAAATAATTCCCCAAAGACAAGTCTTATTATAGATAATAAATTAACACAAACTCCAAATCCAAGGAAATAAGGAAGATCATAAGATAGGACTACCATCAATATTGAGCATGAAAATGAATTGGTGATAGGTACACTGGTTATTCATTTGGGAATATTTAATGTTCTATTTGATTTTGAATCAATGTATTCATTCATATCATGTATGGTCTCTATAAATATCCAAACACCACCTCAAGATATAGTGTTTGAGTTATTAAGGAAAACAAAAAAAATTGTTTAATCATTACATCTCATGTATATAACTCTTACCCAATTAACATTTATGGGATGAATATTCCTAAAAATCTTATTATGATCCCCTTGGAAGAGTTTTATGTTATTCAATGCATAGACTGGTTATCCTTATATAAATCCAACATCAATAATTGATAAGGTAAATTTCTTTCTATATCCCAATCCATCCACTAATTCTATACAAGTTTAAGGAGAATTATGAATCTGTTTAAGAAACTTCTTCCCAAATTAAGATATTGTTTCCTTACAAGATAGAATATTATGGAAAAATGACTAAGGAAAATATAAAGATCATCCTTGAAGACATACCCGTCATAATATAATATGTTAATGTATTCCTTGAAGATTTTCCTAGAATTCCTCCATATCGAGTGGTTTATTTCTATATAAAATATATACCTATAGATATATCCATATCAAAATTCCCTATAAAATATCTTCATTGAACTGGAAGAGTTGATGAAAAAAATTATAGGAGAACTTTAATAAGGGTTTTATACACCATATTGTTTCTCAAATAGGTGCCTCAATCCTCTTTGATAAAAAGAAGGATGGGAAAACACATCACAGTATTGATTATTGTGATCTTAAAATATCATGATAAATAACAAGTATCCTCTACCATATATTGATGAATTGTTTGATGAACTACTTGGGGATCAATATTTCATTAAAATATATCTTTGATCATGGTATCATCAATTAAAGTTTAAAATGAGGATATTTCCAATAATATCATTCATACAATATATAGACACTATGATTTCATAGTTATACCATTCAGAATCACTAATTCTACAACAATATTCACGTTCTTGATGAATAAAGTCTTTAGATATTACCTCAACAAATTTTTGGTGGTATTTATTGATGATATTATTATGTATTCCAAAATTAATAAATAATATAAATTAAATTTTAGTATTATGTTAAATACATTATGGAAGGATAAATTATATAAAAATCCCATCAAATTTGACCTATGGATTGAACAAGTCACATTCTTGGGTCATGTTATCAAAAATGAATGGAAATATATTGATCCTGTAAAGATTAAGGTAATTGATGAATGTAACAAACTAATTTTAGTGACATATATTCATAACTTCCTTGGATTATCTTGGTATTATCATTGGTTTGTGATAAATTTATATTTATTTCCATACCAATTGATGAAGATAACATAGAAAGGAGTAAATATTTTATAGATAGATTAATGTGAAGGGAAGTTTAAATAGTTGAAAAAATCTCTAATCACAGTACCTATCATCACACTACCCTCAAAAAGATTAGAATTTATGATATATTGTGATACTTAAAAAAGTATTGGGTTTTTTACTCATAAAAATTACAAAGTGATCTCATTTTCCCCAAGACAATTAAATGTATATGAGGAAAATTACCCAAATAATGATTGAGAATTAAAAGTAGTAATCATTTACTTGAAAATTTAGATTTTTTATCTCTATGGAAAAAAGTTTTACACATATACTAATCACCAAATTATTAATTATGTATTCATAAATAAGGATATCAACATGGACCAATGATTATGGTTAATATTATTCAACAAATTTGACTACTCAATCAATTACCATATAAGAAAATAAAATAAATGTAGGTTCCGGGCGCAGCGGAAGCACGTTGGTGGGTTTTCCCAACTTTAATTTTAGCATTAAACAATGTTCAAACCGAGATCTGTCTCGATATAAAATGTCGGATCTTTGGAATAAAACGAATAATGAAAAACAAAAGATGGAATCCCGGAACCATGGAGATAGGATCATCATATGTTGGTTATAATTAATTTAATTAATTCATAAGAAGTACCTTGGTGGAATTCTTTCTTCGTTGATGTATCCGGTCACGATTCCATGATCCGCCGTTGCATTGTAGAATCCAAGTGTAGGATTTCTCTAGCAGTGATCCACACGTGTGCCACATATCTCTGGACGTCACTGAAGGGATCTCCGGGTGCTAGTATGGAAGAACCTTCTCTTGCGATGTCTTCCTTCGATCACCTTGATCTCTCGGTCTTGAGAGTGTTCTTGGAGGAAGGTGTTATTTCGGGCTTCAAAGAATTCTTCAGAATTGTTGTAGACAATGATTCTCATGAAAGGTTTTGGGGTTGTGAGGATATTTATAATCGGGTTTGGGGTTGTAGAGTTATGATAATAAATAAACGCGTTACGCGTTTTATTTATTTCATTAACTCTTAATATAAAACCCCCATGTCGAATTATTAATTCCTTGACATGCACCCACACTAATTATAATAAATATCATTTAATAAAATATTATAATATCCTCAAAATCCTGACTGGAAAAACTACACAGTGTGTAATCATTAATACACGGCGTGTACTTGTTTTCCATAAAACTACACAGCGTGTATATTTAATATACACGGCCTGTACTTTTATTTATTTCCTCCACTGCATTTATTAGACCTTGAGAAATGGCTATTTATTTCTTAAATAAATGTAATTGCATCACTCGCTAATAAATATATTATTTTGCCGACAATATATTCTCTCGAATAACTAGTGTCGAAATAAATGTGATCAGGCATCTGTAAATAATTATTAAACCACCGTCGGGAATAACATTTATTTAACTTGTTAAATTAATATTTAACTGAGATACATGGACACACTTAGTGTGTGACCCTCTAGGCCTCTTTCTCAGTGGCATTAGGCAGAGCCTGCCTAAAGTCCAAGGTTAGCGTCTAGCAACATGCCAAGGCACCCATAGAGAAAGAAGTTAACGCCGCAATGACGTGTCACCTCCTAAGAACGCTTACCGTGTAATATAATCCCTTTGTCTCGATATCTCTAATCAAGCAGGTTTCATGCTAGTGTCATCAACCCATGTGCTCGATTATTCTTTCTTTGACTTCCTGAAATTGAACTCGCTCATACCTTACCATGGCCATGGATTTATGTAGGCTATATTAATTCCATCAAAGGGTCTGAGATATCTACTTCTATTATGGAACAGAAGGGACAAATCCTTTCTCACATTATCTATTAATGAAGTATTACTCGTGATGCACCCAACGTATCCAACCTCGCTGCGAACAGTGTGTCATCACAGTTTTCATCAATACATCTAAGTGTGCGAGTTGTAATACCCATTAATAATAATCTTAAAGTCTAAGGACCAATACACAATTCCACAGATAGGAACATCCAATGACACTATGAAATGTGGATTTCCTACTGGATGGTCTCGTTCTCATAATATCCTCCTGGATATTACCAAGGGTGCACACCATGAGAAGGTTCCTCAAAGTTTTATGAGTCCTCACTCCTAATGACCTGTATTATTTCTGTCCCTCAAATAATATCATTCGACCATAGAACATATATTCAAGAATAGTGTTATGGCACTTCCGGGTTCTCATCATAGCAGGGATCCTCTATGACCCTTTAATGCAACAACTATCCTTATGACATTATCGCATGCATTATCACACAGAATAAAAATAAAGATGTGATAAGGCTTTTATTAATGAATAAAGTACAAAGTAGTTGGTTCTAGGCCACCAACTCCAACAAACTCCCACTTGGACGAGGGCCAACTGCTAACAAATTTTAACCCAATATCTCTCACATGATATTCATGCTTCTGCTGAGATAGGTCTTTAGTCATGGGGTCCGCCACGTTCTCTTCCGTGGACACTTTGCTCACTGAAACTTCACCCCTTTGATAGAAATCCCTCAAGAGGTGATACTTCCGGAGTATGTGCTTTGTCCGTTGGTGTGACCTTGGTTCTTTTTCAAGATCCACTGCTACAGTATTATCAAAATACAATGTAATGGGATATTTACTGCTAGGCACCACATCAAGCTCCTGGACAAAGTTTCGAATCCAAACGGCTTCCTTGGCTGTATCAGAAGCCGCTATATATTAGGACTCTGCTATAGAATCGGTGACAACTGGCTGCTTTGAACTCTTCCAGCTCACAGCTCCTCTAGTGAGACAGAAAACATATCCAGATTGTGACTTCAGATCGTTCTGATCGGTATGAAAACCAGCATCAGCATACTCTCTAATGACAAGCTCCTCGTCTCCTCCATACACTAAGAAAATATCCTTAGTTCATCTCAGATACATAAGGATAGTCTTAACAGTAGTCCAATATTGTTCTCCTAGATCTTCTTGATATCTACCTACCATGCTCAGTGCATAGGCAACATCAATCCTAGTACATAACATGACATACATAATGGATATTATAGCCGAATCCTATGGGATCTTATTCATTCTATCTTTCTCTTGTTGTGTCTGAGGACACATTTTCTTAGAAATATGTAGTCCATGTGACAATATAACCAATCCCCTCTTGGATTGTTCCATACTAAATCTCATTAGTATCTGGTCAACGTATGTACCCTGACATAGTCCAAGTAGCGTCTTGTATCTATCACAAATGATCTTGATCCCTAGAATGTAGGCTGCTTCTCCCAAGTCCTTCATGGAGAAACACTTATTCAACTAGTCTTTAACTGACTGTAATACTGGTACATCGTTTCCAATAATTAATATGTCATCAACATATACTACTAGGATAACGATCGCATTCCCATTAAACCGATTATAAACACATGGCTCACATTCGTTCTTAATGAAACCAAATTCCATTATGGATTCATCAAATTGAATGTTCCATGACCTAGATGTTTGCTTCAATCCATAAATTTATTTTTGCAACTTAAAAACTCATTTGGATTCACCTGGTGTCACAAAACCTTCTGGTTGTGTCATATAGAAATCTTCATGAAGGTTCATGTTAAGGAATTCTGTTTTGACATCCATTTTCCAAATCTCATAGTCATGGTAAGCTGTTATGGCAAGTATGATTCTTATGGATTTAAACATGGAAACTGGCGAGAAGGTTTCATCATAGTCAATTCCTTGACGTTGTCTGAATCCTTTAGCCACTAGACTTACTTTATAGGTACTAACTTGACCTTCCATGTCTAGTTTTCTCTTGAATACCCATTTGAATCCAACAGGATTTACATAAACTGGCGCATCGACCAGAACCCAGACTTGGTTATGATACATGGAATCCATCTCAGAATTCATAGCTTCTAGCCATCTTGCAGCTTCTGAGCATTCTACTTCTTCCTTGTAGGAGAGAGGTTCATCATTGTTCAACAATAATGATTCACTATCCTCGGTGACTAGGAAACCAAATCTCTCTGGTTCCCTTACCTCTCTTGAGCTCTTACGCAGTACTTGTGTTTCTAGAACCTCTTCCATGGGGACCTATGGAACTTGTTCCTATACCAGCTCTTGTGTATCTTGAGCATTAACTTCGTCGAAGTCAATCTTTATCCCACTATCCTTTTTGAGGATGTGCTCCCTATCAAGAAAGATGGCTTGTCTAGAGACAGTCACTTTCTTTTCTTGAGGGTTATATAAGTAATAACCTTTCATTTCCTTAGGATATTCTATAAAGATACACTTCGTGCCCCGGGGTTCTATTTTGTTTCCTGATAAGGCCTTAAAAAATGATTTGCATCCCCATACACGTATATGCGACAAAATGGGTTTCTTTCCATTCCATAACTCAGAGGTAATTCAATTTTCCACCATAGTTGGTACTCAGTTTAATGTGTATGCTGCAATTTGTAATGAATATCCCCAAAAGGATAATGGAAGATCCGCATGACTCATCATCGACCTCACCATGTCCAACAAGGTTCGGTTCCTCCTTTCACCAACACCATTCCACTGTGGTGTATAAGGAGGAGTGATTTGAGATAGAATCCCAAACTCCCGTAGCAGATCGATGAACTCTTAGTTCAGATATTCTCCACCTCGATCCGATCGAAGTTTCTTTATCTTCTTACTTAGCTGATTCTCTACTTCATTCTTGATTTCCTTAAATTTATCTAAGGCTTCTAACTTATACCACATTAATTAGACATAGCCATATCTACTCAAATCATCAGTAAAAGTAATGAAGTAATAATATCCACCTCTAGATTCTACTAGAAATGGTCCACACACATCTGTGTGTACCAATCCTAGAAGATCTGTGGCCCTTTCAACTTGTCCACCAAAAGGCGGCTTGGTCATTTTTCCTTATAAACAAGCGTGACATCTGTCAAGTGGTTTTAGCTCAGTAGAGTCTAAAAAGCCATCTTGGCAGAGCTTTGTCAAGTGCTTCTCATTTACATGATCGAGACAGTGATGCCACAACTGGGTGATGTATGATTCATGTGAGTTTGTTTCGTTATCGATTGCCAACACTTGGTTTTCGTAATTTAATACATATAAACCATTATTTAAATGGGCCATACCATAACATATGCTGTTCTTATAAAAGATACAACCCTTATTTCCAAACTTGAAAATAAATCCATCCATATACAAACAAGATACAGAAATTATGTTCTTGGTAACACTAGGCACATAATAACAGTTATGTAAAACCAAAATCATCCCAGTCGGCAATGAGAGGTGGTAATCGCCAATAGCCAATGCATCCAGCTTGCGCCATTGGTAGCTCTAAGATCCACCTCTCCTCAGGAAATCTTTCTAAATCTACTTGGTTCTTGAATTTGAATACAGATGTGAGCCCCACAAGCTGTATCTAATACCCAATTTGTAGAAATGGAAAGATTACACTCGACAATGAACACACCTTTAGCATTCCCACTCTTTTGGGTGCAGTTCCTCTTCCAGTGTCCTTTCTTTACACATACAAAACACACCACCTCACATTCCTTGTCCTGCCTCTGGATCTTCCCCTTCTTGGAGGGACAGTGCTTGGGGGCTTCAGACCATTTTTAAGTCTTTGGCCCCTTCTCATTGTCCTTCCTTTTCTTATTCACCATAAGGACCGCGGGTTTTTCACGCCCCATGTCCTTATCTACCTGGAGAATCAAGGTTATAAGTTTCAATAGACTCTTCTCATTTCTTCTCATGTTATAATTGACAATGAATCTAGATAAGGTCTTGGGTAGTGATGATAGGATGAGATCTGTATGCAACTCATCTGAGAATTTAATCCCTAAGATGTCCAGGCGTCCAATATAGCCAATAAGATTGACTACATGATGCCCATATAGCGTAGACTCTCCAAGATTAGTTGTAAACAAAGCATTGGAGATCTCATACCTCTCTTGTCTCACCTTCTCTTGGTATAGATCTTTAAGGTGAGACATCATGCTATACGCGTCCATGTTTTCATGTTTCTTCAAGAGCTCATTAGACATGGCTGATATCATGAAACACTAGACATCTGTGGCATCATCCATGTGTTTTGCGTAGAGATATATTTCCTCATCACTATCCTCTTTCCCAGGCGCAACTAGAATAGGCTCTTCCAGCACATACAATTTCCATTCGTGGTGAAGGATGATGCATAAATGCCTCTGCCACTCTTGGAAATTGGTGCCAATGAGAAGGTTTTCCTTCTCAAGTATGGTGAGAAGTGATAAGTTTGAAGTCATTTTCTTGCTGTTTTTACAAATTAATATGAGAAAAGGTTTAGAACTTTATTACAAAAATGAGACAAATAAATAAATTAATACTTATTAGTCTCCCACTATTTTATTGAAATCCAATAGCCCTCACCATTGACTTTGGAATATTCTGTTTCCTGAATATTCTAGTGTCAAGGATCCATATTTCCCTTCTCATTACCCCAACTAGGGTTGGTCAAGAAACTTGAAGTGCTTTAGGTAGGAATTCAAAATACCAACTTCATTAACTCGCAGTTCCTTGATCCGCTGAGTGGAATCCCCAATCCTGAAATCCTTTTATTTTGGATTTCCTCAACCTTTGCCTCTTGGTCACACCAAGTCCTATTGTGGCAGTCAACCCTTGATACGAACCAAGTTAATTCTACCCAAAACCTTGAATTATAATTCCCTGATAATTGAAATCACCCCAACTAGGTTTGGTCAAGAACTTTGATCTATGGTTCGATTCTAACCAAGATTATGGAAGGCTATACCGACTTAATATTTATTTTGTGGGATTTTATCCTTATATATAAATTTACATTTTATTAACTTTGATTACATGCTTGTTAATTTTAAGTGGGATATAATTAAGTGATTAACCATGTCTAATATAATATTTACGCATAAGCCGGTTTTATTTTAGTTCCATATTGCATGCTTGTTTAATTCATTAATTATGTGATCGTGAAAACACACCCACAATAAATATAAACCATGAAACTGACAGAAATATAATAAATGGTATGATTATGAGATTTTTCTATTGGTTAGTTTATCTAGCGGTTGATAAACTAACCCAATACCTAGGGGAGAAACACCTTGAACCTTGCAGGTTCGTGTTTACAGCTTTCCACCTATCAACCTTTGTATCTCCTTAGATTGGTTTCACCTTGGCTCCTTACTTGAGATGCCTCCTCTAGCTTGGGAGCTCCATCCATTACACATGCATTTATCTCACACGCATTTAAGGGTAAAATGGGGTTTTACATAAAAGAATCCTTGGGCGCGCAGACCCTACATATTAATGAGGAGATGGCTTGCAGGCCAAAAAATTTAATTTAAATAAATTAATTAAAAGAAACCATTCACATACAAAGTTATTTGGTCTATCTCATGATCATCCATACCTGCAACGATATTTATGCATAAATAAAACTAGCATTCAATTCTTTAATCATTCTTTCTTAAGATAAATCATGATCGAATTAATTAATTGTCTTTAATTACTCAATCCTTTTATCTTAAACATTTTTTATGAATTTCCTTGAGATTCTCATCCTTCATAATTTTAAATGAATAAATTAATTTAAAATTATCCTTTTACGTAACTTGTACCTCAGAGGCAACCCGGTGAATTCTTGTTCATTACGTAATTTGAACGAGCACACGGCGTGTAGTTCTGAATACACGGCATGTAATTTTGTTCACCTTCCATTCGAAGTACACGCCCAGGGACATGGTGTGTTAATGTACTACAGAAATTTTCAGAGTACACGGTGTGTTCAGTGGGACACATGCCGTGTATTTTCCGTGTTACACGGTTTCCAGCCGGGCAGGCCATGTACGGGGTACATGGTCCAACCCTAACCCGAAGGGACTAGACGCCATGTTCAGTTGGACCACATGGCGTGTAATTGGGAAATCGTGTGCCACATGTTCCTGGTCAACACACGGTGTCATTAATGACTTAGATAGGATCCAATACATGGCCTGATTTGGCATATCAGTCTTATGCATGAACCTAGACTACACGGCGTGTACTTCCGAATACACGCCGTGTATTCTCGTGTTGTACAGCCAGGAACGTTTGGCTCCTCTAGATGAGATCCTCTATTTTATTTTAATCAAAAATTAAAAGAAAAAGTCGGTTTCTATATGGTGAACAAGAAACAATAGAGGAGGAACAGATCTTGAGATTCAGATTTAAAGAATGATCAACTTGAATTGAAATAACTAAATTATTTAATGCGTAAATCACCAACAAAAAAATAAATAATAATAATCAACGATATGACCACTCTGATACCACTTGTAGGTTTTGGGTACAGTGGAAGCATGTTGGTGGGTTTTCCCAACTTTAATTTTAGCATTAAACAACATTCAAACCGAGATCCGTCACAATAAAAAATGCCGGATCTTCAGAATAAAATGAAGAATGAAAAACAAAAGAGGGAATCTCGGAACCATGGAGATAGAATCATAATATGTTGGTTATAATTAATTTAATTAATTCCCAAGAATTACCTTGGTTTAATTCTTTCTTCATTGATGTATCTGGTCACGATTCTGTGATCCTTCATTGCGTTATAGAATCTAAGTGTAGGATTCCTCTAGCAGTGATCCACACGTGTGCCACGTATCTCCGGAAGTCGCCGAAGGGATCTCCGGGTGCTAGCGCAGAAGAACCTTCGCTTATGATGTCCACCTTCGATCGCCTTGATCTCTCGGTCTTGAGAGTGTTCTTGGAGGAAGGAGTTCTTTCAGGCTTGAAATAATTCTTCAGAATTGTTGTGCACAATGATTATCATGAAAGGTGTTGGGGTTGTGAGGATATTTATAATCAGGTTTGGGGTTTTAGAGTTATGAAAATAAATAAACACGTTACGCATTTTATTTATTTCATTAACTCTTATTGAAAACCCCCATGTCGAATTATTAATTCCTTGACATGAGCCCACGCTGATTATAATAAATATCATTTAATAAAATGATATTATATCCTCAAAATCCCGACTGGAAAAACTACACGGCATGTAATCATTAATACATGACGTGTACTCATTTTCCATAAAACTACACGGTGTGTATATTTAATATACACGGTGTGTACTTTTCTTTATTTCCTCCACCGCATTTATTATACCTTGTGCAATGGCTATTTATTTCTTAAATAAATTTAACTGCATCACTCGCTAATAAATATATTATTTCTCCCAAAATATATTATCTCGAATAACTAGTGTCGAAATAAATGTGATCAGGCATCCTTAAATAATTATTAAACCACAGTCGGGAATAATATTTATTTAACTTGTTAAATTAATATTTAACTGAGATACATGGACACACTTATTGTGTGGCCCTCTAGGCCTCTTTCTCAATGGAATTAGGCGGAGCATACCTAAAGTTCAAGGTTAGCGTCTAGCAACATGCCAAGGCACCCATAGAGAAAGAAGTTAACGCCGCAATGACATGTCACCTCCTACGAATTCTTACCATGTAATATAATCCCTTTGTTTCGATATCTCTAATCGAGCGGGTTGCATGCTAGTTCCATCAACCCATGTGATTGATTATTCTTTCTTTGGCTTCCCGTAATTGAACTCGCACGTACCTTACCATGGCCATGGATTTATGTAGGATATATCAACTCCATAAAAGGGCCTGATATATCTATTTCTATTATGGAATAGAAGGTAAAAATCCTTTCTCGCATTATCTATTAATGCAGTATTACTCGTGACGCACCCAACGTATCCTACCTCGCTGCGAACAGTGTTCCGTCACAGTTTTCATCAATACATCTAAGTGCACGAGTTGTAATACCCATAAATGATAATCTTAAAGTCTAAGGACCAATACACACATCCGCAGATAGGAACATCCAATGACACTATGAAATGTGGATTTCCTACTGGCGGGTCTTGTTCTCATAATGTCCTCCTGAATATTACCAAGGGCTCACACCTTGAGAAGGTGCCTCAAAGTTTTATGAGTCCTCACCCCTAATGACTTGTATTATTTGTGTCCCTAAAATAATATTATCCGGTCATAAAACATATATTCAAGAATAGTTTTATGGAACTTCCGAGTTCTCATCATAGCAGGGATCCGCTATGACCCTTTAATGCAACAGCTATCCTTAGGACATTATCACATGCATTGTCATGCAGAAAAACAATAAAGATGTGATAAGGATTTTATTAATGAATAAAGTACAATGTAGTTGGTTCTAGGCCACCAACTCCAATAATAAATTGGTAGATACTCTAAGTAGAAATAATCTTAAAACCATATACAATATGAGGAATGAAAAGGATCAAATATTATTATACATGTAAAAGATAGATCTAGGAATCATAAGGTATGGTATGATATCCTACCTCATTAAAATGTTTTCTAAATTATCTATGGAGAAGATGAAGGTGGTACAAAGGGAAGATGTGGAGATACTAAATAATGTGAGTAATAAGGAAGGGGAAATATTACAGTTCAATATTGATAAATATAGATCTATAATATTTTCGACAAAATTATGTAAACCATCTAAGAATGAGATAAAGAAGGACCTAATAACATTCTCAAACCACCTTGGAATCACAAATATGTTTCTCTATGAAAAATTACATCATAAAATATGAAGTATATTTATTAATATACATCAATGTTCATGGTATATCAAAAATTTAAGAAATAATTGCATAAGTACAAGGGGATGATGCAACCATTATCCATACTAACTTGGAAATGGGATAAAATCACCATGTACTTTGCCATAAATCTTCAAAAGACATCTAACATAAACAAATCCATAT
Organism: Viscum album; assembly: GCA_963277665.1. Lineage (NCBI taxonomy): Eukaryota > Viridiplantae > Streptophyta > Magnoliopsida > Santalales > Viscaceae > Viscum > Viscum album. Next base: position 740,117,609 of record OY728167.1, on the reverse strand, counting down.
GGGTTATGATGGAATGTCTTAAAAAACTATCCACCACATCTTTTTTTGGGATTTCTTTTCACTCAATCAACATTCCATGATATATATCGGATAATTAGTGAGGATGCATAGAACACCACTATTGATTTTATTTGATCAGTATTCTAGGTTCAAATAAAAATTATAAAGGTTTCTTCAGAAGTCATTAAACCCAAATTTTAAATTTTTAAAATATATCATATTTAGACAGATGGTTAATTTGAAAAAGCCCATTCAAATAATAGAGGAATTGTTCATAGATTCCGATATGGAATGTAAAGAATTTTTGGATGAATACCATCCTCTATCCATGTTCTCATAAAACAATAGATTCTACCTAAGTATTGAGATGGCTCTATATAAATCCCTTTATATAAATAAATGTAAAACTCCAAAACAATTTGATAAAGTTAGAGATATTAATCTATGAGGACCAAAATTGGTATATGATATGATTAAGGAGGTCTAATATATTTAAAAGCGCATCAAATAATATAATATTTGATCAATGATCTATGATGGAAATCATTTATAAGACCCGATATTTAAGGTTTGGGATTAAAAATTCCATAGAATATATTCATAGAATAGATTTATGGTGTTTTGGAAGAATCAAAAGCTAATTACATGGTACATACTCTTCTTTAAGATTATTTATCATGTTGGAGATGTGAAATATCAACCTTCCCTTCCACAAAAATTTTTCTAGGTGCATAATGCGTTCTATGTTTCCCTATTGAGGTAGTAATTATGAGATCCATCACATGTACTAAATCTGGAGGTGGTATAGTTAGATAATGATATCTCTTATGAGGAGAAGCCATTTAAAATCTGGTAGTGTATAGAAATACCCCTCATATAGTAAAGGTACTATGGAAAAATCATAAGTAAGAAGAGGAAATAAGAGAACTCAATGATACATTAAAATAAACGTTACCTATAATATTCTAATCCTAGGGTTTATGTTGAAATTTTTAGGATTAAATTTAATAATTAGTAAAGAATATAATAGCTTATAATTTTGAGATATGAAAATTTTACATTTAGATATATGTGCGGTATAATGTAGTCCATATAATTAAAAATTGTATAATGGGGAAATAATAACATAAAAGTAAAAAAACTATAATTTTAAATTTTGGTGCATTGTGGTCTCCTAGAATTACCATAAATGTAAAAATAATGTAAATTGAAAGAAATCATTTAAAAAAATAATTAACATTGTAACTAACATTGATAAAAATTGATTTAATGAATAATAAAGGAAATATATGGGATTTGTTGGAAGTAAAATAATTATTTGAAAATTGGAAATAATAACTGGCCATTGAAATATTAATCAGACTGGTGAGAGTTGTAAATGTATAAAAAATAATTATTAAAATAATTAAAAAGTAAAAATAAATTTTAGAATAATATAAAATCACTTATAAAATTATATAACTTAAATCTCAAATAAGTATAAATTTTGATAAGGCTTTTCTAAACGTATTTAGTAAAACATTAATTATTATATGAAAATTAAAATATTAGAATCATATATTTTCAAAAAAATATTTTGACTAAATGATATATTATAATTTATTATCAATTATATAATAATTAATAAATAATATCAAATATAAATGTAATCATTCCTTGCTAAAGAAAACTAATTGACTCTAGATTAAAAAAAATTTCAATTTATTGTATGATTTTATTGAAATGTTAAATTTCAATTTTTTAGAATATAAATTTGATGAAATGAGCTTTATTTTTGGAATTAGAACATTATAATTAGATATGAATGATTTTTTCATACTTTTCTAAAAATTGTATTTTTTGGTGAATAGTAAACAATAGAGTTTTTACGAATATTGTAAATTCTTTGATGTCTTCATGATATAAATTTGTATTAAAAATTTATAGTTTTTTTACCAAATTAAAAGGTATTTTATTAGAAAAATATTATATTTAAAAATAATATAATTAATTTCCAATCCTATAAATCATTTTTCAAAACCTTTGTGTTATTTCATTTTAATTAAAAATTATAGTTGATTCTATATTTTGTATAAACAATTTCATAAATGAATTTTTGTTTAGGGTGTGTAAATATGTCAAAGAAACCACCATATTTTTTATCTTATACTAATAAAATTCATAGTAATCAAAATTGTTCATATTATCTGGATTAAATAATAAAATAATCAAAACATGATTCTATAATATCACTCCCCCTTGGATATATAAACACATATCCTCCTCTCCATTCTCCCAACATCTAAAAAAAATTCCTTCCAAAATATTTTTATATATCCCTTTCTAAAATCTCCTATACTTTTCCTTAAACCCTCAAGGTGACCAAAAACCCCTCTTTTGATGGCTTTAGGATTAATCAAAATGAGGTGACTCATTATGTGGTTAAAGGGTTTCAAAACCCAGGTTTCCATTTAAATTTCCATCTTACCACTTCTATAATATATTTAATCAATAAAAAGTAAATTTATAACATAATATTTAATATACCTTTATGTTTTTATAAAAATAAAATATTTACTAGTTTATCTCTTCTATTTGAAAGCATCCTTAAAAACATGAGTTCACCTATAGTAGTTTTACACTACCTAAGTGAATGATAATGTTTTATTTTTCACTTATGAATTCCACTTATATACATAAAAAATTACTTAATGGTTGAATATAACACAATAACCAATTAATATCATTTTTATTGTTCTTATTTGAAAAAATAAGCATTCTAATAATGGTATTAAATGTAAACAATCACAATAATTTTTAACTATCAATAATAAGATTATTGAGGAATATTCTCATATTTTGTAACTATATACTAATATATTGAACTATTCTACTTCTATCATGATATAAACCATATACTATGAAAATTATATAGCTTATATAAACATTGGAAAATGACTTTAGACTGATACCACTACACCACACTGTTTCAAAACTGTTAACCAAAAAAACTCAAAATGATCTGCATGGAAAATGTTAATTTAATAAAAGAATAAAAATTATAAAAAATTCATTATAAGATAAGGAATAAATATTAATTTTTTTTATAAAGTAATTAATGAATATAACATGACTATTGAGTAATTTAGAGAAGTTTATTACGAAATTTGAGACTTGAGGTAAGGGTTTCTTCCCACTCTTTTTTCCTTATAGTTACATTCCTCATCACCCTTTATCTCTCCCTCTTCCCCTTTTTCTCTTTCTATGATACTAATTTTATATCAATTATTCTCCTATTAAACTCATTTTTATGGTGATATTCATGTCTTCTTAGTTCTCTTTATAAAAAATTTTCTTTAAATTAAAACTTGATAAAGGGATCATTTCCATTTCTTCTCCCTTGTCATGTTATACTCTTATAAGGATTATTTTCCTTATATGATTTCTAAAAACTCTCATTGTTTTAACATAAAAATAATATTGGTTTTTTTGGGAAAAATATACGCTATTATACCTTTTAAATATTTTTTTACATTTTATTTAATATTTGTACATGTGTTTCATTTCTTGATTTTTCTTCATCATTTATTATGATACTTACATCACTTGGTGATTTATTTTCATGAATCTTCATTCATTACATGATATTTAATGAACTATATTCCTTAATCTCTTATTTTTTTGGGATATTATATGATACCTTTATGAGTAAATATTTATGGATTTAATATGTTACCTATTTCTTCCTCATGGGTTTATTTTAGCTTTATGATTTATGTATTTTCTTTTCTATACGGCACACTTATGCACGGAATATTATGATGATGGGTGGGATTAAAATTATACATCCCTTAAATCAATTATTTAATGTTTTATATTGCATGACAACCTTATATGTGGTCATTTTTCAGTTAGAATTGTCTATAACTTTTTTTAGGCATGATGTTGTTAGATATGTACACAATTTGGTACATGGGAATTTTATATTTAGCTTTTTCTATATTTTTATGATGTCTTAGTGGAGAGTCTAGAATTATTTTTATAATGAAATACCTTTTTCCCATGTTTTTTTATTATCATGTATACCATGCTCCTATGATATTTTGAATATTATTTTTTGTTTCTATGTGATGGTTTAGGATCCTTCCCTTTTTGATTCAATGGTATTATTTTTTAATCTTTTGATATTTCACCCCATGTTTATCCTATTTTACACCCTTATAGGTCATTATGTATAACCCAATATTTTGTGTATATACCCATGATATCTCATGCAGTGGTAAGAGTATGATTATCTCTAAGATAAGTTATGAAGATGAGAATAAAATATTTCATAGTTCATTTAAAACCATTGTATTATTTCCATAACTTCTCAATGACATTGAACCTATAGAATTATAGTGATTTTTATGAATTTTTATGTTAAAAATGATTTGATAGTATGTGTATGATATGTGGGTCATTATACTCACCATAAGAAATAATCACAAAATAATAAGATATTTTCTGATGTTTGTATGTTCGTGTTATTACAGACCCACATTCCAAATGTGGGTTAATGTTATGATCTTATTTTCCAGTTTAAGACACTCTCATAGATTTAATGAATGTTAATGAAATACTTCCCTATAATAATTCATGTTATTCTTATTGAGAAATATTTCAATTAATACCATTAATTCATTGAAAACATGTATAAAAGTTTCTCTATAATTTCCCTCATTGGTTGATTATGTTATGGTTTAAAGACAAATAGATGGGAAATATATAATTCATCTATATCTTGGAAGGTGGAATGTGTTATGAAGTTGGGATCAGGTCCATTAAATGGGATTTATATATATCCTTATGAAGAAAATCAGAACCCATGTAGTTCAATTTTATTTATTGAGGCATGTCATACCTTTTTTGGTCATGTGATAAGGACCATAGCAATTCATTTTAAGGTTATGAATATTGACAAATGGTGTTTTATAGTTTATGTTTATATGAATAGAACCATTTTTTATCAGTTTAATATCATTTAGATTAGACTAGTTTTCATGAGTACCTATAAATGGTTTGCTCTGGGACTTATACATGAGTGAACCATTCTTATTTTTCAACCAGGTCAGTTAAGAGAATGTATGTTGGTGATAACACTAGGTTATAGGACCACTTGGGATAGGTATTACATTATATTAGTAGCCTTATTATACGCATCCTGTATCTTTGGTAACTATATATAAGGTAAATGATTCCTAGACACATAGGTGATGTGAAACAGTTAGAGGAAGGTCGGGGCTTACATAAGATCAGCAACACATTGAACATATAGCTTAGTTATTTAATCATAGAAGGGTGATTGAATGTTTTAAGGAAATATGGACCAGTTTAAAGTAGTTAAAACAAGTTTATTGGGCTAGGAAAACTTCCATTGGTTATCTAAGGAGATGGATACCCATTATTATGTGAATATATTATTGTTTGTACTATGAGGATCTAACCGTCTAGTTGAGAAAAAAAATTAGAGATCTCTTATAAAATTATTGATCTATATTATTAATGGAATATATGATTGAAATTGTGTAAAAATTATGAAAAATAACCCAATAATGTGTATTATAAATCTGGGGAGGAGGCCTAGATGATGTTTTTTTGGGATTCAACCTGGGAGATATGGTACAATTAAGGCCTTTTGTGTTTCTTGGATAAAGGTGATGATTTTATCCCAGGAAGGTGTTCAAGATAAGTAGGATTCACAGATTTTTCCTTGGATGTTGGGAATGGCTCTACCATAAGAAAAATTGGTTGGTTATTTTTAATATTCATAGGTTCCATGATCTAGAAACCATATAAGTGGTCTTGAATAAAGTTATTTCATGTAGTGGCACCCTAGTGAACCCTTGGTGGGTGAATTTGGGCCATAAGATTGGGATTTGGAGAGTTGGTTGAACTAGAAACAAACTTTCCTTAGGGTCTCTTCTTATATAGGTATTTCACCATAGTCTTACAAAGATGTTGATGAAGTGTTCTTTTCTAAATGTTTTTTGTGTAAAAATATTCAGATGACACTAATAAACTTTTCTCCCATTTATTCTCCTATGTTTTGACTTAAAAAGTCACTTGTGGTAGAATTTTGAGTCTTGGGATCATGGTCAGGTTCTTATGTGGATCTTGGATTATAATTATCGAATTTGGAATCAACCAGGTCTCACTTGGTCTCCCCTTGTGTCTTGAAATTGGAGGCCTAAGGGCCTTCATATATGAAAATTATTTATTGTTTCTTAGGATAGTGTGGTAACCACTCATAACCTCCCCAAATTCCAAACTAGAGGTTCAGGCACATAGGAGATAGATTTAGAAGGGAACTGGGGGAATAGGCTCCATTAGTGAGGGCACAGGGATTTGGAACCTAAAGGTATGGTTCAAGGTTTTGAGTTTCATTGGTGAGAGATTGGGGACAAAATTATTGATGGTAGGGAACATGGTTTTGGGGAAGGGGTTGTGTCACCTGAAGGTAGGTTATAGTTTTTTATAAACCCTTGGTGTGGTATATAATGATATTAAGTCTCACCGAGCTAGGCATGAGGAGTCTAGACATTTGGTAATATTTCCCCCATTTAAGAACATTGAATTCAAATTCCAACATGACCGATGATGTAATTTGAGTGCCAATAAATTTAACTCCCTGAAAATTATATCCAGTTTGGATGAACATGATAAAATTATGAAGAAAAAATAAACTAGATATGAAACTAACATAGATAATATCTCATGATTTTTTCAGGGAGGGGGTTCACATGCTGATTTAGTGGTTGGTGCATGCCCTAGTGTGAGACATATACATGTACAGTAATTAAAATATAGGAAAACACCCATGTTTTAAAGAAGGGTGCATGTGCTTCTTATGATGAGGGACCATATGTAATGTGGTCCCCTTTAATAAATATGAGGGATTCTGCATTCATTAATGTGTACACATGAATATAAATAATCCAAAATAATAATCTCCCTCTTTTATCCTTAGTCCCCAACACCTTCACTATAAGTTTGGGTGTCAGTGTTCTCTTAGAATGGGCACCCAATCAATCATACCATGAGGGATGAACTTATCTACAAACCTAGGTGAAACACATTGTGGAAAAAAATACCCATTTAGAGTTGGGAGAAAGAACTAGGTCATGTTGAGTTGGATAAAATTACCTGGGTTTGATGGATAGGTGATATTTTATACATTGTGACATTTTTTCCTACTTATTTTCATGACATTATTTGGAAATTATTTGTAGAATTATTCTTTATTTTTTACCTAGTTTGTGATATTTTGATTATACCTTCACTAATTTTTTTCAAAAAACTATTATGACTTCAGAAAGTGTTTCTAATGAATTTGAAACTACTCATATCAACCAATAGGTAAGTGATTTTAAAATAATCCAAGATCAGTATATATTACCATATATATATTCTCACACATAGGTTCTATCCATAAACAACCAAAGGTATCCATTATCAAAATTATTAACCCTTTATGGGTAAGAATTTTTGACAAATGTGGGCATCCCAAAACCAGTTAAGAATCTTTAAGACTCTTGTCTCGCTCACTACATGAATTTGGAAGTAGAAAATATATCATTGAATGGTGTGTATAATAAGGAGGCATCTTTTGATCTATCTTATATCATGTAGAATTTAAAATAAAACTTATACAATCATCCATATGATCTAGATCCATAATCAAATTATTAAAACTCTATATATTTCCAAGAATCCACTAACCAACTTCAAGGATGGAACACCAACTAGGATTTGTGCCCTGAAGGTAGATTCATGCCCAAATAGATGTGTTTTAGGGATAATATTAAGGATATTCCCCCAAGAATAGTTGAGGATCAATGAATAGAAACTTTTTTCTCTTAATTTGTTTAAAATAGTGATTAATATTTATAAAAACAATACCAACATATCAAAAATCTATTTGTATATTCAAGACAAGTTAAAAAGGTTGAAGAAAAAAATGAAAATTGAATTAAATAAAAAAAAATGGGATATAAACTTTAACATGATTCAGATCCTATGATATCCTAATTTCATGTAAATAACACAATCCCATACACAAACATTTTTTTAAGAACAAAAAATAAAAATAAAAAATTCAGGAATCAAAAATAATAATATCTTATAAATGAAAGAATAAAAAAATAACTAATAACTAATGATAAAGAGAAGAAAGGATCTTACAAATCCTGGAAATTTTTACCAATGTCCAAGAAAGATTCTTTGATGGTAAGTTGATGTTTAGTTCCTTGTTCTTGATCCAAAAATGCACATGAGGAGTGAACCCTATATAAATCTCCATGAGGAATCATATAAGGTTGTTCGACCACACCAACTCTCAAAGAAGGATCATCCTACAAATAACTTAGGGCCAAATCTTGGAGAATCCTCAATAATGATCACATAGGGAACTAGGTTTTACCTCCACCATATGAGAGCGATAGCACTAGGGGAAAATTATCCAATGAATTCATTATTATAATATGAGCCCATCAGGGGAATTAATTCCCTTGAGAAACTCATATATTTACTTAATTAACTAGCTGATTAGACCATTCCATGGATCCCTTACAAAAAAAATAAATTGTGCAATAACATTTGAAAATTGTTGTGTTATGTAATTTTCTAAGTCACTTGTGTAAGAGTAAGGAGAGTCTCACATAAAAGTAAACCATGTTTCATAAAGTTATAAGGTTTTTCCATTATTCCATAAGGGTAAACACATAAGGGTACCACCCGCGTAAGGGTAACCATGTATTGGTACTACCCACATAATGGTAAACCTGGAAGGGTATGCCCAATTCTACCTCAGGGTCATAGGAGCCTCATGTAAGGTTAAACCATACTACTTAATAATTAGGGATACCCATGTAAGGGTAAACCAGGAACAATGTAAAAGTAAAGGAACCCTCAAATAAGGGAAAAGCCACCAAATCCAGGAATAAGGGTAACACTCATGTAAGGATAACCAAAATAGTATTCATAAGGGTAATGACAAAATAAAAAATTGATCATAATAATTAAATGAGAATTAAAATTCACTATTTCATGTATGAATAACAATGTATAAATTGTATAAATAAATGAAAACAATTCCATAAGAAAATTAAATAAAAAATATACACTATTTTTATATAAGATTGGTGATGTTATTGAAACTATTATTATTGAATTGGAACCATGTTCACTAAGTCTAAATAATTCTACAACATAGATAATGTAACAACCTTAGTCATACTATCGATCATATTTTCATTAGTGTGTATCTTATTAGCACACACAGTTTCTAATATAATGACATGTTTAATAAAATTTAACAAGATTTCAATATTCTTAAACCTACCATATAACACTAACTTTTTATAAAAGTGTAAGGATGATTGAAAATTAGAATATACAGTAATTATAGAATTACTAAGACTAAGTTCATAATGAAACCCATTGATCCAAATGGAATCTTTGATAGCCTTCGTTATGGATATATATTCAGCTTCAATGGTTGATGGTCCACCATGGATTATATATTACATTTCCAAGACATTGTCCCTCCATAAGACATAAAGGCATACCCTATAAGGTACTTGTGAGTACCTATATCACCTACATAATATGAATCTAAAGAACCAATAACAGGGTCAATAATGTCAATATTTGTTCATAGTATAAAGTCATTGATAGAGCTTGATAAAAATATCTATGTAACCTTTTTAAATCTTTCTAGTGTGGTTTGATAGGAAAACTCACAAATCTACTAAGAGTATAAATAACATATTCAATATCAGGATGCGTTCAAATCATTGCATACATGTTTCTACCGACCATATTGGAATATGGTATTTCAAACATAAACTCATAATTACATTTTGTAAAAGGAGATTGAGACAGTGAGATCTTAAAATGTTGTGATATTGGGACATTAGTATTTTTCAATATTTTAAACATATATTTGTTAATAACATTCACAATATAAAAATTTTTTGATAGGTATAGAAAATTCTTATCCATATTCCTTATTATTTACATTCCCAAAATTTTCCTAGAATTTTCAACGTCTTTCATTTAAAAAACATCCTTAATTAAAAATTAATAGAAATGATATGTTTTATGTCCTTGAAGATAAAAAACATGTCATTGACGTATAGTAGAAAATATATAATAAAAACTTTAAATGCTTTGAAATATACACATGCATCATCTTTTCTTTAATTAAAAAAATATTAAGCATGAATTTATCCATATTTAAATACCACTACCTAGATTCTTGATTTATACTATACAAGGATTTTTTCAGAAGACATACCTAATTGGACATAAAATTAATCAAATATCCATTAGGTGGTTTCATGTAAATGGTCAAATTTTTATCTCCATTAAAGAAGGATATTTTTATGTCAATATTCTCAATGTTCCAATCGTAATAAGTATCAAAAGAAAGTAACAAGGGATTAATGAATGTTTAATCACAAGAGAAAAAGTCTCTGAATAACCATTTTCTTCCCTTTAAAGGAATCATTTGGATAAAATACTAGCCTTAAACATGAATTTATTCTCATTGGTGTTATCATCATTATTTTTAAATATCCAATTATATCCAATTACTTTGGAATTTGGTGTCTTAGAAATAGTAGTCAACATGTTTTTATCTATAAAATAGTTCATTTAATCATCCACGGAAGAGACCCAATGTTTAGAGTCTTTTTCATTTATAGCTTGCCTATAAGTCTGTGGATCCTGGGATTATAGATCTTGAGCAACATGGAAAGAAAAATATTCCATTTATTATGGGTTAGACCAAAATAAAGGCCTAATAACCCTCTTATATCTATCCCTAGTAAGATGGTAATCATCTTCATACAATATCGGATAATTATGTAATTCGGAAAGAGAATCAGGTTCATTACAGTCTTAAGGGTGATGTTCTGGTGGAGTAGGCTTGGTTGGAGACTCAAAATGGGTTTTATTATTAGTTTTAATAACAAAAAGTTAAGGCATTCCATCACTATCATTAATGAAAAAGTTATTTATGGTAACTACAAACTCATGGAAAACTACATCCCAAATTGTAATGCACTTTTGGTAACATGGATTATCTAACCAATGTCTTTTTAACTTAACCCGTTGAGGAAATCCTATAATTATACATTTATGGGATCTCAGTTTGAGCTTAACACCTTTAATATAAGAATAGGTTTTGTATCCAAAGACTCTTAAATGGTTATATAAGGGGTTATTTACACCACAACTCTTGAGGAGTTTTAAATACATTTATAAAAGAAGGAAATTATTTGATAAGGTAAAATATTGTAAATATAGATTATTCCTAGGATGATATGGGAATCTCTAAGTCTTCTAACATACTTTAGAATCTTTCAAGTATAATTTGATTCATGTGCTCTTACAAACCATTTTTTTGTGGTTCCCTAATAGTCTTATGTATGAAAACACCTTCTAACTAAAACAATTGGATATTTTCAGATGAGTTACACTCTAATCCATTATCTGTTAATAAATCTTTATGATTTATTAAAATTCATTTATGAACAAATAATTTCTAGGATTTAAAGGTTTCAAAGAATCTAAACTTGTTTCCAATGATATAAATCAAAACACTTAAAGAGTAATCATTGATGAAGGATACAAAATAAAAAACTCCCTCAATATAGGTGGTCCTAGTTTTTCTATATAAGTTAGAATTGACATACTGTAAAGTGTGATATTATTTAAAAGATGGATTATTAAATATGAATATATTGGCCTTTACTAGAACATAATCATCATATAATGGAAGGATTCTTAGTGTTGTACTTGTCAATAACCCTTTCTTAATTAAATCCTCTAGACCTTTAGAGATTACATGACCTTGTATTCTATTCCAAATCATAGTACTATATTAATTAATGACATATATACTATCTATATATTGATTGTGTATCCTTCCATCTAAAACACACTACCCATTTACAAGAATCCCTTTCAATACAGTCCTAGGGTCATTTTTTATTTTTATATAGGCAGCATCAGACCGGAAAGTATACCCTTTATAGTCTAATAAACCTAAGTAAATGAGGTTTATATATAGTTTTTGAACCCACCTTACATCTAGTATATTCACTAAAGATTAATAAGGAAGCTATAACATAACCGAGCCTCTACCCTAAACTCTAAATCTCTTGTTACCTAGCATAACATCTCCGCCAACTCTCTTAGATGGATCAAAGAAAGAATCTTTACTAGCGAACATATGAAAAGAACAACTTGAATCTATCCCTAATTTATTAGATAGATTATTGGCAGTAAAATTTAGAACCTCGGTTTTTTCATAACTAGAATTAACTATCAAATATTTATCAACATATGCATTATGTTTAAAATATTGTTTTTTCTTGGGATTATGTCACTTTGGATCAATGTGTCTAGGTTTTCAAAATTTATAATAGGTAACATACTTTACAATAATATTTTATTTATGTTTAGGTTGTCTAGTGTTTTTTCTAACCCCCTTATTATTATCATTATTTTTATTCTTACTCTTGGTTATACTCCATGTAAAAATGCTTTCTACCTTAGACTTCACATTAGGTTTACAATGAAATTATTTATAAAATAGGAACATTTAACTTCATCAAATTATAAATATTCTTAGAAATCTATAATGGTTTTTACCATAGTATTAAAAGAACTATAAATTTAAATTGAAATGATAATAACTTGGTCCTAAACCTCAGTTTCAACATTAATATTAGAAAAATCTAACCAACCCTAGTTAAATTCATCAAGGTATGCTCAAATTAGAGTACTCGAGGGAATTAGAAAGGTAAACATTCAATGTTTCTTATATATAATACCAACATGTGAAGTTTTCATATATATATTTTCATGTTTTAACTAATTATCAAAATAATTATTTTCATAAGCTATTTCTCAAATCACTTTATAACTTGGGGATAGAAGAATCGAGCTTTGGGACTTTTGCAAGATGTCAGTAAGGACATCTTGATAAGTAATTATAGTATATCCATAATTGTAATGAGAAAATATAGGATTTATAGGTCCATGAAAGGCATCAATAATTCCCTAGTGTATAATCATGTCCCTCATCTTGATTCGCCAAATTTTTAAGTTGTTATCACCATAAAACCTATCTATCTCATATTTACTGGATGTTATCTTCTTATTCATTGGCTCTATTAACAAGTGGTTATGGAAAATCTTAAGGATACACCCCTAATAATATATAAGGATCACTTAATAGAGGATTTTATTTTACTTAATATGTGTAATGGAAGGAGTAAAAAATGATAAAAATAAAAACCATATAAAATAGAGTGATTTGGTGATTCAAGATGAGTTCAAAAGGTGGAATAAAAACAAATAAAATATAAATAAAGAAAAAAGGGACATTATATTTTACATGGTTTGGATCCTTTTAGTTCCTACATGCATAGAAATAATACCTCCCCATAAACATGCATTTTATTAATCTCAATAAATGTAAACAAACAATACAAGAATCAAACCAGAAAGAATAGAACAGAAATGATAGAAGAAACAAAAAAACAACAAACTGAAGATAAATAGCATAAAGAATTTTACAAATCTCGAATAATATTTCCACTATCTGGGAAATCTTCATCGATGTTAGGTTCATTTTGAGAAATATTTTCTTGATGTTGAAACATGTACATAAAGTGCACCTAGTTATAATCTCTACTAGGAATCATCTAAGTGGGTTTGACCACACCTCCTCTTGATGAAGGATCATCTAGTAAATGATGATATGCCAAATATTGGAGCTTCCTCAATGAATATCACATAGGGAAATAGGTTTTCCCTCAACCATACAAGATCAAGATAATCAGTGAGAAGAATTATTGAATGAACTCCTTCTCAGAGGGTGGGGGTGGGGGAATTAATTCCCTTGAAAAAACATTAGGCTAGCATAACTTCCCATCCAATCAGATAATTCCAAGAATCCCTGACAAAAAGAAAAGAAATTATGAGACAAAATTTTAAAAGGGTAGTTCTATTTAAGGGTCAGTGACACCCACATAAGGGTAAGGGTATCCACACCTAAAGTTAAACCGTGTTGTGAAAAGGTAAAGACTCGGACCATTATGGAATAAGGGTTAATACATAAGGATAACTGTGTAATGGTACCACCTGCGTAAGGTTACATGCATAAGGGTAAGACCAGTGCTACATAAGGGTCATGAGAGCATCATGTAATGGTAAAACATGCAACATAAAGGATAGGTACACCCACATAAGTGTAAACCATGAACCACGTAAATGTAAAGGGACCCTTACATAAGGTTAAATCCACTGAACCCATGCATAAGGGGAATTCTCTTGTAATGGTTACCAACACAGCATTCATAAGGGTGATTTCAGAATAAAAAAATTGAGCATAATAATAAAAGTAGAATTAAAATTCACCTTTTCATATAAATGACACAAATAAATGAACATAATATCAAATGAAATTAAAAAATAATGTGGTCATACTTTTTGTCTTGTAAATTAAGTGATTTTATGGATCTTTTAAAGTAGATAGAAATATATTACACTTCATAGATATCATAAGAATATTTATGCAAGAACTCACACTTTATCCCTAATCCTTTCAGCTATTAGAGTCCTTAGACAAACACATTCCATTTATTACATGGAAAAGTTGGTATATGATTTTGAGACATGAAAAAAATATATGGGGTGTATATACTTGGTAAAATTTATGATAAATTCATCCCACCCAAATATTTTTAATGGAATATCATAGGGAAACCTTCTCTATTTCAATAATTTCAAAAAGATGCATCATTTTTCATTGGGAATCAAACTGATTCACAAAAATACATCAGATTCAATACATATATGATTTTATTTTTAGCTAATCATGGTGAAAGGGAAAACTATCAATTATAAATAGGATACCCCACCATGGAAAATAGGGGGACCCCCTAAACTAGTGTACAAGTAGTATAAACGACAGGGTTATCATGTCAACCATAGTATAGACCCTGAAGTTTGGATTTTTATTTTTCTCTTGATGTGGATTAGAATATATATATATATATATATATATATATATAGTTTTCAAATCACATGAATGAATTAAGATGATATCCTTTATAATGGTATCATGGATAATAGAAGGAAGTCTTGCGAACTTGGAAGTACTGATCTTGACCAGGATACATCAATGCATGCTAGTTATATACAATGGGAAATCCCAATTCTATATCTTGGGAGAATTACAAGTGTTGTGGGTGTGGATTTAAAATATATGATCTATAAAGAATAATTTAAATCCAAAAATAAAAGTATAATACATTGATTTAGGATGTATAAAATATTTAACTACTCTTAATGAAAGATGAAAATTCTTTTAAGACTCTGACAATATACTCGATGTTAACTTCTTCCCCTATAATGAAAACCCTATAGGGAAAGTTTTAGATGATAGTAATGATGAGAATGAGAGTAAGTCCAATATGATGGACATGAGGGCCTATATTTTATAAATATGAGTATATTACAACATCATCTATAAATCCTACACATTAATTCCAATTTATAAAACAACAACTGCTGACAAAATTCTTGGAAATGAGAATAGTGAAACAACCAGTGGTGCATCGATAACAAAAAAAATAAATATATTGAAATAAACCATTCCAAAATTAGGTTACCATCCTACAACTCCAACACTAAATTAACATTTAGGTATTCATTTTCTTTTATGTCTCTATATCCCAATGATATTTTTTCCCATAATGTATCCATGGTCATTGAGGATCTATCTCCATAGAAGGAATAATGGTGCATCAAAATGTCATAAAATAAGTTTTTAATCAATGTAACATATGGTAAATTAGACCATAAACTCCCTCATGCTTCCCAATAACATTTAATTAAAAATACAATACACAAAAAAAATATTGAATTGAGATAATCTTACTAAAGGCAATTTTCAGATGTTCTAGTTGAAGGGGTGTGTCTAGGAAAATAATTAAAGATAAAGGAACATGAAACATAATTCATTCCTAAAGTAGAACATATAAGTAATCCTTTATATTATATATACATGTTTTTACAACAATTTTAGCACAACTAGGATGTGGTGAATAAGATTTAGGATATATGGGTCACTCATCAAGGTGGTGTACATATTCCTCATATATTTAATTTGAAGGTCGCTTCCAAAATTTATATGAATAACAATATAATAAATGTTGATAAATAAATTATGGAGAAAAAATGATGATAAAAGTGACTAATAATAGAATTATTATTACAATATGGGTGAGGAATATATGGGACCCTAGGAATGTAGAATGAGTGATTAATCAATTCATCAATGAGGAGTGAGATAATGTCATTGACATTAGAGATGGAATATTGTGACTTCATAAAAGGTTGAATTTATTAATTATATATGAATTTGATATATTTAAACTTTTACAGGGAATATTATATGAGTTCATTAATATTATCCCATTAGTACACCACAGGAAGTACTCCAATTAGTAGCGTATCAGGTTTAGTGACTCTAGTGAAAGAAGAGACATCATCTGATCGTATGGAAATTTTTGAAGCATATGGATTATACATGTTAGGTATTTACCCAATATTTTGTTTTTATGAGTAATAAATAAAACCTAATAGCCTAATATATTTTAAATAAAATGAAAATTTGTTATCATACTAGCCAGATATATCCTCATGGGTAGATGGGGTTAGTCTTTGTATCCACTTTTTAGTGATCTTTTAAAAATATTTATATCATGCTAATTTATCATTGAAGTTTAATTTTTTTAAATAAGTTAACATATGATTAATGTGAATAAAAATAATAATATGGGTAAAATCATAGTTTTTTTACTCTTCCCATCACTTTTAGGATAAACTCAACTACTATAATGGAGATTCATGTGCCTCAGGTAGAATCCTCTACGATAGTTGATGAAACTTTTATGATTTATAGGTTATTGAATAGAAGGCTCCAGTAATTAAATAATATGATTTTGGGGGAATATGTGGGTCTCTTTTTGAAATTAGATAAGTTCTATAATCTCATGAGTATTCCCCAATTATAGTATAGGGAACAATGTCTATTACATATATAGATGCTCCCACTAACCAAGAAGAATATTTATTAGTTGTGTTGTTAATAATGATCCCATAAATTCGATGACAATTTTAATAATTTTTACCTTATGAAATTTTTAAAAAATTACTTTTAGTGAAACTCATGGTAGTATTTCAAAAATTTTCTTTCATCCATGTATGAGTTCAGTGACTTCATCAAAGAGTTTGATGGATGTAAGACTTATTTGCGTATTCTTACTCAGTTAATTTTCCACATTGAAAGATGACGCAATTTCCAATAATACACAAAATTATATCTCTTAAGTTCCATTAGGATAATATTACAAAGAGATATTAGGACCATCATGCCTCATTAAGTGTTCTACTCAATAACTCAGGAGCTTAAAATGCTATATCTATTTTAATAACCTAGGGATATCATTAGGTTTACTTTAGGGTCATATCATGGACACAAAAATAACTAAAATAACCATAATGGTAGAAATTGAGGATAATATCTCTAACTAAATAATATTTTAGGGGTAGGATACCCATGTTTTACCATATAATGAGAGAACCATTGTGAGTGAAGAAACTCACACCATACTAAATGAAAAAACAATGGTAGAGGGATAATTTTCATTTTCCATAATTACTACTGAAATAATGGTGTATGTAGATGTTATCACCCTAGAGGTTGGAGGTAAGAATCAATATTATAATTATCAATATTTAAATTTGGTGACCAATTTATACTTTAAATATCAATTGTATTATTTCTACCATAAGTAGTAGAGAAATAAGTTTATGAATATTCCATCATAGTATCTCAACCAATAAAGGTTGAAAAGATTAGGTCCAGTCAAGATTCAGCAGGCTCAAGAAGAACTGGACACATGGTAACTCTAATAAATATCTTCATATAGTATACCGTTATTTCTATAAGTGACTATGATTTAGATCCAAGGTTTTTTACCACCTATCATGCTTCGTAAAAGTAGGTATGAAAATTCATTCAGAATATAATTTATAAAACCCTAGTGGAGGTTCATCATAAAAATATATATAGGATTCACTAAATTTTTATTAGTCTAAGATATAATGTATTTAACTACATTGTTATTCATGTTATCATTAGAAGAATTATTCATGAGAAAGAGAGAAACATATTATTAAGGGCTATGTTGAAGTGTTAGTACCTAAGAAATATCTAAGATCCACTAATATAGGTACTAAGTTCATGATTTAATATATAAAAATTTATTAACAATTAAATAGATGGGTAAAATAAGATTCAAGATTAATTAAATGAAATAAAGATAAAAAGAAAAATATATAACATTCTTTAGACCACTACAGACCTATGTGTACGGTGAGAATACCACCACAAAAATTTATTATTAATAAAGGAAACAGCCAGATTACAAGGAATGAAAATAGAAAAGAACCAATGAAACTATATGTGGATCTTCCTAGACAAAACTCACATTACACGCAATCAAAAAATGGTACAACATAATAAATTTTAGCGAGAACTAAAAAAAGAAAATCATAAATACTTATTATAACACCAGTTTCAAATACCATAACTTATTAGAATCTCAAATTGATCTCAAGATATCAATTTATTCCATCTCATGAGAATGTCCTGCAATAAAGTTCTAGGATCTCTACTAAAACCTTAGACTAGTTTGGTGAAAATGAAGATAATCTTCTTCAACAGACTTTAGGAACCACGGATGGGATCTCTTCCTTTAACTAGTCTTTATATTTCTCTAAGAGAATTTCAAACATCCCTCATAAAACATTGAATAAATAATTTTAAACAAAGATCTATAAGGCTTAATAATTATGGCATACGGGGTGATGTCATGTCAGGTGGTGAATCTAGGATGAGGTCCATGAAGATGGACCTGAAGCGAGAAGTAGTTCAGCTATTAAAAAAATTGCCTTACCACAAAATGGATATACCCTAACATAACAATACATATATTTGATCTATGTATAAACCTTATGTGAAAAATATTACCCTCACATGACCTGGTGATAACTTTTCACAAGTAGGTAAAGACCCTTACACATACAATTAAAGAACCTTATGCAAGTAGGATTACCTTTACACAAACCTGTAAGTACCCTTTTATGAACTAGGGAGTAACATTACATATCATTTCATTACCCTTACATATTGGGGTGTTACCCTTATGCAATAGGCATGGTACCATTACACAAAGAGAGAAATACAAAAACACAACATGAGTACCCTTACACAAGTCAATAATAACCTTAAACAAGGATTATGTTACCCTTACACAATGGGTTACCTTAACTTGGGATTCAGGTGCAGGGTAAGAAAAAATATGACAATACACATTTTCAAATAAGAAATAGAGAATTGAATTTTCATGAAAAAAAGAGGTACATAAAACATAAAACCACATAAGAATACATATTAATTCAATTTTATTTCACCCAAAAAAAATCATATAGATTTTATAATTACATATTTCCCTTGTTAAATTGGTGACCTAATATGAAAATATTATGTCCATGGAACTCAAGGAAAGGGATCATTATGCTAAAGTGGTTGTGTAAAAATAGTGGCCAGCTAAGAATGAAAAAACCCTTCTAAACAACATCTATAAAGATTTGACCACAACCAAGGGGAGAATGGTGAAGCATAGAGACTTCTTGAAGAGTTCATAAAAGCTCAAGAAGTTGCTTCTATATAGTCATAGAGGTTACAAACTTTTGAATAAACTAAACTGGTATAATTTTCTAAGATTTAATAAGATATTTATGCTCTACGATGATCAATAAGATTCATGCATCATAAAAAATTCTTTGTAATTCATGTCACTTATTTTTTTTATTACATACCAATGAGAGAGTATAAACTCTGATGATCCTCCCTCATTTTTTTAATAAATGAGATAAATACATTTTTTAAATACATTTTTTATTTTTTATATATAACCATAAATTTATATGATCATTAATACATACTCTTAATAAATTATAAAAGTGTGAAAAGAGTAATATCATAGTTATAGAAACTACTTAAGCATTAAATGGAAATGGATTTGAGTTAATCTTAACTTCAAAATAATTATGTAAATGATGAAATTATTTGGTCAATAAAGTATCCTATAAAATATATTCTATTGGATGGGTATAGATGGGTTGGATACAAAGTAAATGCATCATCATCATAATTCATTGATAACTTGATAGATAAAATATAGGTAGGGTTTGATATCCTACTAGATAATTTTCTCTTAGAAAGATATAGGTAGGTTGGATATGCAACACTTGTTCGATTACGGTGATCAAAGGTTAGTCCATTTGAATATGAGTTAATGAATAACTCAGTAAAATCAGGATCATGAAGGTAGTTTTATATGGGTGAGTTAATGATCCAGAAGGATTCTAATACCCTGAAATGACATAATTGTGAATTTTATAAAAAACATCTAAATAAATATTTATGAGGAGTAGAAAGGTTCTCAAAAAAAATTCTAGTTCCATAAACCAAATAATCATATCCTAAATTTTTATATGGATATATTTTAATCCCTGTAGTATTTGTGTCCCCTCATTCTTAGTGTTATAAATTTTTATTAAGCCATGAATGGGAATACTTAGTGAGAAGAAAAATGGATATATTTAGGTCTCAATTTGTGGGTTTTTAACCTATAAAGTTTTCTCCATTTATTTTTGAATTATCTAAGTTTTTCCTAAGCTATAAAAGGAATATGGTTAGTTATTTGACTTGATTTTTTTACAGGATACCATATGCAGGTTTCCAAACTCATGGTTACCATGTCGCTTTTCTTTTTCAATATAATTTAATGTAATTAAGACCAAGGAGGGATGACGTTTAAGCTCATATATATTTGAAAAAAGTATCTAAAGTTTAATTTCATTCAGCTTTGACCAAAAGTTTTGAGGCATCCTATATGGGTATATGGCCAAGGCTGACCTGGTGCGAATTTAAGTGAAACCCAATGTTAATATAAGTAACCTCAAAAAAGAAGCATGAACATAATTTAGGGTCTTTGTGATTGGACCAAAGATTCCCATGGTTTATACACATGATATATAGAGAATTATGATGAATCCAAGGTCTATCCATCTGATACACATAATTATACAAATGTGAGTTGTGGTAAGGATGATATAGATGATTGAAAGTGAGAGTAATGTCAAAACCCAAGTAAAGGTTTAAGGACTAGAAGAATTTTGGAACCATTAAAAGTGGTATGAATATTGATGAAGATTATAAACTAAGTTGCATCGATTTGGAAATGAAAGAATTATAATTGATAGGTCAAGAAAACCATTAACCATATTAGTATTATGAGACTATTACCATAGTGTTAAAAAGTATATTGAGGATGATCATTGACCAGATTTGAATGGAAGGCCCCACTGTATTGTTGTTGAAGGAATTTGGGATTAGATGATATTCTCTCTAGAATAAAATCATTCCTCTGGTTAGTTATAAGTAGGTTATATATGTGGAATATATTTCATTACTAAGAATATGGGATCCTTTGAGATTAGATATACTCATTACTAGAAACCATGAAAGTTTTTTGGTAATTAAAATACTCAAGGTATGAAGTATGTATATGTAAATTGAATTTTTAAAAGTTAATTGGGATGATTTGAATTAAGGAATAGTGAACATGGATTATCATGAAGTATTGAAGGATAAGGGATGTAGGAGATAATTTAAAATTGAATTTGTAGTCGAGACCAAGAGAGGAGATCTAGATATCACTATGTAGCATGAAATAAGGAGAATCAATCCATATATAACATTTGGAAGAAAATACACCACCCTAGTATATTTTTAATATAAAAGGATTGATGTGGATAAACATAACATATACTAGTATAGTGGGGAGGATGGAAAATGGAATTGTTTCTAGGTTTGATATTATATATTCAAAAGTTACTATTTATCATGTGATAATATGAATGAATCCACATATAGTTCTTGGAAATGAGGTCTCTATGTAGATCATGCTCATGAATAAGGGAAAGTGAAATGGTTTTATTTTAATATAGGGTTATTTTAGGAAAATATGACATGTATTGGTAAGATCCAAATTCTTGGATTAAATTTATGTTTTCACACTTTATAGGGGATTCAAGATACATTATAAGGTTTCCCAATGTAAGGTTGATGTAGAGAAGGATATTTCCACAGTAAGAGGGTTTGGATAATGATTAAATATTTGTTTGAGTATAATATAGGAGGTCCATGAATCACTATATGTCCTATAATAATAGGAATAAAGCCACAAATATTTCATTCAAATGTTCTCTATGAAAATATGACTTATATATAGGAATGGAAAAGGAGATGGTATGATGGGTTGAGTTTGTGAGAAGAGAAAGGATGAAACTTGATGTTGATTGATAGTGGTCCTAAAACCTATGAAAAATGAGGGATATGTTGTAGGAGAAGAATTATGGATAGTCCTAGGGTATGTGGTCTAAGTGTCACTACGTATCCTATGAAAACAAGAATAATCCCATATGCGCTTCTTAGAAAGTGAAGGCATTATGTGATTTCCTAGTGTATGGATAACTAGGAAAACATGAATCTAATAAAGAGACCGAACCCTAAGAACTATATCTTAGATAATTATCTTATTTGAGGTGATATGTTTAGATAATATTGACCACTTTAAGTTTTTTTAATTTTCATACAATATGGACTACAGGATATGTAGTTAAGTTTCGTGTAGTAAAAAATTGGTTTTTTGTTTATATTCATACAAAAAGTAATCTTTTTCCATTCTTTTTTGGTTCATTTGAAAAGGATATTAAACCTTACGGTTTTAAGGAAATGTAACAAGAATTATTATGTCATGTAGGTTGACATCTTTGGAAAATGATAAATGGACCCTGTTTGGCTTTATGAAAAGTATTTAATGATAATACTTTTGTTTTTGGGAGGTATGATACACCCTCCATCCATTATAATTACTGATTTTTCTCCATTTTAGTAGAACTTTTATATAGTGAAAGGCCATTTTTTTCCTATTTTGGGGGATTCTTCCTATAATCAGTTTTCTCAGGGCCAATATAAATTCCCCTTATGCGAAGTATTGGAGGTGGATTTTCTTATTTAATTCTCATGCGATATAATTTTGGTGGATCTTAGGGTTATGTAAAGTGTGTAACATTTTCTCATCAAGTCATTCTAAAGTATCAAGTTAAATTTTGGATCATTATTATTTAGTTAGTCAACTAAAAATATATAAAATAATTAAATGAAACTGAATTTCAATGGTAAATATTATATCTATTCCATACACTTGAAAATATTGGGTTACATTAGTAAATTACGGGTAGTAGTATGATAATACTAGAAAGCATGAATAAGTTTCTCATTCAAAGAATTTTCATCCTTGTCCACCATTTTCTAAAGAATATTCAAGAAAATATTATTTAATGACTCTATCTATCTATTTGTAGTAGCATGATAGTGGGATGAATGATTGGACTAAATGTTATATTCCAAATACAACTTCTTCAACTCAGACACAATGAAATTGGTATCGTTGTCTATCAAAATTACATGAGGAACTCCAAATATTATAATGATATTTAACTTCACACAATTTATCATAGACTTTGTCCCAACTTCCTTTAAGGTTTCATATTCATCCCATTTGGAGAAGAAATCGGTAGTAGAAAGAATAAATTTAAATGGTCTGGTAGTGGATGTTATGTAGGTACCCATGAAATCTATCCCCAAAAGATAAAATGGATAGAAAAACATAGTAGTGTGAAAAAACATGGAGGGTTTATGGATTAAATTAGATTTAATATAATATATGTGATACCTTTTAGTGATTTCCATACAATCATACATCATTAGAGACTAAAAAAACACAAGTCCATTGATTTAGTGTAAGAGATAAATCCCTATTTGATGATCCTCTTAAGCACTAGTGTGGACTTCCTGCATGACTTTGAGGGTCTCTCCTCCATAGATGAATCCAAGAACTCCATAAAACCCTTATTTATAGAGAAAATTTGGGAAATTTTAACCAATTTATGGGAGAAAAACTATTTCTCCATGATGAATTTTCTTCTTTATGGCTTGATCTTGTAGAAAAACCACCATTCCAATGATATTCCAATATGAGATACATCCATATGTTTTTTGTATCATATAAAAATATGAGGAATCCCTTTTACCTATGGTGGTTTTTTGGTATAGAAAATTGTCTTGTCCTTATCTATATTTTCTAGTGTGGTGGTAAAATTATCCAATTTATCTGCTCAAGCATTGTGTGAGTGATGAATGTGAGACAATTCCAGTTCTAAAAGAAATTGTGACATTAAATCCTGATCATAATCAATTAGGGGTATCAACTCTATTTTCTTTATTAAAGTTTCCATTTCCTTTCTTGATTATAATTTCATAATCAACATTAATATGTAATCCTGAAACTTGTATCTAAAAGGACAACTCCAAACCAATGATGAGATCCTAGTACTTTTCCTCATTATTGGTATATCATTTATAGAGGAGTAAAGAGCAGGAAAATGTTACTTTACTAGATAAATGAAGAAAACCCCAATACTGGTCTTATTGAGTTTCATATCCTCTTTCATTTTCCCATTTTAGACTTTGGGATGCACTATCAAAATATAATTCTCCTGTCTGGGAATTTTCATGAACATAGAAAAATTATTTATTGGGGATTTCCATGTACAATATTTATTTTTCTATAAAATAATGTGATTCTTTAAAAATTTATAAATCTTATCCTTTGATCACATTTTGGGATACAAAAAAGGATGTTGAATTACTATAGGATTATAACCCATGTTGCTAAATATTCCCATAAATATTAGATAACTAATGATGTATTTGAGAATATATTTATAGGATATCATGTGGATCTCATGATGTTATATATAATGGATGAGCTTCTATACTATAAACCTTAGTTCAAGGAAACTATTATTAATATCAATGTATCGACTTTATACTTTTAGTGACATTCTACTAAGGTATTATATATATTATTCTTTTCCATATAATTTTCATTAAATGGATATCCCCAAGGGATCACTCTATTGTATCCACATATATGATAAGGGTTTTCCCTCCGCACATGGAATCAAAACTAGATGGTGTAGATGGTACTTCTTGAGATCATCAATTTGTTTAAAAAATATCCATCTCATTGATATGATTCTTATTTATTTATGAATTTTATAAAGTAAAAACATTTTTGAGATAATTTTATAATGAAATTACTTATATATGTGTGACTACCTTTAATTTATTTAACCTCTAAAGGATATCAGGGTGATGGAATATCATGTATTACCCTAGTTTTCTTAGGGTTTACTTTAATACCCCAATTATTGGCCATGAAACTGATAATGTTTTCTGATATCTCCTGGAACATGCATTTTCACAGGTTTATCTCCAAGGTATACTAAAAAAATTTGAAAACACTTACTCAAGGTAATCAAGGTGATTATGATTATAGTGGTACTTAAATACTAAAACATCTATATATAATTACACTATCTTAAATATAATATGCATAAAGATTCATTACATATAATTATTTTAAGTAGTTCCAACATTCTTTAAGATGAAGAGAATAACATTTTAGAAATATGTCCATTAGGGTTCACTAAAGGTAGTGGATTGTTTATCCATAAGATCCATTTATATTTTATTATATCTTAAGTACCCATCTATGAATTAGAGGTATTGAAACACTGTTATTTCATATATCATCATATCTGTGATTGGGACTAAGAATTCATCCTTTGTATAGTGACAGTTTAAATCCCTAAAATCAATACAGACTCTAATTTTATCATTTTTCATATTAATTAGGACATGGTTGGAAGGATACTTAAGATACTGTAAGTCACAAAAAAATCACCGTGATTAGTTTATCAACATCGACTTCTACCTTGGAATCATGAGTCTGATGCATTCTCCTCACTACCTATTTATAACCATGGTGGTTAATCAGTAAACCTAAGATGTTAACAACTACCTAGGGATATAACCCTATAATTTCCAAATATTTCCATGTGAATACAGCTTGGTATTACATACGTAATGTGATATATTCCTCCTCCTCTTCAGGATCCATGGCTACATTGATCACTGGGGGTAATGGGTTTTCCTTTTTACCCAAGTTTACCTACTTAAGTCCATAAATGGTGGTTGAAACACATTCCCTTAAATTTGGTGGGGCATAACTGAACTATTCTTCTCTAGACTCATCTTGGGTGAAATAGGGGCTAACCGCTTTAGATTAAATAGACAGCGAAGGGACTCCCTCATTTCTATTGATATCACACTCATTTGAAGAGTGTGAGAGCTTATAAAGTAAAATGATACCATGTGAATAGAGGTGAAGGTGTATACTCCATAAGTTTCTCTAAAGTAGTATATCTATAACTGATGAAAATTTTGAGGTTGTGTTAACTAAATATAAGTCAAGTCTATATTCGGGTATAGATTCTCAAAGGTAAGATTAATTTCTTGGGTTACATGGGAATATCATATTTTATTGATGGATGGTGGATTAAGAGAGACATTTTCTTATCTATCATACTAAATAATGATGATTTAATGATTTCCTCTAGTGGTTGGAATGATCTTGTTCTTTCCATGATCTAGAATTGTCACTTAAATGTTCTTGAGAGGGAGTAAAAAATATATATTTATATAATTCAATTGATTAATAATATCTTCTTCTTGTATATTAGGATTAGAAACATGTTTTGTATCACTAAAAATGGATAATTCTCCTCCCTTTTATATCACCTTGTATCGATTTGTCAATATTCATAAGACCAATGAGAGGTTTTTCACTATAGAGTAATAAAACATGACTATAAATAAATTATTTTATAAATTTTTGATGGATCAAGGGTATTTTTTCATGAATATATAAGCATTTTCTTCCTAATAATGTCTTGAAGATCATGTCTTGTTGAACAACCATAGACATAGAATTGGATACAAGGTCTCTAGATTGAGTTTTCAATATGATCTTTTAGAGTGGATTATATTTACTTTTTCTATACACCTTAATTGTCCAATTGGATGTTATTATATCATACATTGAATATCCCAAATGATGGAGAGTCTAGAACAAAATAATATTTATCCTCAAACCATTTTCTTTCGATACTTAATGAATGATGACATTGTTATGTTTTCCCGATACATATGGGGGTTTGATGTTCCCCTATGTGGTAGATTATCAATATTGATCTATGAAGGATATGATTCTATGGAATTAAGTGGAAACCATTTAATTGTGATATATTTTAGTATTATCTACTTCAGTCTAAAATTATTGAGGGCTTGAAATAGATTCAATTAGTTCCTCTGTATAGTTTTTGAACTAGTTCAAGAAATATATGATCAAAAGTATTGTTGTGGAGAGATAGAGATGATTTAATATTTCATACTTATATACTATAGGTCAAGGACTTCAATCATATAGTTATTTCCTAACCTAAGTCCTTATAGACTGAAATTGCTATGAAGATTATCTACTACCTAAGTTAGAATTTGGGGGTATTTTTTCTTCCTGGTTAGGTTGAGTAGGCTTTCCCATATCCTATGACTGGATAGGTTGTAATTTCTTCTCCAATATATACACTATCATTATAAGGATGGAATGATTCCTAGTGGATTTAGGATCATATCGATGCTCTTGTTGAGTTCATTAAAGTTCAAGACTCCTAGTTTCATCTGCTTGTATCATTTTGGTAGGAATAACCCTAGAACCGAGGGTCAACCAAAATCATATCTTCCTCTACCTCTATAGTCTCATTCACTTCTACATATGTGTAATGATACTTAATAATTTTCTTCTATGTCATCGAATGGGTTTGATAGAAGGAAAGAATTGATAGAACTATATAGTGATTCTTCATTGGAGTAAAATCTTGTTTCGAAGGGAAGATTTTATCCTTCTAATGATGGGTGTGAGAAATATAAGAGGGTTTGAACTGGATTAGGTTACCATATGGGTTAATCTTCTTAGGAATTGTTTCAATGGAGGTGGTTTTACTAACTTTTGGAATAATGTAAGGTAAATAATGACATTACAAAAGTTTTAGAGGGAATTAAGTTCTTGATTGGATGATTTAGTCATGCACTAATGATTTCATGTTCATGGTAGATCAACTCCTATTGTAAAAAAATTTCACATTCATGTTTGGGAATTTCTAATATTCTCCTTCTTCTTTAGTTAGAGTAATAGAAACCTAAATCACATGTGTTATAGGATTATCTAGTTTTATATATTTTTTATCTTTAATTATTTGAGTTAAGTCTTTGAATATGAATAAATGTTGTATTTTATTCCCTAATATACAATGATAGGGGGGAATAATTTGATTGATTATTTAACCTTTCACAAAAGGCTTCCTAATATTTGAGATTGTTAATAAGTTTATCTTTATGTAATTAATGAAATAAACTAGTATTTTCTCATTTTATAAGTAATAGAATTTATTCTTTATATTTTCAATGTTTTTATGGTTTTAATCATTATTTTCATCCTATTTTTTTAGTAGAACACTAAAATTACTTATATTAATTCTTAAGAGGAGTAATAGTGTTATATTTTATAAGTAAAAGGGTTGGAACTTTCATAGGTTTTTATTTGAGAGTGACAATCATGATTTCTTCTTTTCCAAATTTCTTCCCCGATGTCAATGATATCGGCTGATATTTTGAATAAAAACAACAAGGGGAATCTTTTAACTGTTGTTCTACTAGAAACAAATTTAAAAAAATTCTAGGATATTTCAAATTAATGATATTTTTTTTCAACTCTTCTTGGAGGTTCTATATACATACCTCAATAAACTTCTCTTATAAGAGTTTCATATCTAGGGAATAGGTTAAATCATTCCCCTATAAATAGATTATATAGCCCTCTCATTTTCATTTTTTTTAGTTTTAAAGGTTATTAATCATAATCTTACTAAAAATAAAGATAAATAGATAAATGATATTAAATTAGTGATCTTTATAACTAATAATAGATCTAGTATAAATATTTATATACCAGCAATCCCACAAAATTCTATATGTCTCTTGTTTCTCTGGTGTCCCCAACATTATTCCACACTATGACATACGGTGCATAATGTTCTATTTTTGATTGCCTATTTAATTTTAAATTGATATGATTGGATTTATAAATTTATGTGAAGTAGGAGTAAAATATACTTATTTATAGTATGGTATCCAATTTGGTGTAACTAGTGCACACTAACCTTCTATTGACTCTTTCTGGGTAATAAGAGACTCAAGAAGATCTTTTAGTATCACCACTTGAGATAACCTTTAATAAATGATACTTATATGAGATTGATATTTATTTATTGGTGAAACATATAGTAGATAACATGCATCAGCTAACCGAGTATGACTTTATTGAAGTAGTGGTTTTTTCCCTAGTGAAGAAACTTTATAATGATCAAATGAATCCAAAATTAGATGTAAAAGTTAATTTGGTCTTAGGTTGAACAAAAGGATCACCTATAAAAAATCGGTTTAGAAATATCCTCTAAATAAAAAATTTATACTATATGAGTCATGAATTTTTCATCTTGATATTTTCACTAAGTAGGTGTGTTTCATTTGAGAAAATCAACATTAATTTGTATAAATTTTATAATTTTATCTTCATATATGGTGATTATGTTCTCATTATAAATAATCATAATTTCTTTAAGTGGTAGTTGGTTTGTGGATGTTTCCAAAACTTTCTACTTTTCCATGATATTAGCTCTCTAAGTGGAAGGTAATTAGATGTTAAGAGGAACACCCAGATCATGGGTTTGCCTTTGATTTCAAGTATGAACGCCTTCTTCTCACACATCCATACAAATGATATTATAAGTATATTTATCTTATTTTTTTGTCTATTATCATAAATTTCATGATATATAACATCTATGGGGCTATATTAACAAAATTTATTGGTGAAAATTTTATGTAATGAACCAAATCTTAATATGCATCAGAGTAATTTGGATCTTTGTCAGCATCATAATATAATTTAAGGTATAAATCATAATCCACTTATTATTTTTTATTTTCAAGAATATATTTTTTATATTTGGACTATGAAAGGATTTCAAATATCATTCTAATGATCCTATTGAAATAATGTGGGAGGATTTTGTGGATAGTGGTTTTATGTGAATCTCCTATAATATCCACCAATCGTGATTTTGATGAATAAGGTGAGTCGTGAATTTTCAAGGGAATTATATATAGAGGGATTTATAATGGGATTTCTATAAATTTTGAGAACAATAAGATCCATAAATGAGGTGGTAATAATTCATCCATCCCAATAGGTTAGGTATTTCATATTTTTTTCAACAATAGTTGCATCCTTTGGTATAATTAATGGTTCCTAGGGTGATGGAGAGGGTAAAAATTATCCCAGCCCTATAGGTTGGGGTTTTATCTATGTTATTGCTTCAATTGTTAGTACATTCCTCTTATCATTTAAATCTCATATCCAGACATGAGTTGTGTTTATTATAATATTTGTATATTCTATGAAATAAATATATTCCCCTAATAGAAGCTATGCTTTCATAGAGTTTTCTCATATAATGTTTTCCACTTGCTTCACTTTTTATGAAACTTGAGGTAGGAACCACTCAATCACTCACTCTTATTGAGTGTATTTATTTTACACCCTTATAGTGGTGGGGTTTCATTGGATCTACTAACTTGCATACCCAACTCTCAAGTCTAGGGCATGACATGAGGTGATGACATTGCATGCCTTCTTATTAGGATAACCTTATTTCCCATTGAGCGGGGAGAAATGAAGCACCCCAAAATCACCCCAACCTCTGATTTGTACATGGGGGAAGCCTCTTAGATGATTTTGAAAAGAATATTAATGAAATTAAAATAGTATTATAGGAGGTTCCTTCATTGTTTGATTAATTTGGGGTTCCATGACACTAGTTGGGTGACCCGATCAATATGGAGGCCCTATTTATCTAATATCTTGAGATGGTTGACATATCCTTTATAAGGATGGTATTGATATTTGAGATTATGAAATGGGATAAATAAGTTATATGAAATATGTGACACATATACCTATTTATATATCTTTATAATAATATATCGGCAGATGTCCATAGGTGGGAATATGGTTGGTATCTTGTTTTCAGTTAGTAACTTCCATGTAATTTTGGAACCCTCTTCATCTTCATCAAGTACTAATTTTCCCTTCTATAAAGGTCATTTTCCCACCACTATACTGATTAATGAGGATTCATTCTGAGTTTATTCATATTCCTCTATGTTTTTAAAACCTGGTACAGGGATAGAAGAATATCATTATTTCTTCTCACCAATTAATTGTGATAAATCTCCTAAATTTAATGGTGGAGTTCATGGTGTGGTTGACCTTGAATATACAAGAACCTCTCGGTAAGAATAATAATTTGAAATTAATTTGAAATGGGAAGGACCTTCATTATAAGGGTATGTATCTTCAAAAGGATGAAATTCATGGAAAATAATATGGTAATACCTCTATGTTTGTTTATTTTTTCATCATAAACATAGAAAGGATCTCCATGTTGTTTTATTTCATGATCACCATCAGGAGAACCTTCATGGTTGTAAAAAAATTATTATAGTATGGGGAGGACCTTTGTGTTGATTTACTACTTCATCATGGGGAGGAACTTTGTCTCAGCCTCCCTAGGGAGGATTTCAACAGTTATTGACTATTGATTAGTTAACAATGGGAAGAAAAATCTTATTTCTGACTGTTGTTTTGTGGGGAATGCCTCTAAAAATATCACCATATATAAGACCTTCGTGTTTTCTAGATTGAGCTTCACTATTAGAAGGTACTCCATTGTAAGTATTTATATTGATATTGGGATGAATTTTATGATGAAGACTCTAGGGTGTACCTCTAGAGTTACCATTTTTGTGATTAATTGTAAGGAGGGTCTACATGAATGTTGATTTTTTGGGGTTACTAGGGGTAGGAACATCATAGTTTATACCCATGTTTTTATAGGGTTGACCATCATGATTTTTAATTTGGGGAGGAACTCCAAAATTTCTTGATATGTAATTACAGGGAGGACTTCTATAAGATTTATAGTTTTATCTCAGTAAAATGGGGTCAATTGGGGTAGTTGATTTTTCCCACCTCAATAGGATCTGATTTTTTCTTACAATTGTGACCTAGAATCATCACTTAGTTATTATTATGATACATTTATTAGCATCAATGATTGTGGTAGATTAAAATATAGGGAAATTTTTATAGGCCTTGTTGGTATATGGCCTATGGTAGGCCCTTCTCATTGGTTCCTTAAACAGAATAGTAGGAAAATTCAACATACTCTATGGCCTCCTGAGGGATAGAGGTTGAATATAGATTTCAATGACCATGGATGGTAGGAGACTTTTTTAGGTGGATCCTGGTTGGTCATTGGGATATTGGGAACATCCTCCTCTACCTCTCTAAGATATGGAAGATGTATTGCCCATATTTAAGGATAGGATCCCAAAGTTGTTTCAAGTGGTGATGGAGGACACCTGTCCTATATTTTCTTTTATAGGCATGATGATTGTCATGGATTCATATCCTTAGTACTATAATGGGTTTTCTCTAGTATTGGAATGATTCCATTATGTGGGTACATATATACCTTGGAATTGAAATATTTTCATTGAAGGTATTGGTTTGGTGAAACTATTTTTCGGGACTATGGGGTCATGGTATTCATTCTAGTAGAAGTTTATTTCTAAGGTTCCATTGGAAAGTGATGTGTTTCCACTCTATTTTCTTCTTGTTTCCTCTATCCTATCTAGGTTTCATGGTTATTTTAGGTGTGTTTGTAGAGAGTTCAACTTGGATGTTGTGGGAGAATGTAATTTGAGATAACACTAATGAGTGAACCCATTAGTGTAGTATCATAAGTAAGGATGCATGATTAATTGATATATTTAATAAGTAAATTATTTTACATCAATTTTACCATTTTTCAACATTTCATTTATGTGTTATTATGGCACCACTTTCTAAAGGTAGGAAACTACTAATATGAGTTAATAGTTCATAGGGTGTTGTGCATTTAAATAGATAGGATGGGAGGTCAACTCATTTTATTGAATATATTTTTTCCTTTTCTAGGAATCTACCATATATTTCATACATGTTAATTAAATACCTCTCAATAATAATACTTATTATCCTCATTATGAATGTGATTGATTAGTATTATGAATTTAGTAAGAGCATATTTGAGAGGTTCTCTATCTTTCCCACAATGGTTGATTATGTTATGGATTAAAGTCACATAGGTAGGAACTATATAATTTATTACCATCCAGGGAGGTGGGAGGTTTTGTGTAGTTGGGATCAAGCCCATGAAAGGAACATCCAACATAACCTTATAAATGTTATCATAACCCACATAGTTTAGTTCTATTTAATGAGGCATACCATACCTTCAAAATTTATATGATAAGGACCACATTGGTTCCTATTAAGGTTATACATCTATGACCAATGGTGTCATGTAGTTTATGGTCATACAAATAATACCATTATTGATCGGTTTAAGGTCATATAGAATAAATTAATATTCGTGAGTGCCAAGGAATGGTTTTTTGTGGGACTTATGCATGATATTCCCTTTACGGTTTCACAATATTAGTTTTTCAAGTGAGTGTAGGTTAAATATTACACTAGGTTGGTGTCCCTTTTGGGTTGATGCTTACATAGGATCATAGACCCACTATAATCATCTCTTATATATTAGCTACTAGACCAAAGGGAAGGATTATTGAATGTATAGATGATATGAATAAGTTAGAGTATAGTCCCTTCTTACACTGAATTAGCAGCATGTTGGACCTTTAAATCAGTGATTGGACCCAAGGAGGCAGATTCAATTCTTGAGATCTGTATCAAATGGTTTAGATTAACTTGAATGAATATCTATGGCCAGGAAAAGTTCCACCAATTAACTAAGGATAATGATCCCCATTGTCAATGGAATGCATTATAATCTATACACTAAGGATCTCATCAGTTAGGGAGGACTCTAGTGGGAGATCTATTATATAATTTTTGATACCTTATATTAAAGGAATACATTATTGAAAGGGGGAACACAAATGTATGCAATGAAATAATCATGTATATCAAGATGTCATAGAGTAAACAAGGATGAAGTAGAATTTACAAGGGATCGACCAAGGTGGTGTGGTACTAATAAGGTCTTTTGGGTTTCTCATATGAATGGGTTGAACTTATCCTTGGAAGATGTTGAGGATATGTAGTATACACAGATTTATATATGGAGGTTGGGTGTGACTCTACTTTCATTCAATACTATCCATTATTTATTTTGAAGAGACTTGGGTACCATGGGGTAGAAACAGAATGTGTGGGCTCAAATACAGATCTTGGAAACAGTAGTTCATGAGTGAGCCTTTAAAGGGTGAATTGGCACCCTAGTAGGGGGATATAGGTAGTTACATGAATTTTCACCCTTCTTTCCATAGGGGTTCTTCTTGGAGGGGTCATTCACCCTAGTCTTACTATGATATAGATGAAGTGGTATTTTTTTAAATAATTTAGGCATAAAAACCTTCACATGACACAAATACTCTCACTTTATATTTTTTTCTCCTAGTTTTTGAATTATAACGCCACTTAAGGGTTATTTTAGAGGATTGGGTGTGCGGGTAGGAACTTATATAACTCTCAACTTGAACCTGTGGCTTATGGTATTAACCATGTGTCACATGTACACCCATTATTCCTTGAAATGGGAGTCCTAAGGGAATTTTCATAGGAAAATAAATGTCAAGTGTTTGAGCCACTATGTTAATCACTTGTAACCACATTGATCACCCAACTGTAGGTTTGTGAACACAAGGAAATAATTTTTAAGGGAATCAAAAACATTAATTATATTGGTTAGGGTTTGTGACCATAGTTCTTAAATCTAGGGCTTGGAGTCACATGCACTATTGGTGTGGGTTTGAGGTTGCACCATAAGAGGGTGGGGTTCAAAGATGTAGCCATCATTGGTGCGGGAAAAGGATGATAGTACATAAAGGTAGGGAATGAGACCACATACATTTTTAGTGTTACATAGGAATGGATCATGTCTCACCAAGTTGGGTGCAAGGAGGCCAAGTGCTTGGTATTTTTCCTCCCATTTGAAAATTTTTAATTCTTACTTATTGGTTTAGGTCTAAATTACAGTTCCAAAAAGAATATGCATAGTATAATATTCCCTAAAAATGTGTAAGGGACCATTTAAAGTAACCCCTACTAGATGAAACATTATTTTCCCCCAATTTATAATTTCCTATATTGATCCACTATCATAAAAAACTATATCTAGTTTTCATACAAGAAAAATATCTGTATTATTATTATAATCATTAGAAAGTCAGTTGGAACGTGTGAATTAAATATATATCCTAACAAAATCAATTAGTGGTAATGAGGAAGGGTTAACTATGTTATAAATTAAATTGAAATATGTGAATTGAATTTTGGGTCTTAAATAATAAAAATACACCAGGTGTTTGGTTTCCAAGTGACCATCCATGATGAATCATTACTTAAAATTGGGGATAAAGTTTAAAAAGTTATATTACTCTTCCTTAAAACAAAAATTATAAATATGTAGTATAGTTTAGGTCCAAGGTTAAACCCATAGTGACCAGTGATCCCTAGAATTAATCATTTGAATCCAAAGTTATTATCTAGATTCAAATGATTAGAAGAAATCTAAGATAATTTAAATTAATAGTGAATGGTGAAAGTGTAATGGGAATTTTTAAATAAAAGACCATGAGATAAAGAATAATATAAAATATTTTATAGATATTCATGAGTTTATCATAATTGGATGTAAAAATCCTTGGTTTTAGTATTTTTTGGAATTAATAAAATAATCATTACATATGGAAAAGAACATTTATTTATTAAATAATAAAGAGATCTAAACCCATATTTAAATATAGAAAATAAAATTCACTCCATGATCAAGAAGGAATTAAACAAATTAGTTTAAGAATTAAAATGGTGAATAGATATAAAAATTATTTAATGAAATAAACCAAAAAATACCATTAAAAACAATAGAACATCAATATTCAATTAACCTACATTACAAATCTCATCAAAAAGCAATTACCCACACATGTTTTCAAAAGAAAAAAATAATTGATCTATTTTAGATTTGATAAAGGTTTCTAAAATAATATATATGAAAAACAATATTTCATAAAACATTCTAATAATCTAGATAATTACTCCTACAATTCAATGATTAAATAATCCAATGATGTCGAATTTTAGTAGTATCCTCCTTTATATAGAAAATTCACCTTAAATATTGTTATATATCCTATATAGGAAAAGAAGGTGCGGGACCAGTCTATTCATAGCTCCCCAAATTTTATTATAAAAAAAAGAAAACAAGATAGGGGTGGGGTCAAACAACCCACACCCAAAAAGAGAGTCACATCCAAACAACCCAAAACCAAACACTACATGTAAAAGGGGTCGACAGCACCACCATAACCAAAATCAAAACTTGCACCATCATTCATTGTCTCCCATCCAGACTCCATGTCTTCATGTTGCTTGAAGAGTGAAAAATACATTTCCTTGAGTATTTGTTTCTCTAAATAACTTAGATCTTGAGAAGAGAACTTGTCAACCCACCCTCGCATGGTATCATTCACATTATTTTTAGTGGCCTTATAAGAGGCCCTGGTAACCATGGGTTTTAGAAAAGTGGAGTAATCCCTCCTTGGCCTCCTCTTTGGGGGAATAGATGATGTCCTTAAGCACATTCTCCTTTCCATTCAACATGCCATCATTGGTCGTGCCCACAGCCTCAATTCTGTTGTCTCCATCCTTTCTGTCATCATCAACAATGACATCCTCCCAACTTCACTTCTTGACCTTCAATGTATGTCCTTCATTTGCAGGGTCCCCATCACCTAGGGCACTGGGCTGCACAATGTCACATCCCATGAACTAGGGCCTCACGTTGATGTCCTCTAGGGTGATATCCCCTAGAACCAAACAACACCTCTCCTCATACCCATTAATGGTATTTTGACTCAGATTTTGTCAATCCTTCCTAGTGGAGATAATCATCTAGAAATCCTACACCTATGGAATCTTTTATAGATGCTTCATTGGAACAAGAGGATCAGTAGGGACACCATCAAACACCTCCACCTCAATCTGCCTACTCAAACTCCCCTGGAAAGAAGACTGCTCCACCTAACCATCATCAAGAACAAAAATTTCATTCAGACTAGGCTTAAAATCCTCATACCCATCACAAGAGTCCTGAGCCGGAGGTAGGACCTACACCTCAGTCTGCTAAATCCCATCACAACTTTGCACAAGCACATGCACTGCACTCGTCTCTTGCTTAACAAGATCACTCTTCAAATTTCCAGTACATAAAATAGGAACATAAATACATAATATCAAATAATTATCCAACATTAAATCTGCTTCAATAGCAGTTTGGGACACTTTTATTTCACCACAAATTAACGGAGACATCACCTGCACCTCATCATGCACCTGTCCTATAACGACCCAAACTTTCATTAATGAAAATTTCTCTTGATCTAATTAAATGTCTTATTATGTAAAATGGTTATATGCACTTCCTTGGTTTTTTTTTGTATTTTAAAATATCATTAATAATTATGACCATTTCTAATATAGTCATTGAATAGTGATCACATCATTAGTATAAATATAGGGATTTAACAAATCCAATTTACTCAGATAAAGGAAGTGATGGACTCATACAGTAGAATTTCCCCATACGAAGCCCATTTTTCAGAGCTTGGAAAGGACGTGGTTTCATTAGGATTCTTTCTTGACTAATCCTAGTCCTAGATTCAACATGTTAAGCTTGAACGGAACCATCTACAGAAGAAGTGGAAGTTGATAGAGATTACCACACGTGCAATGTTATCTGAGCCACCCCAAGAGTCTATCACCATTGTGAACCTTACCCTTAGGTATTATGTGGTTGTTTTAAGGGGTTATGTAACAAATCCCTAGAACTATTATTATGTGAATTGTATAGAATAAATAATATATATTCATTTTTATTATTTTTACGTTGTAAATAGTTTTTAACGAAAAAATAGTATTTTTTTAGTTAGTATTCAATTAAGAAATCTATTTTTAGGAATTAATTGATTTTTGAATATTTAAATAAAATATTATTATCACTAAATTACTTTTTATTAAATATAAATTATCGTATAATTTTTATAAATGCAATTGTAATTTTTATTAAGACTTGAAAGCTATTTTTGTCAAAACCCGTGAAATTTTTATAAATGTCAGTTTTTATTTTAAAAGTAAAAATTAACATATTTAGAAAATTATTTAGATAAAATTAATATTATTTTTGGAATCAGGATGTCAAAATTATCCAATGGTTAATTTTTCATAATTTCCTGAGATAGTCAAATTTTTGGGTAAAAATTACCGTTTAAATATATAATGTGTTTTATGACATCATAATGACCCAATAGTGATGTAATAAAATACTATTAATGGGATTTTAGTCCAATATATGTTTTACCATTAAAATAATTTGATTTTAG
This sequence comes from Viscum album, assembly GCA_963277665.1. NCBI lineage: Eukaryota > Viridiplantae > Streptophyta > Magnoliopsida > Santalales > Viscaceae > Viscum > Viscum album. The sequence continues at coordinate 740,078,770 of OY728167.1, read as the reverse complement.
GTTTTATTTATTTATTTTAAAAATCCTTAGTGGACCCTCTATGACTTATAAAACATTATATCTTTTTAAATTGTTTTCCTTGAGTGTGTGACTCACCTCCACACACGCAAGCCTAATGTTTTAAGAATTTATGCCATTGGAATTATAAAATAATGATTTCCACTCCACTTTTTCAAAAACCATGGGAAAAACCATGGTATGGTTTGTGTTTTTGAGTAGTTTCATGTGTAGAGTCCAAAACCTAAATAATAAAGAATTCCCTATTTTTCCTATATAAACCCTCCCAGGCTCCCACTTCCTCTTCACTAAAATCCTTTGTAGTTCTTCCAACCTCTTACCTTATCTATATATAGTCCTCCCAAGGTTCCCCAATCTCCCAAGAATCCTCTCTCAATCCTCTACCAGTCCTTGAGGATCACACTTCCAAGTAAGGGATTTCTTCATTTATTATTTTTTTTCAAATTTTATTAAGTTGTTATACTCTTTTTCTTTAAATTAAAAATGTTGGGGTATGATTTATCACCTCACCCATACTTCCCTAATTATGTTTTAATGATGGTATACCTCTTTCTTTCTCATCAATTCTGCCCATGTACTCCTGTTACCATGCTGAAATTTTGTAAGGAATTTCTCACTTCTCATTTACATTCAAGAAATTATTTTGTATTATGATTATAAATTCCATTACATATGTTGGGACATGTATCTATATGATCCCATTAATTTACATTTCATGTAAATATTATGAGATAACCCTTTATCTCTCATCAACTATTTTTATGAATTCTTACGTCATGTCCTTATGTTGCTGAAATTGCACCACGATTTTCCAAGCCAAAGTCATTATATAGTGAATATCATGCCCATTTATCTATCAAGGGTATTCACATTTATTCACATTTAATTATTGATTATATAGTTTCATGTATGAATTCCACATTACTTTATTGTGGAATAAATGATGATGTTTAATGAACCCATGTTATATGATCCATGTGGCACGCTTATGCATGAAATAAAATGATTAAGAAGGGTGCGCCCTAATAGCGCTCCAATGCATTGGGTAAAGATTAGTATCATGATACGTCAAGTGAGGTTTTACTCATTCTAATTCAAGTTAAATGAGTTTTTACTCATGCTCCATGTGCAATGAGCCTTGTCTCATTCTAATATCATGTTAAATACTGTTTCCACATTTCCATGTTATGATAGTCATGCTATAATGTGCCTTTATGTACATGTTTCTCTTGCGCTCTATTGATATGATTATTGCATAACATGTACTTTATTATTCATGTTATGAATTTTTTACTCCCTTACTGAGCTTTATAGATCACCCTTTTCTTATGAATTTCCTCATGTTATCCCATGCAATGCTAAGTTTGAAGGAATGTGTGGGGTCATGTAAAAGAAGTTTTCAATAAAGATGTGTATTTGATGTTTTAAGTTGTTATGTAATGTTCCTAAGCCCCAAAGACACTAGTCCTATCGATCATATAGGTTTTATCAAGTGAATGTTTTATGTAATAAATCATTTTTATGCATGTAATAAAGAGCAGGGTTGTTATATGTCCAGCACACCTTGCATGCTCAACATCATTAGTTGGAAGAAAGTGACCAGTCTCCTCAGTATCCATTCCTTCAAAGCGGTTGAAGGTTGAAACGTCATAATTCCTCTACTTCAAACTTTCATTATAATGTTTTGGTATCCCATCAGAAGCAATATCCACCCCCTATGAGGCCTCAAAATGAACTGAGGCCCCCACCAGAGATGGAGAGCTCGGCCTTAAGGAGGCCACATCCCCATAGGCACCACCAGCCTCCTCATTCATGATGCCCTCCTTAGAAACCCCTACTGTATCCCTACTTTGAGAAGCATCGGCATCCGAATACTTCAATTTTCTCAAGAGATTTGAAATGTCACTCACCTTAGGCTTCGATTGTAACTGAGCTATATCCGATATATTCTCTCCTTTAATTTGGAATTAAAATAGACTTAACATTTTATTTTAAAAACCAAGTGTAATGCTTCACATATCTCCCCAAAAGTTATATCCATTTTTCCTTAATAATATAGATTTAAAATATATAAATATATAGAGATTCATAAAATAATAGACAACCATTAAACACCATGAGATTTTGATATATTGTTTACTTAACATCCTTCCAAAACCATTTCTATTTTATAATCCAATACATCATTGTCATTATGTATCCTAGAATCAAAATATATATCTAGTATCCATGAAAATTTTTCTATCTTTTCTCTCATGGTTCTAATCTCTATATCTTTAACATGAAATATTCATCTTCAAAAGAAAAAATAGTAATTATAATCTCTATACTCAACCATGATAAAATACATTCCAGCCATGGATGATACCATAGTACCCTAATTCAAGATTCAAAATCAACTAAAACTACTAAACCATGATATAGTAGTCCACATTTCATTTTACAAAATCCCTATCCACCAGGACCAAAACCAACCATGAATATAGTTTCGTATGAACTCACTATTTTCTCTTCCTCGTGAAAGGACCATGTCATGGTATCCTAAATTAAAAGACTTGGTTTCCTCTATATCTCTTCACTTTCTTATAAATACCCAAAACTCTTTCATAAGTATAATCCTACCATAAAACATAAAACACATAAAATTAATAATAATTAACTTATTTTTAAATGCAATTATTAATATAAAAACTTTTATAAATCAATTCTATTAAAGTCCAATGTATGTAATATTTTGTTTTCCTTAAGTATAGATCACCACATAATCATAAAAAAATCCATCATATACATGGTTGAAACATTATTATCAATAAAATAAAATAGTTATAAATTAGAAATAAACTATTAAACATCATATGAAATTAACTTTTCATGTTTTCACTTTTCAAGAAAGTCAATTAAAAATATATGTTACATTCCCCATTCAATTAATGACACTTATATTCCCTTAATTTTTTACTTATGTACTCTTTTTATCTATATTACTAGATTTTTATTTCCCATGTCAATAAAAAATTATTTAATTATATTTATTCCCAATTTCCTTGTACATGCATCCTAACCATTGGTTTGAAGTTTTTATAAATATCAATATTTAAATACAACACCAATATTAATAAAAATTAATCTTGAAAAATATTTTATAAATCTAAGGGTTGGTAGGTATTGATGTAAAAATTCATAAGTCTCAAAGAGGTGTCCTAACTCTTAAGTAAATCATGTGATATAAAATCCAAATTAAAAGAAAAACTCTTTATTCTACTCTTTTTATTTTTTAAGTGTTATCACTCGTAACAACACTTTTTCCTTATCTCAAAGGCTCACAAATAATTATAATAAAATAATTGAAATATTATATCTTTAATCAAAATATTTTTAAATTTTAAATTTTTTAGAGGGTATTTATGAAATAATAATGAAAAATAATCTTATAAAACCTTTATTCTACAACTAATTATAACAATTCAAAATATCTCTTTTTTAATGTGTAAATACTATCATGTTTAAACCTCATAGATTCAAACCTTAAAATTATTTTAGAAATTTCATTTTATAAATCATCCAATCTTTAAAAATCATGGTTAATGAAATAAATATTCACATGTATATTTTTACTCATATCCTTAACATCTTACACGTTAAAAATAAACAAAAGTTACTTTTAAAACAAGGTAATAAAATATTCCTAAGAAACTATTTGTATTGTAGATAAAAAATATAGTATAAAACATATTTGTGGTATGAAATTTTAAAATCCTAAAAATTATAAATATATATATATAGTAAATTTTAATATATTAAGAATTTAAAACAAAACTAACCTATCCACTAAAGCTCATCCTTTTTATCTCTTCCACTTTATGTTCCTTCCCCCATCATCATATTGGACCTACAAAATCGAAATACACAACTGAAAGTACACAATCAATTATTTTAAATAATAAAATGTTAAGGGTGATTAAATTTTCTATTAATAAATCAATCCTAAAGAAATTTCTAAAAAATAATTCTTTTAAAAAAAATGAATTCAAATCCCTTAACCACTTTGATTAATGTATTTTTTCTAGACATTAACATACTATGTCTTGTGATAGAATAATGAAAAGAATTTACCTAATCCAGATCAATCAATGGTCTAAGCTGAGGTTCCCCCACATAGATGGTCCTTATTATCTTCAATAAAATAATATTTACCATCCCTTTAGGTATAAAATTTAATATTTCCAAAGGAATAATCCACTAATATTTATTTAAAATTAAAAAATCAAATATTAATTCATGAACTAACTAAAATTGTAATCCCTATCTTATCTCTCTAATCATAATAGTTTTTATAACTTCCCTTATCCTTTCAGTATTCCCACTTTTCTTATTTTTTTCATTAATTTATCCATTTTCATACATCCTTAAATATCTTCCTTATTCCATTTCATCAATAGCAGAAACATCCTTTAATTACAACATGTTTTCCTTAATCAAGTCATCTTTGTATTCATAAAAAATATTTCATCACTTGATGAATATTGAAATTGAATTTCTAACCAACAACTAATGAATTTATCACCCAACTATTAACATTAATTTAGAACCTTCCAATTTCCACAAATCTCCTTCCAAGTATAAGAAGTGTTTTCTCTTCATCCATCTTAAGAAAATGAAAATCCTTCAGAAAGTAAAATTCCCCCACTCTAACTAAAACATATTCAATAAAACCTTATGGATATCACACCATTTGGTCCACAAATTAAAGGGAAACCTTTTTTGGGATACATCTCCTCAAATTCCAATATTTTAATTATTGAGTATGATATTATGTTTACACTCATAACTAAAACACACAGAGGAATTCCAAACTCATAAAATCCATTATTAAAGGGGATTGAAAAACAAAATATATCTTATTAATTCTTTGAAATACCCTTTAACACCATAAAATAACATTAATATATTAGTGTTACTCTACCGATCTCCTCAAGATTTATATTATTTAAATTCAATACCCTAATTAAATTTTCATATGTGGGCATGTTTTTTATATCTTATACAAAGGGAATGCTAATAAAAATTTGTTTAAAAATTTCTAGAATCATACATCTTTATTTATATTTTCTACTTTTCTAATCCTTTTTAGTATGGTTGTGATGTTTTGTAATGTGGTGGGAATTATTTTATAAATTATTTTTTAAAATTATTTTTCTTTATGCTTCCCTATTTCTTTCTATTTTCTATCTTTATTTTTTTTATTTTTAGATTTAATTATCCTTGTTTCAATACCTTTTCCCATGATTTTTTAAATCTTAGGGGTGATATGTATCACCTATCCACTTGGGTTTATTTATATGTCACCCAAAAATACTTATTTTATCTTTCCCTTAAGTTCTTTATCAATTATTCCAATATAAAATTTCATATTTCGTATATTTTCTCTATTTTTTATCATGAATGTTTCCAAATTCAATTTCAAAAATGTATTTTATTCATATGTGATGGTCCTTGTTATTGTGATAACAATGCATTTATTCCCATTTTTTTACACATTTATTTTTTTGAATCCTCTATCCATGATGATTAATATGTAAGTTAAAATCAATATAACTTTAATCTGTAGTATATGTACCTTTAGGTTGGTTCATATCCATCATTATTTTCTTATTATTTGTTAAGGATTCTAATTTTAAGACCATCCACACACTAGTATCTATAATGTGAACTCCATTTATTTTAACTCCTTCTATTTTTCATTAGAAACTATTTCTATAATTTTTTTCAATAATTTATAACTCACTCATGGTATCTTCTTTATCAACTAAACACCAAAGGCTTCACAAATAATCGAACTATTACATTGAGACGGTCTCTTCTAATAATTTAAAACTAAAAACCATATATGTTTCATCTCACTTTTCTATTTCTTGGAATATTCATTTCATATAATATTTTTAGAATTACCATAGTGAAAATTTTCATATTATTAATAAATTTGTGGGGATGCAAGGTATGTAAATGGTTCTAGAGACTATGAATAGAGACCATGAAATAGTATTTTGTTGAGGTAGTTAGTTTTTTTTTTGGTCTGTTCATATTCTCATAGACCATGTAAGACATCTATGTATTCTTGACCAATAACCTAGAACTTTATTTTTTATGTATTGACTTCTTAATAGCCTTTATAATAAATTCATGGATTTTAATCCTACTATAGTTAGGTATTTAGTATAGTTACCTAATGTATGAGTTTTATTTTATTGTATATATTTTAATCTTCGTTTTATGAAATATATGTGTTAAATTTTATATTTAATATTTTATCTAGATAATATTATGATGTAAAATAATTTTTAATTAAAAATATTTATAAAATAATAGACTATTATTATTCATGATTTATAAATTCATGTATATGTTATAATAAAGGGATATTTATATAAAAATATAAAAATTTATTAAAAAAGTTTATTTATACTATTATCATTATTTATTAAGTATTATATAAATGAGGGGATTTCCCCATGTTTCCTCATTTAGAGGAAGAAACGTGTAGTGGGGACGGGGGAGAAATATTATCCTCCACTCTTTATGGAAGTTTCTCAAAGTCTCTAGGTATTTTTTTCAGATGATTTTTTTTCCTCTCCTCTTTTTCCTCTATTTTATATTTTTCTCATGTTCTTAATTAGGCTTCATATAATTTTGGGGTTTTACCATGTCAAAGAAAAACCCTAAATTTTCATTGGTATTTCATTTACAAATGGATGAAAACAACTACTCTCGATCATCTATACCCACAATTATCAAATCCATTGAATTTTTATTATCATCCTTGTATCTGTCTCTATGTAATTCATTTCACTTGATATAATATTGGTGAATTATATTTCTAAATTGATTTTATTTATTAAAAAATACATCTATAATTTATTAATGAAGTTTTTCCAGAATATTTTTGTGACTTGTTTCTTAATATGTGTTATGTAAAAAGGAGATATTGTAGAATCCTTACATAAAATATTTCTTATATAATTTTACACAAGTATGGTGTTTGAAAAATTTCCTTATAGATTATGTATGCTTAAAATGGGTTGATAAAGGATGGTTTGGATCAATTATTATTTCTATAAAATGTATTTCCATTAGTAATTAATTTTTATTTTTAAAATATTAAATTTTATACAGTTAGTGTGTTTGATAAAATGTTATTGAAACTTTTTTTTTGACATAAATTAAATTATAATTGGGTTTTAAGACATTGTAAAATCCTATAAATGGATTTTTCATGAATTTATAGTGTTTTATGATTCATAAATACATGTTTTCATGATTAATTTCATTATTGAATATGTTATTCTCTTTTGATTATTCCCCTTGGATTATGGAAAATTTATTTATATCATTTTAGTATTCATTATAATGCGTGATTAATAAATTGTATAATGATTACTAGGTGTTGATTATATGAGATTATAATTTATTAGTTGAGAATTTAATTGGATATATTGTATTTTGAATTTACTAGTTTCACTTGGGAGCCTTGAGTAGCTATCTTGGAAGTATAAGATTACTACTGTACTAGTTGACATTATACACATGCTAGTGTCCTCTATTTTAGTACATGACTTAACTAGGATTTTTCCACCTTAAGAGTCCAATGTTAGTATGTCGAGGCATATATCAATTGTTTCACGCCATAATATAGTAGGTGGTTCCATTAGTGAAGTATTATATTTTATCTATAAGCTTGATATTGTTATCTCATATTGTGATTTATTTTATAATGAGACTTAATTTTGGAAATTATTTATCTTATTCTTTATATAATTTGAAAAAATTTGGAAATTTCTTATTTACTTCATATTTATTATCTAATTTTAAGTTAAAAAAATTATATTAAAAGGAAAGTGTGATTTATTTTTCCTTATTATGTAAACCAAAAAAAGTTATTTTCTAATTGTATTTAAAACTAACATGTTGAGTTTTTTCTATAAAAATTATTACATAGATTCATGGTGATATATTAATAATAATTATCTCACACCCTATATACACACATTGGTGTATATTTAGTCTTATTACCTATTGATCTATCTTGTGGGAACAATCATTATTTTGATTCTTTAAGAGATTCCCATTAGCTTGGTTATGGGATATTAAAGAGGTGGCATGTATAATTGGATATGTGAAACAATTATTCAAATGTGCTATCCTTATTTCATTTATTTTTTATTATAAATGTGCACATTTAACACTCTTATAATTTTCATTTTTGTATCTAAAATGTTTGGATATTGTTTTCGATATTGGGTTTTTGTTTTGCATAATTTATAAATTATAGATTACAGAGGGTAAATCATTCCAATCTGACTTGTTATACCCTTGGTACTTATTCAATAATAGGGAAATAAATAATGCCACATAGGTTTGTAGAATTCCCTATTTGGGTATAATGGATAGTATTTAGACTAGTATGTTACAAAATGGTTTTAGAGCATGATCAAGTAAATGGGTGGCAGGTGGAGGTAGGATTTTCTGTAATTAGGGAGTAATCCATGAATAGACTTGATCAACCCATTTATAGTGGAAACCCAAATTACCATGGGAATATAGTATTGAGTGGTCAATGTCATACCTTCAGTGGGTGGTCTTTCATTTTATGATTATTATGGTGAGGTATCTTGAGATTTGTTATTCAAGATGAGAGGCAGATATATTGAGTTACATGAACCAAGAATTATTTCAAATTGAATGTATATCTCTTTTTATCATTAAGTGTTTTATTAATGGATATGGGAGGTAATAAAATTGATTGAAACACCTCGTGAAGTATTTTATGTATGTTTATATTTCTTGACTTATGATGTGTGTGGTGATTTCATGATTGATTGAGTTATGCATGTATACAATAATGTATATGGAAATTCATGTTTGTTTTTGAAAATATATTGTTCAAAATTTTATATAGAAGTGTTTTCCTAATAATTAATTAAGAAATTTATTTTTATGATAATTAATGAGTTTTTTAAGATTTCAAAGGAAAATGATATTTTTAAATGTTTTTTTATAAATATTTTAGTAAAAATAATTTATTTTTCACTTTATTATTAAGGTTTTATAGGGGACCCAATGTTTTTAAAATGATTTGAAACTAATTTGAAATTAATATTATTTTATATAATTTTCATAAATTATAAAATAAAGGATTTAATTTGGTAATTTAAAAAAAATTATAAATAGAAACTTTTTAAATTATTGTTATCCCCTTTTTATAATCTGGAATGTATATAAAATGGTTTAATTTTTGGAATAATTTTTCATATATAACTTATGATGATTAAGAAGTAAGGTATTGGGTGAATTGTGTAATAAAAATGTGTTATTATAGAATATAATTATTTTAATAATCCTAGTTATTCATGGTAGGATTTCATAAATGGGATAAGGATTATTCTGATTAAAAATTTAGAAAATAATTAAAAATGTGTTTTACTTTTTAATTAAATTTTTGACATATGTTTCTCTTGAATTTTTTTTGGTTGGTTGGTTGTATATATGTAAATGGATTTGGGTATTTGATCTTAGGAATATTTGGAATCAATTGAGTTCTTTCAAAATAAATAATTTTCTACATTATTTTATGGTTTGGGTTTTTTTATGTTTACTAGGTATTTTAAAGGAAAAAAAATTATTTTTTATAGGGTATTGTTTCAAAAATATATTTAAAATATGATTTGGTTTAATATTTGATTGATTTGTTTTTTTTAGTTTGACATGAAATTGTGCCAAGTTATTCCTTTTAGTATGAATGTTTTTGGGTTAGTTTTTATTTATTTTATTCTAAATATACTATAATAGTAATTTTAGGATAGTGTGTCGTTGGTTTTCATTTAAAGTTTTACAAGTGAGTGGGTAAAGAATGGTTTTTAGTTTTATTTTATGTATCAAAATATTATGTTTTTCATATATATAATTTTTGAAAAAAAAATCTTCTTTTAACTGTAATGGTTTTTGAAAATAATTCAATTAGATGATTTTAAATATGTAATAAATTTATTTTAAAGAAAAGCAGTATATTTTATTGGTGTTTCGGTTGTGTTTAGCTGTTTAATTTTGATTAAAAAGGATTTAAAAATTTGGTAAAAAATAGAAATTTATTTATATATTATAATGTTGTTAAATAAAAATGTATTTAGTTTTATATGTTTGGTAGTAATTTTTTATTTTGAAAAAAAATTAGTAATGGATATTTGTACATTCTTCACCAACTTGAGATCTAAGTCCTTGTTTGGTTGGATATATGTTTTCAAAAGGTTTTTTGAGTTGTTATGGTTGTGAAATACTTTTTTCTATGAGTATGAATAACTTTTTTTGATGTTTTTTTTATAAATTTTATTCAATTATGATTCTCTATATTATTAAGATTAATGGATTTGGAGACTTATTGTTATGGTTCATGGTGATGAAATGATATTCAGATATGTTTAGTTGAAATTTTTATATAAAAGTGTTTATTTTGGATAGGTTTTAATAAATCTGATGGGAATTTTTTAGTTGAAGGTTCACATTCATTCAGAATTGATAATAAAATATTTATCAATGTATCATATACCAAGATGATAATATTCAGATGTGGGTTGATGGGGTTTTAATATAAATTAATCAAATAACATATTGAGTTATTGTGTCTTCATAATAATGATGAAATTTTATAAATAAACAAGTGATGGAATGAGGATAAATCATTGAAATTTTTTTTTTGGAATCTAAAGTACATCTACAATGGATTTTGTTTGTGTATAAAATGTATTGAAGGAAGTTTTTGGTAATAATTATAAAAAATGGGTAAAAATTTGGAAGTTTTTAAAAATTTCAAAACCTATCTGTTCGCAGTCAGCACCTGATCTCAGTTACCGTAAAACTCAAAAATTTTGATATTATTAGTTTTTCATAGACCTATTAATGTACATGAATGATGAACATACTTGTACATAAATTTTTATAAAACATGTTACGCGGTCAATTCCCAGTTATGGGGATGGGAATAGTGACTGTACAATTAAAAATATGTTTGAAAATCATTTTTATCCCTACAATAGTCTTATTAACTATTTTATTGCCTAGTTATAGTCCTTATACATTCTAAATTTCCCAATGAATATTTTAAAAAGGTATTAATCATAAAATTACCGTAAATTTTGATTTCAAATTCCTTTTGTGATATTTAATCTATTAAATAAAATCTTGTGAATAAATCTACATTACCCATTGTTATGGGATTTGTAACTACTTTTTCCATGGTCAAAATAGGTCCTTAAGACTTACAAAACTTAATTTCATATTGAGCTACTAATATTTCCATTTTTTATTTAAATTTAAAGAGTGAAATATAACATTATATATTGGGTTTGGGATTTATTTTTCATTCAAACATTAGTTTTCATATTATCCAAAAAAAATATAAATGTAAGGAAGTATTAAAAATGGTTTTATTTTCTTATAATCATGTTATTTTATAAATATTGATGTTTTTTTAGGAAATATGATCATATGATATTTTCTTCTGGTGTATCCTTGATATTCATTTGATTAATATTATAGTAATTTATTTTTTTGGAAAATACCCATGAGGAATTAAGTTATTATAAAAATTAATAATTATTTATTTTGGGAATTTATCAGGCTTATATTTTTCAAATAATATTTTTTTATCAAGGAAAATTGAATGTTTATTATGAATATTTTTTAATATATATATATATATATTATTTTCTTTATTCAAATGGAATTATGATTTCAAAAATTAACACTTAATTGGGGATTTTCGAGTTGTAAAGAGTTATGGTATTGAGAATTGTAACACCCCACTTTTTTATTTTTTAGAAAAAATCATTTATTATAATATTTTTGGAATGAAATTTGTGAGATTTTTCAAATATTTTATAAATTTTTTGGGATTTACGGTATATGAACAGTCCTAGAGACCATATTTGGTGATCATGTTATGTTAGTGAATTAGGTAACTTAGGTTTATACAGTTTGTGCATGATCTTGGAGATTATTCAAGGTGATTGTCCATTCTTAAACATTCACTAATTTTCTTTCATGTCATGAATTCTAGAGACCCTTCATATCTGAGTTGTGAATAGTAATCCTTGTATTTTATGGAATTCATTATAGTTTTTCAATTTTTTAGTTTCATTTTAGATATAATATTTTTTTTATTTCAAAAAATACATGTTTTGAATTTTATCATGTATATTTTTTCAAGTTTTCATTGTGATGTATAATTATTTTAAATTTATAATTTACATAAAAGGATAATTGAGTATTATTATTATTCATAACTTATCAATCCATGTGTCTATTATGATACATATATGTTTCTTTAAAATATAAAAAAATTATATACATTTCTATTTCTATTATTATCATTATTTCATAGATATTTGATAAATGATGGGAGTACCCATCTTTCCCACATTTATATTTAGAGAGAAATGATGAGGGGGTCCTCTCCTCCTCCTCTCCTCTATTCATATAAGTTTCTACAGGGATCTAGGTATGATATTCTCTAGATTTTATTTCATTACCCTCTCATATTCCTATCCTTTCTCTTCTTCTTGGGTTCTTCGTCGCCAAGGGTACATGGATAGTTTGTGTTTCACCATGTTAATTAAAACCCCTTAATTTTAATGTGTATTTCAGTTCAAAAAGGATGAAAACTTCTCATCAAGATCCTATCTACCTTCAATTTTGAAAGGAATCACAACTCCAATATCATTTTAGGGGTTTCCTCTATTTAACTCATATATTTTGATATTATCTTCGTGCATTATATTTCTAAATATAATTTCATGATAATAAAATATATATTTAATTTATTTATGATGGATTCCATAAAAAATACTAGAATTGATTCTAAATATGTGTTTTGTTAAACGAATTATTATAGAATATTTACATAAAATTCTACTTGTATAGATTTTTGCGAGCAAGGTTTTTAATAAAATTTCTTCAATATTATATATTATTTGAATGGATTCAAAAAAAAGGTTTCAAATCTTCTTTTTTTATATAATTTAAATTTTCATTGGTAATTATTTATTATTTTTTAAATATTATATTTTTAAGATGTCACGATTAATGATATCATTTTTTATTAATAATAATTGTTATCTTGGTATAAATGATGATGTAAATATGTGTCAAGGAAGAGAAATCATGGAAGCTTTTGGATTTCCTAAGTTAGAGAAGTATATCTCCATCTATATATGAAGAATATATGTGAACATGGATGGATTATGTTGAGTATATTTAAAAATGAAGTGGGTTGGAAGTTTCTTGGGAATATGCTTCCATTGGAGTACTAGATTATCATTCACATGATGGGCTAGAATTTATATTTTTTGAGATATTTCCATGTTATTAATTAATTGTAAAAAAATAAATTTGATATTATTTTAGACATTAACATGAAGTTCTTATGTGTAAAAATTCGTTACACTTGGAAAAATTACAAACAAAGAATTAATATTATTGTGATGATTGGAGAGATTATCCCCATGGAAAATAAAAGTCTTGAATTTGGAGAAGTATTTTCTATAATGGTTATGAATTAAAAAATATGGAAGTAAAGAAGACTCATGTTTAACTTGGTTTTGTAAAATCTGTATAGCTATATTGGAGAAGATTCAAAACAGACCAATGTTTTAATGAATCTTTCTTAAATTTCGAGAATAAAACCATGTGTTACTTAGCTTAAAGGCTACTGAAATCAATTAGAAAAAACTGTTGTGTGGTTTTTAAAAAAAAAGATAAAATTAATATGGTTTTTAGAAGGAAAAAATGTTCTTAAAATACTCCTTATTGAGTATTTTACTTGCTATCAAATTATTTAGAATAATATTAGGTAGGATTTTAATTATTTTAATAATTTTTGTAATTTTTGATAGTTGTTTTTAAGTGATTTGATTCAATTCAGAGGGATCAAAATTTATTTATAGAAGTTCAGAAATCATTTGAAAACATTCCATAAGAACTGTATTGGATTTGAAAATAGCCAAATAAAAAGTTTTATAGAGACTTCATAAAAATAATTTTTAAGTCACATAAGAAGTTTTGAGCCAGGTTAGAGAATTGTCTTACATGTAAGAAATTTATGGAGACTACAAGATATTTTTATCTGTCGTATGATATTTGAGTGTGCTGAAATTATTCAAAGGAGAAAAATATGTGATATATGACATTTCAATAGGCCGTAATATATTTTATCTATGCATTATAGAATTTTTCTAATGTAATAAGATTGATTGCATAAGATAATTCAATAGAAGATAATTTTAGAATAAAAATTTCACTACACATAAGATAATAGTTTCATAAGATATTTGATAACTTTATAAAATATCATAGATCATGGAGAAATGATGATCCAAAATTCATTATTTTTAATAGTATAGAATTTAATGATTACATGTTTTACATTCAGGTATAAAAATCATAATGCCTTAGTTCATATCCATGATTTCAATCTACAGATTAGTAGATGATTGAAGGTGGAATATTTTTTATTATTATATATCACAAAGTTAAGCTCCAAATGAAGTGATATGAGTGTAAATTTAAAATTCTAACATGGAATGGATTTAAATAATCATATATTATATAAAAAAATATTTGAAATTTTAAATATCGCATTATGTTTAAATTTGGAGTATTTTATCAAATAAAAAGAAACTCACAGGATGAAGATCTAGAGATTTAAAGAATGAAATTATGGTTAATTTAATTACAAGATTTCATTGAATTTTAATCACCCATATTTTTAGTGGATCAAATCATGGTATTCACTTGAGAAGTATATATATGTGTGTTTCTTTGTGTTTCTGTGTGTTACTCAAAAGAATAAGGAATAGAGTTTTACCTTGATATATTTGAAGCACCTTATGCATGTTAAAAAATAATATAGAATATCAATAGATATTGATGTATCATTGAAGAAACAAATATATTGAATAAGAAAACTATGTAAAGACCTGATATATTTTTTTATAGAGATCTTGAGTATCTAAGGAAGAAAGAACCAACAAGCCATGGAGATCCTACCTATGCACTAAATAATATGTTGATGATAAAGGACCCTATGATATTTCAATATTATAGATATATATTGAAGATGAGAATAGAATCATATTGTGATTAATTAATATATTTTTGTATCAATAATCTCAAAGAACCATTATGATTAAATAATCACAGTGAGTCTAATTAGGTTAAAGGCTATCCTTCATGTTTATGTTTTGATAACTATTTGGTGGTTTAAGACCTATTATGTGGTTCTTAGAGTACTATAGAAGAACTTGTGGTACTATTATAAATAATACCATTTAATAATTGGTATTTCTAGTATAAACAACTCTATATTAGGGAAGTGTATGATACATTCCTGACACATGTGAACGACTTTAACTCCACTTTTAATCACAACAAATTCATATTGATAATAAAATCGTTGTACTCATTAAAGTTAAACATGTATAGGATTAGACTCTAACATCAAGTTTGAACCTTTTTAACATTTTGTGTGTTATTTTTATAATATATTTATAAATTTCATGATAAATATAGGGTTGAGTAAACATCAATTGATCTGATCCTCTTATATGGGGAAGGGGATCAAATGAAAAGGGGGTTACTTTAGAAGAAAATAAAACATAATAAAATTGGGGGATACTAATTCACCTCCCCACTCTCAGGGTCCCTACATGATTTAATGGGCTCTATACGTGGTATTAGATCTAACCAGGTTCGCCTATAATTGGTTGAAAATTTTCAGTTTCATTTGTAGGTCATATATGAAGTCTATATTATAAGTAAATTTAGAATATCCTCAGATAGGAAACTTAGTTTCGAACCCAGTTAAAGCTAAAGATAAGGCCTCAACCAAGACCTTGAGAAATATGAAGAATAAGTATAAAAGGTGATTGGAAAATAATTCAAAAGGAAAGAAGGATATACCACTACTTGAAGTTGATCAAAGTAAGTATGAATTTAGGAAATCTATTGAATGTGATTTTTTTGAAGAAAGAAGATCAAGGAATGATGAATATGAGTAAAATGAGACTATCAGAAAATATAAGGCTTACTTCTAGATTGAAAGTTATATGAATGATGTTTCTCTTTTGGTAATGAATTATATAATTAGTTAAATCAAGGGACTACTTAATAAAGAGACATAACTGAAGGAATAGGCTAAAGAAATGGAGAATTTTTTTCCAAGTAATTATAATGATATAATTATCTCATAGACCTTATGAAATTAAATGAAAAATACATTTCACTTTATAATGAAAATATTTCCTTGATTGAAGAAATTTTTCAAATAAATGTTTGTGAGAAATTTGTAGCATAATTTTTTATTCTAGAAGTAATCTGTACATTTATGAAATTTCTTAAAACCTCCCTAAATATGAATGATTCATAGGGGGATATCAAATAAATAATAATTAAATAGCTTAATAATACTTTATAAGAATTAATAAATATTTAGGAATAAAATATTCAAAAACTAAAGAGATAATGTAAATAAAAAATGAGAACAGTTGAGGATGAAAAATATTTCCTCAACGTAAAGTGTTTTGAGGTTGGTATAAAACTAAAAAAACTAGAAAATACTCAAAATATAACTTCCTAAACTTTTGATAAAAGGGATGATACTACACAAGATTTATTATAGTTTCTTGTCCCAAAAGGGGATCATAACATTGGAAAAAATAAATTGAGATCATCTAAATAAGTATTCACTTGTTTCTATTTGAAAAATATGCCACCCATGTCAAAATATTTTGATCATGATATGTGTGTTTTTATTTATAGTGATAGTTTTAAAGATACTTTTATACTAAAATGGTTGATTAATATTTATGATAATCCTACCACCATGGCAAGAGTGGATAGAAGAATGTGTTGAAGAGAGAGTTTTTGAAAATAATCCCAAATATCTATGAATAAAATCTAAAAATAAAAAGATTATAATTATGAAAATTTTGGATAGTTTGATTTCCAAGAAATAAAAAACAAGTTTTGTTTATCATCTATTTATCATAATAAAATTATTTAGTATTTTATGAAAACAATATTTTCTGTTTTAGTGTAAACCAAAACATAATTTCATCTCCTATTACAATCCAACATACCAAATTCAAGTCGCAAATACAAAATCTAACCAAAAAGAAAAATTTAAATCGCAATGCACAAATTTTTAAATTCAAATAAAAAATTTAAAATGAAGATTTATGACACACCATATAGCTACCAAAATCCAAGAAGATCATACATCGAGATATGTGTTCTTAGAAATATTTTCACCCAGAACAGTAGAACACTCGGGACCTAGATTTCTAACCATTGAGGACACCAAATAATCATTTTCATTCTACTAGAATCACTGATCTATGTTGCTCTGAAACTAGCAACCAGACATTCATCAATGAGACACTATGAACAAAAAAATCACTGGAGATATTTCCACCATCAGAGAAAAAAATATAACCATGGATCATGACAAAGGAACCACATCACTAAAATTCCATCAGAATGCCACTGTAGCCAAATCCAGATCCAAATGGTACTGCCAACCAAAATGAGATCGAAAAATAAGTCAATTAACTATTAAAACACATCCATCAATAAAAATCCAACCAAAAATGATGAACCCCAAACTTCATGGCCAAGGAACTCAGTTGATGCATCTAAATACCATTAGGAAATTGTGGATGATAAAACCACACTTTGGGCTAAAAGACCACCACCAGAACCAATAAGAACCTGTGATAAAAGAATCTGAGATCATCAAGATATAGAACCACCTCACAAGGTTTGTGAATTGAGAGGAAAATATAGTTCCAATATAGGTTTTATAATAAGGATTTATTTTTTTGGCATAATGTGTCAACATATGAAAACTAAATGAGGCATATAAAAAGAAGGATATATTGAAAATGAAAGAAACCCTATAGAAATAAATTAAGCATCACATTATAAGAATATTATTTAATGAAAATATATATGAATTCCTAGAGAACTTCTATGATTTTTGAAACATATATGGTCATTATTATGAGGATTACTATTATATTCCAAAACAACACATATAATAAGCTAATAATGAAAGGATAAGACCAAAATATATGATGAAAAATTAAATGTTGATTGTTGAAACTACCTTGGGAAGTAAAAATAATAAGATAAATAGAAAAATCACTTCCATGAAGCAATTTTTAAAGAAAACATCAGGGGATATCACGCTATAAAATGTAGGATGCTTATGTTCTGGTAAAATAGGCAACACCATTGATCATTTCAAGAAATAATTGGAAATAAAATTTAAATGGATCAAGATTAATCTAATAGGATGATCAATAATAATCTAACAGGAGAATCAATCCAAGGGAGAGATAAAAGGATTGGTTAATTTGTTGACATATCGATATAATAAATGGAATATTTTACCAAAATAGGTAACAAAAAATACTAATAACCCATGTGTATACTCTAATAAAGGTAAGTATGTTAGGAAGGAGTGCTTGATACATTATCTTTCATAATTGAAGATGACTATAAAAATAGAGAAGGATGAAGCAAGTGAATGTGATAAAGGGAATAAGGTAATTTCACATGAAAAATAAAATGAATTTTAAGAAATTTTTTCCAAAGAAGATGAAGTAAATGTTCATGAAAAAAAAGTATATAATCTTCATAAAGGGTGGATATAAATAAATTGATATTATTAATGTTATTCCAAGATAAGAATAAATGATGAAGATATTTGAAAAAAAAAGGAAAACAACATTGATTGAAAGTGATTTATTAGAAAATGTGAATAATCCTATTCCACATAAGAAGAGAGTTGAAAAAAATATTCCCATGCATCACAAAAAAAATACATATTTGAAAACAAAAGGTGAAATCATGGATACTGGAGAGTAAAAAACAAAATAGTTGATAAAATATTATCAGCCATGTTGTTATCACAAAGGAACAAATAGTTCCACCTTATTTCATTCTTTTTTTTTAATTTTTATGCTAACTATATAGGTAATTGTAGGTGAATATGGTTATCAAAAGGTTAACATGATAAAGTGTATAAGATATAATAACTATACAATAATAATGGTGAATATTAGGATGGAAAAAAAATTTCAGGCCTAACATGATGACTAGAAGTATTCCTTGAGGAAAATAAAAGTAAAGATGTTGTTTAAAAGTTTCCAAACGTTTTAATTAGAATAAAAATATGATTTCTATATTTTTATAAATGTAATTTCATTAAAAATATATGGGTTTATACTCCCTCAACTTTAGTTAGAAAAATAAAATCCTAACTTTGAGGGGAAGAAATTTATTTTTAATCAATGACATGAAATTGAAAATTTATTGATAATTGATGTCTGATTTTAGGAGTTAGAAACTTGTTACATGGTATTGAATGATTTTTATTTTTATGTTTATATGAAGTGTAAAAAACTCAAGTTATATTGCTAAAAAATAGATTTATTAATTAGAATCAGTTGGATTTAGATTGATGATTTTTTAATAGAATTTTAATGGTATGATATACTCATTCATCATGTTGTGATTTTATATTCAAGAAGTTCTATAAACACTAATAGGTAATAAACCTTGATGTTGAATAGAGACCTAAATCCCTTAATAGAGATAAACTATGAGGAGGAGCTACCAAATTCTCACTGTGTAGTGATCCTAAAATATGGGTAGCCCTTATAGAATTTGAGTATGAGGTATTCCTGTCAAAATTTCCTACTGTACATTTTTTTATATCAAGTATATTGTTAGAGTGGGAGTGTTCGTTGATGGGAAAGAAAATAAATAGTGTGGGAAAACCTTTATGAAGTTGATTTTTTTTTTGAGTTTTTATTGACATGAGTGAAGGTATTAATAATCTTGATAAATGTGATTTTCTAGCCCATAAAGTTAATAATTGAGAGTGTTTTCACGTGTATGTTGATTTATGCATAACTTTTAATACCTTGGTTACTCAATATTTTTTTCTAAATCCTATTATCCCATGTAGGCTTAGATTTGTCTAATTATAGGTCCATAACTATGAAAATATCTAGTTTCAATATTTATTTTAATTTATTCAGTCTAAACTGAAAATCATAAGTGGAAGGAGAATTTGTTTGAAGAATAATTGAATTTACTTCCCCTACAAACACCTTACTATTTTTTATCAATAATGGGTAGTTTAAAAGGCTATCATAAAAAATATTGAATTAATGGTATTTTTGGGTATTGAAAACACAAACAAAGGGGGATATTGAAAAGCACACAATTAATGGTTGTATTTTTTTCAATAAGTATGGTTATCATGGTATGAATGATGATGTCGATATGTGTAGATGAAGATAAATCTTGGAAGTTAGTTGTATTTTCCATTCTAGAAAAGTATATCTCCATCTATATATGAAGAATAAATTTGAACATAGATGGATTATGTAAAGGGGATTTAAAAATTAATTGGATTGGAAATTTGATTGGATGATGCTACTATAATATTACAAAATTATCATTCAAATTATGGAAAGTAATTTGGAGTTTTTAAGATATTTCCATGTTCTATATTATTTGGAAAATAAAAATAATTTTTATTCTATTTGAGGCCATAAATTCAAGTTATTATGTGGATAGAATCATGACACTTGGATAGATTCAATACAAAGTAGAAATGTGATTGTGAAAATTGGAGATTTTATCCTCATGTAAAAATAAGTGCTAAAGTTAGAGTATTTTTTCCTAAAAAATTTAGGAATTTAAAGATATGGATGTAAAGAATTTGGCTTATAAACTTGGATATAGATAACATGTATATATATATTTGAGAAGATTAAAACTAGTTGAATATTTTTAATAATCTATCATAATGTTAGAAAATCAATCCATGTATTACTAAAATTATAGGTTGTTAAAATCAGTGAGAAATAACTCTTGGATGAATATTTTTAAAAACTAAAATAAAGTTAGAGTATAGAAGGAAGAAAAGGTACAAAAATACTCTATCATTATTATATTATATTATTCTAAGTCCTTTGGAAAAATAATTTTTTTTTGAATTATTTTAATAATTTCTAGAATTATTTTTTAGTTTTTCAAAGTTATTTGAGTCAATTGAGATGGCCAAGAGTTGGATTTCAAGAAGTTTGGAACTCATTTGAAGACATTCAAGAAGTATAGTGTTTGAGTATAGAAATAGACAATGAAACATTCTTATGGTACCTATATAAGAGAATTTGTAACTTTTGTATGTTTTTTTGATCCATTTAAGATAATTACCCCACATTTAAGAAATTTGAGGAGGTCGTAAGGTAGTTTGATCTTTTGTATGGTATTTCAGTTTGTAGAAATTTTTCAATGGAAACAATTCATACTTCAAATCACATTTTAACAAGTCGTATGATATTTTATCTACATATAAGATAATTTTTCATGTGTAATAATATCTATCATGTAAGATAATTCTAGAGAATATAATTTTAGCATAAGAGGTTTAATCTATTCATGATAATGGTTTTTTAAGATATTTAATGACTCTGTAAAAATCTTATATCATGGAATAATGAAAATAAATAATTCTATATTTAGAGGAGTAAATAATGTTACATTTCCATGTTTTGAATTCAAGTCTTAAATTCATGATTCCTTGGTTAAGATATATGATTCAAGCTATATCTGAGTATATGGATGAAGGGATAAGATTTTAAAGTGTTCCAAACTGTGAAGTTAAACTCCATGTCAACCCATACGATTGTTATATCATATCCAAATACAAACATGGGATGGTTTTAAAGAATATGATATTATAGAAATAAATATGTGATATTTTAAATATTTCATGAACTTTAAATTATATGTATTTAGGAGGATAAAAGGAAACTCAAAGGTTAAATATCCAAATCATTAAATAATTCAATAATTTTTAATTGAATATCGAGATTTATGGGAGTTTGAATCACCTGTATTTTTTGTGGATCGAAGCATGATATATATGTGAGAAGTGTATATATATTTTATGAATAAGAATAAGGAATATAGATCCAATATGATATATTTAATTCACCTTCTTAAATTCAAAAAATAATACATAATATCCTTTAATATTGATTTATCTTAGAAAAAACCAAATCTACTTAAGAATAAAAATAATTCGAGACTTAATACCATTTTTGTGAAAATAATTTGTATAAATGGTAAAAAGAACCATCAAGGAATGATTATACTCTCTATGTGATTATGAATAAAAATAAAAATTAGTGATATCATATGGTATATTCATATCCTATAATAATATTGAAGAGGAGAAGTGTCACTAACTGACTAACTGGGGCCCTCCTGGTTGGCGGTAAGCCAAGTGAGACACCCCAAGCCCGCCTCCAATAGGAAAGGGGATAGAAAAAAAGCATTGAGTACAAAATAATGAAATGGGAGTCCTTATCCTAAAGTAATTTTACACATACACAAAAAATAATCTATGTAATAGTGTAGAGGTATAAAAGGGAAACTGAGCATCTAGAGTGTAAACCATGCATGCAACAACCTCTGGGAAAGAATCAAAGTATAGCAATGTAATACAGATAAAAAAGGGCTAATATAAATTCCAAACCATAAAATATGTACCAACCTGATAGAAACTAGAAAAAAAATTAATAAAGATATCTCTTTTTATGACCTCAAAGATTAGACACTAAACATGGTCAACTCCACTATATACAACTATGCTCCTCTGAAGTCACCGATGGGCGGTATGTTGTCTGCATAAGATATAAAAAGTGTAGTTGAATACCAGTAAGGGATGAGTATATGTGTACCCAGTAGGATTATCAAAAACCAAAGATAAATATAAAGAATAAATAGTAGTTAAATCAATCCATAAACCAAGATGGTAATGAAAAACCCAACAGATATGCTCATAAAGAAATCCAAGTGTGAGAGAAAAGGATCTTCATCTCCAAAGGCCATTTAAGAATGATTATCTAGCTTGTATCTCCTAAAATTCCATCTATAATTCCATGCACTATGAGTGACCTCACCAAAATCTGAGTGGATGGCCCACTTCTCGCCACTATGCTCCATGACCAAGGAAGCACTAACTCCAGTGTAAAACCCACTCACATCCAAAGCATGAAAACATGGGAGAACCACAAAATAGATATAGGATATGTTCCATTTTGTAGTATGAGTGAGTATCGAATCTAACTATCTAAATATTATGGGTTACCCATACCTAGGCATGATAGGATAGCACCGACCTCGAAATATCTCTAATATATCAGCCTACTCACTTCCTTTTTCCATACATCACTAAAAGAAACATCCTTCTCATAGAACCTCATGTTGTATTTGTGATGAAAATATAGAGGAAACCAACATGTCCTATGTGGAAAACTACTTGGGATATGCTACTCACTAGTCCAAACCCAATTCCCAAAGTGGTTGATACACAAGGTGGAAGTCTATGACAAAAGTAAACAATGTGTATAGGGTATACACAGCATGTCTTGGATTCCCTTCTTCTACCCATGTCTTTTTTTATATTCCAATGTACTTCAGAATGTGATCATGTGCTCTAGTCATTCCCTTCTACCTAGATGTTTCTGAGTACACTTGTTGTGTCCATGTACATGGTTATGTTCATGTACTCAGGTCATATTGGTGTACTAGGAAGTTCTTATGTACATAGTTTGTACCCATGTGCTTGTCCGTGTATGTTCCCATATACTCCTGGGGTACATGATAATCCACTAGAATCAAGTTACATGGTGTTTATGGATCATACATGTCATGTGAAATGTAACTCTGCCCAAAACTCTATTTGTCATAACCAGGGGGCTACACGATATTTGTTTTTGGACTACATGTCGTGTATGTCGGTATTTTCTAGAAATTGACACCCATTCAATGATTCTAACCCATGCCATAACCACTATTTTTTCCTCACCAAATCACACTTGGGAAATCAAGTATAGGGATAATCATGTAGGATCCATCACTAGTTTCCATATTCTAACCACTAAAATTGTGCTGGTTGGATCCCATAACACAATGTAACCTCATCACCCCTCCTATGGAATAAGACCCCTGATTCAGCCACCAATCCATTTAGCTAAAAAAATAATCTTGCATTTCATCATGATCTAATCACAAAACATCAATCTCCGACTTGTTCATTGTTCCACCACAAATATAGTGGTTTTATCATGATCGAATCCAACTTGACAATGTCGAACCATGACCCCATGGGTCAATGGTGAAGAATATAATGAAATTTAAGGGAAATAATGAGAATGAAGTGAAAAACATCATTGGTTGGTGTGATCCCATTCAATGATTAAACATTTTGGAAGCGAGGGGGAAATCTAGGGAATAACTATTAAAATACATATTTGGGGTAATGAAAAGAATGAAAATTTCCAAAAAAGAAAAGAAAATATAAATTAATGTTTATCAATATAAACAAGGGTATAAATCCAAGAAATAATGTCCCCTAATAGGTGTTTTGATAGATCACTAATAATTAATGGGTATTTTCCAATTTCATTAGTGAGATCAAGGAACTTAGTTAGTGAAGATTAAATCCTTTGAAGAGTGATCGCTACTCCACGATCCATCATCATTCATTAATGGCTTGACTTCTCTAATCTCCCAAGGTAATGTAGTTATCCCTGAAGATTCCTTATAATGGTTTATTGATATATGATAACTAGTTTTTAGGTTATTAAATAAATTAAATAAATTAATCATTTATTTTCCTTAATGCACCTGACAAAGGATGTCATCAACTGAATGTCTAATGTGGACCAACATTATGTTGAACCTTGGGTAAAACCCATGTTCCAGAAACAATCATGGTATTAGATTTCCCATATAAGGTCCCAATCAACAAGAAAACCATTTATTCTGAAAATATTCACATGTGTGCTTTAATATATAGTAATATTTTTAATATATTAATTTTAGGGTCATGGGATGCCCAAACACAATGCCAACTCCAAGTAAAAATCAAGAGATATATATAAAAATATTCAAAGGACTAGACCAACAAAACTAGAGTCATTACATTCTCCCCTCCATCAAGTCTTTTTTCCTTGAAAAGAATAATATATACAAAATGGTGTGGGATTGAGCCCACACCGGGATCTCATTATTCTGAAGCTTTATTTAATGCTCCCATACTACTAAGTCACACAAACCAAAGTAATAGTCCATCCATGATGGGTCATATCCAGTCATTATTTGATCACCACTGGGTACTCCAAGAAGGTGGCCTCGACATTGATATCTAGCTCACCTTAGTCAATAACATGTGTAGGGTCATGAAATTATCTTCTCATTTGCGACTCATGGAATATCTCATGAACTTTTTCCAACTATGGGGTAAATTCCAAGTAGTAAACTACAACTCCAACCCTTTGTAGGATATAGAACGTCCAGATGAACCTCGAGAATAGATTCTTTCCCCAACAAATCCTCTGTAATCCTCATCATGGGGAGACTCTCATGAAAACATGGTCTCCCTTATCGAAGTACAAAGGCATGTGATATTGATATGCATAAAATTTTTGACATCTCTCAGCTATCCTCATACATTCACAAATCACTTGTACCTTCTCTATCATTATCAGAACCAGATCTGGCCCAATAAGAGATGTATCACCAATCATAGTCCTATATAAGGGTGAACTACGGTGTCTCCCATATATGGACTTTAAAGGTGTCATGTCAATAGTAGAGTGATATATGTTTTTATAATAATACTATAACAATTTAAATTAATCCTCCCAGTTCTCACCAAAGTCCAATACACAGGCTCTTAGTATATCCTCCAAAACCTGGATGGTTCACTCGGTATACACACCCATATGGGGGTGAAACGTTGTAGCCATCAATAAATAGGTCCTGAAATCCTCTAGTAAGGATCTCTACAAAAATTATGTGAACTAAGAATCATGGTCGACAACAATAATCATGGATACCCCATGACGTCATACGATCTCCCACATGTACAAAGTCTCTAAACTCATAATACAACTATTCTCTTGGATAGAATGAAAGTATATCAACTTGATAAGTTGGTAAAAAATCACCTAGATGGTGTCATTTCCACTCACTTTATGTCAAATCATCATAAAAAATCCATTCTATTCCACTTCCATTTCAGGATCTCAATAGGTTGATTCAAACATGTTGAAACCTAATGTTTAGTCTTTACCTGCAAACACAGAAGGAATTGAGAAATGAACTCAACAATGATTTTATTCATTCCATCCCACCAAAAATTCATTTTAATGTCCTTGTACATATTTACCACACCCAAATGTATATCCAAGGGGGGTTTATGATACTCTCTTTACACCTCCTCGTGTAATGTAACCAGAACTACCGTACATCCCTCTAAAAGACTGGGGTGCTCCCCTACTTTACAATATTCATGTAATGAATATCCTAAGGATATCTTGTCATGTAGAACCTCACACTCAATGTATCCAAACTGTACCTCCCTTAAATATTGGAAAATTGATGGATTCATCATAATTTATTGATGATAAGATACACCCCTCTCGTCCACCAAGGTAAACTACAACGAAGCCAACTACTCAGACACCTCCCACACCAATCTAGAATGGGAATTCCTACTAAGAGAAACCACTACCAAATTTCCCTTACCTAGAGTACAAACTATGTAAAATTTATATTCCTATCGGAACTCTGACCAATGCCTTTGTTTCAGGTTGTGAACTCTTTGAGTGAATATGTACCTGAGACTTTATTAGTATGAGGAAACAACAAAATACTTTCCCAAAATATTATTCATCCATCTATTTAAGGTGAATATTATCACTACCAAGTCCTGGGTCACATAATTCTTATAATGGGGTCTTAATTTCTTCGACCCATAAGTGATCACTACCTGCCTCTACATCAACACATAATCATATCCAACATTATTAGTATTGAAAAACACCATGTACTTGACACCCTACTCATGTAGCCTCAAAATGGGAGCACTAGTTATCCTCTAACACAGATCCTCTAAGGCACTATGACCTTTCTCAATCAAGGAAAGAATCTATTACTTTCATATCAAGGTAGTTAAATGGGTTTTTAACCTAGAGAATCCTTCCATGAACATCCTATTATACCCCTCCAATATGAGAACATTTTTCACCTCTGACATGCACTTAGGTGGTTCCTAAGAAAGTAATACATCAATATTCATCAGATCCAAAGATAAACCGTGATCAATAATGAGATTCCCTATAATTTGAACCTCATGAATCCAAAACTAAAACTTTTAGAGATTACCATATAGTTGGTTCTCCTGGAGTAATTCTAGGAACAACCTCATATATTCTGCATGATCCTCATCTAACACAAATTAAATGAGTATGTAATTGATGAAGACAACTATGAATCTATCTAAGTATAACTATAATATTTGATTCATAAGATTCATGAACACGATGGGGGCATTAGCCACACCAAAATACATCACTAGGAACTCATAGTGTCCATAGTGACATCAAAGTGCCATCTATGGAATATCAACCTAGAAAACTCACAACTGGTGGTAGCCGACCTGAGATCGATCTTTGAAATCCAACTCACGCATTTCAAATGGTTGAAAAGTTAATAAATCCCATATAAGGGATACTTGTTCAATTGGGGCTATTTTATATTCTATATATGATATTAGTGTGTTCTTAGGGCATAAGTTTATGTAGAAGACAATCTCTCACTATGTATGTAGTCCCATGACATATTTGGGAAAGAAAACCATGTAATCCTCCACTAACACTAGAAACCAGATGCCTAAATAAACCACTCCACCAAGTGATAAACTTTCCAAATTATGGGTAATGGGTTCAAGATTCCATCTCATGAGACCCACTCACTCAGAAACAATATCTCTCTCACCTACAAAGGTGAATCTCATATCATATGTATGAAGGAATCTAACTCTCCTATGATAATAGTCTATCTGGGCATGCACCATGGTTAACTAATCCATACCCAAGATGATTTCATAAAGTTTCATCAGAATGAATAAAAGGAAACATGATAAAATCTATCCCCTGAGTGCCAACTCTCACTATTGGAAGAGGTAAAATATTAAATAATCACTCCTTTTGGGAAACTCCAGCCATAGCTTCTTGGCTAAAGACTCAACTAGAAACTCTATTTCACGAATGAGGGATATGGAGAAAATGGAATGACTCATGAATATATTCACATGTACTATATAAAGAGTATAAAATACATAGATCATGACTTGAATTATCTCATGAGAAACCAGATCATATCCCTTCATTTCATGAAACTGCACATACACTCGACCACCAGTCCTCTGATCATGGTGTGGGCCACCTGGTGGTGGTGGTGGAAGTAGATCATAGCATCATCCTCCACATTCAACTCCTACCTCTAAATCTCCACCTACTCCTCAATTTGTACCACCACCCTAGGGGCACTTGGACCTTGCCTAGGAGATACCTAATTATGGTACTACCTATACCATGGTTTTCCATCAGAAATTTGTCTACCCATCTCAGAACATCGGGTTAGGAAATCGTGAGCCATGTGATATCCCTTTTTATAAGAATAGTATCTCCCCTATCTAGGATAACTGGATCCTCTATGTGATCCTTACACTATAGATCCATGTGTCTAAGTCTAATAATGAGCATTCTTCCTACGCTGATACCCTAATAAATGATGCTTTCTAGCTATCGTAGATGAATCAGCCACATTATGTCCACTTCCGGCACTAACTACATGGTGTTCCTTTTATAGTAGGCTCTCTATAACCAAATCCCACACTAACACTCAAACATAAATGGAAATTAAGAAGAACACAATGCTATCATGTATATTATACTAAGTCCCTACTCAAACTCCATGCTTGAAAGTATCCATATCACACCATATCGAGTGAGTAATACCTGAGGTCGATAAACCTAATGGTGCAATATATAACTTTAATATCACCATGTTACATATCAATAATCTATTTAATACACATATAGAACAATATATAAGGGTAATAATTATCACATAATAGCTATTGGAAGCCTAATAATGTGATTTTCACCTCATCATGAGTCTGGGTAGTTAGAATCCACCATTTCCCTGCTACACCATGAAGAAGGTTGGTTGCAGGCGCATCAATTTGATTATCCAGGGTAAAAAAATCTTAAACACTTGAACAACCATCTTGAGGAAATCCTTCACTGCCTGAGGGTATAGCTCACCACAAAACCTTAGTGTTCTCTATCTCTTGAACTTATGAAATGTTTTAAGCCTATACACATCATCATCCTGAACTACTAGAACTATAAGCCTCCCAACATGTCATCGATCATCAAATTGAACCAATGTAGGTGGATCTCTACACTTATCAACATGTGGTATCAGTACTCTATGCTTTCCTAGAGGAAACACCTCATGAGTGGGTCCCTAAACTGTGGCCCCATCATGCAACTGATTGTCATCATGATCCTGTATTGATATCTTAAATAAATATCATCATGGAGACATCATAAAAGTTTAACAAGGTGTATTGTAGTTATATAAATATATATAATGAGATAAAACTCAATAAGTGTATGAAATTCAATCGTATATGATGCATGTACCATTTCTTCCATGCAACTGATTCCTTGGTATGTCGATTTGATAATCATGTTGTCAAAGTCCTGGTGTATAGATACATCGGCCACCGCATCAACATTAGGTTCCTTGTCCTAAGAGTCAAACTTGAGACACTCTTACATTTTCACCCTATTTTTCCAAACCCATCCTCATAGTAAAGTCCAAATATAAACATTTTACAAGGGAAATGATATCTTTGACATCACTCTGTCATCAACCGACCCACTAGGGCCTCCCTGGATGGCAGTAAGCTGAGTGAAAAAACCCAAACTTGCCTCCAATAGGACAGGGGATGTCGACAATCACCAAGTAGTAAATAATGAAATGGGAGGCCATACCCAATATTACCTATATTCAATAACAAACTAATCTTCATGAAATATTGTAGAGATATAAAGGGAAATTAAACATCTATAGTGTAAACCATGCATGCAATAACTCCTACGTAAGCATAAAAATATAGCAGTGTAATAGGGATGATAATAAGGTGAAGATAAACATCCAACCATAAATTATGTCTCAACCTGAAAACAACAATAAAAAATGAATTATTGATGAGGGGCCATATAAAAATCCCCAAGACTGACCACCGAACATAGTCATCTCCACTAGGTACAACTATGATCCTATAAAGTCATCGTCGATTAGTATATCATCTACATAAGAAACAACATATGTAGGAAAATCCCATACAAGGGTGAGTATATACATACCTAGTAGAACTCCCCAAAACCCAAAATGGTTGAAATATAAAGAAGAAACAATAGTCACATCAACCCATAAATTAATAGGGTAAAGAGAAACCCAAAATATTTTCTCATAAAGAAACTCAAGAAATAGAGATAGGGAATCTTTATATCGACAAACCAACTCATAATGATGATTCATACTACATATCCCAAAGGACCATCTAGGATTCCCGACACTATGTGCAACCTCACTAGAATCTGAGTAAAGGGATTGCTCCTTATAATTGTGCTCCATAGATGAGGGAGCACTAACTCCTATGGAGGACCCACTCACTATCAAATATCAAATACAATGTATTACCACTTTTAATATAGTGTATTAACACCCTTTTATAGTATGTTGGAGTAAAAAAATATACTTATATAAAGAGTATGGGGGACCTGCACCCTACTGTGACAGGGGAGTACTAACCCCAAAAACTCTATGGTATACCAACCTGATCAATACCATCATCCAAGCATCACTGAAATAAGCGTCATACTCATAAAACCTCATGTCATATCATTAATTCCAATATGAAATCCACCATCACATCCTATGTGGAAAAATAATTCATATAGGTTACTTACGGGCCCAAATCCATGTCTTGATGATGGAGGGACACAAGGTGGAAATCTATAAGAAAATACATGGTGTGTAGAGGGTCAAAACATTTCTTAGCTTCCTCGGGTCTTCACATGTCTTCCATCCCATGCACATGTACTTAGACCCATGCCCATGTACTCTAGCCCTACCCATGTACCTGGCCTCGTCTGGGTACCCTGTCTGTGTCCATGTACATGGTCAGTCCCATGTACTCTATTAATGCTTGTGTACCTAGTCATGTTCATGTAGTCTAGTTGTACATATGTGCCTAGTAATTTCTGTGTCGATGTACTCCTAGGGAACACACTAAGTTTCCAGCACTAAATCATATGGTGTGTATGGTTCATACATAGTGTGTGATATTTAACACCAACTGAAACCCTAGCCACTGTATCCAGGGGACTACATTGTGTGTGTTATTCAGGCTACATGGTGTGTATGTTAGGATTTTCAAAAATGTGCCACTTGTTCAATGCGTCTCACCTATGCCATGACTTCTATCGTTTCTGTATCAAATAGCACTAGGTAAATCAGATATAGGGTTGACCACACTTGATCTGTTGTTGGTGGAAAGATTCAGACCACCCAAACCATGCTAATTGGATCCTACCACATAGATTCATGTCGTCGCCTCTCCTGTGGATGAAGACCCATGATTTGGCCTCTGATCCATGTCACCAAAAAAACCATCCCATATATCATCATGAACTAATCACAAAACACCAATCACTAACTCGTTCATGAATCCTCCATAAATATTCCGGTTCGATCAAGCTCCAATCTTACCCTATAATTTCAAACCAAAACCCCATGGTCCAATGGATAATAATGAGAATAAAGGTGGGCTGAAAGAACAAGAAAGAATTGAACATCACCATTAGTGGTTCAATATAATCCAATAATTCCAAAATAAAGAAGCCAGGGTCAAATCGTGGGTGAACAATTAAAATACATATCAAGGATCATGTGAAGAATGGTAATCACCAAAAAAATTAATATAGATATAAACACATGATTATAAATTTAAACAAGGTAATAAGTTTAATAAATATTGTTTCCTACCATGAGTTTAGATAAATTTCAATTGATGAATGGGTATGTGTCATTATTGTTGGTGAGTTCTATGAAATTAGTTAGCAAAGAAAAATCCTTTTAAGAATGATTGATGATCCATGATATGTCATTATTCGTCAAGGGATCTCCTTTATGGCTCATTTAATCTCCTAGGGTTATGTGGATAATCCTTGAGATTCGTCGTAATGATGTATTTATATAGGATAACTATTTTTTAGGTTATTAAATAAATTGGTCATTTAATTTATTGAATATTCCCACCAATTATTTTTATCAAAGGAACACTCAACACTGAAGAACCTTATGTAATACCTAGGGTAAACCATGTGTTCTTGAAACAACCATGGTATCATATTTTTCATCTGAGGTCCCGAACAATAGGAGACCCCTTTATTCTGAAAATATGCACGCACGTGCTTTAATATATATTAATAATTTTAATATATTAATTATGAGGTCTTATATTGCCAAAACACAGTGAAAAATCTAAGTAAAAATACAAAGATATACATAGAATAACTAAAATCACTAAACCAAAAAAATAATAATCATTATAAGAAGATACCATTATTGTAATTGATGCCTATATTTTTTAATCGATACTCTTGAATAACCACTGTGATTAAATAATCACAATGATCCTAAGTAGAGAACAAGTGCAGCCTTCTTGTGTATGTTTTGATCATTATTTGTTAGTTAAAGACATGTTTGTTGGTTCTTAGAGGGCCTTATAAGAACTATTTCTACCTGCATAAATAATTTCATTGAATAATCGGTGGTTACAGTATAAGAAACATCATATCAGAGAATTGGATGATACATACCCTATACTTGTTTATGCCTTGAAATTCACTTGTAATAACAAAAAAAATTATAGTGAAAATAAAATCCTTATACTCAAAAAAAATAAAACATGGAAAGGAGTAGGCTCACACATCAAGGTGGGACCTTTTAAAAATTTTGTGTGCAATAGTTATAGTATTTATCTACATTGAATGATAAATAGAGGGTTGAGTGCTCTTCAATTAATCCATTCCTCTTAACTAGGTAAGTGGATATAGTGAAAGAGTGTTTAATTAAGAATAAATCAAAACAAAATAAAATTTGAGGACACTAATTCACCCTTCCCCCCATAGTGTTATTGTACAATCCAATGTTCTCGATATATTTTATGTAAAAAGGATTCATAGTAAAATGAAATATATTTTTTAAAATTTAAATGAAATTATATGTATGTTTTAAGATATTTATTATTCCTATATAGGGGTTTTTCATGGGTTTACATTGGCTTATGATTCATAAAAATATTTTTTCATGTTTTATTTTATTATTGATTATATGATCCTCTTTTGATTATTCCCCTTGAATTATGGATAATTTATTAAATTAATTGTATTCTTCATTATAATATGAGATTGATAAAGGTTATAGTTCTTGGAAGGTGTTGATGATATGACATTAGATTTTATTATTTGATTATTTGATTGGTTACTTTGTGTTTGACATTTACAAGTTTCATATGGAATCCATGAGTATGATATGTAGGAAGTCAACGATTCATGGTACACTAGTTGATATTACACTCTTACTAGTGTCCTCTAGTGTAATTCATACCATGTTTAGGGGTTGTTTCTCAAAAAGGACAATGAGGTTAAGTTAGAGTCTTTGTTAGTTAGTTTGTATTATAGGTTGGTGAGTGGTTATATTAATAAGGTCCTAGATATTCTCTATACACTTGAGGTTTTTATACCATATTTTTCTTTGTTTTATAATGTGTCATAATTTAGACAATTATTTATCTTATGATTTATTAAATTTAAAACTTTTGGGCTCTTTCTTATATATTTCATAATTATTCTCTTTTTTAAGGTTAAATGATTTTTTAATAAAAATGGAAACATGATTGATTTGTCATTATTAATTAAAAGAAACAAAAAGGTATTTATAATTTAATTTCAAACTATCGTCTTGGGTTGTTTCTTATAAAATGAATAAAAAATATTTTGGGGGTATTCTAAAAGGAATTAACTCATATCCAACATACACACCTTGGTGTTTTTGTAGTCTGATACTCTCTGGATTTTTCTTATAAGTATAATAATTTTTTTTATTCTTTAGGTGATAACCATTAGCTCGGTTGTGGGCTATAGAGGAGGTGACATGTGGGATGGTCTATGTGAAACATGGAGTATGGCACTCTTTTCTTATTTTATTCAAAGTGTATTAGACATGTAAAATTTGAAATTTATTTTGATTATATATTGTATCTGATATGTTTATAAACTAGTTTTGGTAGTGGATTTTGGTTTTTATTAATTTATTTTTTATGGATTATAAATTATAAATCATTCCCATTTTAAGTGTGATATCCTAGAAGTTGTGCTAGTCTAGATGATGAGGAATGATCCATAATTCTGTAGCATAATTTTTCATGTATAATGGCCAAGTGTTTAGGTTGGTATGTCACAATATCACTAATTTATAATGGGGATTCTCAATTAAAAAGTCCTTAAACCTTTATCATGCAATATAATGTGATTCATATTCAAATTTATTGATATTTAAATATCAATTTGAATTTTTTTTATTTTGAAGGAAGAATTCTTATTTTAAGGAATCATCTTTTTATCTCATTCCATTTTATAATGGAACGTGGTTCCCATCATTGAATACATTCTTTGTAATTGATTATTAAGTAAATTTTGAATATTTTTTGACTTAATTTATCCTAATAAACTATATATTACTAAAATAAATTACAAATATCGATGAAACTTCCCAAGTATGTGTTTGGTTGTTCATTTTATTTCCCAATGAATTTAACTTAGTTACAGATTATCTGGATAAGCACTGAATTTATGTAAAAGTTTTTTCAAAAACATAAGGAATGATAATTCTTAGTTATACCACCACATTTGAAGGTAGACCATACTCCATTAATGTTATTTACCAAGGTTTTTTTCCATTTAGATCTTGTTCTACTTCAATAACTTTATTATCACCAACTATTTTCTCTTTTTTATTGTGTTTATTATATTGGGATCATATAAAATATGTTTCTTACATTTTTCATCTACCTTATCCTAATTTGGGTTCTAATAAATAAAAAAATACTTTCAAAATATCCCACCAAGTGCACAATAAGAATGAGAAAAAAAATTAGTAAAAAATAAACAGTTGATAATAAAATAATTTCCATGATACACCAAACTAAATAATATTCTATGTTCAACAATCCTCAAAAATAGTTCCAAAAACATTGATCAGTTTTGAGACATCATTAAATCTAACTAGGACTAAATTTTATAAAATTATATTTTTATTCCTTGAAACAAAAACTATGAAGGCATATTATAGTTTAGGTTTATGGTCAAACCCATTGTGGCTAGTTCTCCTTAGCATGAAACTTTTGATTCAAAAATTAGGAATCATGATTTTATTGATTGGAATAAATATAATATAATTTAAATGAACTATGTGTATTGAGAATTTTTAGTCTAGGATCTTTAAATAATGAATCATTTAAAATATTTAATGGACAGTCATGTTATCATCAGAGTTTTATTTAAAATTTCATGGATATTATAATTTTTTATCTTACTACTAAACTCATCTTTTAATATGGTAAATTAATTTGATTAATCTAATAGACATGTGAGTCAAAACCATATTTAAATATAGAAACTCAAACTCATTCCGTGATCAAGAAGGGATTCGGGAAACTAGTTCATGTAAAATGAAATTCCATAATCAATAAGATAATGATCATACATTCAAAAGAATAAGTGATATAGAAAAATTATTGAATGAAAAGAAAAACAACCAATGAAAACAAAATTACATCAATATTAAATCCCCCTTCAGTAGAAATTATAGAACAAAGATACTACCACCTCATGTTTTTAGAAGAACCAAATCATTGATCAATTTTGTATATAAGAGAATTTTATAAAATTCTATCTATAAAAAACTTGTGGTCCTACAACCTTTCAATAATCAATACATGTACTCTAGTAAGTGAATGATACAAAGATCTAACAATATAAAAGTGTTAAAACAATAACAAAATTTTATAGAGATAAATACACCTTATGTAATGTCCTATTTTTTGTTGTGTAAGAATTTGGAATACTTTTAGGAATATTTCTAGATCCAGGAGATAAGACGGTGTGAGATTATGAGGCCCGATGTTCCCAGAATTAATTTTTGAAATATATTAAATATATTAAATATCACGCATGCACAGTTTTCCTGAAAAATTATAATAACACTTAAATGGAGTCCCATATCAAAAATATATGGGTATTTGTAAGTTAAAAATGATAGTTTTACCCTAGGTTTTAACTAACCATTGTTGGTGCGGGGAATTTTTGAAAAATTAATTGCGGGCATAAAATAAAATAAATTTATTTATTTATTTTTTCCGTTGACATGGAGACCTAGATTATTCTTTAAATACACTATTATGGAAAACTATTAAGGTTAGACACATAAACCTAGAGATTTAGAGGAGTCATTTAAGATCCGTTAGAGGAGGTTATATTGGAGAATAAAAACTAAATTAGAGATCAACAACCGATGTGTGACCGAATCCAAGGATCTCTCCATGAATAAGGATTCATCTTTTTTCTTCATCATCAATCAGTCCAAATAGAGCTAGGATGTTTTCTTTGTGTATTTCTCCCGATTTTGTTATCCCTTTACAAATGAAAATCAATTTTGTAATAGATTTATTCACGAATTAGTTGTTTGTAGGTATGGATTAAATTTTTGGTATTTTTGGATAATTGATTAATTATTTTTTCATTAATTCATATTCCACTTCGTTCATATTTACTACAAAAATGGATCAAGTACAAAATGAACAAATTATGAGGTTCATTCCTCACATTTATTTTTTATGGTTTTCTCTCCCCGTTCTACATACTTTCATCATTGGTATTTATATTTGTCCTATGATTCAATTAATTCCTGATGACTGATCATTGCGCATTCAATATTTGGTGCAACGGATCATTTCCATGGGTGAGGGATAAAGATTCGATGACAATATTTGGTATACGACTATGGAATTAGACCCACGAATGGATTAGGTGCCGATCAGAGATCCTTGTGTGCATTTCTTCACGCTTGAAAAAAGAGAGGTAATGGGAGGCACGATGGAGATGATTTTGTGGTAAGAATCCATCCAATAGTGATGGAATGGAATGGTCTGATCAAAATTCATATTCTATAGAGAGTTTGGTGGTAGATCAATGGAAATAGGAAGGCATGGAGGGAGATGCATGAAGTTATTTTTTAGGTTCTATGAAAAAACTAGTCTATATGGCATATAGTATTATGAACACATGTCGTGTAGTCCCTTCTATATGGTTCTAGTATTTTAGTGTAGAGAAAAATATCGCATGTCATGTGACCCATGTCACATTCCATTTAACCCTTAGTTGATCAGCTTGGCGTGTACATGGATTACATGCCCAGGAGGCCGGGTGGAGTTTCACGTCATGTGGATCATGATACATACTTGTACATCCTAACATGTGACTCAATTTGTACAATATGTACACACTTAGGATATCATGTTGTACTACATGATGTGTATATAAATCCACATGTTGTGTACGTAGGTATGTATATAGGCATGGTTAGGCTACATGTTGAGTTCCATCCCAAACACCTACATGTCGTGTACCTTAGGGACATGATGTGTATTGTGGAAAATTTTATGTCATGTGAGTGAGATACAGGGAAAGTTCTAGAATTAGTGATACATTTCATATACCCCTATTTACACATCATGTAATACTTTGAGTATAGGTTGGATTCCTCATTTTTCTTAGCTCAGCTTCGTTGTGAGATTTTCTAAGCTTCCCTAGACCAGTATCAGTTGAGTGTGTTCCCCTATTCCATTCCTATGAGGTTTAGGTGTAGTATATTATTCTCATTGTAGAATGTCACCTCTCTATAGTTCATGATAATCTGTGTAGTGAGGGTAAGTTACCTTGTTCTGGAATGAGTTGGCTCAGACCACTTCGGCTACTAACTCATTGTCTTGGATCATGTATCCCTCTTAGAGGCCCGAAGCAATACTCATTTCCCTTTATGTATCCATAAATGGGGTTTTTGGAATTATAATGACCAATATTTATACTACCATCATTATCCTATATAGTAGGATATTTCCAGTATGGTTTGGTGTCCCCCCCAATGATCCCTAAGCTTTGACCCCCTATCTATGTATCGAGATCTGATCTTTCCAATGAGGTGTAGTTATATCGAGTGTGTATCTTGGATGAATCCTCTCATTTTACTATGTGGAAGGACCTAATGAGAATGACATATAGTTTCATCAGTGGAAGTATATCTCATAGACTTTTTTCTCATAGATGAGCATTACATAGAACCTTCATGCAAGAATCTAATGCTGGATTTGTGGTTATTTCATTACCATGAGACATTGTGTCATTGTTGAGTATATCTGGGGTTTTCTTGTTGTATATGTTTTAGACCTATATCTATGTTTATATGACTACTAATCTTGATGCTTTGTTCTTGGTTATTTGAGGGTGTCCTACTGGCTATTGTTATACTCATCCTTACATGGGTTTTTCCCGTACATGTCATGTATTATAAAAATAACAAACCTTTTTCGAAGTCCTTGGTGGACTATGAGTAGGTGGAGCTAGTTTGGACTAGATAGATCGAGGTTTGTACCAGTGCCTCATACATTAATAACCCCTCCTTTTCCTTTCTATTTTTGGTTAGGCTTGAATTTGGACCCTTTTTACAATTTCAAGTACTTTTTATCGTACTTTGTTTGTGGGATTATAGATGTATGGAAGCACTGTTTTTAGTTGTTTTACATTTCAACATTATATATGCTTTGATATGTGTGCATTCAAGCATAAAATTTAGGAAAATTCCTCCCATGTGTATGATATGCCTTTTTGGTTCTAGTCACTAGCCCTCAGAATATTAGAGGTTGGCTTGGGGTAGTTGAATCTTGGGCCCCGTCGAGTTGGGTCGTGACACCTTAAATCCCCTTATATCATGCATATCATATTTCTTTTTATTTGGTATTAAAATATATTTAAAATTTCATATAAAACCTGATAATAATTCCTCATATATCTCCCTAAAATATATATCCATGTTTCCATGTAGATAGAAATTTTAAATCATCAACTCATAGAAATTTACAAAACCATAACCAACTACTAAAAGATATGGTGTGGTAATATCTAATTCAACCCATATCATCTCAAAACCAAGATCATTTAATAACCCACCAGTCCATATTCTTTATATCTATTATTTCAAACATATATCTCCATTAACCATGACCAATTTTCTATATTTTGACCAATGGTTAAAATCTATATATTTTCAACATGACGTAATCATCTTTAAAAATGATCATAGATATTCCAATATCCATACAAACCCACAATCAACTCAATTACAACCATTTTTTCTCCCATCACTCCCTCATTTATTCTTCCTCATCAACCATGAATTCCAAACAAAAATTGTTGTGGTCCATGTTTCCTATCCTATCCACCTTTACCAAAACTAGCCACAACCATAGTTTCTTATACACTCATTATATTATCTTCATCATTAAAGGATCATGTACTTGTCTCCTCTTCACCATTGTGTGGTTTCCTATATCTTTTAACATTCTTCCAAACTCTTAAAAACTCATTATTGGGAATAATCCTTCTATAAAACATTAAAAAACACTAAATTAGGATCGATTAACTCATTTATCAATAAAAATATCAATATAAAAACATGTATAAATTTATGTTATGAACTTGAAAATTATAATCCTATCACTAAAATAATATCAAAATATAATGAACATTACATATCACACTATTTTTCATTACTATTAAATAAATTTGGTATACTAGTGCGTGAAACTATCCAATCAATGAAATCAACTATCCCACATGACTACCTAGTGAACTATGTCTGTTAGTCCTAAAAACTACCTATACCATCATTTATTTGAAATACATATCTATCTAGAGGTTAATGTAATCATTCCAGAAATTATGAAACTACCTTCCAATTAGGAAAAAACTTTTTAGAAAGAACTATAAATATATCATCATCATATGTATCCATATCATCATCATATGTATCTATATCATCATCATAATACAGCTACAAGGGTATAACTCTCTAGTACAATCCTCTTTAATAAACAAGAAATTGCATAACACGTCAATAAAATTTTACTCAAAATAGGATCATTTAATAATACATATATAATAAAGAATTAGATAATTTTTTTACCAACCAAATAACCAAAATAATTATATAATACTCTCATTAAATAAAAAATAAGAAATAAAATGATCATAGTGACATAGATCATTGCATCACAACAACACTTAGGAGTAAAAAATTCAAATCCATTCATAAAATACCTCAATAATTATTTATTATTTCACTCAGGTTAATCTAATCACCATATCAAGTTTAATTCATGTCCATAGATAATTTATTAATATTAATATGTGGGGTGGAATATTTTACCTGCATATGTCTCGTCAATTCACATTAACCATATCCACTATAATGTGAAATTTCCATGAATAAAAACTCCCATAAAATACTCAAACTTTCTCTCTATCATGATTAATACCATAAAACTACAATTTCAGGAAAAATAATTAACTGATACAATTTATATTAATCAAACTAATGATCATTTTTTTCTAGAACAAGAACCTTGTATGTAACAATTATCTTATAAAATAGAAAATTGCATACACATATGCTCACTTCCATATCTCATTTTGTGATATTATTATCTTAGGATCTCTAAATCACCAAAAAAGTGAACCATCACATTTTACTTATTAAAATATTATAGGATATTCCCTTGATAATTTTCCAAGATAGGTCGTTATCAATCCTAACACTAAACATCATTAGAATGATAAAAACACCCTTCAAAATGAATAGTACTATCCTAAAAGTATCAACATAAAGGTTTATATGGAATATGGAGTTATTTAAAATAGTTATTTATCAAAAATAAACACCATATGAAAAATATGAATTCTATCAAAACATGAATAGTGAGAGATCATGTGGAAGACATGGGGATAACGTCACATATTATTATTCACTACTATATTATTATAGTCTGTGGATAGGGATTACAAAGAAAAGAATATTTCTACTGCACCTATAATTACTCAGGGATGCTCAACCCTGAGAACTCCCAAAATACCCCACCAAGGAGTAACCACCAAGCTATTCCCCCGGGGGAACTACCATATATTTTTTATGAATCACACTTACCTTTTTTATCATATTTCCATAGATGGGATCTAAATCTAATAATGTACCTATAATTTATTGAAAATGGAATTTCGAAAAATAATAATAATATAAATGAGGTATGAGTGATTATTTTTGATTCATTTCCTTTATTACTTCTTCCATATCCTTTCTTTCAAAAATTACAATACACTTCATGTTTTACTTTAGTTAGATCAAATATTTTTTTTAAGTTGTGTATGAAATTTTAACTTCTAAATCAATTTTATCTGGATAAACTAATTCCAAACCTTGTACCATTTTAAACATTATAAAGACACTATAATCATTCTAACTAATATATTGAGTGAGAGATTATTAATTTGGTATAGTTGATAGTTGTACCTGGAGATCTTAAAGTTTACCTGTGTGAGTTTGATACATTTCACACCTATAAATATAATAATGAGTCTTCAAGGAACATATTTGGATTACATGGTAACTAAATTTCATTTGAGATTTATATATTATCTTAGTGCTTGAGTGATTCAATTTTTATGGTTTTTAGAGTGATATTAAATAATCTATTTTTTTAAGTATCCTTAAAAAATTTATAAGTTTCACATTATATTTTATTGATTTAAATCCAATGTGACCAAACTATTTATAGGTATAGTAATTGCATCTTTAGAATTTCTTTTTATAATAAATCTATAGATACTACTTGTTCTTTTAATCCTTTAAATCAAGGAATTTATGGAGTTTTGGAAATGGGTTCCTTTGGATCTGGGTATTGATCCTCCTTCCACTTTGGATTAAAATTGAAGAGTTATGATTATTGGAACTATGATATATTTTAGTCTTTGAAGGGTTTTAGTTATTTTCATCTATAACTTCATTGTATTGTTATGTTTAGTTTTTCTAATTTTTTTAAAAAAAATTAAGTTTTATCTTCCAAATTATTTATTTCTACTATGTTTAATACTTGTTAATCTTGTATTGCTTATTACTCGGAGTGGATGAAACTATTTAGTTTGTTTAAAACTTAAATTCACCCCCTAAAGCTACCATGTTGAGATAATATTTAGTTTTAATGCTAGTAACTTTTTCCTTATACTAACATATAGTAGAGTAAATATTTTATATGGTAGTTTT
This sequence comes from Viscum album, assembly GCA_963277665.1. NCBI lineage: Eukaryota > Viridiplantae > Streptophyta > Magnoliopsida > Santalales > Viscaceae > Viscum > Viscum album. The sequence goes on along the minus strand of OY728167.1, from coordinate 740,036,197 downwards.
CTTACTAGTCGGATCTTTATATAACTTAAATTTTAATTGGGCACCCATATTTGATGGATTTTATTATGAGTATTGGAGAGATAGTATGGAAACTTATCTTATTAATAGTGTATTTTATGATTATCTCGAGTTGATGAGATAATAAAATATTCTAAACAAACCAATTCCAAATTTTAATTTCCATGAGACATATAAGTTTTAGTAGAATTTCAGAGTCTCAAACACACTTTTATGTGATACAAAATAAAACATATATATTCAAGTATCCTCTTGTGGGGATTATTTCTATATTATAAATAATACAGAAATTAAAAATTTCATAACATTAAATTTTCTTGAAAATAATAGGTATATGTTATGAGTAGTTGATAATTAATTTGATTTTATTTTGGGTACATCATTTATATAGATGTATTAGAGATTAATGGCTATTGTGAATACCCTAAAGTCTATTGGATAAAAATAAATTATTGATTATAATCTAGTTTATATGATTGTTTATATTCTTATAAAATAATTGGAATCGAATAAATAAATGATTGGTGATATGTATTAGATTACAAAGATGAATTTGGGTGATCTTATTATAATATTGATTCAATATAAATGTCATTTGAATCTTGATCCTAAGAAGGAAAATAAAAATAATGGTGTTTCTTTTTATACCACTACTTCTTAAGATTCCACTTCTAAAATAAATGATCTAAATCCATATACATCAAAACATAAGTCTAATAATAACTTGGATGATAGGGATAAAAATATTACTGAGGGATTATTTTCACAACTTGTAAGATTGGTGAGTTGAATGAAAAAAATTTTGAAAAATAAAAAGTAAAACAACATAAGTGATAAATATGATAAGATTGGTACAATTGATGATAGAAAGTAATTGAATGGTATGATTTTTTATTTTTAAAAATCCTAAACACATTAAGCTATATTTTTAAGAGTTGAAGAGAAAAGATAATTAATCTAAATTATCTATTAAAGTCAAAGGAAAGAAAGTGATAAATAAAATAGATACTTAGAGCATTAGCGAGGATCCACTATCTAATAGTTCTTTAGAAAGTTATGATAGTCTAAGAAACTATGTTTTCTATTATAATTAATCTTAGCATGAATAATTATTAACAGCTAAGGAAACCATTGAATCTTTAATGAAAATTATTTAGAATATTATTACCCTTATTCTTCAGATGATGAGGATAAAATTTATTAATCATATAAAGAAATAATATTATATGTGACAAAAGTGTAAGATACATATTAAAAGATTTTTAAGAAATACATTAAGGTAAAGGTATCGATTTCATAATCTAAACGTGATATTTTTAAGCTTAATTTCGATTTGAAATTCAAATATAATTTTGTTTCAACATATTATAGTGACTAGAATGAAGTTGTAAAACATAATTCTAAAGTTTAAAGTCTTAAGACGTTTATTTATAATTTTAATTGATGAAGGTAGAGTTTTTATAAGCTTCTAGGGTAGTTTAAATGATCTAATACATCTTCTAGAGTTGGTTTTATATCATATTATAAGTCACATTTCCATATTAAATATTTGTTTCCAAAAAAGTTAACTATTTTTCACTAAAAATAAAAGGGTTGGACACTGAATAAACAAATTTTTCTTGAATAAGGTTTAATCATTAAAAACATGTTAAGATTTTTTCAAAAGAGTTATTAATTGTTCAAAACTGGGGAGTTTGGTATATGTGGGTTTGAAAGGTCATGTTTTCTAACATTTCCAAACCCATGAAAGACTAGGTATCAAATTCTTAATTTATTTTCAGGAATGAAGTCTAGGTAATGATAGATAAAAAATATATATATAGCTACATGTGACTAAATTCTAATATTATATATAAAATTAAGTCCTTTTTAAGGATATAAAGGTTTATATTTTTTTATTCATTATTTTTTTATTCATTCGATTCCAATTATTGACAATTAAATTTCATCAGTGAGAATAAGAGGATAATAAGGGTATGATGACTTAATCAAATTACATGGTCATAACACAATAATATTCACAGCCATCAATACCTATATCATCTATCATGAAATGTAGAAACAATATTTATCTATGGAAAAATTCATAATATTCAATAATCTTAATCCATGTGATATTAATCTAAATCAAAGGAAACATCAAAACCCATAGAAAACATAAAGAGAATTTTTTGGTATCTTTGAACATCATCTTCATTTAACTATTACAAATGAAATATCCAATATGGTCTACTTCCATCTCTAGAGAACCCAATCCATTATAGGGCTATAACGGACCCATCCATCCTTGGTTTATAATGTAACCACCCATCCTTGGTTTATAACGTAACCACTTGTCCTTGATTTATAATGGAACCATACTTACTTGGTTTATAATGGAGCCACTAATCATCATAAACAATGGTAAAGGAATGTATCATAAATAAAGTATATAAAAGTTTCATTTCATCTTAAAGCTCATAGAAACAATCATTATTCCTTTCATAACTTTATAAACCTATAGAAAAGAAATTATTTCCATGAAAATATCTTTAACATAATCATAATACATCCTAAGAAAGAATAAAAATGGTATCATTTTAACATATCATAGTGGTAAATAAGTAACATCAAGGGTTGTTGATATTGATGAATGGAAATACCATTAAAAAGTTGTGAAAAAACATTCCTGATTAAAATAACCTTTTCACTTTCAAAATCGCTTATAAACTCACAAAATATTTTGAAAATAATTTTCCTTTAATATAACATTGTAAAATTATAAAGTAAGATTCAAATAAAATAATGTTAATGATATCGAGAAAATCAATTCATGATGTAAATGTTAAAAATAAACATTTTTTCCAAATATTTTTTAAAGGGAGTAAAAATTGACCAATTTGGAATATGTTAAGAAATTTACTATTTAAAACTATTTAAAATAATTTTAAAGACCATGTAAACAGTTTTAGTAAATCATTTATATTTTTGAAATAACATTTTTTTAGTAAATTTTAGAATACAAGGATATGGAATAGAAAGATTCTCTATCTAAAAGAAGACATAAGATTGGTATTACATAAAAAAAATTATATTTTTTTAATAAATAAGGGAGGAAATAGAAATTAAAAATGTAAACTACATTCATAACTAGAGGATAAAAAATGGATGTGGTTCAAGAAAATAATATCATATTATTCCCTATAAAGGAACCTTGAACATAAACAATACTGAAAAGAAAGGAGATTGTAACATAAATCATTTTCCAATTTGAAAACATTTCAATCATAAGACCCATGAAATAATAACTTTAAATGAAACATTAAATATCATAAATATAATGAAATTAATTATATAGATGTAAAATATGAATTATTTAAACCTCATAAAAGTGTATAGATTCATATCATATATGTACATCCCAAAGAAAGGGAATTTGAGACGAATAGCCCTTACAAAGACAATATCATTGAATTGAGAGTTAATCAATAGGGAGATAATGCGTAACAAATTTAAATAAAAAAATAAGTTTTAATACATAATAAAACATTTTAGGGATAAATTCACACATTATAATGGAATAAAAAAGTCAATGAAAATGATTTATAACACAATAAAAGAAAATCTAGATAAGAAACCTTTTACCACTTGGTAATATTCAAGTCCAATCCCCTCTGATGAAATAATTCAAATTTCAACTTAAAATAAAAATAATTATAAAGTATTTATGATATAACATGTAAAAATGTAATTATATACACCATATAAAATAAATTAGGTTTATAACATTTCAATATGCCTCAATGAAGGTAAATTGAGATGAAGTCCTTTACCATGAGTTCAGACTTTCCATGAATGTCCTATAACTCATGTATTATAAAATTATATAAATTATTTGATTTCTTAAGAAAATTTTACATGTTTATTACTATATAATTAAATCAATTATTTTATTTTAATTTTATATTTTAATACTTAATTAGTTAAGCCCATGTCGGGTGTTTTGAGGACGTTTGGTTCATTATTTCAAAAACTGCTTCGTTGTGTTGATCATGGTCAAATAGGTCAATGTTCCATCATATAAAGAATAATACCAATGAAATAATTATGATTTTTATACATAATTTATTCTTTTAAAACTAACCATTATGTATTATTGTGAAAAATGGACAATGATACAATCATGGAGATGATAGGTCATATGTACGCATGAGTAACGTTTCCATTTTTCAACAATCATTATGGAAGGAATTTAAGTATTATTTATATTTATATAATGCTAATAATATGATAAATACAGCATTATTTCTTAAAATTTACTTATATATATATATATATCATCCATGATATTTGTTTTTGAAAAAAGAGTCACATCGCTTTATGGAGCCGGTAGTCCAACATGTACGCACGAACGACCTTAACATTTTTCAATAAGTGGAAAGGTAAGAAATAAAATGATATATAATATTTTAGAATAGAAAATATGTCATTAATATAATATTTATGACATATATATCACATATATTCATTAAATATATCCTTATTACCATCTATGTAAAGTGTTATTGAAAAATGAATCACATCACATTGCGAGGCGATAGTCATCCATACACACGAGTGTCGTTATCATATCCCCTATAGAATTAAAATATAAAATTTATATGTGATATAATAATTAAAGAAGTATAATTATGTTAAATATATAATATATATTTTTTAAATCCATAATTATAATAATCCATGAGAGGCAATGTTGGAAAATGAATTACATTAGTTTGTGAGGCATTAGTCTTACCTACACACGAACGATGGTTTGATTTTCCATTTAATGTAATAAGATATAGATTTAGGTTTTTTAACTAACATAATTTAGTATAAATATATGGGATATAAAATTTTTCTATATCATCATAATTTAATAAGATTTTAAGTAGGTGTAAGAAAAAATAAAATAAAAATTATCAGCTAGGAACGATATATCTTCTTCGGAAAACCTCCTTAAGTAAGCACCAAAATCCTTCATATGATGGATTTATGATCACTATATGGGTATAAATCATGTTGAGGTATTTTAGGAAGGAATTTGGGCATGTCTTGTACAATAAAAATGGATTTTGAGGTGTAAATATGTTAGGATAGGGGGTGTCATTTTATAAATGATATCAGTGGAAGACTTATAAATTTTTAAAATAAAAAGTTATAACCACATTTTTTACATGAAAAAAGCCTAAAAATAGTACATTATAGATAATTATGTAGTATTAGGTCTAAATATGGTCATAAAATTTATTTTATAAATGTTTTTAGGTCATTTTAACACTTTTATTTTTAGTTTAATCCGCCGGTAAATCTGTTTTTACCTTAACCAGGGTAAAAGATTTATACTATTTTCACAGTTCATTATGAACAAATTTGAGTTGAAAATATTATAGAATATAAATAATAATTATATAAGATATTTAATACATTTTACTAAATTCAATTCATATAAGTGTTAAAATTTAATTTAAAATTAAACCTGCAGACATGATGAAAAAGCGGTTTTTCAAGAAGTGTATTTTTCAAGAAAAATATGATTTTATATTAACTATATGACCAGTAATAATAAAAAGGTTTATTTATATTTATATTTATATATTTATAATCTATAAATTTCATTTTAAAAATTCCACATTAGGTTTTTTGTTAATTAATATGGAGAAATATTATGCACTTTAAACAGTTTTCAGAAAAATCCCCTTTTTCAACCCAAAAATAAACTTATACTAAAATCCAACATAATGATGATTAAAAATTAATTAATTTGTTAATATAGAATAAATAATAATTATGTTACATTAAATAATATTCCAAATATAATGGGTCTTTTAAATTACTTAATTTATTGAAAATCAATGAAATTTTTACAAAAATCAGTATTTTTCACCATTCACTAAAAAACAATATTTTTCAAAAAATTAAAACAATTTACCCTAAGATAATTTTTATATGATTAATTAAAAAATAAATTAAAATTTTCAAAATATATTTTCAAAAATTGGTAAAAAAAATAATGTATGTATGAAAGGATCGACGAAACTGTCTCTTAAAAAAATATATTTTTTCAAAAAAACATTTCTTTTTCATTAAAATAATTCATATTTTATTTTATAATTCACAGATAAAAATTTTATTTATTTTATTCATGTGTAATCCATATAATTTTCATAATTAATCTATTCTTATTTATAACCACTAATTTAACGGGTAGGTTATAACAGTATACTATATTATGGTTCATTTATACTCGAGGTTGTGTGTACCACGAGTTATTGAAGAGATTAAATTTAGAGAAACATATTTCATAGTTTATTTAATATTTGTGTTTTGTGTAAAATACTCTATTGAAAATAGGTTTGTTTTTTTTTAATCTTAGGTTGTTACATTCTCCCCACTTTAATAAATTGTGTCCTCTCAATTTGAAATCAATCTCGATAATTAAGGGTTTATCAATTGAAAATACTTTTGTTCAAAACCCACATTTTAAAAAGGGTTAAAAAATCATCCTCTTGATAAGAGAGAAAGGGAATCAGTAATATAACCTGGAATAACACATAACTAGCTTCCAAAGTAGGAAACAATTTGTGTAAAGTGAATATATAGACATGGAATAAAATTTAATGCCCAAATAATGATGGTGAGTGCTAGAGATCATTGATAACAAGAAAGTGAATGATCATTAAGTAGTAAAAATACACAAATCCATAAACCAAAGTGGTGTAAAAAGACCATCGTTTCATAAAAAATGAATATAAAAGAATAAAATTTTCATTTTAAAATTTTTTCCAAGTTTTAAGGATTTCCTTTCTATCTAGACTAAGAAAATAAGGAAATATACTTACTTGATATGTTAAATTTCATCCTTTGATCAATTTCCACCACAGATTCATATTTTTTCACCAAATGATGAGTATTCGAGATGAATTTTTCATGCTTGGAGCACTAAAGTCAAATTTTAATGGACCACAAAACCATAAAATTGATAATAAATATTTTTTACCCATATTTAGACATTAACCAAAACCCAAATGATTATAATATAGTAATATGTTTTCCAAAATGAATAAATCTCTAAAATTCAATAGTAATACCCAAATTTCAAACTAAATCATTCCATAAAAAATAATATTTTATCCAAAATAACTTCAATAACCACAAAATTATATAATTTTTTAACCTCAAATGTTATCTCATACCTTTAAGATTATATTCTCAAAAATATTGTGATATTATTATAATCACTTAATTTCTAAATTAATTTTCAATCCCATGGTTATCTATATGATAAAACATGTGTTCCCATAATTACCTCAATATCCAAGATCATATAAACCATAAAGGTTATAAATTCCTTAAAACATTTTTCCAAAAAATTTAAATCCATTATTCATGTAAAACCAAATATTTAAATATAATTTAACCCAGTAAACATATCCTAAAATATCATTAATCACATTAAGATCTCATCACATAAAACCTCAAAATGGGTGTTTGAGACTTTGAACTTATGGTCAATCTTAATATCATAATATAATTATTGTATCCATAACTCTTATGACAACCTCTCATGAAAACATATTAATATCCAAAGTTATCTAGACCTTACTATGATACTAACTGTAACCTCCCCAAACCTGCACTCTCGGATCCAGTGATAAAATCATAAATGTTACATTTTTGGATTTGATAACAATGACAGTGAACCAAATTTTTCTAAAACATACAACATTAAAATGAAATATTATATCACTTATATGCCCAATCACCTTTTAGGTTTATAGTTTTAGAGAATTATGACAAACTCTTATACAAATAATACCCATGACTTAAATAGAGTATCTTTCCCTCTATTCCCAACTTTTCTTATTTCACAATAAGTCATCATCATAATCTATATGAAATCATTCTATACGTTATTCATTTAACATCATTCTTGATAACCTGGGGAAAGGTAAACCTAATAACAATGATCTAAAATTCTCAATAAGGTTAAACATACACATTAACAATTAAATTTCATCAATGAGTATAAGAAGAGCATAAGGGTATTATGACTTAATCAAAGAGGTCATTATTACATCATATCCAGAATAATAATAATGACATAATTATGATTTTATACATAATTTATACTTATAAAACCAAAAATGAAAGATATTTATTAAAAATTAAATATGTTACAATCATGGATATGGTATTACATAAGTATTCATGATTAAAATTTCCATTTTTCAACGATAATTATGGAAAGAAATTATATAGTATTTTATCATTAAAGAAAGATAATAATGTCATAATTTATATATCATTTATATAAATTTAATTTTATATATATCATACAAGTTATTTTGTGTTGAAAATATATTCAAGTTTATTTGTGGAGGTGGTATTCCAGATGTACACACAAACGACGTTATCATTTTTTCGTGAGTGGAAAAGTATGAAATAAAATGACATATTATATTTTAAGAATTAAAAATATATCATGAATATCATAATGATTCCATATATATCACATATATTATTTTTTTCAAGGAATATATAAAATATATTATTTAAAATTAACCTTATTACCTTCCATTTAAAGAATTAGTAAAAAATTAATTGCATCGCTTCGCTAGATATTAGTACGTCGTACACACAAGCGATGTTAGTGTCCCCTGCGAAATGGAACGTAAGAAGGTATATGCGATATTAAAATTAACGAATTATAATTTTGTTACAAATATCACATATATATATATATATATATTATACATCATTACAATAAGATGTGAGAGGTGATGATGCAAAATGAATTACATCAGTCCGTGAGGTGATAGTCTGTTGTACACACAAATGATGGTATTATTTCCCATTTTATGGAAGAGGATATGGATTTAGGTTATGTAATTACCATAATAACTTCTAATTATATATTTGATATTGGTTTTTTTATACCATATTAATTTAATAATACTTAAAAGATGATTAAGAATAAATAAAATAAAAATTCTCAATTAAGTGTGATAACGCTTCTTCAGATAACCTCCTTAGGTTAGCACCATAATCCTTCATAGGATGACTTTATAATCAATCCTTCTGCTCTACTTCATGGTTATATAAGTATGTAAGGTAATTTTTAAGGTCTTGTATTATCTAAATAGATTTATAGGTTTGAATAGAAGAGGATAGTGGGTGTACTTTAAGAAGTGAGGTGGGTAGAACACCTGTAATTTTTGAAAAGAAAAAGGGATACCCACAAATTTCACATGACACAAGGCTCAAAAATGGACCGTTATAGAAAATTAGATGATATAAGGTAAACAATTTTCCATAAAATTTATTTTAGACATATTTTTAGGTCATTTTAACCCTTATCTTTTTATATTAACCCAATATAAACCCAAGATAAATCTGTTTTTACCTTAACCATGATAAAATATTTTTATTATTTTCACTATTAATTATCACCAAAAATTAAGTTTAACTTATTAGATAATATAAATTATGATGATTAAAATTATGGAATCTATTTTACCAAATTCAATTCACATAATTTTCAGAATTTAATTTAAAATAAAACTCACAGATGCAATGAAAAAACGGTTTTTCAATAAGTATATTTTTTATTAAAAAGATAATTTTTTATTAACTCTATGAACAATAATAATCAATATATTAATTTAAATTCATATTCATAGATATATAATATATAAATTTAAATTAAATAATCCCTAATTAGGGGTTTTTTTAATTAATTAAAATGGAGAAACATTATGAACTTTAAAATAATTTTTAGAAAATCATGGTCTTAAACCCAAAAATAATCTTATACTAATATCCAATATAAATTTTACTCAAAAGTAATTAATTGGATTAAATATAAATAAATAATAATTATGTTACATTAAATTATATTCAAAACATATTTTTACTATTAAATTAATTTATTTATTGAAAAAAGATAACATTTTTACAAAAATCGTTATTTTTCACTATTCATTAAAAAGTTAATAATTTTCATAAATTATCAAAATTTTACCCTAAGATAATTTTGATATGATGAATTAAAAAATAAAGTCCATTTTTAATATAAAATTTTTAATATTTGTAAAGATTAATTTTAATGTATGCGCGCAAAGATCGACGAAACCACTTTCATAGAAATACAGTTTTCTCATGAAAAATTTATGTTCCATTCAAATTGTTCTTATTTTATTTTATAATACATAGATAACAATTGAATTTTTTTTATACATTTTTAAATGATATAACTTTTATAATTTATTTTTTCTTATTCATACCCACCGATTTAACGACTAGGTTATTACTATATACTATATTACAGTTCATTTATAATTGAGGTTGCGTGTACTACAAGATATTGAGGAGATTAAATTTAAAAAAAAATCCCTGAGTCATTTAAGCTTGGTGTTCCATGTTGAATACACTATCTAACATATCTAACCTTTTAAGAATCTATGGTTGTTCCAAAAAAATATTAATATTCTTGACTATCACTAACTAATTTAAAATGTATTAAAGTGGTGATCGAGGTCATTCCACTGATAATGGTGTAGAAATTAATTATAATGTCATATAATTACATAATAAAAAAGAATAATATTGAATTTGGTTTTGAAATTGATGAGAATATATGACCAAGAAACATAATTCAGGGATCATGCCTCTAGAAAATTCATAGATTTATTGTAATTAGAGTGTTTTCAGAATTGGATCAAAGTTAGCCTCCTATTATAGTACTCACACTCTAAGCTAATAATTCCCTATTACCCTATCATTTATTGGTTTAATTTAATATATAGGTATTCAAAACTATGTTTAAACATATCCATCTCAATCCATGCATTGATTATGCTATGGAGAGAGGTGGAAAGTTCTTATGTTTATCACACTTACACTCCCTTGAATTACAAAGGTCATGTGAATAAGAGGAGAATAAGATTTTAACTATTGGAATGAATAAAAAAACCTGCTTGAATTACCTTATATGAAATTCTTCAATAGATGAAATTACCCATCATTACATGCCTGGTATGAAGAATAATTACCCCTACCGGTAGTCATGAGGGGATATGGAAAATAAAAGTAAAACACATACAACAGAATTAGTGGGACACCATAGTAGATTTCTTCAGTCATTCAATTCTCAAGATACTAAAAGAGAGGTCCCAAAAAGGACAGCCCATGAATAGAAGCTCTCTTTCTGTTTAATCCCCCTTGATAGAATTCTCTCTCTCTCTATTGTTTTCAAATTTGATTTTTTTTATCTCCTTTTTGTATCATTATTTCCACTTGACCTGATCTTAATATCATCTTCTCATTAGTCTTCTGTGATTTAATGGAGTGTTAAATCTACTTAATGGTAGGTGAGGTCTTCGCGCATGATTATTTAGAATATCCTCCATTGACAGCTTGTATTTCATGTGAGTATAACCTGAGAAATTTGGGTATTTTAATCTTATGAAACTCTAGCCTGTGGCAGGGATCTGTTCCACTATGTTGCAACCATTTCTTTAGGTTTCATGCCCATTCAAGCCACAGTATAGTGGAGAGAACCATGATTGCAGTGGGTTCCTCCTATATTTCCTTTCTTTTCCCCTAAAATTCACCTCAATGGTGTAGTGAGTATATCCTATGATGTAAAATATCCAATCATTATTTTCATCAATCCGGTCATGGTCTAGATGATTCAACAATGGAATAGCCTCTATTTTTCTCCAAACATGGCTACTTCCATTTTTAAACCCTCCAAGTCATAGTAGAGGTCCTGTAGTGTAGTACTTCTATCATAAACTTCATCCACAACATAGTGGGTTCTCAATGGCGCGTCTTTATTATTCTTCATTTATGGTATATATAGATCCGCGAGGTAGTATTAAAATTTATATTGTAGCCTCATTTATTCCTTCTATGAGCATAGGGCTCCATAGAACAATAGTCAGACCATGTTATAGTGGTTTTTTCTTGGTTCAAATTCCCCTATCCACCACACCACATAGCCATGGTTGTGGCATTGTGGGACTCAATATTATAGTGGGAATCAAGATTTATTCTCTTATTGGATATAAAGGATTTTTGATGCATCAACGATGAGATAAATTAAGTGTTACTAGAGGGAGTGTTCAATAAAGATGACGCAAAGTTGGGGTGAGACGTTATCATTTTATAAAGTGCGCATTACTCGGGATAGTGTGTGCATCACACAAAAAAAATATCAAGTGTATTCCCTCCATTTAATATGTGATCCTCTCCCATTTTCCCATCAACAAGTTTAATAGGGACCAGAGGACCCCCTGTGCCATTTTTTACTGCTCAGTGTTGGTGAAGTCATCCTCCCACCGTTGTGTACATCCATGCATTCCCCACATGCTAGTGTGCTCCCAAGATCTTGTGCACCAACAGTGCTATATATGTTCCCTATATATGTCACCCATGTTGGCCTTCCTAAGTGTGGTCTTTTCTTGTAGGACCCTTGGTCCTACTGAGTGTCTGAGTGCTAGCATGAGTTGACCAATTTTTTGGCTAGTCAATCAGGCCCCTTTTCCATCTCCTACAAATCATAAAAATAGTATTATGAATAAAACATTATAAAACGTGTATTTTCCATCTTTTTATTTATTTTTCTTAAAATTTCATCTCAAAATTATAATTTCACAATGATATTTAATAATTTAAACTTGGGTATTAATCAATTAAAAAATATGATATTAATGAATTAAAATTTTTAATTTTATATGCATAAAATGAACCCATCAGGGGGGATGTAATGTGGTATGTTTTCTTTCACAAAGGGAGATAAGTTTTGTTCTAAGGGGGTGAATATTTGATTTCTAGATCATATATAATGGAGGGGTTTGGAAATTTTAGGGATTTTATTTTTCATTTATTTCAATTAAACTTACACTTCCTTGTGTGTCTTGTTATTTTCAAAAATGAAAATATTGTTGAGTTTTTTTCCAATATGAATTCTTTTATATTAGTTTTTTTAATCATAATAAACTTCATATATCAGTATTATTAACTTGATATTTTTGTTAAACTATTATTGTGTAGTTTCAACTTCCAAAACACCTTATTTCGTATGAGCTAATTTTGAACCTTGAACCTTTCAGAACATCTTTAAATCACCGGAATCATTTCAATCAAAATATTTAATGAGATATTTTGAATTTTATATCAATGATAATTATACCCAAAGATCTCAGAGTCTACCATTGTGATATTGTTACATCGCATGTCTATAAATAGTAGAATAAGGTTTTTTTGGAATATATGATTATTACATGCAGATCATCCTACATTCAAGATATGTGCACCATCACAATGCTTGATTAATTTTGTTTTCATGTGTTTTTTTGAGTGATCTTATAACATCCATTTCTTTTGAATTTTCCTTATGAAAGAATTAATTTTCATATTGTATTGTTTTCTTCTAATATTGTGTGATCGAAGAGTTACAGGGATAGGTACTAGTGCTTCTAGACATCTAGTATAAGGAAGTCATTGGAGATAATGAATTAGATTATTTTGATCATTTGATTAAAGAATAAATCTAGGGTTATATATTTCTAATGTCCATAGTTATCAAATAATTCTAGTGATAAGACCTCTGCTTTTGATCTTTTAGACTGAGGAAATTTTATAATTTTGAATTGTGAATCCATTGGTTCTAGGTATTAATCCCCCCGGTTCTTTATATTTAAAGCGAAGATTTCTATTTATCAAAAATATGATATCCATTAATAATATCTTTTACAAGGTTTACATATTGGCATATGGAATCTCATTGAATTGTTATGTTTTATTGTTCTACTTGTTTTAATTTGTTAAAGTTTTATATTTTTAATTGTTTATTTTTATTGTGCTTATAATATGTTGTTGTTATGATTAGATCATAACTTATAACTTATGAAAAACATGTGTCCTAGTGAGGGAGAAATTTTTATGCTTGTTTAAAACTTCAAATCATTTCCCCTCTCTCTTGAAGCTGCCTTACTAGGAAAATAATTATAAATAAGCTTCAATATCACATGCACCCAAGGGGAAAATTTGAGTTATACCACATCCCCACCATCAAGGGTTATTCTAATACCCAACTATCATATATTAAATTGTTTTAATTTATCAAAGGATTTTTTATTTTTATGTCTTTAGACACTAGTTTAGGTGAAACCTGTCCTGAAAGCCTTTTTTTATCGGACCACCACCTTGGGTCAAAATCATTTATGTCCCTTGTCTTTTATGTTATTGTAGAATTTTCATTTCCTTTCATAATTTGGTAAGTGATACCTATTTAAACACATCATGTTGATGGAAGTATTATTTGACTATCCTCAAGAACCAACCAAGATCTACTGATGCATTGGTGTTGGTTGCGAAGTGATTAGAAAAATCATTTAGTTTATTAAAAGTGAATCTAATTATTAAATGAACATTATTTTGGAAGTGTATAAAGATAGAAGTAATGAACACCAATATATAATATACTTTTCATTATATTGATCCTATATTCATATAAGGAACACCAACCTAGGACATTTATATTATGTAAGAATTAAAATAGAAAAAATAAACTTGAATGCAAGAAAGAAAACTTGAGAAATTATCTGAGGAGGACCACCAAGTTAAGATTAATGGTGGTGATCAAATCCATCATGAGGAGTTAGCATCATCTACTCCAATACAGACTCACACATGTTCCAAGTATAAAGGATACATCAATAGACATCATGAAGGAAAATTAAATATATTACAATGATGGATTTATATACTAAAATATGGTTATGACTAAAAAGATAAGTCTTTAGCCTTTATGATTCATTAAATGGGCATCTAGTTCTGATTTTAACCCATAGTCTCCACTAAATCTCTACGAAATGAGTAATCTATTTATAGGGGATTAAAACTTTGATCATCAAGGAGAACCCACCAGGCCCGAGAATAGAGGATTAGTGTCGAGGTTGGCTAGTATTTCCTTTTCTAGAAAGAAACATTTTCTGTAGGTTTCATGTCAGAGCAGTGGTAGACAGAGTAAGCGCACTGGCAGCTCCATTGTATTCCATCAGTGTAAACGATAGGGGAATTTGAAGCCTCAATGTGATAGAGATCCTCTAGAGTTTCGTTCTTATGGTCGTATGGGTCATATTCATAGATTATTTCAGAGATTTACATATTCTTATAGTGGAAGAGGATTAATACGAGATCTACCTTCAGGGGAAGGTTATTTTACACTACATCAGGTAGATAGTTGGAGTAGCACCAGTAGGACTGGCTGAGGAGGTGTTTGTGGCCACAGTATCCAGAATTTAGATCATCAGTTCCAACATAGCGATCATACTCAGGGTTGTCCATCTATAGCATAGGGATATGGATCTGGTCTGTTTCATACCTTACAGTTGATACCCAAGGATCAGAATTCAGGACCATCTACATTACGAGGTACTATTCTAGTAGCCTCCACTATAGTATCTAATTTATTCGATATAGGTGATTCACACTCCTTTATCTCTTTATCTATCATGGAAAGTCTCGGGCTATAAATTCAGTATTACTATAGTTTAATGACCCTAGATAAGTCATTAGGTGTACGGTCTAAGGGAATACACCAATTTCAGTACTGTCCCCATGAGTTAGGTAGTTTCCCTTTCTTATGGGACCTCTTTTTTCTTGAGATGACAGGATTTGATGTCTTTGTCGGTATGGATTGGTTGTTCCCATATCATGCCTTTATAGATAGCTATATTTGCAGGGTATCATTTACATCATAAGATGGAAACTGTTATATACACCAGAGTAAGTGATATTTCCAAGATAGTATAGTTGGACCAAATTATCATGGACTAGGTGGAGTGACCACCCAAATTGCTAGTCTCTTCATGGAGGAACATGGTGTACACCTGGAAGATTTTTCTCCCATAGTAGATCATTTTGGGGATGTCCTTCCCAAAGATTTTTCTGGATTACCACCTAATAGAGAGGTGGAGTTTACAATCGATCATATTCTAGGAGCAGCTTCAATGTCCATCCCTCCATATAGGATGGTTCCTACTAATCTCCGGGAGATCAATAGATAGTTAGAAGATCTAGATTCTAAAGGTTTCATCATACCCAGTACTTCCTCTTAGGGATCACTCATGCTATTTTCCAAGAATGTGGATGGAACCCTTCATCTCTATATAGATTACCAATGGTTGAACCAGCTTACGGTTAAGAACTAATCTACATTTCCTTGAATAGATGATATTTTTTTACCAGTTCTAAGGAGCTAGGGTGTTTTCTAAGATCATCCTGAGATCGAGATATCATCAAGTGCGAGTCAGTCCTTCAAACATACCCCATACATCTTTTCATAGTAGGTATGTTCTGTATGAGTATCTCATTATTTTATTCAGTCTTAAAAACGAACCTTCCATTTTCATGGGTTTGATGAATTGGGTGTTCCACCCCTATCTAGATTCTTTTTTGTGGTCTTTGTGGATGACATATTTGTGTATTATCACACTCGTAGAGACCATGCTAAGCACCTTGATATTATTTTGATTACACTTATATAGCATCATCTTCATGCTAATCTTTCTAAGTTCCACTTTTGGATCGACAAATTCACTTCTTGGGTCATATTATCTCAGAGTTATGAGTATCTGTTGACCTAGAGAAGGTGAGTTCTGTGATTTTATGGGAGCATCCCAAGAATGTGTTTAATATACGGAGTTTCTTGGGGATAGTTGGATATTATAGGAATTTTATATATGAATTATAATTCCTTTTTTCACCTCTTACTGGTCATATAAAGAAGTGTGTGAAGTTCTTGTGTTTTAAAGCATGTGATAAATCCTTTAAAGAGTTGAAAGGATGGATTGTTTCGACACCTATTTTGATTCTTCTTGATCCTTGAATAGGTTATATGTTATTTTGTGATGCATTTGGCATCAGGATAGGTCTAGTTATAATGAAAGAGGATGGATTTTTTTCATACAGATCTCTACAGTTGAAGCCTCGTGAGAGAAATTACCCAATGCATGACCTTGAGCTAGGGGTAGTTGCACATGCCTTACACTGCTGGAGACACTATCTGATGGGTGAGCACTCTGTAGTGTATACGGACCACAAGATCCTCAAATATATCTTTACAAAATGTGACTTGAATTTCAAATAGTGAATATGGGTTGAATATCTTCAGTCCTTTGGTTTTAATCTTTCCTATACGCATGGAAAGGTTAATGCAATAGAGGATGTGTTGAGAAGGAAAACTTGGGCATAGGCCATACAGCAATCCAGTGATGAATGGAAATTGATGACCATTTTTTCTGAACTACATCTAGAGTTTTATGATAGTCACGAGCAGTCTTATCTCTCATCCTTGATAGTTACCTCTTCCCTCCTTGATAAGGTGAGGATTAGACAGTTCATAGTTCCTGAAGGCTTGGTTCTTCGAGAGAGTATTTTAGAAGAGGACCCACCTCCAAATTGATTTGTCAATGGAGATTATATTCTCTATATACATGGGTGTGTCTTGGTTATAATAGATATGATATAGAAACTAATGCATGATTTACATTCTTCTTAGTGGGAAGTTCATCCAGGAATCTCCAAGATGTATCGATATATGTGACACCAGTATTGGAGGCCAAGGATGAAATGTCAGATAGTATGTTTTATCACTAGGTGTTACACCTGTCAATGGGTGAAGGAAGATCACCAGAGACTTTAAATATTTTTATAGCCTCTTCCATTCTCGTAATGAAAATTGGAAGATGTTGTTATGTATTTTTCAGTCAGATTACCGAGGTCACCTTGAGTTAGCGATGCAGTTTGGGTATTCGTGGATAGACTGATGAATGTTTCCCACTTCCTTCCTATCTGGGAGATTTTGTTAGTTGATGAGATAGTAAGACTATATGTTTGTGATATCATATGACTACATAGGGACCCTCGTACTATCATTTCAGATAGGGATGCTCACTTTAGATCACAGTTTTGTAAGGGGTTATAGATATCTATGGGAACATAGGTGATTCTAATCACAACCTTCCAATTACAGACCAATGGCCAGTTAGAATGGAAAAAAAGGTTTTATAGGATATGATTTGAGCATGTGTCCTTGATTTTTTTAGTTCATGGGAGGAGCATATCCCTATCATCAAGTCATCCTATAATAATATCATTCAAGAGAGAATTCAAATGGATCCTTATGAGTCCTTGTATGGTAGGATATTTCATTCACCCCTATGCTATCTAGAGGTAGGAGAGGTATACCTACTAGGTCCTCGTCTCATGCAAGAGACTTTGGAGTAGGTTCATCTGATCAGGAAACGTATGCCTACTGCTCAGTATAGACAAAAATCTTATGTCGATCATAATCGATGACCTCTAGTGTTCAAGGTTGGGGGTCATGCTTTCCTTTGAGTATCACCCAGTCTTGGGCATAGATGGATATATAGGTAAGGGAATCTATCACCGCATTTTTTAGGGTCATTAGAGATTCTAGAGATAGTTGGTCTGATATTCTATCAGTTTTTATTACCTCGGAGGTATCATGTCATGCATGAAATCTTCTATGTTTCACAACTTTGCTTGTATCATGCGGAATCGTTTCACACTTTTGATCCTGAGGAGGTTGAGTTATATGTTGATTCTTCATTTGAGGATTATCCTATACGTATCATTGACTGGAGCATGAAGGCTCTCTGAGGTCGGTATGTCCCTTTAGAACGGGTTCTATGGAATCATGGCCATGTGTAGGACGAGACCTAGGAGAGGGAGGATGATGTATATTTCCAGTGTCCAAATTTATTCCTAGATAGTGTTTTTCCACCCTTAGAAGGTGAACTCATGGAAAATTTCCTTTAATGGGGAATACTGTAAGAACCCAGTTTTTATCTCTCGTATGAATCCTTTTATATTCAATTTAATTATTTATTTTGGACCTAATGTGAATTCCTAATGAGTTAATAAGTGTTTCAGGGGTTTCCGAGGCTTGTTTGGATCCTAGAACTCAACTTTTTTTGTGAAACAGACAGGCCACACAGATAGGAGAAACTGTGCGGGGTAGGCCGCAGGGTTACCCCTGACCATGTGGGGCTTGACCGTGAGTAGTAGGGGGATTCACAATTTGAGGAAGTCGTGTAGAGTGGTTCGCACACTCATGAAGGATGTCTGCAATTTTTAGAAGATCTAAATAGAAATGTTAGTACATGGTTTCCCTAATCATTAGGGTCCCCTCTTGAGGTAGTTCCATGTGCATGGTTGGCACATAGTTTGGAAAACTGTGCATCCAAACCGTGTGCCTCTATTTTTCTTGGGTAAAATTAATTTTTCTTCCTTAATGAATTATAAACCTAATCTAATTTATTTTTTTCTCATTCCAACAGACATTAGATCTATCCCTCTCCCATTTTGAATCTATCAAATACTCTTTTATAGGTTTTTATCTAGATTCATCATATAAACTCTGATTGGATCCTCGTTCATCACGTGGGATGCATATCGATAATTAATTCAATAATCTTGATCCATTATTCATTTATATTATCCTTGATAGAATTATTCAGATAAAAAATCATATGACCTATTTTTAGGGTTTTGATCTATTCTTTAGTTTTCTTTCAATCTAGGCCAAACTAAAGTTTGATACTGGATGAGGAGAGCTTTATGAGTATACGGTGGGTGGTCTATGACTCATTCCTTAAGTCTCACCATTTTATAAACTACCATAATTGGGAATAGGCCAATTTCATCGGGTGTTGTCTGTTTAATTCACATTCCTTACTTATATTCATCATTCTCGTATTCTAGAGACATTTCTATATAGTATCATCACACTATTGGAGGTTAAGACCTCAAATATTACACCCCAAGTAGGGTGTTTCTTTGAATATTCCTTGGTGACCCAAGTGGGTTATTCTAACACATCATTCGGGTGTTTGGCTTGACCCTTTTAATGGTAATACTTCTTTAACTATTGAATATTGAGTTATTAATGGCTATCACCTTATAGTTATCACTTTTCCCTTCTAAGGTAAGTGTTTCAAATTATTCAATGAATCTTTTAAATGATGAATTTCAAGTATATTGATACATATAACTTGGATTAAAATAATGTAATTAAATTGTTTGGTTGCATGTCTATAACACTCCTTTTCATGCATGATGAAAGGTAGGGGAGTGAACCTAATGAATTGATTATGACTTATATAAACTAATGAATGCTTTCATGTCCCTTTATCCTTGTAACTTGTATAAAAGGAAATGGAATGGACCAAATGGCTTAATAAATGGATTGAGTATTACATGGCCTAATTTATTAAATGAATCAAGTATAAGGTGTTTATTGAATATGAACCTCTTCATCTTTCTAGGGGTGGTCAGACTTGAGATAGCCTTGGATTCCCAAGGTAATGCTTTGGGAACTCATGGATTCCATTCCGATTCAAGGGTTTCGGTTTCCAAGGGAGATACCCACCTTGGAACTTGATCTTTCTCTACCAGTGGATTCCTAGAATGATCTTATAGGATCCCTCCATTATCATTAATTATAGGATTCCTTGGATACACTCCTTGGATCCAGCTTAAAATCTATGGACATGTGGTGCCATAGATACACCCATTAGACACTGTTATTACTTATCCCATTTTACCTTAGATAATATCCTTGGATTCAGTTAGAATTATATTATATTGGAATGCCTTGGGTGGTGCCCCTTGGATAATACACAGACCCCTCTTAGTCAAGCTACAGGTTATCGCTAAGTTGGCATGATCCCTGAGGTTAAGGATGCCTTGGTTATTACCTTGGATCCTATTCCTTATTATCATCATTACAGGATGCCTTGTTACATCTTGGATCCTTTATTATTACTATCATGATATGATGTTAGTGATGGTTATACCTCACTTGACTTATATATTTATATATATATATTAGGTACTTGGGAGTACAATTACATTCAAATACACACACACCACGCACACATACTGGAAAGGCAGGCCATATCACCCCCCAAGGGATAGCCCTCCCATCAAGCCTTAATTATTTAATATATGGCTCGTAGGCCCAGTGAGAATGTAGCCCATAATATGGCCAGAAATCTCAGTGCATCATCCTACCTGCATCATCCTACCTACGTCATCAAGCATGTGTCATGCCTATGTCACAACCTGCATAGTACTATAATAGTACCTCCACCCACCCGAATTTGATCCTGGGTCTAATGCAGAATTACAGGGATCCTTTACTACTTGGGTAAGCCCCCAACTACACCTCACATGACTTATAATATAAACTGAACTTAATTGAATTAATTAAATGATCTCATGTTCAAAGATGTTACCAGCTGAGGCTGAATCATGTATCTGGGTATTTACGTTATTGTACTACTTTATATTTTTATATACCAACACACAATCAAGTTATATTTTGTGGACCATATGGTATAGACATTGGTGGTGGTGACCTACTGAGATTTATCTCACACCCTATCTAGGCCTCCATTGGTACCCTAGAAGATTACATGTATGTAGGTGTTTACAAAGGAAAGCATCCCACCTTGGAAACCTAATATTGCTTATCCTTTTTAGGATGGAGCGTGGTAGAAGATGACTGAGATAGAGCTTGGGATTATTGGATAGTTTTTTTTTCTTTTTTATTCTTGTATATAACATGTATTTCCTACTGCCTTGTATACCTGTTTTCTAGTTTTGTAGATACATAACATATATCTTCATCATATTTTGTATATGATTCAGTTTCAAAATTTTACTAGTATTACCAGTTGATTCTGTTATATATTATTTATGTCTAATTCAGCTATGGTGGGTTACTGGTCCAACGTTTATAGTGTTTTTTATCTGTTGTGCCATCTGTTTATTATACTAATTCAGCTATTTACTTCTTATTATATTTATCCATTGTTCTCCACTCTGGTAATGAGGGTATAGTATCCCCATGAACACACCATATTCCCTCACTGCTAGTTAGTAACCTCTAAAGTTTAGGGATATGCGCTTGAGGTAATGTGGTCAACCTGCTTCGAGGCACCTTTGAGTGGCGCCCACGGTCGATACATCACATGTTTAATCTTACTACTTTTGAAGAAGATGTTATGGAGGTAGAAATTAAATTTTAAAACACTTCTTTCCCACACCATTCTAAAATCCTACCAGGGGCCTTATAAGATAAACCAACACTTGAATTCGATCATTTGAAGGGAGTGGACTTAACCCTAGATTCTATTTTTTTACATAGTTATCAATGCCGACTTACTGCCATTCTTTGTGTTTTGTAGAACTAGCTCATACAATTTCCCTAGGGAGTGATGATGATAAAGATTAAGTGACCACCACTGAGCAGAATATGGTGATGTAATTCAAAGATGAAGAAGTTACAAGGGCTTTGAAAGCTAAAATAGACCTGGAATCCAATAAAAATGTTGAGGATCGTGTAGATTTAAATTTTAAATGTTTTAATTATTACCAAATAGAATTGTGAAATGATTTTAATCTTTATTATCATATAGAATTAGGTCCTTTAAAACCAACCCTATATGATAGTAATGAAACTACCAAAGTAGTGTTAGTTGAAGAAGAAGTTGAGATCATGGAGTTCATAGTGATGAAACTACCTCTACTTTTACATGTAAATATAATAGAGGAAGAAACTCAAAAAAATTTGGAAGTACCCCTTCCTTCTTTACCCTTACCCTAGTGGTTACGTATTTCCTTTTCCTATTCCAAGGGTGTGATCATTTTTTTTTCTTTTCTTGGGGGTCTCTATTCATGATATCTACTCATTGAAACTAGAAAAAATAGAGTGTGTTGGTTAAATAAACCCCATCAACCTTCAAATCGAGGTTAACCACAACACTGTATGGATGTATGTTTTATAAATACAGCACCTCTTGGGGGATAACCCAAGTTTATCTGCACTTTTTTTTAGTATTTACTACTTTTTTAAAGAAAATTATTAATTCAATTATATTTTATTTTTTAGGTTCAAAAATGTGGTAATTAGGAGATTAACTCGAATCCACTGGATAAAAAATAAACCATGTTATATTTCTTCATATTATTTCATTCCTTCCATACATTTTATGAGTATGATATTCATGTGTTAATTCAAATTGATAATTTCATTTAATTGGGGGGAAGTTCCATCTGACTTAGGATTTTTTCTTTATTTCTTTTCATCATTTTAGGAACTTTGAGCTTCAAATAATATTCATTATCACTTTTTACACTTGAATTGATTTTGAGATAATTGACTTTATTTTTGAAAAAAATGGTTTTTAAATGATTATTGATATGGTAATATTTTCCTTAGATTTGATTTTCAAAAACAAATTACAAGTTTGAAAAAATTTTGAAATCCATATCCATGAAACATTTTCCCAAAATAATTTTTCAATCATATGAGGTATTCTAAACCAAAATTTTCTTATTCTTTCTAATTATCATTTCTTGAGAGATACATGAGTATGTTTTCTTACTAAAACTTACATTGTATCTTAACAAAGTTATGATTAAACAAATTCACATTAATATGATTGGTGAATTTTTTGTTTTAAAGCCCTTATCCTTGAGACCCACCATTGAATTTTTATATTTATTTAAGCTTGTAGAATCTAAGATGAACTTGATTGATAAATCTGTATCATAGTATTATTTTATCCTTCCTACCCTACTCATGGTGTTTTGCATGACAGTTAATGGATTAAGTGTAGGGGATTTGACTTTAATGGAAGAAGGGGGTGGTTTACATTAAGGAAGAAGTGTGGGGGGTTTAATTGTATTTTGGGGAGAGTATTATGATGTATTTACCATTTTATTCTATTTTTTCCCATCAAAAAAATGAAAAGAAAAAACAAAAAAAAATAATGAAAAATGAAAAAAATGGAAAAAATGGGGGGTGTCTTGGGCATGCAAAAAACCACTCTTCCTAAACCTTTTATATTTCTATAACTATTAAAATTTGTATCATGAGGAGATCTAACAAGGGTTGTGAGATGAATTTTAGATTTATTCCAAGTATAATTTCTAAAAAAATGAAAAGAAAAGGTGAAAATAAAAAAATATGTGTTTCTTTTATTGTACTTATTTCTATATTTATGAGAATTTTCTTTGATTTTAGTAAAGTGGGTAATTTAATATTTTTAAGAGGATATTTTTTAAACTTTTTTTATTGGTTTTCATGTAATGTTCCTAAGAGTTAACCTCCTTTTTTAGATTTATTGTATTTCACATAATTACCTACCCACCTCTAGCTGTAGAGTCATTTGAGACTTATAATGAAGTCCTCAAGATTGAGGTTTATTGTTTTTCTTTGTGGGATATATATTTGATATTCATTTCAATACTATGGTAATAATCGTGTACTTTAGGTATGAGTACAACTTTAGATTACATTTCACTTTAGTGAACAAGTGACTTGAATTTCAATGTAATATAGGTTGTGATTGGATCATAGATAAATTCATGAGGTTGAAAAAAATTAATTTGAGAGAATAAAATGAAAGTAATTTTCTTTTCATATATGATTCATGATGAATTATATTTTGGAAAAATCTCATAACTTTTCTCATTATTTATTTTGAGTGAATTTGATGCGGATATTAGATAATATTTTCTAATGAGTGCAAAATGTTAAGTGTAGGGGAGTTGATAAATCATGTTTTTTCTAAATGTTTTTTTGATAATAATAGATATAATTTCCCCACGTATAATTATATTTGAATATTTATTATAAATTTTCAATTTGATCTTGAATTTTTGAATTCTATGGAATTTTTTTCCTTTTTAGTTCACTCCAGTATTTTTATCATAAAAAAATTTCTGTGATGAATTTAATCTTGAAATTTTGTGTAAAAACTCTAAATTAATTTATATAAATTTTGAATTTATATCATGTGATTTGGATCTAAATCATTTTGGGAAAATTTTTTAAAGGTTTCGAGCATAGCCAAAGCACCCTTGGTGGGCGTTAAATTAAAATTTATTTTAATTTAGAGTTACCTGAAACCCCAATAGAGGATTATTCATGTTAAATTTTTTTATTAATTTATATAGATATGAAGAAATTAATTACCATTTATTTGGATACTTTCTTCGTCGATGATGCTTATCTTCAGAAAAACCTTCTTAGATTGTATTTGTTCCATTGTGAGGGTCTAAGGGTAGAATCCATATAACAGTGGTCCAGAGGTTCTCGATTGATCTCAGATCAATTCCAATTTATTTGTGGGTGCTAGTATAGAAAATCAATTTCCTTGCATCGTTTGTGTTAATCGCTCATCCTTCGATCTTGAAGGAATCACTCTTGCGTTTATCATTATTAAGATGGAGAGAGAAGAAGAATTCAAGATAGAATTCATTGTGAACAGTAATTCTCTATATCTCGATTAACCCTACATAATAGACAAGACCGTCAATTTATAGAGCTAGGTTTTGGTTATAATATTTTTTAATTGCATTTCATCCCTTAAATAATATAATAATATTTATTAAATCTCATGCCAATAATAATGTTATTATTATTTTATGGTGTGCCTTCTAACTTGCCCAATAACAAATATCACTTAACCAGCTTGTACATTAATATTTGTTACTAGAAGCATTCTTGGTCCATTAAAACTCCTCTAGAATTTATTGAACACCCAGATAAATATATTAAATATTTCATTCATCAATAAATATTTTCAATCAATAATACGTGAATGAAATTATTCCTCGTTCTTGATAATAATATTTATTTTCTTAATTAAATTCAAATAGAATTCAATTGAGATCAATGAAAACACTTAGTGTGTGGACCTCTAAGATTCTTTCTCATTGGAATTAGGTGAGTTTTCTGAAAGTCCCGGATTATTGTCTAGTAGTGGTTTGAGGAACTCAAGAGAAATAACTTAATG
Source organism: Viscum album (assembly GCA_963277665.1). Taxonomy (NCBI): domain Eukaryota; kingdom Viridiplantae; phylum Streptophyta; class Magnoliopsida; order Santalales; family Viscaceae; genus Viscum; species Viscum album. The sequence continues at coordinate 740,010,254 of OY728167.1, read as the reverse complement.
TCATTACAATGAAAACCACATACAAACACTCATTGTGTAATATAATCCATTTATCTAAATATCAAATAAAGAAAGTTTCACATCTGTGTCATCAACCTATGTGATCGATACGTATTTCTTTAAATATTTGAAATAAACATGTTATTTCGCAATGGACATGGAATTTAATGTCACAGTTCGATTCCAATCAAATATTTGAGATACCAACTTCCATAAATATGGAAGGGACGAGTCATTACTCAACTTATCCATCAATAACATGTCAATCATGATGCATGCAATGTTATCTACCTCACCATAAACATATGGAATCTTGGTTTTCCTCAAAAAATCTAATTGTGTGAGTCATGACATGCATTAATGATAATCTTAAAGTCTAAGTACTATTACATATGCTTATAGATAAGAATATCTAATGAAACCAAAACAGGAAAAATTCTTACTAGTGGGTCTATTATCATAATCTCTCATCTTGGAGATTACCAAGTGTGAACTTCCTGAGAAAAAGATTCATCCTATTATGAGTATCCACACATGGTAGTCTATATATTATGTTTATCATCATAGTATATTATCTAACTAAAAAACTATATTTAAGAATATCACCATACCACTTCATGGTTTTCATCATTGTAGGGAATATTTATGACCTTTTCAATGCAACGGATACTCTAGGAGATTATTATATCAAATACATTTAGAACAATAAATGATATAAAATAAGATATTTTATTAATATTCAATACATAGAATATACATGTAATAAAAGTATAAAAAGTTTTTCCTAAGACACCAACTCCAAAAAACTCCCAATTGGACTATAGCCAACTGCCTATGACTTTCATTATTCTAGAAATTACATGAAAATCATGCTTCTATGGAATCAATGATTTAGTAAAGGGGTCCACCACATTGTATTTTGTGTAAATACTCCTCACTACAACCTCACCTCTCTGAGAAAAATCCATCAAGATATGATACTTCCATATTATATACTTCTTCCATTGATGTGACTTTGGCTCTTTGGAAAGGGACTTCACTGTAGTATTATCACAATAGGGTGTGATAGGATCTTTACTGTTAGGTACCATGTCAAGATATTAGATGAATTTTTGTATTTATACTACTTATTTAGTTACCTCATAAGCTGCAATATACTGATACTCTATTGTAGAATTTGTGACCATAGCCTTATTTGAGTTTTTTTAGCTCACAAAACCTCCATTCAAGGTTAATATGTATCCCATTTTAGATTTCATGTTTTCTTGATCTATTTGGAAACTATAATATGTATATCCACTTATGAATATTTCTTCAACTCCTATATAGACTAGGAACATATCCTTAGTGTACCTCAGATACTTAATGATGGTCTTGACTTCCATTTAATGGAGGTCACCTGGATCAGATTGATTTCTTCCCACTGCACTTAATGCATAAGTGACATCTTTCCTAGTACATAGCATAACATACATTACTGGCCCAATCGCTGATGTGTATGGAATCATTTCCATTCTATTTATTTCCTCATGTGTTTGAGGAAGCATTTTCATAAAAATATGAATGTCATGTGAAACTGGAAGCAATACCCTCTTGGATTTTTCCATACTAAATCTATTTAGTATCTTTTCAATATATATACCTTGACTTAGGTTGAGTATCCTCTTGGATCTATCATGATGGATCATGATCCCAAGAATATATGTTTTCTTGCCTAAGTCATTTATAGAGAAGAATTTGTTCAACCACCCCTTAATAGACTGTAAGACTGGTATTTCATTTCCAATAAGTAATATACCATCAACATATACTATTAATAAAACAACATCAATCCCACTAAACCGCTTATAGATGCAAGGCTTAGATTCTTTCTTTATGAAACCAAATTTTATTATGGATTCATAAAATTTAATTTTCCATGAACTAGATGATTTCTTTAATCCATAAATGTATTTTTACAATTTTAATATATTATTTAAATCCTTTGGAGTCACAAACCCTTTGGGTTGTGTCATGTAGACATCTTTCTGAAGTTTCCCATTAAGGAAGTCTATTTTTACATCCATTTCCCAAATTTCATATTCATGGAAGGATGTAATTGGAAGTATAATTCAAATGGATTTTAGCATTACAAATGGTGAAAAGGTTTCATCATATTCAATTCCTTGATGCTATTTAAACCATTTTACAACCATTAATTCCTTATAGGTACTTTCTTATCCTTTCATGTCTATCTTTTTCTTGAATATCCATTTACAATAAATAGGCTTTATAACCATTGGAGGATCTAACAAAATCTAGACTTGGTTTTGGTACATGGAATCTATTTCAAAATTCATGGCTTCTTGCCACTTGGAAACATATGTTCCACTTACTAATTCCTTGTAGGTTATAGGATCATTATTATCAACTAATAATGAGTCACCATCCTTGGTGACTAGAAAATCATATCATTCTGGTTCTCTAACCTCTCTTGTACTCCTACATAGTAATTATGTATTTGGAATAACTTATTCTTCAATGGGGCTCTGTAGAATTTTTTATTATGCCAACTCTTGTGTATCTTTCTCCTAGACTTCATAGAAGTATATCTCACTCCCAATATATCTTTTAGATATAATATCCTTCTCAAGAAATGCGGGACATCTTTCAACTACAACCTTTTTAAGGATTTTATAGGTAGTATCCCTTTGTTTCTTTAGGATATCATATAAATATACACTGTGTGCCTCAATGTGAAAGATTGTTACCGAAAAGGGCCTTAACAAATGATTTGAAACCCCACACATGTAAGTATGATAACATGGGTTTCTTTCCATTCCATAATTCATATAGTATACCTTCTATTAATTTAGTTCAAACTCGATTTAGTACGTATGTTATTGTTTGTAATGTGTGTCCTCAAAAGGATAATAGAATATTTGTATGACTCGTCATTAATCTCACTATGTCTAACAAGGTTTGGTTCCTCCTTTCACTTACACTATTCCACTAAGGTGTGTAAGGAGGAGTGAGTTGAGATGGAATCTCAAACTCTTGTAAATAATCAATGAAGTCTTGATTAATATATTCTTCACCACAATCGGAGCGGAATTTCTTAATCTTCTTACCAAGGTGGTTCTCAACTCCATTCTTGTATTCCTTAAATTTATCAAATTAATCCTACCTATACCTCATCAAATAGACATATCCATATCTACTAAATTCATTAGTAAAAGTTATGAAGTATGAGTACCCAACCATTGCTTCAACAAGAAAAGGTCCACACACATCGTTATAAACTAATTCAAGGAGCTCTTTGGACCTTTCACATTTTCCACTAAATGGGTATTTGGTCATTTTACCTTGTAAACATGCATGAAATATACCATGTGGTTTTAGTTTAAAAAAATATAAATCTCTATCTTTGTACAATCTATTCAAGCGCTTTTTATTTACGTGACCTGGCCGGTGATGCCAAAGTTAGGTGTGGAATTAGTCATGTGAATTACTTTCATCATTGATTTCCATTACTTGGTATGTGTAATCCAAAACATAAAGATTGTTATTTAAATTTTCCTTACTATAACAAATGATATCTTTATAAAAGAAGAAAAAATTATTCCCAAAATTGAAAATGAATCCATCTATATCAAGTCTGGATACATAAATAACGTTTTTGGTAACAAATGCAATATAATAATAACCTTTTAAAACCAATATCATTCAAGTTATCAATGTGAGGTGGTAGCCCCCGATAGTTACGACAGTAATTTTATCTCTATTGGTTGCTCATAGATCTACCTTCCCTTAGTAAATCTTTCTAAATATACTTGGTTCCTATATTTTAATACATATGTGACCACCACAAGATGTATCTAATACTGAATTTATAGAAACATATAAAATTCACTCGATAAAAAATTCACTTGAATATTCAACTTTCTTCTTTGGATGAGTGTAGTTTTTCTTCCAATAGCCCTTCTTTCCATATGCAAAACAAATAGAACCCTTATCTCTAGATTTCCCCTTAATATTCCTCTTCTTTGAAGGGAGTTGAGAAGAATCCTTGGGCTTAGATCTCTTATCTTGTCCTTTCTGTTTATTCGCCATAAGGATGGAAGGATTTTCATGTTTTTTATCATTATCTACTTGGTGAAGAAGAGTAAGCATATCTGGAAGAGAGTTCTCAATGTTGTTTACATTTTTTGACACCTTAGTAACCACACATCCAGGAATCAATTTTCTATTACAACAGTCAAACTTTTTTATTGAAAAGCAATAGGGAAGAAGAATAAACCCGTTAAGGGGGGATAAAAATAAAGCCCAAGGGAATCCCTGATAACAATGTCAACACCTCCCAGGGGAAAATACTTGAGGGTATAGAACCTCATGAGTGGGTTTCTTGGGAAGCCTTAGAAGATAGGATTTCAGCTACATTATTACCTTCATGCCACATATGGAGGAGTTATGTTCCATTGGTGAAAAAGTCCTTGCACTTACAAAATCAAATTGATGATCTTCCAAGGAGTAGAAGAAAGACCTTTAAAGGAGATTCGTGTTATTTTTGAGTCCATATCCACTATAGTCAAAGATATTAGTCTTGAGTGGCATAATTCTAGGTCATCGATAATGGAATTTGCTTCCACATTTAAGCATTCAACTTCCCCATAGAAACAGCACTGAACCAGTGGAATCGTGAACCAATCCCCCCCCCCACATGTACCCAGACTAAAATCTCCATCAGTTTTAAGTTTGAGGCCTTGGGGGGGAGATAAATACACTCAATTCCCCAAATTCTCAGGTATGGGCGGCTCGAAGGGGATCCTTCTGTCCATGTAGCATCTGACAGATGGAGCCTCCTCCTTGTGCTTTAGAAGACATGTAAGGTCAGAAATAAGGAATCTAGACCTCGTCGCTAATGTATTACCAAATGGGGTAGGGATGTTGTGGTGAGATTGATTGTGTGACTACCAAATGGACCAGCAAATAGCCATAAGGAGGATCATCTGAGCCTTCTCCTCATAGAAATTCTTGCTCGTCCCACCGAACCAGCACTGAAAATTCACATTAAAATTTACAAAAAAGCTAAAGAATCTCTAAGGGGTTGATGAAAGAATGAGATCATTGCCTAGTTTTTCAAGGATTTTAAACCCTAGAACCTCTATACACTCAATGTATCCAATGAGATTGACTATGTGAAGCTCATATGGGGCGTCCTCTCCAATATTACATAGAAAAATAGCCTTAGATGTCTCAAACCTCTCTTTTCTATCTCTCTCCTAGTTTAAACCATGGAGATGCTTGAGCATGCTATATGTATCCATGTTTTCATAAGAATTATTGAGTTCACTAGACATATAAAAAAGCACCAAACATTGAACATCACATCATTCACATGTTTTTCATATAAATTGAAGTCTCTATCACTCACCTCATTAGCAGGCAGGTTAGGAAGTGAGGATTCTAGCATGTTAGTTTTCTTTTCATGGTGAAACATAACCCGAAGGCTTCTGAACCATTCCTTTAAGTTACTACTAGTGAGGAGATGGTATTTCTCCAATATAGATCATATGGATAGTGTTCATGAAGAACTTTCCATTTTCTAAAATTATAAAAAAGAAAATTATTAGTATTTTTATTGATTAAAAATTATGTGAGAAATAATAAATTATTTTATTTTATTAAATATCCCATTATTTTATCAAGTCCCAAAATCCTTCACCATTGAACTTGGAATATCTAGTTTCCAAGACATTCTTGTGGTAAGTATCCATATTACCTTTTTTAATGATCCAGACTTTGGTCGTGAAAACCATATGAAGGTATTTAGGTAGGCGGTCTTACCAACTGCGAGCTTTTAGCTCCTTGATTTGTTGAGTGGACTCTCCAATCCTAAAATAATGACAATTATTTCCTCAACACTTGCCTCCAAATTTGTATTTAACATAATTTGGTCGTTAAATTCAATACAAGTTCGGTTAATTCAACCTAAAACACTCATGACAACTCCCCAATAAAAGTAAGTTTCCAAACTTTGGCCATGTAAACACTTTGTTAAATGGTTACATTCCCAATCAAGTAATGGAAGGCTTGGTCCAAATTAATATTTAGTTGAGATATTTTTAATTTATTATGAATAAATTTTATCTTTTTTTATCCTTTACAATCCTTATTAATATTAAGTGGATTTAAATTAATTAATTAACCATGTTGGATTAAACATTTATGTATAATCAATTTATTTAAATTCTATCTTTCCACATTACTTCATTTATTTATGTGATCATAGTCTTGAATCGATAAAATAAATAATACATAGATAGAAATAAATATATAAATGAATGAATAAATGAATTGATCATGATCTTATCTAAATGGTTGATTTATTGGGAGAAAAATAAAACAAACTATGACTTAGGGGAATAACTCCTTTTTCTATTATTGGTATGAGTTGAAACATTCCACCTATCCATGTCTGTATCACTTGAGTTGGCATCATTATGATTCTATCTTGAACCACCTCCATGCACCTTGGGATACTCCTTTTACTACATCATTTATAACTCACACACAGGTGGGGGAACCAAAGGATTGGTTAATGAGGATTGCATAAATAACCTCGAACATGCAGGCCCTATATAATAATGGAGGGAGGGATGACATATAGACCATCAATTTTAATTTAATATTAAATAATTGCAAACCCATGCAATAAATTAAATGAAATCATCCAACACATACACATGTCTTTTTCAAGGTCATGAATAGTCATTCATGCAATGTATATGCAAAAGTAAACTGGTTAACTTTCATTTCTATTCATTTTATATTATTAATATAAACATTATTTCATTAATTTATTCTATTTCATCTTAATGACCATGTAAATTCATATGGAGATACTCATCTTAATGGAATTCTTGGAAAATAAATAGCAGAACCAATAATCACAAATTTATTAAAATAAATTAATTAAGAATTTAAAATTATTTAAAACAATTATTAAATTTTAAAACACTTAAAATTTCAATCAATTCAATAAGTTTTTCAAGATACAGTTTTCAATTTATTGTAATTTAATTATTTCCTTTTATTGGGATACTACATGGTATGTACTATCCAGTTACATGTCATGTATCTCATTTTTTGTGTACTCAAGTTACACGTATAGGGTTTTGATGTGTATCCTTACTGGACTACATGGTGTGAACATTCCAGCTACACGCCGTGTATCACAATTTCCATGTGTCCGCAAAACCCACTGAAGGACTCGGCATGTTTTTCGGACGGCGGAACTATATGAAATGTACAATCCAGCTACACGCCATGTATCTCACATGTCATGTGTTTGTATAACTTTTCGAGGAACTTTGAATGTTTTTTAGACACAAGAAATAATGAACCACACAACGTGTAAAATCTAGCTACATGTCATGTATCTCACATTTCGTGTGTTTGTATAACTCACCAAGGAACTCGATGTGTATTTCATATGTAGGAAATAATGAACCACATTTCATGTACAAGACAACTACATGTCATGTATGTCATTATTACTCTAGGTTGTTAGTCTCATGCGATTTGACCATGTTTTTGACCACACGGGATGCACTAATTTCTCCACTAAACCATGTAGACTACATGGAATGTACTCCATCTACACGCCATGTAATCTGACCTTTCATGTTCCATGTTGGCCCGGTCTACACGCGATGTACAATAAATGCATAGTGTGTAATTACTGTTCGGTGTGTCGTGTGTCACATGATATGTCTAGGTGTGGTGTACTTGGGTACACGGCGTGTACTCTTGCTATATGTCGTGTAGTCCCATGCTATCTATCCAAAATCCTCAACACTTCCTGATGGAATCACCATTCATTATTTATCCATTCTTAGTCTTTTAAGAAAATGAAACACTAAACGATGATGATTAATATGTCAAAAACATGTTAATTAAAATCAGATTAAAGAATGGATAATATGAAATGAAAAATTCAACCATGATTGTTCATATAGATCAATAATAAAATAAATAATTATAAATTTAAAATGTGATCGCTCTGATACCACTTGAAGGTTTTGGGAATAGCATAAGCATCTTTGGTGGTTGTTAAAATACAATTTCTATTAATTTAGAGTTGCCCAAAACCCTAATAAAATTTCTTTAATGCTAAATTTATAATTAATTTATTTAGATATGAATAAATTAATTACCTCATCTTAAGATACTTTCTTTGTTGATGATGTTGATCTTCCGAAAAAAAACCCTTTACGGATTGCCTTCGTTGCGTAGAGAGGATCCAAGGGTAGAGTCCCTCTAGCGATGATCCACACATGCTCCTTTGATCTCTGAGCAATACCAATTGATTTCTAGATTCTATCATAGTGAATCAATTGTCTTGTGTCATTCATGTTGATCAATTGTCTTTCACTCTTGAAGAAATCACCTACATTTATCGTTCTTGAATGAAAAGAGAAAAGGAATTCAAAATAGAATTCATTATGCACAACAATTCTCTATATCTCGATTAACCCTACACAATACACATAACCATATATTTATAGAGTTGTGGTTTAAGTTATAATATTATCTAATTACAGGTCGGCCCATAAATAATATAATAACCTTTATTAAACCCCATGTCAATAATAATAATAATAATATTTTATGGCACACGCTAACTTGCACAATAAAAATTTTCATTTAACCAGTTTGAAAATTAATATCTGTTACCAGACACGGTCTTAGTCCATTCAAACTCCTCTAGCATTTATTGAACACCTGAATAAATATATTAAATATTTTATTCATCGATAAATATTTACAATCAATAATACATGAATAAAATTATTCCTCGGTCTTAAGAATAATATTTATTTCATTAATTAAATTAAAATATAATTTAATCGAGATCAACGGAAACACTTAGTGTGTGACCCTATAGGATTCTTTCTCGTTGGTATTGTGCGGGTTTGCCTAAAGTCAAAGATAACTATCTAGAAACAAGTTAAGGAACCCAATAGAAATAACTTATTGTCGTAACAATGACAACCGCATATGAATGCTCACTGTGTAATATGATCCCTTTATCACAATATCCCATCAAGCAGGTTTCACATTCATTTCAGCAACCTATGTACTCGATACGTTTTTCTTTGACTACCTGGAATAAACATGACGTTTCAGCATGGTCATTGAATTTAATGTTATAGTTTTATTTCAATCAAAGGGACAAGATATTAACTTCCATAAATATGGTGGGACAAATTATTCCTCAACTTATCCATTAATAACATGTCAATCATGACAAACCCAACGTACCCTACCTTGCCACAAATATATGGTGTCACGGTTTTCCTCAGAAAATATAAGTGAGCAAGTCATTACATGCATTAATGATAATCTTAAAGTCTAAGGACCTTTACACATGCTCGCATATAGGAATATATGATGACACCAAAACATGTGGAATTCCTTCTGACAGGTATGTTCTCAAAATTACTCGTCTTAGAGATTACCAAATGTGAACTTCATGAGAAGAAGCATCATCCTCTTACTAGTTCATGAACCTGATAGTATATATACTATATGTCTCATCATAGTATGTTATCCAACTTCAGAACTATATTTAAGAATATCATCATAGCACTTCAAGGTTCTCATCATAGTGAGGAACTGTTATGACCTTATCAATGTGACGAATACTCTATGACATTATTACATCATATCCATGCAGAATAATGAACAATATGTAATAAGATATTTTATTAATATTAAATACATTTAATATACATTTAATCAGTGTAAAAACAGTTGGTCCTAGGACACCAACTCCAACAATTTGGAAATAAAGTCAATGTTAAGCTGGATTTGACAGAATGGACCCACCACACCATTTTGGCCATAAATTTTTCATAAATTCTTGGATTGGGAAGAAATTTTCCCACATATTAGAGGAATCAATTATTCTCATTTCATTCAACTGTAACCCCATCTAATTCACCCATTTTGAAGGTCAATAACATGAAACAAAATATCAAAATTATTTTTGACTCGATTTGGAATTTTCCTTTTTTATAACATTTGTAGCCTAGTCTCCACTCCACTCTATAAAAATGTTTTATTCACCTTTGGATGGGATGGTTCATGGAATAGATAGTTATTATCAAATATATTGGTTTCATTACACTTTTCAAACTAATTGGGAGAAGGAAGGCATGCAGGCAAGGATCACTTCCAAGAGGTTTTCACTTTCTTCTTCTACATTCCTTTGTTTTGTTTTCGCCATTGTAGTCTCAATATCTTGTAAGTAAAAATTGTTTGTTATTCTATTCAAATCATTTTAATATTTTTATTTTCTTCTTTAGGATGTAATCTAAGAGTGGAAATGGGACTGAGTTTTACCCTTTCAAGCCGTTACTTATGCAAATCATCGCCATGATGACAACTCCGCCCATGGAAGAGTAGTTCCTATTCGTAGTCAATTTAAATCCTACTACCTTCACTTATTTATTTTGAATCAATGAACACAATATAATTCATAAAATATGATGAATTAATTGATTTTGATTTTCTAAGAAAACATGATCGATAAGCACTTAAACTATGAGGTCGTCCTTGTGTGAATCAATAGAGTGAAACATTAATTGCCAAATCTAATCAAAATAGGATAGAATTGTAGGGTTCAAGTCCAATCCCTATACTCAAATAATTCTCATTTCCAATGTGGAAATGCTTCCCTAATTGGACACATATCATAGGATGGATTTTGGATTTTATTTAATGCAAGGTGTCGTGATTGGAAGTTCTGAAGTCAACCTGGTATTCAATTCTTTTTATCTTTGTGGCCGTGTTAATTTTTGTATGGTTCAAGTGTAACGACCCAAAGTTTCATTAATGGAAATCCCTCTTGATCTAATTAAATGTCTCTTTATGTTTATTTAAAATTTCAACTACATTGGTTTTATGTTAAGAATTTTGACCGTTGATAATATAGTCGTTGAACAGTGATCACATGATTAGTGTAAATATAGGGCTTTAACAAATCAAAATTTACTCAGACAAAGGAAGCGATGGCCTCATCCAGTAGAATTGCCCCATACGAAGCTCATTTGTCAGAGCTCGGAAAAGAGGTGGCGTCCTTGGGCTTCGCTCTTGACCAAGCCCAAGCTGAGCTTCATCATGTCAAGCTTAAACGGGACCATCTACGTGAAAAGTAGAAGTTGATAGAGATTACCACTCAAGCAATGTTATCCGAGCCACCCCAAGAGTCTGTCACCATCGCACACCTTACCCTTAGGTCTTATGCGGCTGTTTTAAGGGGTTATGTAACTAATCGATAGTACTATTTTCATGTACATTATTTTTGTATATAATAATGAATACAATTTCTTGTCATTATTGATACATTGTAAGTAGTTTTTAAAGTACAAATGGTGTTTTTAGTTATTATTTAATTAAGAAATCTATTTTATTAAATTAAGGGATTTTTGAATTAAATAATATTTTAACAAAATATTATTATTATTATTATTAAATTAATTTTATTATATATAAATGATCATATAATTTTATGAATGCAATTATAATTTTTATTAAGGTTTGAAAGCCATTTTTGTCAAAACCCGTGAATTTTCGATAAATGTCGGTTTTTATTTTAAAAGTGAAAGTTAACATATTTAGAAAATTATTTAGATAAAATAAATGTTATTTTTGGAATCAAGACGTCGAAATTATCCAATGGTGAATTTTTCATAATTTTCTGAGACAATCAAATTTTTGGGTAAAAAATTAAATATCGTTTAAATATAGTATATAATTTATGACATCATAATGACCCAATAGTGATGTAATAAAATACTATAAGCTTTATGTTCGGACAATATATGTTTTAACATTAAAATAATGTGATTTTGGGTTTGTTTGACCTAATTTTCAAAGCATTAATGGACCCCTCAAGACTTATTAAACATCTTGTCTTTTTAAATTATTTTCCATGGGAGTGTGACTCACCTCCACATAAGCAGCCCTATTATTTTAAGAATTTCAGACTTTGGCCTTATAAAATATTGTTTTCCTCTTCCTTTTTCCAAAAACCATGGGCAAAAACCATGGGATGGTTTGTGGTTTGGATTAATTTAATGTAAGGGGTCCCAAACCTAAATAATAAAGAATTCTCTCACCTTTCCTATATAAACCCACCCAAGCTCCCACTTCCTCCTCACTCAAAGACTTTTGAGTTCGTCCAACCTCTGCCCTACTCTCTCTAGAATCCTCCCAAGGTGCCCCAAGCTTCCAAGAAGCCTCTCTCAAGCCTCTCTCAAGCCTTTGGAAGCACACTTCCAAGTAAGGGTTCTTTCTTCCTTTCTCATTTTTGTTCAATTTTCTTTAAGTTGTTTTGCCCTTTTAATTTCAATTATGAATGTTGGGGTATGGTTTTGCACCTCCCTCATACTGCCCTCTTTATGTTTGGATGATGGGAGACCCCTTTCTCTCTCATTAAATGCCTCCCATGTACACCCGTTACTATGCCGAAATTCTGAAAGGAACTTCTCTCTCCTCATTTACATTCAAGTAATACTTTTGTATCATGAATCTAAATTCCATTACATTTGTTGGGACATGTATCTATATGACCTCCTTACTGTCCCTTATATGTAAATATGATGAGGAACCCCTTTCTCTCTCATCAACCATTTTTATGAATTCTTATGTCACGCCGTTACGCTGCCAAAATCGCACCGATTTTCTAAGCCAATGTCATTGTGTAGTGAATACCATGCCCATTTCTCCATCAAGGGTTTTCACCTTTATGCATATTTACTTATTGATTATAAAGTTTCATGTATGAATTCCACATTCCTTTATCGTGGAATAAATGATTATGTTTTATGAATCCATGTTTTACGATCCATGTTGCACACTTATGCATGAAATGAAATGTTTAAGAAGAGTGCGCCCTTATAGCGCTCCAATGCATTGGGTAAAGTATAGTATCATGATACGTCATGTGCAATGAGTGTTGACTCATGCTAATTCAAGTGCAACGAGGGTTTACTCGTGCTTTATGTGCAATGAGGATTTACTCATGCTCCATGTGCAATGAGCATTGGCTCATGCTAATTCCATATTAAGTGTTGTTGTCACATTTCCATGTTATGATTATCATGCTTTATCATGCCTTTATGTTCATGTTTCTCTTATGCTTTATTGATATGTCTATTGCCTAACATGTATTTTACTCTTCATGTTATTCCATGTGTACTCCCTTACTGGGCTTTATAGCTCACCCTTTTCTTATGCATGTCCTCATGTTATCTCATGCAATGCTAAGTACGAGGGAATGTAGTGGTCATGTAAAGGAAGTTTTCAATAAAGATGTTGTATTTCATGTTTTAAGTTTTTATGTAATGATCCTAAGCCCCAAAGACACTAAACGTCTCAATCTTCTTTGTTGTATCAAGTGAAGTTTTATGTAATAAATCATGTTTAAGTTTGTAATAAAAGCAGGGTTGTCATATCAAGGGTTGATAAGATTAGAGGATCATAATTAAATTGATTTAAATGTAAGGGTTGATGATGAATGAATCGTAAAGGGGTAGATTAGATCGATTGTGTTTTGTTATTTAGGTGTTTTGAAAAGAAATTATTTGCTTTCCCCCTTCGTTTTTTCCAAAAATTGTTTCATTTCTTCCTTTTGTCTTACACTTTTGTGTGTTTCCTTTGCATTCATGTTTTTATATTTTTCACACACATTTCAACCCTTTCCCTTTTTATTTTCATAAAATATAAAATACAAAAAAATATAATAAAGTGATTTGGAATATTGAGTGATCGGCGACAAGCCTCTTCAAGAGAGAGGACGTAGGTCAACCTCTATGTTGCACTTAGTTAAAAATCATAAAATATTTTGAGAGCATCCACGACGTTGTTCATCAATGTCAAAACAACTTTCCTTAATAAGAACCTTCGGGAAAATGTATATGTGACACAATAAGAAGGGTTTGTCACACACTTAGTATTCATATTGATCTCAGTTAAATTCTATTTGAATTTAACAATCAGATTAAATGTTATACTCAAGACCGGAGAATAACATTTATTTAGGATTTATTGATTGGAAATATTCAGTCAATATTTTATTTGTGAGTTGAATATTAAATAAATTTTTATTCACTTGACTGCAAATAAGATATTTACTTATTTATTTATTTATTTATCGAATGAATAATATTTATTATTCGAGGTTCGGTAAATGTCATGGAAGGTGGATGGGCCGAGTAAGGCGCTTGATGACGAAAATGATATACTAAATATTATTTTTATTATTAGATGCGGGGTTCGCTAAGGATTAAGAGATTAGGTAAGGGCCTTTGTGCAATTACCAATTATCTAACCCTAGCTTTATATATACTTGATTGTATCATTTCTATTTATGTGTGAAATTAATTCGTTGTGCATAATATTTTCTCCTCAGGGAATTCTCTCTACAAAGAACGACTCAAGGTTTTCTCAGAGGATTCTTCCACCTCCTTCAACCCTCTCAAGATTAAGAGAACAAGAATCAATCTTTCAAACCAAGGATTGTGTTGTGATCAACGGCGAGCGACGAAAAAATGATTTGTACCACCATGCTAGCACCCAAAGTATGAGTGACGACGTTTCGAGATCAAAAAACATGTGTGGATTACCACTAGCGGAATCCTACTTTGGATCCTCTCAACGCAACAACGATGCAACTGAGACGGATGTTTAATCGATAAACATCTACATTGAAGAAAGTATTCAAAATCGATATAATTTCTTGTTATTAAATTAATTATAAATTTAACGTAAAAGATTCAATCTCGGGGTTCCAATATTCTTTCATTATGGTTCTTCAGATATCATAAGACATACCGTTCTTCACCATGTACTTATGATTTATTAGTTTAATTCAATGAAAGATCATAGTTGGACATGGACCCAATTGGATTCAACTGTGCCTGAACCTTCAGGTCCCCCTCTTCTGGATGTAGTTGTGTGATGACATGAGGTTGGGGTTATGGTATGTGGCATGTGATGATGTGTGGTTATGTGGATATGGAAGAGATTGACTATTATATTTGGTTACACATAGTGTGCACCAACATTGGTTTTGATTTTTTAATATTCAAGTCCATAAAATTATGTAATTTAGATAAATTATATTATTATTATTATTATTTTATTTTTAGATTTTGAGGACTGGGATCCAACAAGGTTTATGGATTCTGGAACAACTAAAATGATGCGGGGAAAAAACATATTCCTGCTGGGTGTACGAAAACATGTTTTCCAGACGGGAGCCCCGACTTCAGAAGGCCGCAGCGTCGACTTCCTGTGACTATTCTTCAATCCCATAAGTGCCAGAGGGTTCTAAACCACCGGTTTTCTCTGCAGCGCACCACCACCGCCTCGGGGAGCCTCAGCTTTAACCCGGCTTCAAAATCGGAGGATTTGTGGAGCGGCGCCGCCATCGCCTCGGGGCGTGAAGTGGGGATGGAGGCCCGTCGTCTTTTGGGGAGATTACCCTGTGTTGCTGCAGGAGGGGCCGGGACATTATTAGGTTCGGACTTCAGGCTTTTCAGGGGAGCCCGGGACGGAGAGGGCATGGAATTTGTTATATTTTTCAGTGGCACCCTCTGATTGGTTTGGGCCAGTGCCAAGGGCGGGTTCTTCTCCAGCACAGTCCGCCGGTGAGGTTGCTTCAGAGCGGATGATGATTTTGAGGAAAAAGAAGATACTGCTGCAATGGCTCTCGTCTCCTGCCTTTTCCTCACCTTCCTTTCTTCTGCTAGTTGGTTCTCAAGGTCTTGAACCTGCCAGCAAACATTGTTTTTATGTACTTTTTCCACAAAAACAGTCAACCAAACAGGCCGATATCTCTGCACTTGAAAATGGGTGTTCTACCTTCTCCTGAAGGCTTCGGTATGCATGTTCTCTAGCAGCAAGTCTCAACTGTAAGGACTGCATGCTTTCCTGTAATTTCCTGGTTCCCTTCTCATCATGCTTTGACTTCTCAGCCTACACAACTCAGGAAGCTTAAGGAACAAAAGCGTGGGGAAACAGTTATGCTTAGGAAAAAAATTTCTATAAAAATGTGATGACTTCCTCATTTGTATGTACCATTTGCTTGTACTTGAGGGCCTCAGTGAGTCCTGGCAGCTTGCGAGCAGGGCCCTGCACAATGCCCCCAACCCTGCTAGCAAAATTAAGTGAGCAAAGAGTCTCCCCCAGGTCTGTCACGCTGGGGCTGATATGCACGAACATCAGTGATTTGCAATCTCCTCCTGCATATTAATTCATGATCAGATCAGATCAGATCTTGGATTCTCCAATGAACCCAAAGAGCATTCCCCAAGACTCATGTGTAAATCTCACTAGGTTTAAATGATACACGCACACATAAATCAAAGAACCTCACCAAGAGAGCTTTGCAGCAAATGGGTGAGCTTTGAGTTCCTGATTTTCCATGGAAAATGCACAAAGCAAATGTTATGAAAATATTTACTAACAAAACGTTTTACCAGGGAGGGGGAGAAAGATGCCTGTAGGGGACATGAGCAGTCTTGGAAGCAAGAGCAGCCATAACATCACCAAGAGCCGAGAGTGATTTATTTATGAACTGAGACTCCTTCAGCCTTTCACCTTCAACTTCTGTTCTTCCTACACGTTCACTTCCAGCCAAATCTACTAGCCAAAGGTGGCTCCTGTTCCTTTGCTTATTCAATAAGTTCTCCCTGCTGACGGTCACCCGCAACAAGCTAAAACAAGAACAATTTACTGGTTATGCCATCTATTTTAATGGCCTCCTCCGATAATCTGAAGAGCAACAGTTCAAATAAAATTACCAGTGAGAACGACTGCTGAGCACATTGGCCTGCGTGGAACCAACAGATCTCATCTGGCTTCCACGCTTGAGAAGCTCCCATGCTTCATCTGTATCACAGACTCTAGCTTCAACTAGTCCAGGGACCTCTTGAGTTCCCTCCACAGTTTGCTTTATCTCCAACCTATAAAGCAAACACATTATGATGATATCTTCCACCCAATTGGTCAAAGTAGAATAAAGTGATTTACTTCTTTGCTGGTTGATTGGAATTCTCCGCTAACAAATCCCTTAATGTGTCATTGTAAACTTCAAGCACGCTAACAAATATATCGTATCTCATAATCACAGTTCTCTCATTGGTGATTCGAAATAGCTCATCCACTGCTCTGTAGTTGACTCCCCGGTTATCTGGTGTACCTTCCATGGTACACGTCTTCCCGGTTCCGGTTTGACCATAAGCAAATATGCACGCATTGTATCCATCCAGCACCAAAGTCACCATCGGTAATGTTTCGCCAAAAACAGTCTCTGTGTTTCATAAATTTGTTATCAGTAATAGAAATTTGTGTTTAATAAATTTGTGATCACTGAAAATTACCTTGATTGTCTTCTGGCCTGAACACATGGTCAAACCTAAAATGCTTCTTTGATGAATCGGAGCAGATGATCTGAATGATGCCTTCTTGAGAGGAATCAAAATCAACTACAGCCAAGGAGTTGGCAGAAATCTCTGTTTGATTTAAAGGTCTACATCTACAGAAGACTCTGATATTGCTTTTGAGATCAATTACTTCATTATCGCCGGAGACGCGCTCGATTTCTAGGGTTCCATCAGCAAATCAAATCGCGGCGAAGAGGGGGAAAAAACGGATTAACAAAACTGAAAAACAGACAAAGACAGAAGCAGAAACAAGGGAGCAATAAATCGGATCCGCACCGCCCATTGATCTGTTTCTTGGAAGAGGAGATCGAATAAATTTGATGAAAAATGGAGAGGGAGGTCGTGAGAGTTGTTGAGGAAGACGATTATCAGAGCGTGAGTGAGAAAAAAAAAAAAGAATTCTGACGGCTGTGTATTTTGAGGAGCCCCCGCTCGAATCTATACGGAGTAAATGCGTGTATCGTAAGTTTTCGTATTAACAATTAATATCCCTAGACATGGACCCACCTTTTAATTAATATCCCTAGACATGCTCCTTCATTAACCGTGGGATGCCAAACCTACCTAGTAAATTTCAGTATCCCAAGAGGATGTCATGGATCAAGTTCTTAGAAAATAGCATTCTGTCCATATTAGGGGTTGGATCTTGGGCCATATCCATTGAGTGAAGGTTATAGTTTTTGATGATCCTCATGCACAAAAGGAAATTGATACCCTAAAGAAAAGTGTTAAATATCAAGAATCACTTATTAATAAACAAAATGACCAAGCCTCAATATCAGAGAGTGCATTGGCTATTGTGTTTTAGAAGATGACCAGAAGTATTCTAGAAGAAATAGAAACACGGGGTGAAAAAGTGGTAAATTTCATAAATTTACACTTATTTTATTCATTTTTGTAGTTACTTTTTATTCACTAAATATTGAAAAAGATTCTTAATGAAAAACTCTAATTCCCACAATAATAGGTTTTTAATGGTTTGGTCAAATCCTTTATTATATACAATTTCAGATGCAATTATGGACTTAAAATGAAAATAAAGAAATTGAATTTCATTAGATTTATTCATGTATATAAATATAGCTCATTCTTTTCTTAATATGATGGAAGGTCACCATGGGATGGTGAAATTCCCCCATATGGATTTTAGTGTCTCTCATTGAGAGTATCTCATAGTAAGGATGGTCCTAGTTATGGCTGAGTTAGTTCTTAGTGTTTAAATCTTGAGTATGAGATAAACTAATTCAAGAGACAAGTATTAGAGCCTTGTTATGAGCTGAATTGAGTAGTGAGTCTCATTCATCATATAGTGGCTCTTTAGATTTTATGGGCACGTGCATGGCTACCAGTTATTTATTATTGTACCATTACTTAAACTAAATTTAGATCAAATCATATATCATTTGAATTGAACTTCATTTATTATTCATTGAATTTTATCACTACTAATGTGTGGTTAACTACTTTAAATGCATGAACCAAAGGCAGGAAGTGGGGAAGGAGATGATGGGCATCATCATGACCAAGTAATGGGGAGTGAGGGGCATGCATCTCGGTATAGTATCTAAGACTCATGGCGGTGTTTACATTTTTTGAAAAATGAAATTTTATACAATATAATGTAATTTAATGTTGTATCATTTGTAATGTGATGTTTGTTGATGTATGGAAGTTATAGTTTTGATTACACTATATTGGCTATCTGGTTTTTTTTATATATTTGTTGTGTATTGGATTTTGGTAGACCCAGAGGCCATCAATACTTTCATTTTTGAAATTGAATTACCAGTGGTGGTTAAAACCTCCGCTAAAAAATTTTCTCTAGAAAAACCACCTCTAGTAAAGAAAACTACCCATATATTTTATAATGTAGAAAACTACCGCTAAATATAAATTATATTAGCAAAAAATGAAATCATTGAAAAAAAACATTGTTAAATATTCAACAACACACCATTTCACAAAAGGTTTTTTAAAACAAATATGAAATTTTTTAGAGTTAGTTAAAACCACCATTAAACCCAAAAATAACTACCGCTATATGTTGTTTTTCTTGTAGTGTAAGGAGATCATCGAGGGTCTAAAGGAAAACCTTGAGAAACGAATTTTAGAAGGGTTTTCCAAAGATCTCAATGAATTATCATACCACTTTCTGGAGTTCTATAAAGAGGTGGTCGAGGTAGAAAAAGATCTTATCCTTTATACTTTTGAAGAAGTCATCATGGAGTTGGAAATTAAATTGCACAACCCTTCTCTCAAATAAAATTCTACAATCCTCCCAGTGGCTTTACAAGATAAACCAACACTTGAATTTGATCAGTTGAAGGGAGAAGACCTAACCCAAGATTCACTTATTATTTATTTTACACTATTAACAAACTCAACTCACTATCCTTATTTATGTTTTGAAGAACTAGCTCTTATGATGTCCTAGTAGAGTGATGATGGAAAGTATGAAGTGACCACCACCGAGGAGAATATGGTGATGAAATTCAAAGATGAAAATGTTCCATATATTATATTGGATTTTAGGTGCTGGTGTTGTAGTGAATAATCGATAGAGTCTACTGGCCATATTTTCATGAAGAGTGAAAGGGTAGTGGGACTATGGAACTATTACGGCTCTATTGTGGATGCTTCTCTTCAGCTAGAATCCTTTGATTCTCTTCCCATCTTGTGGTTCTCTTGGAAATCCAACAATTATGTTGGCCAACTTCTTCTTTGTATTGTTGTTGTAGTTTTTTGGTCTCTTTGGTGTGGGTACAATAACGTTATTTATAGAGATGGATCCATGTTGTTATCAATTATTATTTTTTTAGAGTTTCAATATTATCCAAGTACTAGTTCTGGAAATGAAAGAGGATGCACTAAATGGTTTTATTCATATGTTATGGCAGGAAATTATTCACTTAAGATAGCATTGGCCAGCTAGAAACAGAGGGTTCTAGGTATAGTGGTATCTTCCTTGCACCAGGTGTAAGATAAATATAGAAAAATCTCCATATGACAACATTGCATCAGGGGTTGGATTGTCTGTGTCCATAAGGGTTTGGTTATCTATGGATTTATTGAAAATCTAGGAGATCATGCCTCTATTGTTTATGAGGATAAATCATTACTTCTAGATATTAATGTATGTCATCATAGGGGTATTTCTCTTGAATGTATTCAATTTTATGCTTCCATCATCATAAAATACTTGGGAAATACAGAATCGGTTCACTGGTCCATCTTGTACATGACGAAGGCCTTCTTCTTAAAGGTGAAGGGGGCAACTGACATATCTCACATGTGGAGGGAAAGTAATATGTTAGCGGACTCCTTTTCCTCATAGGGAAATTCCATTAATATTCAAGAGATATTATCTTTTCCAGAATGACTCCCTCTCTCAAGAAAGCATTTTTCTATTTCTAATGCATTGGGTTTTCATTTATTTCATTTGTCATGATTGTGTTTATCTTCATTCAAAATATTGTATGGTTGTTTTTTTAATTGAAATATAAAATTCATATTTAAAAAAAGTTCTAGGGGTTTTATAAGCTCAAATATACTCGATGACCAATAAAAATGAGGATCATCCATATTTAAATTTACATGTTTTAATTCTTATCTAATAGAATTGTTAAATAGATTTACACTTTATTATCATGTATAATTGTAACCTTTGAAACCAGCCCTAGATGTTAGTAATGAAACTACCATAGAGGTGGTGGTTAAAGAATAATAAGTAGATATCCTGGAGTTTATGGTCATGCAGCTACCTAATTTACATCTGCATATATATCTACTGGAGGAGGACACTAAAAAATTGACAGGGAGTATCCCTTTCTTCTTTCCCCTTCCCTCGATGGGTAATTCCTTTACTTTTCTTATTAATGGAGTGGGATCATTTTTCTCTTTTCTTGGGGGTCAACATTCACGGTTTCTACTTATAGACAATGGTAGAAATAAAATATGGCACTTCCTATCAAACAAACTGCATCAACTTTCAAATTGGGGTTCACCAAAACACTTCCTAGATATAGGAAATATAAATGAAACACCACTCGGGGGATAACCCAAGTTTATCATCACTTTTTTTTATATTTACCTCTTTGTTTAATTTTTAGTAATTATATTTTTTTTATAGGTTGAAAACGGTAGTAATTATGAGTTTAACCTGAAGCCACTAGATGAAAAATAAAACAGGTTTTATTTATTCATCTTATCAATTCATTCTCTACATTTTATGAGTATGATATTTGTACATTAAATAAAATGGGTAATTTCAATCAATTATGGGGGAGTGACAACATATGAGTTTTTATTTCTTTCTTTTCATCATTTTAGGAATTTTTAGCTTCACTAAATATTCATTATCACTTTTCACACTCGAATTGATTTTGAGAGAAATGAATTTATTTTTGAAAAAAATAGTTTTTAAGAGATTATTGATATGGAAATATTTTACATGAATTTGATTTTCAAAACATTTTTTTGAGTTTGACCATTATTTGAAATCAATGTCCATGAAACACTATCTCAAATTTTTTTTATTATTATATGAGGTATCCTAAACAATTTTTTTCCAATTATTTCTAATATCCATTTCTTAAGAGATACTTGAGAATGTTTTCTTACTAGAACATACATTGCATCTTATCAAAGAAATGATTGAACAAAGTCACATTAATATGATTGAGGCATTTTTTTTTCTGAAGCCCTTATCCTTGAGACCCACCTTTACATTTGTATACTTATTTAATCCTATAGAATCCCTAAATAACCTTAATTGGGAAATCCACATTACAATCTTATTTTAACCTTCCTACCCTACTCTTTGCATTTTTCATGATAGTTAATGGATTAAGTGTGGGGGAGAGGTTTTCTATAGTGGAAGGGGATTTTTTACATTTTTGAATAAGCATGGTGGTGCTTTCATTGGGTATTTTTTAGAGGTTCATGATGTAGATACCATTGTATTCTATTGTTTAATATAAAAAAATGAATGAAAAAATGAAAAAGATGAAAGAAAAATATGTTTTGTCTTGGGAATGTTAAAAAAACTCTCCTAAACCTTTGATAATATTACAAACATTACAATTAGTGTTGTGTGGAGATCAAACAGGGGTTGGGAGATTATTTTGAGACTCCAAGTAAAATTTCTGAAAAAATGAAAAGAAAAAAGGGTGTTTATTTCCTTGTACTTATTTCCATATTTATGAGATTTTATTTGATTTGGGGAAAGTGGGAAATTTCATTTTTATAAGAGGTTATTTCAATTTTCTTTTTTTATTGATTATCATGCAATGTGATTAAGAGTTGACCTCCTTTTTAGATTTATTGTAATTCATATAATCACCTTACCACCCACAACCTTAAAGTCATTTGAGCCTTATTGTGAAGTCTTCATGATTTATGTTGATTTTTTTCTTTGTAGGGTTAAGATTTGAGATTCATTTCATGCTTATGGTTAGAAGCATGTACTTGAGGTATGTTCACAACTCTAGATTACATTTCTCTTGAGTGAAGTGTAACCTAAATTTCAATGTGAGGTAGGTTATGATTAGGTCATGGATGAATTCTTTAGGTTGAAAAAATTATAATTTGAGAGAAAGGAAAATTATATCCAATTTATTTTCATAGAGGAGACATTATAGCTACTATTTAGGAAAATATCTTGGAAATTTTATCCTTATTGATTTTTTAGTAAATTTGTTGTAGATATTAGATAATATTTACCCAGGAGTGCAAAAGGGTAAGTGTGGTGGAGAAGAAAAATCATGTTTTTGTTGAATATTTTATTGATAATAATTGATATAATTTCCCCACAAATAACTTTATTTTAAGATTTAATATAAAATTTCAATTTGAGCTTGAATTTGTGAATTCCATGGAAATCCTTTTTTTTCTTTTTAGTTCACTCCTGTGTTTTTATCATAAAATATTTTTAGTAATGAATTTTATCTTTAAATTTTGAAGAAAAATTATTTAATCAATTATCTAAATTTTTAATTTATATCATGTGATTCAGATCTCATATTTTTTAGGTGAAATTTGGGAATAAAGTCAATGTTGAGCTAGATTTGACATAATTGACCCCACCTCACAATTTCTACAATATAGTTTTCATCAATGCTTGGATTGGGATGAAATTTTTCTAGCTATTATAGGAATAAATTCCTCACATTTCATTCAACTATATCTGTATCAAATTAAATAGTTTTGAAGGTCAATGACATCCCAAAAAATTGAAATTTATTTTGAATCAATTTGGAACTTTCATTTTTTATAACTTTTGTACTCTAGACACCCCTCCACTCTATAAAAAAATACTCACCTTTATAGGGGATTATTCATGGAATATATAGGGATTATCCAAGGGATTTATTCCAATCTACTATTCTAACCAATTGTGAGTAGGAAGTCATACATGCAAGGATATCTTCAATAGGCTTTCACTTCCTTCTTCTACATTCCTTTGTTTTGCTTTCTCTGTGGTAATCTCAGTTTTTTGTAAATATTTTTTTTATTTTTATTTTCACCTCATTTTCATTTTTATTTGCATCTTTGGGATTAAATATAAGAGTGGGTATGATATTGGATTTTATCCTTTCAAACTACTGCTTATGAAAATCGTCTCCATAATGAAAACTCCACTCATGGGAGAGTAGTTTTCATTTATATTAGATATAATTCCTACTAACTTCAATTATTTAATTTGATTCCATGGTCATAATGTAATTTATAAATTATGATTAATTAATTGAGATTTATTTTGTAAGAAAACTCAATCGATAAGCACCTAGACTGTGAGGTTGACCTTATGTGAATCATGAGAGTGAAACTTTAATCACCAAATCTAATAAGTAGGGATAGAATGATAAGGTTTGACTTTAATCCACAAAATAAAATAATTATCATTATCAAGGTGGATATTATGCCCTAATTTTCCATGGATGATAGGTTGTATTTTGGATCACAATCAAAGTAGGGTGATGCAATTATATGTCTTGAAGTCAACCTAGGGTTCGATTCTTTCTATATTTTTTGTTGTGTTAATTTCAATAGGGTTTGAGATTTGACAATATTATTGGGTTATAATTACATATAAGAGATAATTATGAATGAATAATGGAAATGTAGAGACCTTTTTTTCGCCATGTAAGACTTTGAAATATTTCTGCATATATTTCTAAAGTTAGACGCTGAGATGACGTGAAATTATGAGAACCGGTGTGCCCGGAATAAATTATAGAAAAATATTAAGTGTTTTTGTACTACGCATGTGTCGGAAATTATATATCTCTTATACGATATCTTAGATCCAAAATTTGAGGGTATGATTGAGCTCAGAACATGTAGTTTACCCTAGGTGGGGTATAACTTTCTTCGGCACAAGACTTTATGAAAAACGCCATGCAGGGGAAAATGGTAATTAAAATAATTAAACTTAATTATTTTATCTCGAATTACAAACCTAATAACTTTAAAATGGGGATTCGTATTGGAAATTGGAGACCGCCTTTGAGTTCATAATGGGGTGTTTTTCCTAGGCGCGGCATAAAAAGAGGGGGTGCGAGAATTTTGGATTTCCGTGCCGAGCGGAGCTTCTATAAATAGAAGTTTAAGAGTTTAAGGTTGTTCCTAATACTTTCTATCTCTTATATACTCTCTCTATATAACCGTTCTTCACTTTTCTTCATTAGATTAAGGAGTGATCTCCACCGAAACTTTGGCAGATCGAAGTTGGAGCGCAACAATCGAATCGACAACGATAAACGGACGGATCCATGTAGGATTTATTCTAATTTTAAGTTCCAATTCAAGTATTTAGTTAAATATACTTCATTGCCCATTTTTTCATCATTTTAATTATCATTGTTGATGGCTTCACGAACATGACCATCAATCCATGCTGGAAATCCTTTCGTTTCATCCGTGTTCTTCGTCATTCTTTGTGGCGTTCGTTGTAATTTTATTCAATGTGTCAAAACATAAACGAATCTTCGATCGGTGGCCGGATCATGCATGTCATAGCAGGGGAGAGGTGGTGTGCTGGGTGGAGCCTTTGATGTGGTAGACCAGGGGGTTGAAACCCACACCACGCAGGTCTTCCGTGTTGACATGGGAGCAAGGGAGGACTGGCCACAAGGGCCGGTCAGAGTCGACGGGTGGCACGCGGGCTGGGCTGTAGCTGTCGGACCGGGCTACAGAAGACAGGTTGGGCCATGCTTTGGGCCGCGGTTCGGCTGCAACAAATCAGGACGGTTGGGGCGGGCCGACCCAGACATAGGGGTTCGGCCAGTTTGGGCCAGACCGGCCCAAACTGGTCCGAAACGCCTTCAAAAGTCCTTTTCTCTTAAACGGCGCATCCATTTGACGCGATGTCTACAACCACGGGTCCCTATCATTAAGTTAGACCTTTTAAGATTGATTTCGAACTTTTAATTCTTTTTCTTGGGTTTTGGGTACACGAAACGCCTAAGTTTAATAATAATAATTTAATTATTATTATTTTGAAATATTGTTTCGGACCTATCTTCTAAATGGAACGTCCAAATGATGCGCCGTCAGGGTAGGTGTGACCCTAGTCTTTGAGAAAACTTTCCAAGACTAATTATGGGCATTTAAAACTGAAATCAAGCTATGTTCCCCACGAGGATAAATTTGGGTATTTTGGTGACTTTTTCACCAGGTGTCCGTTTTGGATGAACGAGTAGTCAATCTCATGTGTTTTTCTGAGAGGATCAAATGGAACGATACGTATAACTTGTTTCAAGACTGAGGAGTGGTCCCCACAAGATTCCTTTCGAGCATAATGCACCAACTTATGACTTTTCCATTGGATTTCCGTTTGGGGCGAATAAATAGTCGATCTTGCGTGTTTTTCCATAAGGATCACAATGGTGTGATCCATTTGGATGTGTGGAGCCTTGTTCGTGATCTCATTAAATGTGGAAACATGAAATGAATATTAGTGGATGATCCTTTTGATGTTTTTGAAGATAACCCATGGCTTGGGTCAATATTGACTCTTATGAGAGTGGAGAAGATGTGTGAAGAGATGCAGTCAAATGTTATTGATCCGTTTGAGGTGCTCCAATGTAATTACACTTTTGGCCCTCCAGATCAACGACGAGAATCATACGCTCGTCGAACTTTTGACTATGTGTGTCATATACTCTGTGAGTAATCCGATATGCCTAGGGGTACTTGTTCATAGTTTAGTATCCAAGAATGGTTAAGTACACGATCAGGCGATGAGGCGGGGCCACATGATTTGTGGGCCCCAAACGTGCCATGTACCACTTTACAAATTCTTCTATCACTTGTAACTCCTTCTGAACTCAAATATTGGTTTGTATGTAGCCTATCATGAGTGTTTTTCCACGTAGAACGCGATGATGCCCTCCATAGTGGATTTTGAGTTACGATACGAGATGTTCCGGGTGTGATGCCTATCCAGGGTGACACCCAATGACTGCAGTTGTGTTGATTTTCCGAGAGGTACCATCCAGCAGGGATGACCAGAGTTCCTCAATGATCTAGAGTGGAACCCCCCTAATAGATCAAGGTGTGGGTAGCCTCTATGAATTATACTAGAGTGGAATCCCTCTGACACATTAGGGTGTGGGTAGCCTCTACGACTTCAACAAGAGTGGAATCCACCTGATGCATCAGGGTGTGGGTAACCTCTATGACTTCTACTAGAGTGGAATCACCCTAATGCATTAGGGTGTGGGTATACTCTACAACTTATATTAGAGTTTAATCCCCATGAAACATCAGGGTGTGGGTATCCTCTACTTGGTGACATGATCTCTCAAATGTGTGGCATAGTGATGATACATGCTTTGACATGTCTTTGGGATCTCAAGAAAGAGGGGTACTTTTCCAACCAAGATGCATCCTTGTGATGCTACCTAAAACTGTGTGGTAAATTCAGACCCACCCAAAGTGGATAGTATCAAGGTGCGGTGATTGAGCCCCTTTGACTTGCAGTTCAGAGCAGATGTGTCGGATGCTAGGCATCGATGGTTACTTCTGGGACTATTGGCCACTCACTTTTCCTGGGCTGATCTTGTAAGATGGAGATCCCCTTACTCCCTCATTTGCGTTTCTTTGAATGAGTATATATATATATATATATATATATATATATATTTGTTTCCAATACCCACTCCTTGGGTTTTAGTTACTCTCCTTCCAGGAGAGGCGAAGACACGTGAGGTATGCCACATGATTTCCGTGTCTAGCTTCTCATGGTTGGACGAGTCTACTCTCCTACTATATGTAGCGAATAATCGACATGAAGTTCATCTTCTCACCATTTCTATCTCATTGTGTTTGTACGATCTTACTTCACTTCTTTGTTGGGCTGAGTTTCACTCCTTTATTGTATTATTTTACTGTACCCTTCTCTCTCTACTACTTTCCTCTTTAGTTGTATCTCTTGTTGATCCCATCTTCAGTACTTCTATTTATTATCCCTTGAGCCTTTGGGGCATCCTACTGAGTATTTTTTATACTCACCCTTACTTGGACTTTGACCACAATTGGTGTGCCCTTACAGACGACAAACAAGTTGATCGTGACATTAGAGGAGCTTAAGGATACAGGGTGCATGGACCGCGTTCGGTGATTGTGACTTGGGATTCAGTAGTGGGGCTCTCCTAGTTGTTTTAATTTTCCACCTGTTGCCGGGTTGTGGCACTTTTCTAGTTGGGCATGTACTTTTACCCTTTCCCTTTCAGTTTACTTTTCTGTACTTGTACTTTTTAGAGGTTGATGCATGTTTGTGGTTTATATATAGTAGTTATATATATTTTACTTCTTTCCCTATACACTTTTTCATTGAGTTGGTTGCATATGTGTGTAAAGGTTCATAGGCAAAGGCCTCCCTGTGTCTTTATGCCATCGGTGCTAGTCACCAGCCCTTAGAAAATGGAGGTAGGCTTGGGGTAGTTACAGATCAAGCCCCGACAAGGGCCAGGTCGTGAAAAAGTAGTATCAGATGTGGTTCGACCCTTGGGATGTTGTTATGAAGTTTCCCTAAAAAGGTCTTGGTTGGGATTAGGGAAATAGTGTAAAAGTGTATTGAGAGTGTCTCTCAGGCTAAGGATTCCAGTGATGGTACATGCGACCGACGTATCCATTCACTAAGACCCTGATTACCCGCTTGTCGACTTGGCACCTTGAGACACCTATTGCAGGGAACAATGGTATATGCATCATATAAGATTGAGACTTTGATTGTCCTTATTGATTCAGATCTCCATTTTTATTGATATATATATATATATATATACACTCATCTGACTGCGGTACTCCTTGATAACATTTAGGATGTCTTCGCGATGACAGCCAGTGAAGATACTAGCTATGGTTCAAGACAATGACCCTGTGAGTGATGAGGCCTCAATTCAGGAACCATCATGCGAGCCACTTTCTCCAGGTGGGTAGGTAGCATCACCCCCACTTGTTGAGAAGCAGACAACCCCAGTAGAGCAGGCTAATAACATGTGTAGGCTAAGATCACTTCGTGAGTTTTAGCGCTAGAGACCGTTGAGGTTCTATAATGATCTAGACCCTCAGGCAGTAGAGGTTTGGTTAGAGTCAGTGGTCCGCCTCTTCAGGATTTCACGGACATTGATAGATCAGATAGTGGCTTTGGAAGCCAGCCTTTTCCACGGAGTAGCTGGGCATTGGTGGAGCTTGGTTACTCAAATACATGATGAGTTGGCACTATTGTGGGACAACTTCCACCATCTATTTTATGAGGAGGTATACCCCTCCTTCTTTTGCTCCGTTCGACTTTAGGAGTTCCTTCAGTTACATCAGGGAGGGATGGTAGTGACTGAGTATATGAATAGGTTCACAGACATTGTGCAGTACTCTATGGACATCATCTATAATGGTTACTTCCGAACATGGAAGTTCGAATAGGGAATCCATAGAGAGATATGTGCTATCATAGTACCCCTGTGCATCCCCACCTATGCCAGGTTACTGGAGTAGGTGCTGCTAACAGAAAAACTTCTGTTAGAAGGATGCCATATAACTGGTTGTGGCAGTGAGAGCAATAGAGCTGAGATGTCTTCAGTAGCTAGCATATTTCAGTTGATAAGATCTTGATGTAGGAGGCCTCCCTATAATCGATCTGAGAAACATATTCATATAGGGATGAGGCGGCGCAAATCACTGGGTTATCCTAGAGAGGGACAATGTTATGATTGTGATGGGTGAGGTTACATGGCATGAGACTGCCCAACTAAGCATGCTGAAAACACCTGGTAGGAAGTAGGTGGACCACTAAAAAAGAGACATCGCAGTAATCAAGGTGGTCCCCAGGGATGTGGTGCTGACAGAGGAGTAGGAGGAGATGGAGGTAGGGGACGATGTAGTGAGGTCTTTACACCACCACCAGGCAGCCCACGCCAGGCTTAGGAAGCTGGAAGCTGGGGCCATGGATAGATGCAAGCTTTGGATTTCTACGATCCTACAGAGCACGAGACAATAAGAGGCATGCCTTGTGTATTTTCTACTTTTTACAGTAGAACTTGTTAGACACTATGTAAAGTACTATTTTCTCCCTAATCCATGCTTGAAGTTTTACTGGGGTGATGTGGGGTGTCAGTGTAACCCTGTGTCGGTGTTGTTTGATGTATTTTTAAATGCATGAGGAAGAGGGGTACTTCCCCCACCGAGACACGTTTTTGTGATGTGAGAAAAACTGTGAGGGAGAGTCAGTGCCGCCCAAAGTGGATAGTATTGAGGTATGGTGGATGATTCCCTATGACTTGTGCGTTTATGACAGAGTTGTGCAGTGGAGTGTCAGAGAAGGTCATGGATTTTCTAGTGGAGTTTTACTGCTTGAACACATTTTTATTGTGATGCCTCTAGTGGGATTGGTAGAGTACCTATTTTGGGGATTACTCTCCTTCCAATAGGGGCAAAGACGTATGGGGTATACCATTTGCTTTTCGTTTCTAGAATCTTGCGGTTGGATGAGTTTACTCACCTTCCTTGTTCATTAGTACCTTGTGTGCTCAATGTTAAGTCTTGATACTGCAGTTATTAGGTACAGGTCGAGGTGATGGAGACCCCAGGAATAGAACTACACGACTCACTATCTAGTGCTGGTAGTGGTAGTCTTTTTCCATAAGAATGTGGAGATGATATCTTCTGGGAGGGTGCTTTTTGGTTTGTTCAGACCACAAATATTTTGGGTACGTCTTCACCCAGAGAGACTTGAACCTGAGATGGTGACGCTGGTTAAAATTCCTATAGGACTATGACTTTTGGATAGTCTATGCTCTAGGAGTGTCCAATGTTGTAGTATATGACCTTAATAGGAAGTCTCAAGCTCTCCTTGTGCGGGAAGTTTCAGAGAAGTTAGCTTCTCTGTAGCTAAACTTGGTGGAGCAGGAGGGTACAACTTTCCTTCAGTCGGTGGTGTTGAATCCTTCGATTCTTGAGCGTGTGAGTCTCGGTTGTGATACACCGATAGAGAAATCTTGCATGACCAGATATCCTTCTTCATTTCACCAGATGGATATTCTGAAGGAGGTAATCACGAGACCATGTTCCAGGGACAGAAAATGATTCCAGTCACGATGTGGGGTGTAGAAGTTTTTCCATGGAGGAAAATTATCCCCCGAGTTTCTTCGGGATATTCGGGACCGTGAAAAGAGATGGCAAGGTTTCCTACCACCTTTCCCTATTCTCAATAGCTGGAATGGGAAAACGATGTCTCCCACGTGTCATAGTTGAGGAAAAATGAGAAGGTGTTCCTGGGAACGAGAGATCCAGGTGTGAGCTCAGTATCCCGAATTTTTTCCCTAGTTTTTCTTTTTGGGGATGAAAATATTGAAGGAGGGAATGATGTAGAGACCCTATTTTCATCTTGTATGACTTTGAAATATTTCTACATATATTTCTAGAGTTAACCACTAAGATGGTGTGAAATTCTGAGACCTGGTGTTCTCATAATAAATTATACAAAAATATTAAGTGTTTTTGTACTATGAATGTGTCGAAAATGGGATATCTCTTAAATGGCTTGTATTAGAAATATGAGGCCACAATTGAGTTTGGATCGTGTCGTTTACCCTAGGCAGAGTATAAATTTTGTTAGCGTGGAACTTTTGTGAAAAACGCAATGCATGGGAAAAATGTTAATTAAAATAATTAAACTTAATTATTTTATCTCGAACACCAATCCCAATAACATTCGAATGGGGAATTTGATTAGAAATATGAGACCGCAATTGAGTTTAGAATGAGTTGTTTTTCCTAGGTGCGACATAAAAAGAGGGGGCATGGGAATTTCAGATTTCCACTCTGAGTGGAGCTTCTATAAATCTATAAATAGAAGTTTAAAAGTTAAAGGTTGGCCCTAATCCTATCTCTCTTTTCTCTCCTATATCTCTAATTGTTCTTTTCCATTCTTTATCAGATCAAGGAGCGATCTCCGCCAAAACTTCGATGGATCAAAGCTGGAGCGCAACGATCGAATCAACAGTGATAAACGGATGGAGCTAGGTAGGATTTCTTCTACTTTTAAGTTCCAATTCAAATTTTTAATTAAATATCCTTTGTTTCCCGTTTGTTTCATCATTTTAATTATCATCGTTGATGGTCGCATGAACACAACCATCAATCCATGCTGGAAATACTTTTGTTTCATCCGTGTTCTTCGTCTTTATTCGGGGAGTTTGTCGTAATTTTATTGAACGCGTCAAAACATCAACGGATCATCAATCGGAGGCCAGCGCAGGTGCGTTGTGGTGGCAAAGTGGCAGTGCACTGGGTGGAGCCTCGGAGGTGGCAGACCGGGGGACTGAGACCCGCACCACGCGGGAGAAAGGGAGGACCGACCATGAGGGTCGGTCAGAGTTGGAAGGTAGCACATGGTCCAGGACATGGTTTGGATGCAATGGATCGGGCCGGTTGGGGCGGGCTGGCCTGGACAGATTGGTTCGGCCAGTTTGGGCTGGATCGGTCCAAATTGGTCCGAAACACCTTCAAAAGCCCTTTTCTCCTAAACGGAACATCTGTTTGACATGCCTTCTATGGCCACGGGTCCCTCTCATCGAGGTACACACTTTAAGATTGATTCAGGACGTTAAATTCTTTATCTCAGGTGGGTAAACGAAATTCCAATTTTTAATAATAATAATTAAATATTTATTATTATTTCGAAATCTTGTTTCAAACCTATCTTCTAAATGGAATTTCCAAATGACATGACATCAGTGGAGGAATGACCCTAGTATTTAGGAAAATACTCCAAGACTAATTCTAGGTATTTAAAACCGAAATCAAGCAACATGCCCCATGAGGCCCAGTTTGGGTGTTTTGGTGACTTTTTCACCGGGTGTCTGTTCTGGACGAATGAATAGTCAATCTCGTGTGTTTTTCTGAGAGGATCGTAATGGAATGATCCATATAACTTGTTTCGGGACTGATATGTGGTCCCCACTAGACACCTTTTGAGTGCAGTGCACCAACTTATGATTTTTACATCGGATATCCATTTGGGTTGAATAAATAGTCGATCTTGCGTGTTTTTCCACAAGGATAACAATGATGTGATCTGTTTGGATATACAGAGCCTTGTTTGTTATCTCATAAAATGTGGAAAAAATATAGGAATATCAGTGTAAGATCTTTTTAATGTGTTTGAAGAGAACCCATGGCTTGGGTCAACCTCAACTCTTGTGAGGGTGGAGAAGATGTGTGAAGAGATGTGATCAAATGTTCTTGAGCTGTTTGAGGCGTGACAACATAATTATGCTTTTGGACCTTCGAATCAACAACGAGCATCATGCGCTCGTTGGCCTTTTGACTAGGTGTGTTGTGTACTCTGGGAGTAAGCCAATACGCCTAGGGGTACTTGTTCATAGTTTAGTACCTGATAATAGTTATGTACATGACCAGGCGATAAGGTGGGACCACATGATGTGTGGGACCTACACACGCCATTTACCACTTTACAAATTTTTATATCTCTCATAACTCCTTATTCTGAATTTAGATATTGGCATGTGAGTAGCCTATCCTGAGTGGTTTTCCATGTAGAACGTGATTGTTCCCTCTACAATGGATTTTGAGTTGTGATGCGAGATGTTTCGGGTGTGACGCTTATCCAGGGTGACACCTGATGACTGCAGTTGTGTTTCTTTTCCGAGAGGTACCATCAATCAGGGATGACCAGAGTTCCTTGATGATCTAGAGTGGAATCCATCTGATGCATCAGGGTGTGGGTAGCCTCGATGACTTCTACTAGAGTGGAATCCCCTGACATGTCAGGGTGTGGGTAGCCTCTACGACTTCTACTAGAGTGGAATCCCCCTGACGCATCAAGGTGTGGGTAGCCTCTATGAATTCTACTAGAGTGGAATCCCTTTGACACATCAGGGTGTGGGTATCCTCTACTTGGTGACATGATCTCTTGACTGTGAGGCATAGTGACGTGACATTGGGATATCAAGAAAGAGGGAAATTTTTCCCACCAAGAGGCGTCCTTATGATGCGACCTAAAATCGTGTGGGTGAGTCAGACCTGCCCAAAGTGAATAGTATCAAGGTGTGGTGATTGATCCCCTTTGAATTGTAGTTCAGAGTAGACGTGTGGGATGCTAAGCATCGATGGTTACTTCCGGGACTATTGGACACTCAATTTTCCTAGGCTGAGCTTGTGAGATAGAGATCCCCTTACTCCCTCATTTGGGTTTATTTGACTAAGAATATATATATTCTCTTTCTAGTACCCACTCCTTGGGTTTTGGTTACTCTCCTTCTATAAGAGGTGAAGACGCATGGGGTATGTCATGTGCTTTCTGTGTCTAGCTTATCGTGGTTAGATAAGTCTACTCTCCTACTATAGGTAGCGAAGAATCGACGAGAAGTTCATCTTCTCACCATTTCTAGATCCTTGTGTTTGGATGAGCTTACATAAATCCTTTGTTGGGTTGAGCTATACTCCTTTATTGTATTCTTTTATTGTACCATGTTCTCTCTACTGATTTTCTTTTTAGTTGTATCTCTTACTGCTCCCTTCTTCAGTACTTCTCTTGCTACTCCCTTGAGCCTTCAGGGAATCCTATTGAGTATTTTTTATACTCACCCCTTCTTGGGATTTGTCCGCACTTGGTGTTCCCTTGTAGATGATGGACAGGTTTATCGTGACATTAGAGGAGCATATGAATACAGGGTTCTTGGACCGCGTTCAGTGGTTGTGACTTTGGATTCAGGAGTAGGGCTCTCCTAGCTGTTTTACTTTTCCACCTGTTTCCGGGTTGTGTCACCTTTCTAGTTGGGCCTGTACTTTTCCCCTTTCACTTACAGTTTAATTTTCTATACTTGTATTGTTTAGAGGTTGACGCATGTTGTTGGTATATATATAGTAGTGTTGTATCTTTTACTTATTTCCCTTTGCACTTTTGTATTTATTTGGCTGTGTGTAGTGTACAAGTTCATTGGAAAAGGCCTCCCCATTTTTTTGTGCCTTCGGCGCTAGTTTCCAGCCCCTGGCCTATGGATGCAGGCTTGGGGTAATCGCGGCTTGAGCCCCAACACGGGTCGGTTCGTGATAGGAAATGTATATTATATAGATTTCGTGTTGTTATTTGTTTTCTTGCTACCTTCATTTTATCCAAAAATCATTTCCTTTATTCCTTATCTATTATATTTTTGTAACTTTACTTTACATTTATATTTGTATATTTTACAAAACCATTTCAGGCCTTTAACATTTTATTTTCATAAAATAAAGAATACCAAAAATATAATAAATTGAATTGGAATATTAAATGATTTAAGACAAGGCTCCTCAAAAGATACCACATAGGTTAGCCCATGTGTTTCACATAGTTAAAAACCATAAAATATTTTGAGAGAGCCCATGTAAACATTCATCAAATTAGTGTCATTTTTGGGGAGGTAATTCAATCACTCATTATTTATTTTTTTACTTTGTAACTATTTTTTTACTTTTAAATTTAATAAAAAAAATTGAACCATCATTTACTCCACCCCATGTAATTAGTGAAATAATACAATTATTTTCAAGGTAGATTCGAGGGGTGTGGAAATACAATTTTGGGAAGGATGAGTTTAAGGAGATCATCGAGGACCTCAAGGAAGACTATAACTCATATATAATTTAGAATGTATTTATCTTTAAATAAATTTGATTTCTTTAACAGCTTGCATTACATGCAACACTAAGTTTAAATAAACCGTGATATAATATTAAAATATTATTATTTATGCGTGACCGATATATCCTAGCCATTAAATTGAAGGATATTAATAGTATTAACTACTTTATGAAATATATGAAAATTTAATACTCAATATAAATTTATTTAAAAATTCTTAATAAATAAGCACTCAACTTTTTTCAATATATTTTATTCTATAATAAAATATGTTTCCTTCAAAAATTATTTTTAAATATTTTATGATAAAATATTATAATTATTTTTTTGGAATTTTTAAAAATATTATTTTATAAAATTAACATAATTTTTGAAATCATCATATATATATTAAAAAATTGTGAAATTTAGGAATTTTTTTAAAAAATTTACTTTTCACTGAATAATGAAAAGGACCATTTTTTATAAAATTTTCATTTAGTTTTAATAAATTAAGTAATTTAAAAGTACCATTATTATTTTAATTTTATTTAAAATTAAAAAAATATATTTTGTTATATTAAATCCAATTAATACACTCAAATAATCTTTATAGAGGATTTTATTATAAGTTTATTTTTAGGCTTTAAAACACATTTTTCTGAAAACTTTTTTAAAGTGCATAATGTTTTTCCATTTTAAATAATAAAAATAACCCCTAATGTGGAATGATTTAAATGAAATATGTAGATTATATATCTATAAATATTAATTAAAATTAATTTAATTATTATTACTCGGTATATAGTTAATATGAGATCATCTTTTCCTTAAACAAATGCATTTCTTGAAAACTTGTTTTTTCAACATGTCTGTGAGATTAATTTTAAATTAAATTATACTACTTCTGTTAGTTGAATTTGTAAAATTTATTCTATATTTGGAATCATAATAATTTATATTATCTAATAAGTTCAACTCAATTTTTGACCATAATGAATAGTAAAAATAGTAAAAATTATTTATCACGATTAAGGTAAAAACGAGTTTACCAAGGAGTTAAACTAAAAATATAACAGTTAAAAATGACCAAAAACTTGTCTAATTCTTATTTTTTGATCATATATTGACCTTATCTCTTTTAAGATTTGAAAATGGTCCATTTAAGATCCATTTGTAATGCGAAAAATGTGGTTGTACTTATTTCTTTTCAAAAATTCCATGTGTGTCCTCTCTCCAACTTATTAAAATCCACCCCCATCCTATCCTTCTCACACTTCCAAAAACCATTATTTTGGTCAATACCTACCCAAATAACTTCCTTAATTCCATCCTATCATCCTATAATCCTTTTTATGATCAAAAATCCAACCTAGAAAGAATTTTTCTGAAAACCTAAAAAAGTTTTTTTGTAAAAGAGGTAACACTCATAACCGAGAGTTTTATATCACTTATCCTTCCAACTGTTTAAAATATTATGAAAACATGATGATATAATAACCTTTAAATTTTCCACATTCTGAGATTTTTTATGTTAATTGAATGACCTAAAACTATCTCCTCCTCCCTCAAATGTGAAATGAAATTGTTGATTGTGTGTATGGTGGACTACCACCTCACAAACCAATATAATTCACTATCCTTAACCAATTATAAAATATAGATATAATGCTATATATGTTAAGTCAATAAGGGTCTTTATGAATTTTCCATTCTTTTATGTTTTGAAAATCACAAACACATTTTCTGAAGGAAAATCATATTTCTCTAAAAAATATTTTCTTAAGGAAAAATTAATTTCTCTAGAAATGGTTTTTACATTACATATGGTTTTATTTACCTCATATAATGTTTTATAAAACCAAGTCTAACCAGATTTTTCTTAAACCAAAAATTGGATCCTTATCTAACCTAGAACCTTACAGTTCCTTAGAATTAGATTTCCCCAGAATTGTGAATCCGATTTCTTCTGAAATCAGACTCCGATTTCTCCTGAAATCAGACTCCCATTTCTTATAAAATCAGACTACGATTTCTTATAAAATCAGAATCCGATTTATTCTGAAATTAGACATAGATTTCTTCTGAAATAAAACTATTATTTCTCCTAAAACCAAACTCCAATTTCTTCTAAAATCACACTCTGATTTATGCTTGAATCAGACTCTGATTTCTTCTGGAATCAAACTCCGATTTCTCCTGGAATCAGACTCCAATTTCTCATAAAATCAGACTCTGATTTATTCTAAAATTAGACTCTGATTTATTCTAAAATCAAACATTGATTTCTTATGAAACCAGACTCTGATTTCTCTTAAAACCAGACTCTGATTTCTTATGAAATCAGACTCTGATTTCTTCTAAAATCAGACTCCTATTTCTTTTGAAATCAAACCCCGATTTCTCAATAAATCAAATTCTGAATTCATCAGAATTCAGACTCTGATTCTCTATTATTTCAAAATATTATTATTCATATTTTTAGACTTCAATTCTCGCTTTCTTAAGAATTGAATTAAATGTTTTTTTATAGTTACCTCATTTCCTTATAGTAACATTTTATTTTATTGGATCATAAATGTGATAATGTTTCTTAAGATTGATAATTTTTTTCTTACGTATTATTGTTTCTTACACAAGATAATGTTTCCCATGTTTTCTCACATGAAAAAATTTCATACAATCTATTTTTAATTAACCATTGGCTGAGTGACACATGTACATGTCCCTCTACAATTTAAGGAAAAATATTACTATTGGAGGAGGAATTCAACCATTGGAATCTATGTATATAAATAAACTTCCATTTGAATGTTCACATAATAATCTATAATACTGAATTCTAGAGATAGAATTTTTACAGTGAGGATATCTGCTCAGATTTTCCTTGTGATATTGCTATGAAAAACTTTTTCAAGATGCGAACAACTTGTTCAATCCGCCTAGTGTAATTCTAATTATTTCTGATCAATTGAGGGATTTTTGGGATAGGAAGATAGAGGTTTCAATCACCTTAGAGATCGATGGATTACAGGGATAGAAAGAAATATTCTAATATTCTCATTAAGGGATAACCCTTGTATAGGTAAGATAGACTTTATTGAAATTATAAATCAAAGGACCTTTATCCAAGATTGTTGGATACCCTTATCTTTGGGTTAAAATATTTCTTATACTTGTTTACTTGTCTTTGTAACAAGATTTTAATTTTGATGCATTTTGTTAAATAAAGAAATTGTAACTTTCTTATACTTTATTATACTTGTATTCTCTGATAAATCAGATTCAATACGCTTTAAGGTAGAATCTTTCCCTTAGTAAACTTATCTTC
The DNA here is from genome assembly GCA_963277665.1 of Viscum album. Classification (NCBI taxonomy): domain Eukaryota; kingdom Viridiplantae; phylum Streptophyta; class Magnoliopsida; order Santalales; family Viscaceae; genus Viscum; species Viscum album. The sequence goes on along the minus strand of OY728167.1, from coordinate 739,971,298 downwards.
AGTTTCTTTATCAGATCCATCTTTTCAGATCCTAACCAAGTTAGTTTCTAAGTTAATAACTAAAGAGGGTTTTTGAATCCATTTTGTATAACTTTGTTAAACATAGATTTTCTTAAGGATAAAAATGAAAGTTTTTAAACCTACAATTCACCCCCTCTTGTAATTGAGAAATCTACATATACATTTTGATCCTATAATTGGTATTAGAGCAAGTATCTAAAATAATTATACTTACATATAAGTTTTTTTTCTCAAAATTTCTTACTCAAATTTTCCTGATCAATTTTTCTTGTTCAAGTTTTTCTTAAGACTTTCATTATAATTTTTTTGTTTATAAACTTTTTCTAATAATATTTTTTTTGGAAAATATATTTTGTATTTTCTTATAGAATGGTAGGAATGAACGTTGGTTATATAGATAATCTAAATCCCATAAGACCCCCAATTTTTTATAAAAATTATTATGAGTACTAGAGAGATAAGATGAAGACTTTTATTATCAATACCAGTGTTGATAACTTTGTTATGTTGACTGGAGACTACAAGATTCCAGACAAGGAAATCAGACAATTCATCAATCAAGAAAAACAAGAGTATCATATTAACTTTAAGGTACACAATACTTTATTATTTTCCATGAATAGAAATATATATAGTCATATTTCATCTTGTGAATCTACTAATAACATTTGGAAGAAATTATAAATTACTCATTTTGGAACATCCAAGTTTATTGAAATGAGAAGAGTTATGATTAGAGATGAATATCATGGTTTCATGTTTCCTTATAGAGAACCTTTCTCAAAGTTCAATAAAGATTTATGACTATTGTCAATAGCCTTAAATCTATGGGTGATAAAGGAATTAATGATGAGGTTCTTGTGGAAAAGATAATAGATATTATGCCCAATGAGTGGGAATATAAAAGAACATCTATTGACGAGAATAGGAAAGTTTCAAACATCACTATTGATGAGTTATTTGAATCTATTCTACAATATGAAACTAGAATGAAGAGAGATGCATAGATCAATAAGAAAAAGAATTGTAATGGTAGTACTGATTTCACTAATACATCAAATCATATACAATCCAAGACTCTTGAAAGAGTTACTAGATCAAAAGCTAAGAAAGAAACTATTATATCTGAATCAAGTGATAGTGATCATTCTGAAAATGAACTTTCCAATCTTTCTTGAAGAATGTAAAAGATTGTGGGAAAGAAATATTTCCAATATAGATATAAGAATAATGACATAAAGGATAAGAAAGATTCATAAGTGACTTGTTATAAATGTAAAAGAGTAGGTCATATTAGACCAAAATGTTCTATGCTCAAAAGGAAATAAAGGATAGACATTCAGAAAGAAACAAGAAGAAGTAATACAAGTATAAGTCTAAGAAAGTACTAAAAGCTAATGACACTTGGATTGAAAGTGAAGATGATTATTTTGATTAAAATTCTAATATTGAATCTTCTGGATAGAATAATATTGGTCTTATATCCATAATTCCTACATAAAATCAATTTCTTATGGATAAGGTAAATATTGTTGAATCCTTAACCAATATTTCTTTAAATAAAAATTTTCCTAATGAATAATATTATGAATCTTCGAATGATGAATCTTCCTCATCAGAAGATAATACTTTACCTTCATTTGAAGAAGTATCTAGGTTTTCCAAGTTTCTTGAGAATGAAAATAGTAAGATCAATAAGAAACTTAACAAGGAAAATTCTAGAATTTATATTTTAACAAAAAAGGTATCTGATCTTTCAAAAGATCTTGATCAGAAAACCCTTGATTTTGAAAATGTTTCCAAAAACCTTGTGGATGTAAATTCTGAGAAGGATAAACATTCTAAGGATCTTGAAAAATATTATTTCCAAGAAAAATGTTTTAGAGACTAACTCAAATTATAAGACTAATGACTATGAGGATAATAATTTAGTCATCATACTAAAATTTGAAATATTTTCCTTAAATAAACTTTTATCAAATTTTACTTCAGGAAGAAAATAATTTGATAAAATGGATTCACAACTTCATCCTCTAAGGAATAAGTCTAGGTTTGGTTATTCTTGTTCAAAACCTATTTTTAGTCACAACTATTTTGTATCCCAAAGTGCTCCTTTTGTACTAAGTGTCAAAGTGGTGGAAATTAGGAGAAAATTTGTTCTTTAAAAAAACATAATCTTTAGGTTTTCATAAATCTTGTTTTTCTAAGAAAATGTGGATACCTAAGAATTTACTTTCTAACATTTTTGGATCCAAACAAGTTTGGATTCAGAAAGTCTAACTTTTTTATTTTCAGGAAAAAAAGGAAGTACCAACAACAATACATGGTACATGGAGAGTGGATGTTCCCAACACATGACTCGTAATAAAAACTTATTTGAAAAGATTGTTAAGATGAAAGGTGAAAAAGTAACTTTCAGAGATAATGCTCAAGGAGAAATTTTTGGTATAGGCAATATTATTCTTCATGGAAAAACTTTAATTTCAAATGTTTTATTTGTTAAAGGACTTAAGAACAACCTTATAAGCATAATCCAATTATGTGAAGAAGGTTAATTTGTGAATTTTAGGAATAATAAATTCTTAGTACACAATTCCAAGGACGATTTTATTCTCTCTTCCCATAGGCACGAGAATGTTTATACACTTAACTTAGAAGACCTTGGGAGCCAATGATTACCTTTCCTTAGTGCAATGGAAGATCAATCTTAGTTATGGAATAGAAGACTAGGACACTGTAACCTTAGGAACCTATGAAAACTCTCAAAGAAAAGACTTGTTAAGGATCTACCAGATCTTAGGTTTGATTCTTCAAAAGTTTTTGATCCTTGTCAATATGGAAATCAATATAAGTCAATATTTAAATCAATTAGTGAAGTCTCAACTTATGATGAATTACAACTAGTTCATATGGATATTTTTAGTCCAACACAAACTAGAAGTATTAGAGGAAAATATTATGTATTTGTTTTAGTTAATGATTACACAAGATTTACTTGGGTCTATTTTCTAGCAAAGAAATATAAAGAATTTTCTTATTTTAAATATTTTTCAGCCAAAGTTAAGAATGATAAAAACCTTCATTGATAACTATTAATAGTGATCATGGGAGAGAATTTTAAAATTCTGATTTTGAAAGTTCGTGTAGTAAGAAAGGCATTTCTCATAACTTCTCAGCTCCAAGAACTCCCCAAAAAAATGGTATTATTGAAAGAAGAAACCAAATGCTTCAAGAGATAACTAGAACCATGTTGAGTAAATATTCTATTATTAAACACTTTTGGGCTAAAACTATAAGTACTGCTTGTTATACTATAAATCGAGTTTTAATCACACATTTTCTTAATAAAACAGATTATGAATTGTGGACAGGTTGAAAACCTAATGTTTCTCACTTAGAAGTATTTGGATGAAAATTATTCATCTTGAATACTAAAGATATCTAACATAAATTCTCACCCAAATCTGATAAAGGAATTTTCTTAGGTTATTCCACTACTTCTAAGGCTTATATAGTTCTTAACAAAAATTCTTGTACCATTGAAGAAACAGTACATGTTAAATTTGATGAAATTGATCCTTTTGTTTTTAAACAACCCTAACCTATATCTTCATATGTGTTTTCAAAAACTGATTTTCAACCTCTGATGGAAGATCTTTCTAATAAGGAAAATACTCAAGAAAATATTTCTAAAGTATTTACCCCAGAATATTTTTTAATTTATGTTGATGAAAAAGTTTTAAAAAACCCAAATCAGTTGTTTCTTAAGAATCATCCTAGTGATAATATAATTGTTAATAGAAATCAACCTATAAGGACTAGAATTTCTATAAGAAATTAAGTAGAACATCTAGAATTTATTTCCCAATTAGAACCTAAAATGACCGATGAAGATTTAGGTGATGATGATTGGATTAAATCTATGCAAGATGAACTAGATGAATTCAAAAGGAACAAAGTCCGGACCTTTTTTAAAGACCTAAGGAAACTTCTATAATTGGAGTAAATTGGGTCTTCAGAAATAAATTTATAAAAATAGAATCATTTTAATAAATAAATAAATAATAGTTGATAAAGGCTATAATAAAAACGAAGAAATAGATTATGAAGAAACCTACACTCCAATTGCTAGACTTGAATCTATTCGAATTCTCTTAGCCTTTACAGCATTCTTTAATTTCAAAATTTTTAAAATGGATGTGAGGTGTGATTTCCTTAATAGATATGTTCAAGAGGAAGTTTATGTTGAACAACCTCCTTGTTTTGAAGACAAAAAACAATTTGAACATGTTTAAAAACTTACCAAAGCTTTATATGGACTTAAACAAGCCCCTAGAGCCTGGTATGAAAGACTTACAAGATTTTTGTTAAAAAAAAATTATAGTAAGGGAAATTCTGATCCAACCCTTTTTATAAATAAAGATAAAAAAAATGTTTTGATTGTTCAAATTTTTGTTGATGAAATTCTATTCGGATCAACTCATCAATCCTTAACTGATTCATTTGCGAATATCATGAAATATAAGTTTGAAATGAGTATGATGGGTGAGTTAATGTGTTTTCAAATTTCTCAAAAACCATAAGGAACCTATATATCTCAAAATAACTATATTAAATATCTTCTTAAGAAGTATGGATATGATAACACTAAAAGTATAAGTACTCCAATCGGTACCTCAAACACTCTTGATCTTGATGAAGCTGGGAAACCAGTAGATTAAACATATTTTAGAGGCATGATAGGAACTTTACTATACTTAACATCTAGTTATCTAGACTTAATGATTTTAGTATAATTATGTTCAATATATCAATATAATCCAAAAGAATCCCATTTAAAAGCAGTGAAAATAATTGTTTTTCTATTTAAAGTGAACTATGGATTTATGACTTTTCTATTCTTCTAGAAATGAATTTGTTTTAGAAATATTTTCAGATGATGACTTTGGTGGATGTAGAATGGATAGAAAAATTACACATGGAACCTATAATTTCTTAGGAGATTCATTAGTTTCTTGGGAATACAAGAAGTAACACTCAGTAGAACTTTTCACTACTGAAGCTGAATATATAGAAGCTGGAAGTTATTGTACTCAAGTATTGTGGATGCAACACAGACTCACAGACTATGGCATGAGTTTTACCAAAACACAAATAACGTGTGATAATAATAGTGGTATTTCCCTAAGAAAAAACCCTACACATCACTATCGTTCAAAACACATAGACATTAGGAATCACTTTCTTAGGAATCACACACTTAAAAGAGATATTATTCTTCAATTTATCGGAACAAAATATCAACTTGCTGACATATTTATAAAATCTTTACCAGCCGATAGATTTTAATACATTAAAAAAAAGTTAGGAATGATAACCGTAAGGTAATAATCCATATTAACTTCTTGTTAAAAATATCTCCTTACATTAAGTTACTCCTCTTCATAAGGGGAGTACATATGTTTATATCTTTTATATTTCCTTTTCTAAAATTTTTTTGGAACCTAAAATTTTTAGAACTTAAAGAGTTTTTCTTTCCATAATAAAATTTTTTGGAACCTAAGTTCTTCAACAAGAACACTATCAAAATTGAAAATTAGTTTTGAGTAATCTAGAATGTATGTTTCATTATATAAATATTTTTAATTTCATTTTTTACTTGTTGGTATTTCTATCTTGTTTTAAGAAAACTTTATTGGATTCACTTTCCTTAAATCCGATTTTTCCTTGAAACCTAAAAAGATAGGAATCTAAGAATCCTTCTTTGGCTTTTATATAAACTATCAGATCAGATCAATAAAATCTCAACCATTTAATTGATTCTAGAATATGAACCGTTACTACGAAGCCTATATAAGGGACACCCATATTCGCGTCCCACATCAGTTCTCTCAGTATTTTTTTTTGCGCTGAAGCTCTACTGCCCTTCAAGTTTACCGTTCAGTTTTCCCTTTTTCTTTTAGCTATGAATGTATTTTTAAGTTTCCTCTCAAACTATGATGTCCTCCAACAAGGAAATTAAGGATTGGAAAATTTACAGAGAAAGGTTGGTGGACCTAAATTTCTTTGTGAAGTATGATTCTATGATTTTAAGAATCTTAAATAAAAATTTTCAGGAAAGTCTATGAGTATCCAAATCAAAGAATCAAGATATGGTATATCCCGATCTTCTTATATAATTCTATTATACATTTCTATTTTACAAACAAGGAAGACGTGAAATGTTTTCTTTCAAGAGTTATGGGAAGACTTATTCCTTGTCTTTCAACAAGGTAGCTAGTATCACCACTACAAAAATGGCCTATATCAGTGCTAAAAAAGGGCTTTAACAGCGCTAAAAAAGCACTATAAATCTCAGTGCTAATATAGGGGGGTCCCTTTTATCAATGCTCTGAAAAGCGCTGATAAAGGACCCTTTTATCAGCGCTAAAAAAAGCGCTGATAAAAGACCCCTTTATCGGCGTTTTTTTAGCGCTGATAAAAGGGGCCTTTATCAGTGCTTTTAAAAAGAGCTGATAAAGATCAAAAAAAAAAAATTAAATATAATATGGGGTGAGTGCTTTTATCAGTGCTTCACACCCCCTTTATCAGTGCTAGGAGGTCTCCCGCGCGCTGCCCTTCCCACGCGCACCCCCTTTGCTTCCACCCGAACTCGAACCCGGGACCTCCCCCCTTTCGATGCTGCACCTTTACCACTATGTCATTTCATTTTGTTCTCTATTTAGTGATATATCTATATATATATAGTTATATTTATTCATATATTGATTCATATATTGATATAGATTCATATTAATATAAATATATTTATTCATATATTAGTATATATATATTAATTCGTATATTAATATATTAATATATATATTTTTAGTTATAATTTTTAATACGTATATTTATTTGTATATTAATATATACATATAAGATTAGTTTTAAATACATTTACAAAAAAAATATGTTTTTTATGTGTGTTTATAAATAAATAAATACATGCATACATACATAGATATATACAACATACATACATATATATACACAACACAAAGACACACACAGACACACACACACACACAAACACATTTATATTTACGAATAAATACATATATATGTGTATTTGAAAAGCCATAGAATGTACATATAAGATTAGTTTTAAATAAATTTATGAAAAAATATGTTTTTGATGTGTGTTTATAAGTAAGTAAATAAATAAATACATATATACATATATAAAACACACAAACACACACATATACACCCACACACACACAGACACATATATATTTACGAATAAATACATATATATGTGTATTTGAAAATACATAAAATGTTAAAACGACCATAAAATATAATCTAGAATTCCGTTTCAACTCCATAACCAGTCAAATCGAAGAAAATGAAACAATCTTCGATATGATATGTGGTACAGGCCTAACAGACATCCGGATCAAAAGTTATAATTGTTTGAATGTTAAAAAATTGGGGTATCCCGATTAAAAACTAAGTTTTGGAGGCCTTATGGGCCTTTTTTGAGCTCAAAAAACTTTATAGAGGCTTTTCCTAAGTCACTATCGCATAGAGCTCGTCGCAGGCTTCGATTTGATATGCTGTAGAGCTCAAACGGACACCCGGATCAAAAGTTATGGTCGTTTGAAGTTTGAGTAACATTTTCAACATATTTTAGATCTTTTATTAATTGTTTTGATTTTTTGTGTTCTCAAATTGTTATTAAATGATTTTTAATCGATAATAATTAGAAAATTATTGATTAATAATATTTTTTAAAAATATTTTGAAGCCAGTTTCACTAAATTTCTTATATATTAAATGTAATAGTCTATTTATATGTATCTATAACATATTTAAAAAATATATATTGTATTTATATCAATATAAATATATTTATATAACAAAATATTATTTTTCATGATTTTTTTTGAAACTCAACATTTATCAGTGCTCGGGAAAAGCGCTGATAAATCCCCCCTTTATCAGTGCTACTAAAAGAAGTGATGATAAAGGGGTCCCCTTTATCAGCGCTTTTTTTGAGCGCTGATAAAGGGGTAGCACTTCCCTTTCTAGTTTTTGGCGTAGTGTATCTTGGATATACCTTATGAAGGTGAAGCAATATTTTTCTCACAAAAATTACCAGATAAGGAATGATATTTTGAGAAGATTAAGGAAATTTAGTGTCTTGGACTGAAATGAGTAAAGCCACAAAATATTTCTCATCTTTCAACCAATTATAGATTTCTAGCTCTATGGATGCAAGGTTTTATAATTCTAAGAAAGGGAGACAAGGATTCCCTTAACAAATGCGATATCTTCATGATAGATTCCTTGGTAAACTTAAGGAAGATAAATCTCATAAATTACATCATTTTAACCATAAGAAAAATCAATAATGGCACCATAAATTCTTAGATCATAATGTATCCTGTAATCTTATTGAAGATTATTGTATTTTTCCTAGAATCCTTCAAAATTACCTGCATCTCAAAGGCCAAAGTTTTCAACATTATGTTGATGAGTGATGATACTCTGAGAAGGATGAATACTAGTTTTAGTATTAATATAGGATAGTTCTTTGAACTTCTCAATAATGATGATCAAGTTTCCATCAAGAAAGGTGAAATAGGAGAAAGATACAAGAAAAACTTAAAGAAAAAAAAGAAATATAACTGGAACCTAAAGAGAAAGTACTAGAACCTGAGTTAGTATCTTCTCCAACCAATCCAAAAAAGCAAAAAAAAAATCCGATGAAGTAGTAGCTAAATAGAGAGAGAAGAAGAAAAAAAAGAAAGAAGGAGATGTAGTTTTTGGGTTAGACCTTGCTGATGCTAAGGATTTTAAGATTCAAGAAGCTGAAGAGCTTGAGAAGCAAGCTAAAGAGAAGAAGTTAAAGAAGAAGATTTCAGAAGCCAAGATTATTCAATATTTTCTTAGAGATACAGAGAAGGAATCTGATCAAGTTTAGGTACCAGCATCCTTCTTGCAAGAATCTGTGACAATTGAGACCCCGAGTGTAGATAAGAGAAAGAAACTTATTTTGATTCCAAAACCCATTGTTGAAGAAGAAGAAGAAGTTCAGAAAGAAGAAGAAGAAGAAGATGAACATGAAAGTTATAATGTAATAATGATGGTATAAGAATACCAAGAGAAGGAAATTACTTCTAACAAGTTTTCCATTAGAACATCCTAAGATGAATCCACAAAGATAATTTCATAAGGTTAATCAGTTCTAAAAAATGATGATGCTTAGGATGAGGTTGATAAACATTCAGATGATGAAAGTAGTAATCATTATTTTATTCATCCTGAAGATGATAAGAAAATTGGGGAAAAATTTATGATAAATAATTTGATTAAGATGATAGAATAATTCAATTTTCTTATAGTGATCATGAGTCTCAGAGAGTTGAGAAAGCAATATCTAAAGCTGAGAAAAGTAAGAAAGTGGTTGTTGATTGACCAAATAAAGCTATATTTGAAAAATCCAAGGAGGAAGTTGTTGTTGGAACATCTAAGGGAAAAGAAGATGAGAAAGATAAAGTTTCTTCTCCAATAAAAGAATATTCTTCAGAATCCTCATCTTCCTTTGGACATGATTTTGTTGTTTAGTCCTTGAAGAAGCTTGTGAATACCATTCCCTTATTTACAAGTATTGATTCCAGGTGCCAACTAATTCAATAAACAATCAATTAGAAGTCATATTCATCAATAATTCTCATGGAAAAGTTTATCAAACTTGAAGTCGAGTTCAAGACTTTTAAAATCAGTTATGATGCTCATAAAAGATCTTACAAAAAAATAACCAAGTGGTCTAAGTCAGTGATTGATGATCTAAAAATTATAGATGATTTCAATGATTCATTCAAGGATTCCTTTGATAATTTTGATGTCACAATAAATAAATTTTCAATAATTCATTTAGAGAAGATGAATCAAGAGCAAGATGCCCGGATCCAAGAGGATAAAGACCTAAATGGAAAGCTGAATTCTGTTACTTTAAATTTGAAAAGAGAAAGGGAACTCATGGAAGAGATGGCCGAAAAGTTCAAAGATCGCGAAGAAGTGATAAAGTATCAAGGTGAAATTCTTAAATCTCAAGAATAAAGGATCAAAGATATCTAAAAGAAAAATCAAAATTAGGATCAGTTGATCAAGATGTATGAGGACGATCATAAAGAGCTGAATAAGCTGAAGGAAACCTTGAAAAAACTAATGCTGAAGGAAAAAAAGGATGAATAATTTCTCAAATATGATCTTTTGTTGTATTTTATTTGTAATAAATTTTCCTATCTTAATGAAAGTTTTTATCCTTCCATTGTTTTGTTTTGTATATTCCTAACCTTTCAGATGAATTTTTTTTATTTCCCTCTATTCCTTTTTGAAAATAACAATTGGGGATAAAACAATGATAAAAAAGAATATTAAGAAAGATATTTTTTAAGTAAGAGGTAGATTATTTAAAGAAAAAATTCTTAAAGAAGAAGTAATTTATCTAAGAAAGACAAAAATAAAATCCTTAAGGATTTTAAAACCTAAGGGGGACTTATTCGTATTCATCACGAGCCTTAAACAAAGTTAAGGGGAGATAAGTATTTCTTTTAAGTTAAAAAATTATTTTTTTATTCCTTATATTCTTTTATGAAAATTTGTTTGTGCTTTCAAAAAAGGGGTATATTGTTAAGTCAATAAATATATTTATGAATTTTCCATTCCTTTATGTTTTGAAAATCACAAACATATTTTCTTAAGGAAAATTATCCTTCTCTAAGAAATATTTTCTTAAGGAAAATTTACTTTCTATAAAACTGTTTTTTACCTTACCTATGGTTTTCTTTACCTTATCTAATGTTTTCTTAAACCAAGTCTAACCATCTTTTTATTAAACCAAAAATAGGATCCTTATCTATACAATAACCTTATAGTTCCTTAGAATCTGATTTCCCTAGAATTGTGAATCTTATTTCTTCTAAAATCAGATTCTGATTTCTCCTGAAATTAGACTCCAATTTCTTCTGAAATAAGACTCTGATTTCTTCTGAAATCAGACTCCAATTTCTCCTAAAATCAGACTCTGATTTCTCCTAAAATCAGACTCTGATTTCTTCTAGAATCAGACTCCTATTTCTTCTAGAATAAAACTCTGATTTCTTCTGAAATCAGACTCTGATTTTATCTGAAATAAGACTCTAATTTCTTCTAAAATTAGACTCTGATTTCTTCTGAAATCAGACTTCAATTTATTTTCAAATCAGAGTCTAATTTCTTTTGAAATTAGACTCTGATTTCTTCTGAAATCAAACTCTAATTTCTTCTTAAATCATACTCTGATTTTTTATGAAATCAGACGCCTATATCTTCTGAAATCTGACTCCAATTTCTTCTGAAATTAGACTCCAATTCTCTATTATTTCAAAATTCAATTGTTTATATTTTTAGACTCTGATTCTCACTTTCTTAAGAATTTGATTAAATGTTTTTATAACACTTACCTCATTTCCTTAAATTAATGTTTTATTTTATTATATCATAAATGTGATAATGTTTCTTAATCTTGATAATGTTTTTCTTACATATTATTTTTTCTTACACATGATAATGTTTCCCATGTTTTCTCACATGAAATGATGTCGTACAAGCTGTTTTTAACTAACCGTTGGTTGAATGACACGTGTACAGGTCCCTCCATAATTTAAAGAAAAATATGACTATTGGAGGTGGAATTTAACCATTTGAATCCATGTTTATAAATACCCATCCATTGAACATTCACATAACAATATATAGTGATGAATTCTAGAGAGAGAATTTGTGTTTTGAAGAGATATGCTCAGATTTACCTTGTGTGATTGCTGTGAACAACTTGTTCAAACTGTGAACAAATTTTTCATCCTACCTAGTGCGATTTAGATTGTTTCAGATCAATTGAAGGCTTTTAGGGATATGAATATAGAGGCACTGATCACCTTATAGATTTAGGTCTTGTGAGGATAGCAAGGCAGATTCTGATATTCTTATTGAGGACTTACCCTAGTGTGGGTAAGACAAACTTTCTTGAAATTATAAATCAAGGGACCTTTATCCAAGGTTTTTGGATACCCTTCTATTTAGGTTAAAAGATTTCTTATAATTTTTTACTTGTCTTTGTAATAATTTTTAATTCTGCTGCATTTTTTTAAATAAATAAAGTGTAAATTTCATATACTTTCTTATATTTGTATACTCTAATAAATAAGATTATATACGCTTTAAGGTAGAATAATTCCCTTAGTAAAATTACCTTAAGTTTCTTTATCGGATCCACCTTTTTAGATCCTAATCAAGCTATTTTCTTAGTTAAGAACTAAATAGGGTTTATGAATCCATTTTGTTTAACTTTTTCAAACAGATATTTTCTTAAGGATAAAAACAAAAGTTTTTAAACCTAGAAGTCACCCCCTCTTGTAATTGAGAAATATATATATACATTTCAATCCTACAGTATATAATGATTGTATATTATATTTATGATATAATTATACTTTTGGAGTTATAATATCACATATACCTTCTTAAATTCTATTTCATAGGGAATATAACAACATCATTTGTGTGTATGGAGGAATAATGCATCACGAAGCGATGTGATTCATTTTTCACTTACGATTTACATGTAAGGTAATAAGGATTAATTTTATGTTTATATAGTATATTCATGGAATATTAATAATTCTATAAAATAAATATATCATATATTTTCTTACCTTATCATCCATTGAATAAATGATAACGTCATTCGCGTGTACGGTGGACTACCACCTCGTGAAGCGATGTGATTTGTTTTTATTAATGCATCACATAGATGGTATATGAAAGTTTATTTAAAGAAATAATATAAAATTTATGAAATAATTATCACCATGGATAGATAAATCCATCTTGGTCATTTGAAAATGGAAATGTTACTCATGCGTATCTACGACCTACCACCTCCATGATTGTAACATAGTTCATTTTTCATAACTATATTTCATGGTTGATTTTAAAAGTATAAATTATGTGTAAGAAATGTAATTATTCCATTATTACCATTATTAATATTACTAAATAATAATCTATTTTACCTTAGTCAACTTACCAAAGTGATTTTGGACATATGATCTTTTTATCGTTAAAACATCCAATGTGAAATTAATTGGTTAAATAATTGAATATGAAATGATAAAAAATAAAATGAAATGAATAAAAAACTTTTAAAATATTTTTAATGAAGTAAATAATTAACATAATTTTATTATTTAGGAATATAAGGGATGCATGTGGCCATTCGGGCTTGAGGTAAGGGTTCTGTCGCAAAACTTCCTTCTTTGAGACAGATGTTCTTTTATGCACATAATTTATTTTATATGGTGTATATAAAAAACCTTTACATATTATATCAGGAAACATTAATAATTCGTGGTATTTTAAGTCACAATTCATTTAATTTATTCATTGGGGTTTTGATTCAAATGTTACCAAGGCGGTAAGGGTTTATGCCTCAATATCATTTTATACAGGATTGTTTATGATTGAATTTCCATTAAAGGAAATTATTTTCTCATTGTATAATAAAACCCTTAAATTTTATTATACTCTACTTATTCATGAAATCTTCATGTAATAGTTCCATTTTCCTCTCTTTGATACTTAAAAAGATTGAGAATTTTGTTTGAGGAAAATTGACTTTATTTCTTTCTTCGGTCGAAAATTTTTTCTCTCCCATGACCATGTTTTATTTAAAGTGTTTTAAAAAATTATTATTCTATGATTATTTAAATGAATTTTTATCCTTTTTGAATTTTTTTAAATTTTTTTTCAAGGTAATCTTCTTGTCATTTTCTGAATGAGGTACTTTTGAATTTTTATCGAAAAAGTGAAATGAATATTTATTTTAATGTGTACAACATGAACAATATTTTCCACCATCATGACCATTATTTTACATAAAGATTAATTTATATTTTTCAAGTGTTATTTTCAAAAAATGTATTTCAACAGCATTCTGTGAATTTTAGATTTTTAGAAGTGATATTTAAAGTGGAAAGGTTATTTTCCTCAATAATGTTTTTAATATTTTTAAAATTGTTTCTATTCATCAATGAAAAAAACCTTTAATGTTATGGAATGATTCTAAATAATTTATATATTTCTATTATATATATAAATTTCTCACTCTCCCTTAAATTGATGATGTAATACATTCATTATGATCATTTCTCAAATGCCTTCATTATGAAATTTTCTTTGATTATGATATGAAGCAAGATTACACAACCCATTTTCTTTTCATGTGTATTTCTTATGTTATTACCTATGATTAATTTAATTCATGTGGAATACATATATCATTAATATATTATTATGGGAGTGCCCAAATAGTTCTCCAATGCATTATGTAATTTTTTTAGACTCATGAGGCGTCATATATGGGATTAGGGAGTGAAGATAATCCATTACGAGACTTTGTCCACCATGTGATGTTATCTAGGAACTTACCCTTGACTCATGTTTATGTCATGTTATATATTGATTTCAAATTTCCTATGATGACATTATCTTATAATACTATGTTATTTATGTTATTATTCCATGTGATTACTCATGTGCCTTATCTTTTATGATATCATGTTATACATTTGACTCACAAGTTATGCTTCCTTATCTTGTTTATTTCATTACTGGGAATTTTAGCTCACCACTTTTTTCTATGTATTCCCTACATTATCCCATATAGTTTTAGGAGCTTGAAAGGATTTAGGATATCATTATGTAAAATAAAATATATTTTTTATCATATCCTCACTTTAATGTATTATGAACATAGTCTTCCAAAGACACTAGGCCTCACGATCTTTGGGTTATAATTAATTGGATATTTATATTTAAAAATCATGTAATAATTTTTGAAAATGGATTGGGTCACTATAAATACAATGAGAAACCAATTTTATAAGGGTATTAAAAAGAGATAAAATAATTATCACACTAATTTCTGGAGTTTCATCAAGAGGTGGTCGAGGCAGAAAAAGAGTTTTGTAAGAACCTGGTTTTTATTTCATGTAGGAACCCTTTTAAATATGGTCTAATTCTTTATTTTAGACCTAATATAGATGAATAATGAGTTCATAAGTGTTTCTGGGGTGTCCGAGTCTTGTTCAGATCCCGAAACCCAACTTTTTGGGTTAAATAGACTGGTCACATGGTTACCCTATTGTAATAGGGGGTGCCATAGAACCAACTATGTAGTAATTTTTATTACCATATCATGTATATAGTTAGATATACATGATTTATTCTTACCATTATAGTGTATATAATTCTACGTCCACTATTTAATGGTAATTTTTATAGATTAATTATTATATCAAAATGTTATAGAAGATCCTAGGCTATAATGAGAACCTCGAGATACAATGACATTAATCTTAAACAAAGGTCCTATGGTATAGATACATTTTACTAACCGAACACAATAGATGTTTGACTATCATGTGCTGGGGGATCATAAGTGTTGAGAATTATTCTCATGAAGTTCTCACTTGGTGATGTCTAGTAGTGAGATCAATGGGATAGGCCCGCCAATAGGAACACCACATGTTTCAGGTATCATTGGTTTTTCATATCTATGGAAATGTGTATTGGTCTCTTGACTTGAGATCATTACCAGTGTATGCCATTTGATCTCTTACTTTGATGCAAGGAAAAAACCATGATAATGAAATCATGGTGAGTTAACTTGTGTTGGGTGCGTCATTGGTGGTATGACATTGGTTGAATGGCCAATAAAGTATTTGTCACTTCAAATTAAAAGAAGTAATATATCATAGGCCTGGTTGATCAAGATGGTACTAACTTCATAAATATTTGGACAAAGCAGTCGAAAGGTAAATCCATCTGATTAGATCAATAAATAATAAAGCAATAAAATGGCGATTACACAAGTGTGCATCTTGCTTTATAAGATATTTAAAGTCAAAGAGATTATAGTACACAGTAAGTGTTCATAGGTTGATTTTCATTTCTATGACAATCCTTATCTCTTTAGGGGCCTTGATGGGTTTCTAGTCTCCACTCTTAGTCTGTAGATTTTATTCACCTATATCAAGATAAGGGTCTAGAGGGTCACATATAATAGTGTATTCAAGAATCCGCCCTATTTAGTTGAATAGGTATATTGGATATGCTAGGATACAACACGAGTTTTGAGTATTATCCAAGTTATTGATCACCGATAAATAAATAAATTCATTATTATTCAAGTTATAAATAATTAGGTTGAATTTATTTAAAGTATTTACAAGTTAAGTAAATATGAGAAAATATTAATTGAACAAATATTATTTTAATATTCAAGGTTTGTTTAATATTAAGCGGGAATTACAAGTTGAGTTAATGAATCAGGTTTATCACATAATATATTTTAATATATTATAAGCATGTGATAAAATAATAAATAAATATTTATGATGCAGTTTAGTTCATTATATTTATTTATTTAGTGGACGTTAAATAAATATGGTTTGGGGAACCCTAATGGGTATTTAGGACATCCACTATAAATATGTGGAGAGAGGATCATGTTTCATACTATTCATGGTGAGAAATCCAGATCCTCTCTCTCCTCTATTGATTTCTAGAGAGAGAATATCTCGATCTAGAAAATCAGATTGATCTGATCTCCATGCATCAAAGGTAGGTTGATGTGGTGGTCGTTGGGATGTTCAAGGTATTATCGGATCTCCAAGCTTGCAACTAAAATATGAAGATCGATGATCCTGGGGATTTTTGAAGTGTGTGTGGACGGTCTAGAGTTATTTAGATTCAGATCATTTAAGAAAAGATCACTAGCGACAAGAAGATGTATAACAAAGCTTCAGAACCAAAAAAGGTATGTTTTCTGTTTATGTTTATGTGTTCAATAAATTTACATGAGATCCTATAACTGTACTGGGTCTTGGATCATTGACGATGAGAATTTATGTTGTCCTGAAGATGAAATTTTTTAAAATCCCCAGTCCATTAGCTTCCGATGAGTACCCCGATTTTGGACTCACCTGTTTTGATAATCCCAAATCATGTTTCATTTATATTATAATCATGTTTCATTATTTTTTATAGTTTTTATAGTGTAACAATTATGTATTTTTAATCTCACTGCTTTCTTGATTAAGTTTAAAATGTAAAATTTTCTATGCAAAAGGTCACCGGTATGAAGGTCCCTATTAAGAGCCTTCTGTTTAAGTCACCGGTTGAGTCTACTGTTGGGGAGGTTACCACTATAAGTTTATCACTGAGGAACCTTACTGTTGAGTTACCAATGCATGTTTACCGCTACGATTCTACCACTGAAAGGCTACTATTTTAGAGTTACTGCTAGAGGTTACTGGTACAAGGTCACTGATGGAAAGCCTACCGCTAGAATCTTACTAAAGTCACCACTAAAAGGTTACTGTTAGAAGGTTATCGTTTTAAGCTTAGTGCTACAAGGTTGCTGTTATGAAGTTACCACTGGAAGTCTACTGATGAAAGGTTACTATTGGAATAACCTTTGGAATTAAAACATCTACCGCTGATAAGCCTATCGATGAAGCCTAACGTTGCAAGGCTACCGCTGATAAGCCTATCGATGAAGCCTAACGTTGCAAGGCTACCGCTGATAAGCCTCTCGTTGAGAAGGCTACCTCTACCAGTACATCAATACCTATACTCTTCTACTCTAGACCTTTTCAATTCTCTTAAGATTATTCTAACGGTCATATTTGGTAAATTTAATGCTTCTGACATTAATTAATTTTGATTGTAGATATATCTAGAGACCGTATGAGGTACGAGGAAGACCACATGTGGTTTGACCATTCCTACTGTCAGACCTCAAGAATAAAATAGAAGTTCGAGCTAGAGAAAGAGAGCCTGGGTGAGAGACATTACACGACAGACCTAAAGAACAATGAGAACACACCAACACTTACACTATGAACCCAAGAGCTTCATGAAGATAATTTGGTAGAACAAATTCAAGGTTGCCTTATTGTGCTTCATCGAATCTCTTTCAATCCAAGAATCTGAACACTTTAGTACCTGGAAGCTAGAACCTGAAGTTGTGACACTCTGTTTTGGAGACAACTTCAAGAGAAGGACTCGAACTACAATTTCTTCACACCAAGGATTCCAGATGAAAACTGAAAACACATATAACCTTCTAAAGTAAATCCTCATAACATTATATATATTGTGTTATTTATCTTAAATTTTTGAGCAGTGTGTGTTTGTCTGTTACACACACACACACTGTCTCCTATTCTTAAACTGGAGTATACTGAAAATCCTCACACCAAACATTCCTTACATTTTTTCCCACGTATAACTATTTAAGATGTCTTGTGTGGATTAGTTTTTTGTTTTTTCCACAAAGAAATATAGTAGATGTTGTGAGACCTGGATAGTTTGTGAAAACTGTTGTAAAGCCTGATACAGGCTATGTATCAAGTTTATTGTTAATCTAAACTACTTGGTGGCAGGTGATCACCAACTGGAGAGGATTAAGTCTCGACTTGAGACTGAACCTCTTTTTTAATTCTGCTGTGTAATTTATTTTGTAATACTCTGTTTTTATATTTTCTGCTGCTTATAATTTCAAAAACAGAAAACTATTTTACATTAACTCTGATAATTATTTTTGGTTGGTGTGTATATTTTTTAATTCAGTAAACCTGTTTCAAAAGTTGGATAAGTTTTTTTACACTAATTTAACTGATTGCTAATCAAACTTTGATAAACTTATTGAGCAATTGAACATTTATATCTCTACTACCTTAATTAATTGGGATTTTTCAAATTGGGGGATTTTATCATAAATATTTTTAACAGAAATTTTAAGTAGGAACTCAATTGAACCCCTCTTGAGTTTCCACCTCGACCAACATTTTGTATCATAGGGATGTTTTTTTATACCATCAGAATTGTTTTTCAAGCTTTTCAAATTCTTTTCAACTGTGATTTTAGTTGTATCTTAAAGATCTTAAAATTTATGTCATATTTAAATTTTCAGTTCTTTAAATTCTAATTAGCTATGGATAACTGAGTTGAGGGTGCAGATACTAAAATTACACCTCTCTTTAATGGTAATAACTATGCTTAGGGGAAATTGAAAATGAAAATGTATCTAGAGAGCATGGGTCCTGAAATCTGGGAAAAAATTGAAGAACAACATGCTTTACCTGTTACTACTAGGGACACATGGTGTCCGTTGACTAAAGCGATGTATAATAATAACTATAAATCAATGAATGCATTATACTATGATATAGGTCATGAATAATTCAATAGAATATCTTCTTGTAAAACTGCATATGAAATTTTGTGATACTTTAGCTATTTCCCATGAGGGAACAACCCATGTTAAATAAATGAGATTAAATACTTATACTATTAAATCTGATAATTTTAAAATGAAGCATGATGAACCTATCTCTGAAATTTATCTTAGGTTTAATGAAATAGTAAATACCATAAGTCTTCTTGGAAAACCAGTGGACAACAAGGATCAGATTATGAGATTACTTCAATGCCTACCTGACAGATGGAGAGGAACTTATGTTTCTATTTGAAAATCTTATGACATAAGCAAGATACCCGTGAAGAAACTAATTGGAAAACTCATGATGTACAAATAAGAGCTTAAGGTGAATCAAGAAACAAATGAAGATCCAAGAAAGAAATATGTAGCATTCAAGACTGCTACCTCAAAGATCAAATACAAGGAAAAGTTTCAAGTTCCTGTAGACAGTTCCACCAGTGAAGATTCATATTCTGACAGTGATGAGGAGATGGCTCATCTGGCTAGAAGATTCAAAAAGTTCTACTAAAAGAATAAGTTCTTTAGAAAGTCAAACTATATAGGAAGGTATGATAGTTAAGGACATTGGAAAAAGGATAGAAAAGGGAATGATAACACAAATGAGATAATCGGCTATGAGTGTAGACAAAAAGGTCATGTAAAGGCTGATTTCACCAAGATTAAATTTAAGAAGAAATATGAAGACAATGTCAAGGGATATAAAAAGGATATGAAATCTACTTGGAGTGCTTCAGAAGACATCTTTAGTGGATCTGAAACTTATGATACTGAAAATAAAAATCATGAAAACCTGTGTTTCATGACAAAAACATCTGAGGTAACACTTAATTTTCCTATACATAATGATTACTTTCTGGGAATGAAAGTGAATTAAATAATGATGAAAATATGACTAATGATGAACTTTTTAAATACAGTGGAATGATTGAGGACACCTTTAATGATATTAAGGATAAATATAAATTTTTGAAAAGACAACATGCTTTAAATTCCAATTATAAGTCTGATTTGGATATCAAGAAGGAAAAATTTTCTCAACTGTTAAAAGAAAATACTGAGCTTAAATTATCAAATGGGTAATTAAAAAGATATCTTGAGAATTTTACTACCGATAGGGATACCTTGACTCAGTTTCTAGGGAAAAAATTGATCCAAAATACACAAATGGTCTAGGATATCAACAAGGACAGATAAGGATTATTAAAAACAAATTTCTTCCAAAATCTGGACAGTTCACTACTAGTTCAAGCTCTGATCGTCTCTTGAAAAAAAATTCTAAAGGACCTAATAAAGTGTTTATGTCTCAAAACATGTCTGTTGATTATAGGAAACCTATAAGACAATTATGGGTTCCCAAAGCTTTACTTGCTAACCTCTCTGAACCCAATAAAATTTGGGTACCAAAGTTACCCTATGCTTAATATATTTTGCAGGAAAATTGTCTATAGAGTTCCTGTAAAACCCTATGGTACTTGGACAATGGTTGTTCAAGACATATGATAAGAGACTATTCATTCTTCAAGAACCTAATCAAAGTTTATGGTGGACATGTAACATTTGGTGATAATTCTAAGGGAAAGATCATTGACTTAGGCCAAATTGGTAACCCTAATACTTTAATAATTTCAAATGTACTTTTTATTGATGGGTTAAAGTACAATCTACTTAGTATCTCTCAATTGTGTGATAATGGTTTTAATGTTAAGTTTAAAAATGATGAATGCAATGTTTTTAATTCTAAAAATGATTTAATATTCACTACTCTTATAAATGAAAATGTATATACTGTTGATTTAAACTCTTTAAATAAGAAAAATGTTTCTTATTTAAATGATTTTCATAAGGAATCTTGGTTATAGAACAGAATATTAGGACACTATAATGTTCACTCACTTAGGAAACTAACTAGGAATGGTTTAGTTATAGACTTAACTAAATTGGAATTCCAACTTAACAAAATTTGTAATCCTTGTCAAAAGGGAAAACAACACAAAGTTTCTTTCAAACCAAATAAAGAAGTCCCAAATTCTCAATCGATTGAGTTGGTTCAAATGGATTTGTTTGGACCATCTAGAGTTTCATGTTTAAATGGGAAGCACTATGTATGTGTTCTTGTAGATTATTTTTCTAGATACACTTGGGTATACTTTCTAGCTCACAAAAGTGAATCATGTTCTTACTTCATTAAATATTCCAAGTCCGTAGAAAATCTTAGTGGACTTAGAATTAAGACTATGAGAAGTGATCATGGCAGTGTGTCTGAAAATCAGGAGTGTGAATATTTTTTCTCATATAATGGCTATAATCACAATTTATCTACTCCAAGAACACCTCAATAAAATAGAGTTGTAGAAAGAAGAAATAGGGCACTTCAAGATATTTCCTGGACTATTCTTAATGAGTATGACCTACCTATCTATTTTTTGGATGAAGCTATTAATACAACTTGTTACATCATCAATAAAGTTTTAATTATACCTGTTCTTAAGAAGATCCCTTGTGAACTATGGAAAAATGGGAAGCCTAAGGTTAATTAATTTAGAGTTTTTGGTTTCAAAGTCTTTATCCTTAACACTAGGGATAATCTTGAAAAATTTTCTTCCAAAAGTGATGAAGGAATTTTCCAAGGTTTCTCAATCTCTAGTAAAGCCTATAGAGTATTCAATAAGAGAACCAAATATGTGGAAGAATTATTTCATGTCAAATTTGATGAGACTGATCCACATGAACCTAAAAAATCTCTTGAATATTTTGAGGAATATATGTTAATTCCAGACCTTAATGATAAAAACTGTGAACCCCTAGTAAAAACAACTAGCTCTGTAAATTTTCCAGAATCTAAGCCTGTTAAATTTGAACCTATGGACAACCATGAGGATTCTAGTCCAACCATTTCTATAGGTATTTGAACTCTCAAGAATCATCCTTTAGATGTTTTATTAGGTGATCTAAATAGAGGGACACAAACTAGAGCTTCTTTGAGAAACCAGGTTGAACATCAAGATTTTCTTTCACAGCTTGAACCCAAAAATATTAATGATGATATCAATGATGAATTTTGGGCGATAGCTATACATGAAGAATTAAATAATTTTGAAAGAAACAAATTTTTGGAATTAGTAGAAATACCTAAGAATAATTTGACCATAGTAACTAAATGGGTCTTTAGAAACAAAGTTGATGAGTCCGGAAATATAGTTAGAAACAAGGCTATATTATTTTCACAAGGATATAGTCAAGAATAAAGAATATACTATGAGGAAACCTTTTCACCTGTAGCTAGACTAGAATCCATTAGGATGCTACTTTCTTATACAGCTCATCTGAATTTGAAACTTTATCAAATGGATGTTAAAAGTGCATCTCTAAATGGGTATATAGTTGAGGATGTTTTTGTTAAACAACCCCTGGCCTTACAATTACCCTTTTTTCAAATCATATTTTTAAAATTTCTAAAGCTTTATATGGTCTAAAACAAGCTCCTAGAGCTTGGTATGATAGACTCAGTTCTTTTCTTATTTCAAAAGGTTATACTAAAGGGATAGTTGATCCTACTATTTTTATTAAAAGGGTTTACAAAGATGTTTTGATAGTACAAATTTATGTATATGAAATTATTTTTGTATCCTCTAAAAATTATTTATGTACTAATTTTTTAAATATGATGCAGAATGAATTTGAAATGATTCTAATGGGGGAACTTAAAATTTTCCTTGGATTTCAAATTTTTTAAAAAAATGGTTTTGTTTTAAATCAAAGTAAATATACTAAGGATATTTTGAAACATTTTGGTTTGGATAGTAATAAAGGTAGTGATACACATATGAGTACCACTTGTAAGTTGGATGCTGATGAAACTGGTAAACCAGTGGATCAAATCAATTATAGAGGTATGATTGGGAGTATCCTCTACCTTACTACTAGCTGACCTGATATTATGTTTAGTGTATGTATGTATGCTCAATTTCAAGCTATTCCCAAATAATCGCATTTAAATACTGTTAAAAGTATTTTTAAATATCTCAAGTATACTACCAACTTAGGACTATTTTATCCAAGATGAAAATCATTTGATTTGATAAGTTATTCAGATACTAACTTTTCTGGTTGAAAGTTAGATAGAAAGATCCCCTCTGAAACATGTTACATTTTGGGAAAGTCACTAATATCATGGTGTAGTAAGAAATATAATTCTATTGCATTATCCACTGCTGAAGCTGAATATATAGCTGCTGGTAGTTGTTGTTCTGAAATTATGTGGATGAAACACACTTTACTAGACTATGGATACCAATTCAAACATGTCTCTATAAATTGTGATAATACAAGTGCTATTAACATCTCTAAAAATCTAGTATCTCATGCTATGACAAAGCACATTGATGTGAGATATCACTTTTTAAGAGATCATTATCAAAGAGGTGATATCACTCTTGAATTGATTGGCACTGAACACAAATTTGATGATATATTCACAACGCCTTTGAATTATGACAGGTTAAATTACATCAAAAAAGAGTTACATATGATTAATTTTAGTTAAGGACACCTCACTGTTAGGATACCTCACCGTTGGACCTCACTATTCGGACACCTCACCGTTGGACCTCACTGTTAGGACACCTCACTGTTAGGACACCTCACTATTAGGACACCTCACCATTGGACCTCACCATTAGGACACCTCACCATTAGAACTCACGATTAGGACACCTCACTATTAGGACACCTCACCGTTTGAACTCACTATTAGGATATCTCACTGTTAAGACACCTCACTATTGGAACTCATTGTTAGGAGACCTCACCACTAGGAGACCTCACCATTGGACCTCACCATTAGGATACCTTACCGTTGGAACTCACCGATAGACCATACTGTTGGCACCTTATCTCAAGTTGACCTTACTGATAGGTCCTGGACTTTGTGTTTTCTACCGAAATCTGAAACATTTTAATTTTATTCATTTCATTTACTCAATTTTTTTTGATCCCTAATTGATAAAAACAATGTGCTAAGTCACATTTTGATCCACTTCATTCCGCTCCCTAACCTTTTTCTACTGAAGCCTTAAACCCAACCTACTGCTAAATACCTCGATCTGCATCAAATCGCAATGGAAAGAGTAAATAGACCGATGGTTGGTGATGAAGAAAATGCAACGAACCCTAAGAGACCTTAAGATGAGTCTAGTGGTGGAAGTAAAGTTGTGGAAAATCGAATTAATCCTCATTTTTCAAAGAGGGAATTCGTGGAAGAGATATAATTAAGTTCAGAATGGCTGTTGTTGAGCATGTATCTAGTGCTGAAGGCACTCAAAGCTCAAGACTGGGTAGAATTCTTCACAAACAACAATGAACCATTTTACCCAAAGACAGTAAAGGAGTTTTATGAGTTTCCGAAGTTTGAAAAATCTGAGGATGATAACCGAATGTTTTCAAAGATAAATGGAGTTATTGTGAGCTTCTCTTCTATTGAATGGGATAAATGTTTAAGAGTCCCACATGAAGCCATATTTGACTATTGTTCTGGAGTGGTTCCTCCCACTAGTGATTTTTTCTACTATGAAGAGGCTCTGGCTGAACTGATAGGGAGTGGAATCCCTAGAAAGGTAGCTACTACTGAGATGAATGGGGAAAAAATTACTATTTAAATTTATCCAACATGTCTTGAGTCCCAGGATAGGGGAATTTGATAATTTGAAATACTAGGACATATTTTTTCTATATTTGTTGAAGCATGGACAAAGGATAAACCTTTTCAAATTTTTGATGGTTTAGTTAGAGGATATGACTAGGCATAGTTCCAAGTCAAATTCTTTGTTTCATGCCAAGTTTATATCTATGGTGTTGAAAGTGAAAGGTGTTGCTGGAAATAAGAAAGAAACCATATTTTTAAAGGAAAACTTCTGTATTACCAAAATGATTTGAAATATTATGAAGATAAACTGGATCCATCGTAAAAGGGAATGAGTGAATTATGAGGCTAAGATATATAAAGAATTCAACCTTGTTTTCAATCCTACTAGGCCAAAGGATAAAAGAGATCTAGGTTTAAAAACTGATGAAGTGGAACTAGTGTATTCAGATGAAGAAGAGGAGGTTGCTGTTGTGCAAGAAAGAGAGGATTATCCTATAGATGACAGGAGTGATCCTGACCTTCCATCAAGTCCCCATGTTGGTGCTGTATCATTTGGTGAGCCTAGTCCACCAAAGTAATTACCCAGAAGAAAGAATTTCCTAATGGAAACTGATGATGATGAAACCACTGAAGAAGAATGTGAGGAGAATGTCTTAATAGACATTACTGTTAGAGAGACCTCAAAGGAGGAGGATGATGTTGAATCTGATCATGAGGAGTCTGGAACATCTGATTACGATGAAAGTGAATAAGAATTACTAAGTCTAAGTCCTATGATAGTATATATAGTAATGGAAGAGAATGAAAAGGAAGAGGAAGTTGAATCTGTTAAAGTTGGAATTGCAATGGAAGTGGTTGAAGATTCTGTAGAAGAAGTGGTAGTATACTCTACAATTGATTCAGTTGATCAAGGAAGAATGGCAGTTGAGACTGCAGTTGTCCAGATAAAATCTCCAAGTGAGGGGGAGGAACCTATTTCCATAGGTTCAGTTTCTGTTATTCATGAGATAGAATATTGGTCAGAGGACCCTAGATTCATTGTTTTGGGCTTAGACTATGAAGACTCTCAAGATGAAAAGCCTAATAGAAGACCTCCAGTTCATTCTATTTAATCTTTTTTCAGAGACCACTCTAGTGAAACCAGTGATTCTCATACCTCAATATTATGTAAACAAGGATGACTTTGAGTCATTGACATCATATTTGTAGATATTATTTGATTAAAGATCCATTGGGATAGAGAGAATGGTGGCTTTGAATCAAGAGCATGTAGAATCTATTTTGGAAAGAATGATGTCTAGAATTAAATAAAATATGCTACATGATTTTAAGGAATTCCAGAATCAGGTAAGAACATTGGAAGAATCTATGGAGACTATGAAGCATTCAGTTGTGAGTTTAGACTCATATATGGCTTCAAGAGCTCAAGTGGAAAAAGACATTCAGTATGTTAAGAGTGTTGTTTAGTAGATGATAACTGTGCTTGAGGACTTTAAGAAGTCTATAAAGGAGCATGTAAATGTTTAGGATGATGTTGTGAAGAGGTTGATCAGTGGATTAACTAAGTCTTTTAAGGAGATAGTGTCTTTTACCATGTCACCTTTGTGTGCATCTGCTTCCTCATCTACCTCTCCTCCTATTGATATAGAAGCTTTCATATCAGTTGTTAGAGAAGAAATAGAGAAGATCTATGGTGCAATTACCTCATATCCTTAGTCTTTGACTCAGGTCATTTCAACTACCAGATAAATTTATAAGATTGTAGGTGATTACATGAGAGAGGATACCCAAGATCAGAAGGCAATCAAAGAGCAGATTGACTTCTATTATAAAAGGGTTTATACTAAGCATCAGTTGGATAGTCATTTCAAGCTGTTGTTGGAGAACTTGAGGATACCTCCTGTCACTCAGGATTTTAAGAATCAAGTTAGCAGGCTTATAGAGTTGACTCCTTCTTTGGAAAAGTTCATGGAGAATAAGGATGATTTCATCTCTACTATGGAAAGAGGAGGAAGCATCATTATGGATTTCAAGAATCTCCTTCTGCCATTTATCCATGTGGATTGTACTCCTATTATTGTCCCTCCAGCCTTTCCTTATTCCTCAACTACATCAGTATCTACCAGTGCTTCCCCTTTGCTGATTCATGCACAGGCCATTAGAATCTTGAATCCTATGATTCCTCAAATATCTACTCATTATCGGTCTACTGATGCTTCTATAGTAGCTCCTCCTACCTTTCTTACTGCTATACCTAGGCCTATATCTCCATCTTCTGAACCTGCCTCCTCATCTCCCAAAGGAAAATATCACTTGTACATCTCTGAAGTGGATTTAATGTAGGCTATCTTATTTGATAGGGATCATTGTACTCGTTTTGTATAATGTACTCTTGTTTCATTAATACAAAGATCTCCTTTTGTCTCATTTTGTATTATTTTTTTATAATCACAAAGGGGGAGAATTTTTAAGATTTGAGCCCTTGCATATATGATATTACTATAAATTTATGCTCTAATATATTTTCAACAATAAAATTGGTTCAATTTTATGTTATTTCATGTCTGATATATCTTTATTATAGCTATAATTCATTGTAAATATTTTACTCATTGCTCTAATACATATTGGTTATAGCTATGATTCAATATGTTTTCATTTGGATTTTGAAGTTTTAGTTGAAAAGGTTTTATCCCTGATACCATGTATATTGAACTGATACCACTGAAGAGATTATAAAATGTACTTAACTCTGATACAATAATAATTAATTCTAAATTTCACTGCCATAATTTGTGATTATCAAAAAGGGGGATATTTTTGGACTCACCTATTTTGATAATCCCAAATCATGTTTTATTTATATGATAATCATGTTTCGTTAGTTTTTATAGTTTTTATAGTGTAACAATCATGTATTTTTAATATCACTGCTTTCTTGATTAAGTTTACAGTGTAAAATTTTCTAAGTAAAAGGTCACCGGAATGAAGGTATCTCTTAAGAGCCTTATATTTATGTCACCTGTTGAGTCTACTGTTGGAGAGTTTATTGTTAGAAGTTTACCATTGAGGAACCTTACCGCTGAGTTACCAATGCGAGTTCACCGCTACGAGTCTACCGCTCAAAGGCCACTGTTGTAGAGTTACTGCTAGAGGTTACTAGTACAAGGTCACTGATGGGAAGCCTACCGCTAGAATCTTACTAAATTCACCACTAAAAGGTTACTGTTAGAAGGTTACCATTTTAAGCTTACTGCTACAAGGTTTCTGTTATGATTTTACCATTGGAAGTCTACTAATGAAAGGTTACTGCTGGAAGAACCTTTGGAATTCACACGTCTACCACTGATAAGCCTACCGATGAAGCCTATAATTGTAAGGCTACCACTGATAAGCCTACCTTTGAGAAGGATACCGCTACCAGTCTACCGATACCTATACTCTTTTACTCTATACTTTTTCAATTTTCTTAAGATTATTCTAACAGTCATCTTTGGTAAATTTAATGCTTCTGACATTAATAAATGTTGATTGTAGACATATCTTGAGACTATAAGTGGTACAAGGAAGGCCGCATGTGGTTTGATCATTACTACTATCGGACCTCAAGAATAAAATAGAAGTTAAAGATAGATAAGATGATTCTGGGTGAGAGACATTACACGACAGACCTGAAGAACAAGGAGAACACACCAACACTTACACTATGAACCCAAGATCTTGATGAAGATCATTTGGGAGAAAAAATTCAAGGTTTCCTTATTGTGCTTCATCGAATCTCTTTCAAACTAAGAATCTGAACACTTTTGTACCTAGAAGCAAGAAACTAAAGTTGCGACACTCTGTTTTGGAGAAAACTTCCAGATAGAGAATCGAACTTCAATTTCTTCACACCAAGGAGTCCAGAGATGAACTAAAAACACGTAGAGACTTCTAAACTCAATCCTCATAAAATTAGATCTATTGTGTTCTTTATCTTACATTTTTGGGCAGTGTGTGTTTTTCTGTTAAACACACACTGTCTCCTGTGATTAAACAGGAGGATACTGAAAATCATCACACCAAACATTCCTTAAATTTTTGTTTCCCATGTATAACTATGGAAGAGGCCATGTGTGGCCTGGTTGTTTGTTTTTCCCATGAAGAACTATGGTAGAGGTTGTGATACCTGGACAGTTTGTGAAAACTGTTGTAAATCCCGATAAAGGCTGTGTATAAAGTTTATTGTTAATATAAATTTCTTGGTGGCAGGTGATCACCAAGTGGAGTGGATTAAGTCTCGACTTGAGACTGAACCTCTTGTTTAATTTTGATGTGTAATTTATTTTTTAATACTATGTTTTTCTATTTTCTGCTTCTTATAATTTTAAAAACGGAATACTATTTTATATTAACTCCGATAGTTAGTTTTTTTGGTGTGTATATTTTTTTAATTTAGTAAACCTACTTCAAAAGTTGGATAATTTTTTTTACAATGATTTAACTGGAGACTAATCAACCTTTGAGAAACTTGTTGAGCAATTGAAAATTTATATCTCTACATCCTTAATTAATTGGGATGTTTAAAATTTGGGGATTTTATCATAATGCTTTTTAATAGAAATTTTAAGCAGGAACTCAATTCACCCCCTCTTGAGTTTCCACCTCGACCAACACCCGATACATAAAATTGGTATCAGAGTGATCACATAGAATTTTTGAGCAAATGAAAATTAATTTACATTAAATTAAATAGAGGGTTTGAATTAAGTCTCATCAGTTCATACCACACATCGATCTGAATTTGAATGACCAAGTTATGGCCATTCAAATTTTTTGATATGGATTAAATTTTCGATTTGATCTTGGGTTTTAAAATTTCATTGATTATTTTTGGTCATCCCAAAGATCCTGAAAAGATCCAGCCAGTTTCAGTTCATCGGACATAATACCAATTATTTTCAAATTATAATTTTACAATTTTTATAATTTGAATTATAATTTTATTATAATATGAAATATAATATTATAATAGTTATAATAATAATAATATAATATTATACTTAATATTATTGAGTGTCCAAGTGATGTAAAATTATTCCATATAGGAAAAAAATGAAAATTCAAAAGAGAGAGAGAAAAAAACGCGAGGGACAAGTATTTTTGACATTGGAGAAAAGGAAGCACAAAAAAAGGGGGAACCAAGAGCCCATCCTAGACCCCTCCACTGGGTCTTCCCAAGCCATCCAGTCGACAGTTGGTGCCTCTGAGAGTCAGCCGGATGTCCAACCTCTCTTCTGGCTGGTGGCGACTCAACAATGGCTCCACCCCACCGCATTCCAGATCTTAGCCGCCACCTTCTCCCAGATAACCCGTTCACCTACACTAAAGGCCCGCATGAAGCTCCAACTGATCGTGACCCCCTCCTAGGGCTTTTACCTCTTTCCATCGCGAAACCTCGTTCCCCTACCTCGTCTTCGGCCTTCTACCTTCGGCCCAACAGCACTACCCACTACTTATGCCTCATACAACGCCAACCCTAGTCACGGATCCTCCCTTCACGGAATGGGTCTTAAACGCCCCGCCTCACTAGATCCAGACTACCCTTCGGTGACCTGAAAGCCCGATCGAGTGGTGCCTCCTCCTTCCACCTTAAGGCGGCCTCAGATCCTCCCTCCCAGAGATCCCGCAACCCACGGTCGCCCATCTGACAACTGGAGAACCAAGTTCTTGCGGGCCTCCTCACCTTAACTCTAGCGTCTCCCCAAGTCGAAACCTCTCATGTCTAGATCCATCACCATGCAAGGGATATTGTGCTACCTCTAGACCTCTTCGAGCGAAATCTCCTAGATCCGAAGGACATGCCAGATCCTCTACCTACAGTGAGCTCTTCTTCTAGTCGATGGCCTTACCAGGCCACACTGACCCAGTGAGGTAACACCTTCATGGGTTCTGTTGAATTGGTTTTTCCCTAAAAATGCCACCGTAGGATCTTCCCAACCCGTAACGGGTCTGAAAATACCTTCTTGGCCCGAAATATCCCATCACGGGCTTTACACGGTCCGTTGCGGGTCAGTGTGGGTTCGGTGCGACCCACAATGGGCTAGGGCGGTGTTTTGTGATCCAACCAATTTTAAATTAATCAAAATTAATTTAATTAATTTAATTTTATAATTAAATTAAATTAATTAATATATTAATTTTGGTTTAAAATTAATAATTTGAATACCAGGATGAAATTAATTAAATTTTGTTATTACATTTAATTTAAATAATTAATTTAATTTTTGGTATTAAATTTAAATTATTTCATTGACCGAAAATCTAATTAAATTATTTGAATTTTATTAATTCATTTAATTTAATTAAAATACACTTATACTTTATTTATTGCAATTTAATTTTTATCACGCTTTAATTTTACCCGCTTATTTATCTTGAACATCGATCAGTGTATGTCTGAATTTAATTACTTATTAAATACGTTTAATGAATATAATAAGTAGTTAATTAATTGAAGGTCTTCACATCGTCATTTATTTTTATTAAATTTGTATAAGGGTATATTTTCCAAACTCATCTTATGTACATTGAAACCCTAGTTCCCCTCGCCTGTGTGTGAGTATATTTGTATAATTGAGGAAGACAATGAATGGTGTGGACCTCAACAAGATGAGGCAGTATGCTGTGAAGAGAACAGTTTAAGACGTAGAAAATGCCAAGTTGAGGCATTAATCCTAACAAGCAAAGAACATACTAGACATGGGGCGAGTTGTATCATGAGTCAAGTGAAAACTTAGGAATGATTCCCCTAGGTCATTTTAGATGATCAAGAATAGTCAGATAGTAGATTCCTTTATGTATTTATTTATTATTTTATGCATTTTTATAAGAGAGATAAAATACATAAAATAATAGATAATAAAATGCATAAAGAAGGGACGTGTGTTTCTTTATTAATGTTCAGTTGTGAGCATGAAAACATAGATGAACAAGTTTAATAGAAATGGATTACATTTTTTGAGATAGAAACACAAAAAAAACTCAAAGAAATATAAATTTATTATCGCCTTCCATCATTCAAATTTGGATAAAATCATGTGTTCGGGGTGCTCATCATGCCATAACCGAGGGTGCCTCTTACTACCATGGAGTCCTTATGAGAATGATGGGTTGAATTAACTAAAGTGGCATTAATGATTATCCATGTATAACTTTCTATCATTTTAGAGGCAAGCATTGAGAAAATCAAGTTGCGATTTTAGAAGCTGGGACTTCAATCAATAGATCAAAGAATTGTGTGTTAATGCGGTCGGCCAACCAAATTCCTACATTGAACCCTTTGAGTAGTGGTGTAGCCAAAGCTTGTAGAATATGAGGGAAGGTTCAGGGATCCTTTACACTAGAATACTCTAGCTATAGGGTATTCTGATTCTAGTACAGAGGGTTCTTAGAATTAGATAAAATAGTGGGCGACATTTAATGATTTAATTAATCAATAATGTCTAATTCAGTAATCGACATAAAAGTACTATCTGCTAGAATTTTATTTTTGTATAAAATGGAAATTAATACCATAAAGATAAACTATGATAAATATTGAATAATTTGTCCAAAATAGAACAAATTTCAGGTGTAGTACAGGCTCGTGCGCATATTACTACGATTTAGGAAATTCAAGGTGCTGGTGTCCCAATACCTATTAAGCTACCTCAGGAAGAGATGGTGTAACATTGCTTATTAGAGACTCATGTATAGAGAATATGATGGTTATGTCATTATTCTATTATCAACATTCGATGTTAGTTTCAGTCACTACATTAGGACATAGATAAAATAACATGTAGCCTCATCCCTGAGAAATTTATGAGTAGAAAGTGATGAAATATTTGAATGGGTGATTAATTACACTAGCTTTGTCTAAATATAAAATATGGATCAATATCTTTAAAAACATTCCCCTCTTATACCTGATTACTTCATTTTCTTTTTAGGTTACCAAACGATCATGATGGAGTAAACACTTCATTTATATTTGGTAAGGTTCTCCAATTAAATAAGAATACAAACACAAGTTAATATTTATTTCTTATGGAGAACAAATTGAAAGACAAAGAGAAAAAGCCAATGGAAATTAAGCCAAAGGAATCTTCAAAATGGAATTCAAATAATAGAGTTTGGTTATTAAACAGGAGGTTATTCGCATCACATATTATGAAATTAATTTATGGATGTTTAAATACAATGAACTGAATTGAATAAGAAAAACCCCACTTCTTCTTTAGCGTATATTCATCAAATATAATTAATGTTTCTATTGTACTTATTGGGTATTAAATATAATATGATTTTTACATATTTGTATTTGAATATAGTAACCAAGTATAGAAACGTTATGAGAATTCAAGTGTATTCTCCAAGTGTCTGAGATTGGGTGATTCCTATGTTAGTGGTGAGAAACACATAACTTCTAATTTCCATGTTAATTATTTAAGTCAAACTATTATTGAGTATAACCAAAAAATTTATCTCACATTTCCATTTTACATAAGGATACATCATTCCAAGTTTAGGAATGACTGTTGTTTGTGGTGTCTCATACTCAACAAATAGTTAAGTGGTACTTGAATCATAGGCAATAAGTGATGAATATAAAATGTAATACTTATATACCAATTTGTGGAAATACAATTATATGTCAAGAAAAAATAAGTGTATGTAAAGTATATATTCAGTTTGGTATTTAGGCTCAGTAAAGCTAAACGCCATTGGTATTATCAACATATTTAGTTTACACAAATAAACCTTTAGAAATAAAGCTATTCCATAAAGCTTTTAGAATTAGTTCATCAAGAGAGCGTGAACTATTCCAAGGGTAATCTAGTGGTAAATGTACTTCATAATATTACTTTAAGTAATTAAGGAATTTTATAGTGAAGTATATGCATGGTAAAAAATGAGTTTCTTTGGGTCGACATACCAAAGAATATCTTTACCAAGAAATCATCAATCAAAATAATGTATCATGGAGTAATTCATAAACTAACATGACCTTATCTACATCATGATATTTATGTTAATAATGAGGATCAATGATAAGTATTTCATGTTAACATTGATAAAAAAAATGTAGCATGGAACAATTCCTAAACACACATTTTATACATGAGAGTTATGGTGTAAGTAGTATCAATGTTGAAACTTGCAGAAACTTCCATTATATTTCAATAAGTGCTTAAAAAATAATAGTGATATCCCATAACCATGTGCCAACTATAATGACAAATGGATATCATATGAGTCCTATTATGATGGAAATCCATTATTTCATATGACCTGTATTTCGATGCAAAGAGTTTTTTAGGATATAAACAAACTTTCATCAATCTAAACACATTGTGAATTTAAGTATTTATCCTAACAGTTTCTTAGGATATTACAAAATCCCTAAGATAGAAAATTACTAGTCAAGTGATACAATACATTTTTATATATGGTTGAAAATCTATATTGGATATAGTGTGAGATAAATTGACCTTGGTTTAGTCAATCCTAGAGATGCATGTATTGTTGTCATAGGAACGATTTCCACAAGTCATGTGGAAGAGAAATGTTCCATAGACACATGCTGTGTAGGAAGGTTAAGACCATAGTGATAGTTTTATATTCTACTTGGCCAATGATAAATTATTCATTGAAAATAATAATTCCTACAAGTAGTCAGTATATAGAAACAAGGTAAGATTTAAAAGATCAATTAAAATTCAATAATGGATTCCATGTATCAAAGTGCAAAGGGGCTTATTATTTAGAATACTGTGGTGGGTATTCAAGTGGAATGATCCATGGATGGTACAAGTGTGGTACCAATACGGCTCGATTGGACATACCAATTCATAATTCCTAAATCCATTAGAATTTTACTTGTCATAGATAATTTTTATGATCATTATATTGAGCATTGGATGTCATGAACACCATTCATGGAAGGTGTCTATAAGATGCAACCAGAAAGGGATGGTAACACCATATGATTCCAATAAGGGTAGAAAGTTATTGAAATCTAGTTTAGGATTGAAGTAATCAATAGGATCATTGAATATTCATTTATAATTAATCTTTTCTATGTGTCTATTAGAGGTTAGTGGGAGAACCATTGTTTTACAAGTAAAATATGTTCAGCAACATATGGAAAACAGATTTTGGTCTTATAGTTAGTTAACACCAGGATGAAAGTAATTCTATAATGATTGACTTAAAGTAGCAACCTAAGTTCTAGGGAACATAGTCTAATGAGGTATATCTAACAATTTCTTAGACTTAGCCAATCGTATATATTCTTACATGGTATTGAAAAATACAAGTTGGAAAAATTCAAGAGAACAATTGTTTCGAGTGTCACATGGCATAAATCTCTCCAAGTTGACATGCAATGGAATAGTAGGAGATTAAGTGGTGAGTTGAGTTCCATACACTTTTGTGATGGATAAATCATGTATGGCATGACATGTAAAAGAAATTATATTTTCAATATATAATTTATAGTAGTAAAATATCATTTATATCTAGGATAACTATAAGTAAAGCAGTCAGAACTATCTGATTGTACTTGGGAAAGTACAAAAGATATGTATCTGGAATGTGGAGAAGAAGGGACACTAGTTATGGTGGGATATAAACTAGTTTTCCTTGGATCATTTTGATCTAGTATTTCAGTTAGGATAAGGATTTCAGTGAGGAAATCTCATATAATCCAATGGTAACCATACCTACAAATACCAAGTATGTTGCAGCTTCTGAGGCAGCTAAAAATTAGTTATTAAATGCAACAATTTGTTCCATTTCATGGAATCACACCTACCAAGTAAATATTTATCATAATTATGAATCTATTACTAGTACTAGACAAGATTTCATGTTTTGACAGTATAAAAAAGGGATATACTCAGGGATACCATCTCTTGAGAAGTTTTACTCAAGGAGATGAGGTTGAATATAGTAGAATAGCTATGTAGTGGAAACATGGATGACCCAGCAAGTAAAACTATGAATCAACAGAAACATGATCTTTATCATGTGAGAGATAACAATGTACATTAACAAGTTGTATTTAGTTCAAGTGGGAGTGTTGTGATAGTGGGTTCCCTAGACCCAACTATGTGGTAATTTTGATTACCATATCGTGTATATAATTATATATACATGATGTATTCTTACCATTATAGTGTATATATTTTTCATCCACTATTTAATGGTAATTTCCACATATTAATTTTCATATTAAAAGGTTATAGATGATCCCAAGCTATAATGATAACCTCAAGACCCAATGCCATTAATATTAAATAAAGTTCCTATAGTCAAGATATATCTTACTAAATGGACACAGTAGATGTTTGACTATCAGGTGCTAGGGGATCATAATCATTGAGGCTTCTTCTCATGAAGTTTATACTCGGTGATCTCTAGTAGTGAGATCATGAGGATGAACCTTCTAATAGGAACACCACATGCTTTAGGAGTCATTGGTTGTTTCTATCGAAGGACATGTGTATTGGTCTCCAAAATTGAGATCATTACTAGTGTATGTCATTTGATCACATACTTTGATGAAATAAAAAAACCATGATAATAAAATCATGGAGAGGTAGCTTGTGTTGGGTGTGTCATTGGTGGTATGACATTAGTTGAACGGTCAAGAAAGTATTTGTCACTTTCAAGTTAAGGAAGTAATATATCTCAAGCTTGGTTGATCCAGATGATACTACCTTCATAAGTATTTGGCCAAAGTAGTCAAAAGATAAATCCATCTGGTTAGATCAACAAATAATGCAACAAAAGTGGGATGACACAAGTGTGCGTCCTACTTTACGAGATATTTAAATACAAAGAGATTATAGTACACAATAAGTGTTCGTAGGTTGGTTATTGTTGCAATGAAAATCCTTATCTCTTTAAGGGCCTTGATGGGTTACTAGAATCGACTCTTAGTCTGTGGATTTTATTCACTTCTATCGAAATAATATCCTAGAGGGTCACACACAATAACATATTCAAGAATCCTCCCTATTCAGTAGAATTGGTATATTGGATGTGGTGGGACCCACTACGGGGTCTGAGTATTGTCCAAGTAATCAGTTGTTGATAAATAAATAAATTCATTATTATTCAAGTTATGAATAATTTGGTCGAATTTATTTAAAGTATTTATAAGTTAAGTAAATATGAGAAAATATTAACCGAATGAATATTATTTTAATATTACAGGTTCGTTTAATATTAAGCAGAAATTATGAGTTGAGTTAATGACTCAGATTTATCACATAATATATTTTAATATATTATAAGCATGTGATAAAATAATAAATAAATATTTATGATTTAGTTTAGTTATTCATATATATTTATTTAGTGGACGGTAAATAAAGGGGGGTCAGGGAACCCTACTGGGTATTTAGGACATCCACTATAAATAGTTGGAGAGATTATCATGATAATTACTATTCATAGTGAGAAATCTAGATCCTATATATCTTGTCCCACTTTCTAGAGAGAGAAGATATCGATCTAGGAAATCAAATCAAGATGATATCTATGCATCGAAGGTACATTGATGCGGTGATCATTGGGACGTGGAGACCATCAGATCACCATGCTAGCACTTGGAATCTGAGGATCGACATTCCTGATAATTTTTGACACATGTGTGGATGATCTAGAGGGATTCAGTTTTGGATCCTTCAAAAAATGATCACCAGTGACAAGAAGATGTCGATCATGACTTCAGATCTGAAAAAGGCATGTTTTGTGTTTACATTTATGTGCTCATTTAGTTTACACAAGATCCTCAGACTGTACAGGGGATCAGATCATCAACGATGAAAAATAACATTGTACCGATGATGATTTTTTTTAAAATCCCCATCCCATCAGCTTCCGATGAGCACCCCAGTACCTACATACCCCTAACCATGCGGTGCTTGAAAGTGAGCAGTAGGGGCTGCACGGTTTGAGGAAACTATGCAGAGTTGGCTTCATACCCATATGAGATGTCTGCAATTTTTATTAGAGCTGAATCACATGATTGGATCATGGTTTCCTAACCATGCGGACTAACCATGGAGGTCCCCTCTTGAGGTAGTTTCATGCACACGATTGGCACACTTTTTGACCAACCGTGCAGCCAAACCATTCACCTCTATTTTTCTTGGGTAAAATTACAATTTACCTTAATGAATTATAAACCTAATTTAATTTCTCCTTTACTCATTAAAATAGATAGTAGAGCTCTCCCTCTCCCATTTTGAAGATCTCAAAGCCTCATCCAAAGGTTTTTATCTAGATTCATTGTCTGAACTCTGATTCAATCCCCATTCATTACGTGGGGTCCCCATTCATCTGAACTCTCATTCGATCCCCATTCACCACTTCAATAATCTTGAGTCATTCTTCATTTCTATTCTCCTCGACAGAGTTATTTAGATGCAGGATCATATGCCCTATTTTCAAGATGTTGATATGTTATTCATTTTTCTTCTAATCCAATCCAAACTAAAGGGTGATACAAAATGAGGATAGTTCTATGAGTATATGGTGGGTGGTCTATGACTCATTCCTTAAGTATAACCATTTTATAAGCTTCCATCATTGGGTGCATGCCAATTTCATTCGGCGTTGTATGTTTAATTCATATGTCTTGCTTATATTCATCATGATAATATTCTAGATCCATTGCTATGTAGTATCATCACATAGTTGGAGGTCAATACCTCAAAGATTCCATGCTAAGTAGGGTGTTTCTTTGAATATGACCTGAAACCCAAGTGGATTATTCTAACACACTGTTCGGGTGTGTGGATTGACCCTTTTAATGGTAACCCCTCTTAAACTAAATGAATATTGACTTATTAATATCTAAAACCTTATAGTTATCCCTTAAACCTTCCAAGGTAAGTGTTAAAAATTATTCAATGAATATTTTAAATGATAAATGGAAAGTATATTGATACATATCATTTGGATTAAAATAATGTAATTAAATGGTTTGGTTGGATGTCTATAGCACCCATTGCCATGAATAATGGAAGGTAGTAGAGTGAACATAATGAATTG
The DNA here is from genome assembly GCA_963277665.1 of Viscum album. NCBI lineage: Eukaryota > Viridiplantae > Streptophyta > Magnoliopsida > Santalales > Viscaceae > Viscum > Viscum album. Next base: position 739,932,164 of record OY728167.1, on the reverse strand, counting down.
GTTATTACTTATATAAAATAATGAATGGTTTCATGTCCCTTTATCCTTTTCACTTGTTTTAAAGGCAATAGAGTAGACCAAATGGCTTAATAAATGGCATGAGTATTACATGGCCTAATTTTTTAAATACATCAAGTATAAGGTTCCTATTGCATATGGACCTGTTCATCTTTATAAGAGTGGTCATACTCGATCCAACCTTGTATTCCTGAGAGAATTCCTTGAGCACTCATGGATACCATTTGGATTCAAGGGTACCATTTTCCAAGGGAGATACCCACCTTGGAACCCAATCGTTTTCTACCATCGGATTCCTAACATGACACTGTATGATCCCTCCATTATCATTATAACATGCCTTGGATACAATCCTTTGATCCAATGTGATGTATATAGACATGTGGTTCCATGGATATACCCATTGGGTCCAATCATTTATTATTCTATTTTTCCATGGATGATATCCTTGGAATTAGTTATAATTATATATTACAGTGAAATGCCTTGGGCAATGCCCCTTGGATTACATACATGCCCTTCTTAGCTAGGCTATAGGTTATCACCGAGTTAGTTCGACCCCTGAGGTCAAGGATTCCTTGGTTATTAACTTAGATCATATTCCTTATTATCATCATTACATGATTCATTTCTACATATTGGATCCTTTATTATTACTATCATGATATGATGTTAGTGCTGGTTATACCTCATGTGACTTATAATATAAACTGAAGTTAAGTGAATTAATTAAATGATCTCATGTTCAAATACATTACTAGATGAGGATGAAGTAGGTATCTAGGTATTTACATTGATGTATTTCTTTATATTAATATATACCTAAACACTTTTGATTTATATTTCATAGACTATATGGAATAGAAGCCATTGGTGGTGTCCTACTGAGATTTATCTCACACCCTATCGAGTATTCCATTGATACCTAGGCATATTACATGTATGTGGGTGTTGATAAAGGGAAGATTCACACCTTGGATACCTGATATTTCTCATGTGATTTAGGATGGAGCTTGGTAGTAGATGACCGAGCTAGATCTCGGGATGCTTGGATAGTTTTTGGATTAATTTTTCTTCTTGTATATATCATGTATTTCCTACTTCTATGTATACCTATTTTCCAATTTTGTAGAGACATGAAATAAATTATCATCAGATTTTTTATATGATTTATTTTCTAGATTTTAGTATCATTATCAGTTTCTTATTTTATATATTATTCCTATCTTCTTCCATTATGGAAAGTTACTGGTCCAGTGTTTACAATGTCTGTTATCTATTGTTCCATCTGTTTATTAACTAATTACACTATTTACATGCTATTATATTTATCTTTTATTCTCTACTCTAGTAATGAGGAAATATTATCCCCATAGACACACCTTAGGCCCTCTATGCTAGTCGGAAACCTCTAGCATTCGGGGAGATGCGCCTGAAGCTATGTGTCCAACCAACTTCAGGAAACCTTTGAATAACACCCAGGTTCAAGACATCACAAAGTGGTTTCAAATATTTCCTTCATTTATTTACTATTTTGATACAATATATAGAATATTAGGAATACTTGGAACTTGGTTATAAGTCATTCCTGGGTGTTGCTAACCCATGTTCGGGGTAAATGCCAAGTTTCCTGAAATCATAATTGTTGTTTTTTTCCTATTATAGTTGATATCCTTTCATCATTACATGATGCACATGTTGTGTGATGGTTATTATTATTCTGATTGAGAATTTCATTTCATCCTTGGCCCAGTGACATGAAGGAAAGGAGAATTGTTACATGTATCATTTTAGGAACCTAGAATTCACATGTCATGAATATTCCATGACATATAGGTGCATTTCATTATTTTCATTTTCCTTCATTTCATATAATTGTTTATTGATGCTACGGTAGTTATATTATGCATATGATACTCTTTGGTTGTGATTGAGTGATTTCAAGTTTCAATCCATGAGGTGTGTGGGACTTCATGGGCTGGAATGGATAATTTACTGAGTCAAGTCATCATATATAACTCATTACATTATGATATCGAATGTAGACTAGGCTAATTAGAAATTAAATGGCTGTTGATTTTAGTGATAAGGTGTATAGGCCCTAATTCACTAGGAATGAAAATCCATTTTAATTATACTTTGATATAATTTTATAATCAAATGACACTTAAAAAGTAAAACATGACTTAAAAATAAATGGTTTCCAGTAAATGAAGATGCAAGGTTATATTGACCCTTCATCTACTAAAACCCCTGTAATTTATGCTCTGACACTTACCAATACCTGGCCTCCTAAGTGGGTAGTTGGGGTAGTATACCTTGGGTAATGAGCCCTTATTTTTACGTTCCACTTTTTCAAGTGCTTATAGTTGTTCTTAAAGCTTGTTCTGAAGTGTTTTCTTAGTATTTTTAGAGCTATGACACTACGATGTCCTCGTGTCGTGTGTCAAAAGGGTGTCAATGACCATGTTCCAGACATGGTGGTCCTCGAGCCGCCAGTCTGAACACTAGGAGTTCCACTTGAGGCACTAACTATTATACCTGATCTAGGCGCTAACGCTTAGCTTCGTGAGAGTTTTCTACATCTGATGCAGTCCATTCAGGGTGCTCCACGACCTGAACCTACGATGACTGATCTGACACATGAGTTCTAGTATCAACATCCTCCCACCTTCTTAGGGGATAGGGGTCCACAAGCTGTTGAGTCTTGGATAGAGGACATCTTATCTATCTTTGAGCATTTGGATATACCTCCATAGCATAGGGACAAGATTTCCATCTGTATGATGGGTGATTTTGACAAGTTATTTTGGAATGTGATTACCTACTCTGGTCATCATCAGGGCATGGTCTAGGTTTATTTTCATACTAATTTCTATAACCACTTCTTTCCCCAATCATTGAAAACTAAATGATCCAGATAGTTCAAGAATTTATAGTAGGGTGCTATGCCAGTCATGGATTATTCAATGTGTTTTAATGAGTTACAGTGATTTTCAACACTTCTAGCCAGTGATGAGATATCACATACTAGAAACTTTGAGGATGGGATCCAGTATTCCATCCATACTCAGGTGAATGTATTTTTCCTGACAACATTTTCTAAGACCTTTAATTAGGATCTTATCATTGATCACAACTTGAGGAACCTTAATTACTTATTTTTGTCTTTGGAATCTCACTAGAAAACCACACCACTTTCCCCTTCACTTTCCAAAGAACCATACTAAATTAATATCTCGAGTTAATAACCAAGGAGGAATCTATGAGGCAATGATGATGCTCTAGAAAAGCAGCATGTGTGGTAAATGGGGAGTACAGGATGAGCAGCACTTGAATAACCCATATTAATGATGTTGTTCGAGTGATAAAACACAGAGAAACTGGAAAGGGAATGTAGCAAAACCATATAGGATATGGGAACAAGGCATGGATCAAAGGAAAATTGTGAGAAAAAAAACACTACTAACTAACACGCCACAAACACACAAGAAAAATTAGATCAGTATGATCAATGTTCCATATCTCACTTAATAAAAGAAAATACTAAAATTCATATAAAATATAAGGAGAATAAAATCATAAAATCATTGTACTTACATTTTTTACTCCTCTTAGAAAAAAATTGAAAAAATTAGGAAAATAAAAAAAATGGGGAAAAAATTGGTTATGTCTTTGGAGGGAAAAAATCACCATATATTGATCAATGATATTGATTATTTGGGGTTGGGTGGTGGATGTGAGACTTTTTAGAGCATTAATTTTTAAAAAAAATTTAAAAATAGGGTAAAACAAGAGGTTATTCTCTCATTATCATTTTATTTCCTCATTTATTGGTTTGTTTTTAGGGGTGTGGGGAGATGTCACTTTGGATTGGATAATTTTCATTATGCTTTACAATTGATTATCATGATTTATTCTTAAGAGATAAAATTAATTTTTAGATTTGAAAGTTGTTCCATAAATACCTACCTACCCTCATCCTTAGAGTCATATGATCCTAATTTCTATGATGATCATAATTAATTTAATATTTTATCTCTAGGTGGTAGATATTTCAGGTCCAATGAAATATTATGGAAAAGAATTTATTGATGGTATGATAATAACTCCTTTACATTGATACATTGAGTTATGGGTGAAAAAAAGTGAGGCATATTATGATTTTCAAGATAATTAATAATAAATAAAGATATTTTAATGGAATTTAGGTTAGGTTTATAAGTTTCAATGGGGTAAAAATTAAAATACACGATTTATTTGTTTCTTTGAAAAAATAAGTATTTTAATAAATATTCTTATGTTAAGATTGAATGTTTATTTTTGTCATTGATAATTATTTAATTTTCTTGGTGATGAACTATGAATAATGGTAGAATTTTATCTCCTTTGATACTTATGTTTAAATATATTGTTACACCCCAAGCTTCCATGGTACACTTCTCTTTGAATAATACAATAGCGTCTGATGTACGCAACACCGAGTTCAAACACACCAAGACCTATCAAACTAGCCATTTAGAAAGAGGTTATGAATAATAATAACCACATTTTAAATTTTATATATATCCCATATAATTTTAACATTCATATTTTGTGTTTCTTAGACATAATATAAAGAAAAATTCAATTTTTCAGATAAAAGAAATATTTTTCAAAAAATGCATTTTTTCCGCCTTTTAATGGAAAACCCTTTCTAAATACAACATTTGACACTTTTATATATTAAATTTGATGAAATTAAATTCTTCTTTAGAATATGGACATAAAAATTTAGTTTGGATAAAATTTTGGTGTTTTTCTGATAACTTTCATATTTTGATGAATAGTGAAAGATACTAAATTTAATTGAAAACAACTTTTTTAATCAAAATAATTTATAGTATTAAATTATACATTTGAATGGTTTTTAACTATAATTAGATTATATTTTTATCATTTAGTATATTTTTTTTCATTGGAAGTAATTTCACTTTTAAACCAGACATAAACACATATCAATCTTTTGAGAGTTTTTACTTCTCAAAAACCCGCTTTCTGGTTTTGAAAACAGGAATTAATTTTAAATTAATTAATGAAACTTATATTTTTTGAATTTGGTAAAATAGACATCAATTTTGGATTCAGAATATCAAAACTATCTTAGGGTGAATTTTTGGAATTTTTTTGAAAACTTTCAATTTTTGATGAATAGTTAAAAACACTGCGTTATTGTTTAAAAACCGACTTTTTTATTTAAATAATTATTTATTTTATTTAAATTTATTTTACGTAAAAATAGATACATAATACCGATATTAGTTCAATGTAATTAATTGGAGTCATTTTATAATAAAATTATATGTATAAAATTTTATTGAATTTTTTTAACGTCAAAATTGACATAAATGAGTTTTTAAAACAAATACTATATTATTAAATGATATAATAGTCCTAAAAATCTAATGTTCAGCCAACAGAATATTATAATAATATATATGTCGTTAATGAACCACTTGGGGTTCTCTTGGAATTTTATAGTAAGTTTATTAACTATATAATATAAAAATACAAGGAGACATGATAAATGTTAAACTATTTAACCAAGAGTTAAATATAAAATATAAGTTAATATGGTGAAAAAACCTGTATAAAACCTATTGGTTGAGAGGTTTTCTACCCTTACCCACCTTAACCTCAAAATAAATCCTTTTGGAGCCATTATAAACCGAATATGATTGTATAATAAGATAATATTTCAAGTTTTTCCTAAAGTGACCCTCACCTCTCTTATAAAAGGATACTTCCCCTTCTCTCCAAATCACACCTCCAAATAAATTTGTCTCAGCCAAAACCTACTCAAATATCCTCCCAACTACCCTCAATTCAACCTAGAGGACTTTGATCAGAAAGCCAACCTAAGGATCCTTTTTGATCAAATCAAAAGGAAGCACCCGAAGAAGAGGTAATTATTTCAACACCTCTTTCAATGTTCTTTTCTTCTTCCACTTCCTCTTTATTTGTTATTTCCATACCAAAATAATAACTCCAGTTCCTTCTACATACTGTGATGTTATTATAAATATGGTAAAACCATATTAATTATTATATCCATCCTATTAATGACAAATTCACCATATGTGCATACGTACGACTTACCGTCTCCACATCGTGGTGTAGTTTGTTATTCAACACTTAATCATTTGGATGGGTATAATAATGAGTATAATTTATGTAAATAATAAATATAACATGTTAATGATTCTGTATATATTAAATACCATTTAATTACATACTATTTCACCATCAATAGAATGGTATTGTCGCTCGTGCATACGTACGGATTACCGTCTCCATGAACGCGATGAGATTCATTAACTATCATAACCATTCAAGAATAAATATCATTTTATGATTAAAAAATAATGTTTAAGAACATAATATAATTATTTATATGAATCAAATACATCCTATCTATAATAAACATGACTTACGTAACAAAACATATAAAGAAAAATGAATCAGTTAACACATGAAACAATGATACTACTAAAATACTATTAACAAAGCAATATTAAAAAATCATATATGATATGATATTTATGTATATGGTTCTTTTATAATTTAATAATATTTATTTCACCATTATAAACGAGGTTAACGTACCATCAACTAAGAAAAAGTACAAGGTAAGGGGTTTTCATCTCACTTCTTATTCCTGTGAGATTCATGCTATATTGCCACTATTTCCTTTTGTGTGGTGTATGTACTACCCCATGATTATATTATTTGTGTAATATACTCTAATTTATTTTTATTTAAATATTCATTTTATGATCCTTATTTTATGGGGTGTATGTTTCGTAAATTACCAAATCGGTAAGGGAATTTCAAATTTCAATTTCCACTCATTGGGTTTTATGCATACTTCATTGATTATTTTACTCTAAAATTATGAGTGGAATCACTATTTATTTATTTATGTAGTAACTTCCACTCAAATTTGTGTGGATATAATTTTTATACACACAATCACTCCATTTATAAATTCTCAAGTCATTGATATGAACCTGATAAGGGTAATTTTAACTCAATTTCTATAAATTGAGTTAAACATCCAAGTCATTGGTGTTATTTTTTACAAGAATATGTGTGAATGTCATCTGATTGATTTACACTGAATATCCAATAATATTGAGTGTATTTATATTTTTCACACATAATTATGTCATTGATTATTCCTTAACCTAAGGATATGGTCTTTATAAGGGATTTTATCTCAATTTACATTCCACTGAGATATCTTTGTTGTTATGCACCAATTCACTTTTATATGGTGTATATACTATACTTTGACATAGTATATCATGAATTCATTTATTATCATGATATTATAAAGTTTTTATTACCTCAATTATTTGTATTCAAGTGTCTCTCATTTGGTTAGGAACTCTAACTAAAATATCCTTTTAAATGTTTTAAAGATTTATTCTTCTAAATCTTTCTCATTAATGTCCATGTGTTAAAAATGGTTTTAAGGATAAATTTATATGGAAATTAATGTTTTAAAATTAAAATTACTTTTAAAAGTTTCAAAGTGGTATAGGAAACTTTGATTCAAAAATCTATTTTAAACAACTTCTTAATAAATAGTGAGACTTTTAAATGTTTTCAAGAAAAAGGGGGATGTTTCTCTCAAATAGTTTCGATGATTATTTTCATCTATGTAAATATCCTTCGTTATTATCGATTGAGGTTAATTTATTATAATACAATCTTCTATATTTTATTTAATGATTTATTTTTTACTGTGGATGCGCTATTTGTATACCATTCATGGTTTGTGGTTAAAATATTGACATTTCATATGCTAGTTTTAATACGAATGTTTATATTATGTTTCAACCTTTTCATATGAGAAATGAATTGGACTTAGTAAGTGATTGGTGGAGCCTGCTATAGCTCCTCGATGCATCGATAGGTATCATGATACAAACTAGTGTCTTGGCATAAGGCCTTGAAAAAATCTTATTTGTAGTTTTGGCACGAGGCCTTTACTATGTGGTTATGATGTCTAGAATTATGAATTCCATCATTATGAAATTAGCTATTGATATTACATGTAATTATTAGACTAGTAAAATATCCATGTGAATAAGTAAATGGAATTATTTGATTTATATTTTCCATATTATGATGATGTTTTATGTTTAAAAGGATTGTGTTTTAGTCTTATACATTGCCTTAAATGTTTATGCTTATTTATAAAAGTTTACGCTATATTGATATCTTTATTGAGCATCTGAGCTCACCCCTTTATTTGTTTTATTTTTCTTAGGATGTGAAGAAGTATATCATGATTAACATGCGTGAATAGGCTAAGGGATATGAGTGTGTTCAAAGGGGACACAATGTTGTTTTTCTTTATTTCATGATGTAATGTAAAACTTATGTATGTATATAGTACTTCCAAGGCTACTAAACTAATCATTATTTAGGGACTTGATATCTTGTGATCATGCCAATGATATGTAATAATGCATCTAATCTGAGTAACTTGGGTCGGGGCGTTACATATATACATGAGGGAAATAATGGTTTAGGTTTGGGGGATTTTATTTATATATTTTTTACATTCATTTTTAATATAAATCCATCAATTTTAAATTTTAGGTGATAATTAATTTCCAATATTTTAATTTGATTTTTTCATTTTGATCAAGGAACATTTTATCAAAGTTTGAAAAAAAATGAATATAAATGAAAAAAATAAATAATTTTTGAAGGATATTGTAGCATATTCCACCACCATGTGTTGTGAGGTATTTCACCACATGATCTCGAATTCACCATGGCTTGAGATGTATAAAATTGATCATTTCATAGAATACGGGTTGTGGAATTAGTGTTATAATGAATCGTGGAGGTGTATTATTTTCCATAAGCATGAATTTTGGATGAGGAGTCACCATATACTACAATAATGTTTCCATGCTGCAGTAAGAGCATGTAGAGTTTATTATACTACAAAAATAATACCACAAATAATAAAATATATCTACTATAGATATATTTTTTATAATTTTCACTCATTCATGTTTTGAATATATATAATTTGGGGGATATATGAGAAAGATATGCATGTAGATAATTCGAATATTTAGAGGTGGTGGAGGCCAATTCAAGAGATATAATAATAAGTCAAGTTAAGGAGATATATCTAAGATCCAAACATTTGAAGATATGGATATATATATAAGAGTATAACTCCTTATAGTTCGAAGAGGATGCATCCACATGGGATAATGCCTATAAAAATTTAATTTTAAGACTAATAAATATAGGATAAGATAGTATAGGAAGATATGGATAAAGATAACAGGATATGTGATATACATGGGCAATAGATATAAGAGATATTTATGGAGTGATTTGCTTATAAATAAGAGGATATGTGCACATGGAAGGGATTAAAATCCTCCTTTGGGTAATCTTGGTGGAAGATCAAAATCCAAATATGAAATAGAGACTAGAAGGAGGAGGATACATATCAACTATTAGGGTGGAAAGTATCTATGATTTTTTAATTTTGTAACTATGGAATTCATGTGAAACAACATCATATCAAAAAAAATAATTCTTTCATTTTTTACATAACCTATTTATTTTATTTTATATTTATATTCCCACATTTATGTTTCTTAATTATTTCTTGTTTGTGAGAGTGGGTATGAGTGGCTTGGTTTCATAAGTGCGACAGAGACTTGATGAAGTGTATGTGTACCGAAGAATTTTAATTTTTTTTTCTTGTAGGGGTGTTCATATTCTTTATAATTAAATTGAGACTCATTATTTATCCCATTTCCTAGTTCCTAGTGAGATTGATGGTTTATAGGGGATGATATCCAATGTAGTTGAGAGGAGTGGTTGAGGGAGATCCAACTTGAACTTTATATTCTTCTTTTGAGATAGATTTTAATGAAGCTAAGTTGGTTTTATATTACCTATAGAGAGGTATAAATGGGCCTAAGTAGTTTTAGTTGAAGTGAAAGGAAAATTCATTTAACCAAATATTTCCCATTGATAATGGTATGATCTATTTTCACAAGTTAATTTGGGTTTACCAAATTTATGAAAAACTATCCCTAGATATAGTTTCCTTCCCATCGTCTGTTTTTGTTGTTTTTTGAGTTAGTCAATTGATACCTTAATTTTTTAGTTTAGATTAGTTATTAAATTCATAAAAAGTAAAATCTATTGTATTATTAGTTCCTATTACTCATGGGTTTGACCTCATGACATTCTATTCCCATACTAACACTTGGTATTTTTAGCCATTTTTGTATTTGTGTTTATAAATTATAAACTGATTTGAGTCTATATAAAGTAATGAAACCTATAAGAAAAGTCAATATGTCATCTGGAAATAGGGTACTCATAGTATAGAAATTTTACATAGTTTTTTAAATAAATAATATCAATAAACCATATTAATTTCACAGGGGTTATCAAGTCCTCTATCAGGATAATTAGTTTCAAAATCATTAAGTTATTTCTATTAGGATACATACCATTTTTCATTCAAAATTACACCATAGAAGGATTCATTAACTATAATCCAAACCAAATATTTAATGTAATACTTTTCTCCATTAAGTATACTTTTAAACAACCTTTTCTAATGGATGTTAGTAGATAATTACTTGATACACGTGAGATTCCATACATAGTTTTAAATGAGACACTTTTAAAAAAGAAAGATCATTTTTATATCCAAGCTCATATGCTAATAGTCTTAGGGTTGTGATTTCATCCCACCTTGAGTAGATATCTCCCATGAATATGACCCATCATAATTAAATTTCCCCATTTAGTCTCTAATTTAATTAATAGATCCCTTAGAAACATTTAAATGGTAGAGGATTACACAATCTTAGAGGATATCACCGAGTTAACTGGGAACACTTTTTTTACTTGAGATAAGTCTCTACCGTTACCTCTATCAAGTTGGTTGGTGGTATTGGGGAAATTCTAAATTTGACAGACTTATTTTATTTGACCCAAAAAGTAAGGAAAAATATTTAATTGAAAGTAAGGGTCCCTTTTTCTCATTTATAATTTAATGATATCACTTTTTGAAGAATCAGTGAATCCTCCACAAAAGATAAAGAGATATTTTACATAATTGAAAACCTTCTCATCCATATTTAATAACTATAATAATACAATACAATTTATAAGATTTTTTGAAGACCCATTCCCATAAAATTTAATTAATCAAAAAATAAAGGAGTTTCTACAAGTAGTGCTTAGCGATGAGAGTAAATATCACCCTAAATATTAGATAGATGTAAATTAATGAGATAATCATAAATCAAGAAGCACAATAATGAATTAACATCATCCACGACATACTTGAAAAAATAATGAACCACCATGTTCACTTCCCTTTAGATGTGACTAACATCAAATTTAATTATACCAAATTAATCCAAAAAAAATGTTCATTCAAGGAAGAGAAGCTAAGTAACTATAGATGATTGATTCCTAAGAAGACTAAAAACTAAAATTGAACCACTATCAATCTATAGGTTTACACATCTAAAATTATTATCATATTTGACCGCATGGATCACAACCCAAATATTTGTTTCAATGTAAATGAAGGTGCTAAGGAATTCTTGGAAACATCCCTTCATTAATCCCATTTTGGTTTTGAAAATGGAACCAAATCCTACTAGTCTAGGTGCACTATTAGTAACTCCATCCATGTTAAACTTAATCCATGATGGATGTGGGAGAATCTACCTATCATACTTTTTATAAATAGGCATAGGAGGAACACACTTAAAACTCATAAGTTTAATGATAACAAGGTTATACATGGTGTTATTCATACAACCATTTTGAATATTTGAATCCATTTGAATTTACCTGAAGATACTTGAAATATAAACTCTGATTTGTGGTTTATTTTCTTCAAACCAGAGATCATCTCTTTCCATCCTAATATAATTAAAGAAAAAAATCCAAAAATGATAAAATGAAATTTCTCACTTGCGATCTTTAATCCAAATTGAATAATGAATACAAGATGTCATTTAGGATTCCAGTAGCATTAAATAAGAAGTGGAAGTTTTTCTCTCCTTATTCTTATATCCTCTTGGTGAAAGGTCATTCCAAAAATAAATGATTGCTAGTTTCACTACTTCCTATGAAAAAAAATCCAGAAGAGGGATATTTTCATCCAACCATTTGAATTTTTTCTTATGTTGGAATCAGATTATACCACACCCTCCATAAAAGGATCTGTCTAGATGGAGGAATGAAAGGAAAATTGAATTAATTGATCCATGGAGTCAACTCTTCATCAATACCACGCCATAATTCATAATATAATTTTGGATTAATAATGTCTAATTGGAAAGTCCCTAGAAAACAACATAAAATAATTTAATTCAGATAAAACTCACATAATAGAAATAAAATATCACATATAGGGAATTTAAACCATGATGAGTACCGACCTCACTAAGTGAAAACAACCCCCACACAAATGCATGGGAAACAACAATAACAACGAAAATAACAAAAACAACAAAAAAAACAACAAAAAATATAATAATAATAATAAAAATTATAATGATAATGATAATTATAATGATAATGATAATAATGATAATTTTGATTATGATAATGATGATGACGATGATAATGATGATGATGACGATGATGATGATGATTATTATTATTATGTTGATTATAATGATAATATATATTTGGTATAAGGGATACCAAGTAAAAATAAAAACACTCACCTTACCAATGGAACAACATAAACTGGATCTTACTCCCCCACTAGAGAAAATCAACATCACATATTATCCCTTATTATGTTTTATTTGAACTACAATAGGCCCTTTAAATTTTTTTAGACCCCAAAAATTCTAATTATATAGTCATTTTATAAGACCAAATTTTATGTAGTTTGAATGGGAACACACATTTACATGAACCACATTCCTTCCACACATCATGTAACATTTTTATCAAAAGATCCAACCATCTCTAGAGATCATTAAAATCACTAAACATACATCTCAACACCAATTCCTTCCTGTGGGAGAAACCCCATGTTATTTTGTATAGATACTAATGTCGAAAACTCGATGTCAACATCCCCCAAAAGAAAAGTACAAAGCCTGAACCCCTTTCTTTTTAAGTGTTCTTGTCTCCCCATGTTAATATCCTGAAAACAATGGGGAATTCATCATCCATCATGAATATTTCTCAAATAAATCCTCAAATGGGGAAACATATATGATTTGAACCTTGGATGTAAATATCCTACTAATCTGTGCATAAAAATTTAAATATAACAATGATAATAATAAGTATAAAGTTAAAGATAATAATAGAAACAATTATTATAATAATAATCACTATGACAATAATAATAATAACAATAATAATTAAAATGGTAATGATAGAAGTATTGATAGTGATAAGGATAATGATAATAGAAATTATAATTATAATTTTAATTATAATTATAGTGATACTGATGATGATGAAAATATTAATAAGTGACAGATTAAATTAAAAAAATATCAGGTTTACAGAGGATAATGGTGAAAACTTGAGTAGGGATCAACTTCCAAATTAGACAAATGAAGATCAATGAACTCCTCTTGAAGGTTGAGAGACCAGGTGAAATCATGATCAATAACTTCCTTCTCTAAGAGCACATCAACAACCATGTTACCCTCACTGTTTATATGAAATATTTTAACCTGAATTCCCTCAATAGATTTTAGGCACTAAAAGAAATAAAAATAATAAATTGATTGTACAATTTAGTTAAAACCATGGTTATTTATAAATGAAATTACAGGAGTATAAATGGCGTCACCTATTAAAAACTTGCGACACAAGCTATGACAAAAATAATCAAAACAAAAAATTTCAAACCATATATAATTAAAAAAAATACCTACACCAAGTAGTAATGTACTCCAAGAACTAGGACCATCAACTAACTCATCTCTCATACTAGTGATTCCTTTAAGCAACATACTATAGCTCACTATCACACTCCTAGTGCATTCATCAATTTCCGCACAACCTAAATAAATCTCAAAATTTCCCTTTCTAAGAATATATACAAACTAAAAACTAAAAACCATGTAGTCAAAAAATAGACACTAAATAAAAGTACAAAATAAGATATAAAATGATTGTCACAAGAGGGAAAAATAGGAATCCCTAAATTACCATTAATCTAACCCACCCTTTATGTTTGCAGAAATGATTAATAATAAAAATACCTAAAAAATACATTATCCCTTTTTATATTTTGATTTGTTACCAAAATTATATAGGATAACTCAACCACAAGGATATATTTCTTTCTACTAAGATTTTACTATTTATCATGCATTTACTTAATCGTTTTAAAATAGTTTGGTATTTTTAGCATTATTTTGAAATTTTATCAATTTTACTTCTCCTATACAATTATTTTTACATATTTCCCTCACATCCTATATAATTCCTACATCCACAATATTTAACTCTTCAACATGAGGAATAGTTTTAACAGTTAACATGATGTTTTCTATTGTTTTATCCCAATATTTTTGGGCCTAATCTCAATAATTTTCCTTCTTATCATATGGACTCATGAAATCCCATATAGAGAAAAAAAATAATAGGTTGATATTCTTATATCTTTCTTATCATCTTCTTCACCACATGGGGATGTTGATCTTTGAGAAACTGTCCTTCTTGCATTATTATTTGTAGCAGAAACCAATGAATCTTGTATCTCATTTGTGATATTTCCAACCTAGGATACCACCATCATATATAGGATTAAAGAGGAGACCCTAGAAATCTAACAAATTGAATCATCATGATTTTTATTTTGATATTATGCACTTTCACCAGCCTCCTTAAGATCTTTATAGTCAACCTTAGTCACAAACTCTTTATAAGTAGAAGTAAAATCCTATGAATTTTCAAAACCAAACACTTCACATTATGATTTTTCACCTTCATAATAGTATCTAATGAATCTAAATCAACTCCATTCCTAAAGAAACTACAATATTTATATTTTTTTAATTGAAACCTGAAGATCCTAACCTTGAGTAAAAGAATAAATTACCACTATAGAATTGATATTTTTAGTCTTAACCTTCCATGTATCAACTGATGAAAAAATATATTCTAAAAAATAATTAATTTTTTCAATCAATATCATAGTTTTGATTCAATATTTTTTTTAAGAGTGACCTTATAGGGAACACGAACCTTATCACTTTGTAATGATGTTCCCCTTCTCTATAGTTGAATAGAAGAATAAACAAAAACACATTGAATTTTCTTTTCCTTTTAAAAAGTCCCCAATTCATATAATACTCTTCTTGTATGTTAGTAGGATTAACCATTGCTTCAAACTATAAAGACTCATCTCGACCTTACAATTAAATCTATCCACTTTGGGAGTTATTTTATCACATTTAATGAGTGTAAAAAATATATATTATAGTGTTCACATTAAATATAATTTTGTAGTAATCTATGAATTATAAACACAATACATCCCCTTAAAAAACCCCACCCCATTAATAAAACTCTAAACATACATTTCTCAATCAAATTTCCATACATCCTATGTTTAACTCATCATATATTCCTACAACACCATTCAAAAAATCACCTTATGGAATTTTAATCCATATATTAAGTGGGTAATTTCTCAAATTTAGTATAAAAAATTATCCGATTATCAAAAAAACTTATAATTAAAATATCAATAGGTATTGATAAAATTCTAATCCCAATTAAGATAAAAGAAAACTGGTCATACCGAGCATGTTTTGTATCACTATCAATTTTGATTGGTACTCCCACGGTAAACATCCCGAAGAAATTGGGAATTAAAAAAATAGATAACATAGTCTATGAATTTGAATCTAGGGTTTCATAATTGAGTTCATAATCATATCAGGAATAAATAACGTTACCCATTATAAAATTCTAAAATAATTCAGTTTGAGTTAGATAAAACCCAATCCTCGAGCTCTCAACATAATTTCTCTAAAATATAAGACAATATCATAAAATCCCTTACTAGTTGATGTTATCCATAAACCATTGAAACCTAAAATATGAACAAGATAGTTATATAATTCATTAATCTTATATGGATTATATATATTTAAGCATAAAATAATATATAATTAAATATTTTGACTCTACGAGCTATTTTTTGAGGATATTTTGATCTTATTCAACATAATATAGATATTTATTCTATATGATTTTTTAGTTGGAATGGTGGATATTCACATGTTGTCATAAAATAGTTTACCATTTACAACTTTATCAACAAATGTAACATATTATACCTATTTTGAGCCATCAATTTAATTTTATCCATTATGAACCTTCATGAAATAATTAGTAAGAATAAATCTATCCAATTTTGATGTCATGTTGAATGAATGATTGTTAACTTTATCCTTCTTTGAAAATCCATTGAAAACCTTAGTTGTATTGATGTAACTCTCTTTTGAGAATGACATCAAAGATCACTAACCAAATTTCGATGAGATCGGTGAGAGAGAACATCCCCTTGATATTGAAACCCGCAATAATAATAATAATAATAATAATAATAATAATAATCATGAAAACAATAATAATATAAGGTTATATATTCCACTTTATAACATGAAATAACAGTGAAAATCCCCCAAGAATTGTTCTCGGGTGGGAAATTTCTACCCCCAATCCCTACCAGTCACCTACAAGGTGGATGGTATAATAATAATAATAATAATAATAATAATAAAATAATAATAATAATAATAATAATATGATGGGTTTTACCCATTCGATTGAATAAAGAATAGAAATAGTGTCTATAAAGGGGAGTGCTGGAGTTATGAATATGTGTCACCTTTTATATTGGACAAATGTGAATAAAAAACCTTCAAAAATGATTAGTGACTAGATAGATACCTAATCATAAACTTCTTTCTTTAAAGGATCATTAAACACCACTTTTCCTTCCCTATAAATGTGGGAAATTATGATCTACATCTCCTTGAATACTATAAGATATTATACCCACTACATATGAAGTTTCCATGGAACTAAATGCGTGTATGATTGAAAATCTTTGACAATAATAGTAGACTCTCTTTTTATCAATAAATTTTTCCATCCAAATTTATTTTCATAAATTACCACATTAATAACAGAAAAAATTTCTACCTCATACAGAATGAAATTTCTAAATAACTATGTGAATTTACATTTAATATTTCCCCTAAAAATTTCAAAGATACCACCACATCCCGCTGGTCTAAGAGAACCCATGGAGAAACCATCAATATTTACTTTGATTCGGAAGGGACATAGAGGAAGACATTTGAAATATGTAATCATAGTTGGCTTCCTTAGTATTCTAAGAACCCCACATGATATTAGAGTTATAAGATCCTATAATATTAATATTAATAATAAGTATTATTATTTTTATCATTATTATTATCATTATTATGACAATTATACCAATAATAATAACATTAATAATATTAAAAATAACAATGAAGATAATAATAATAATAATAATAATAATTAAAAAAATAAAGGAGAGGAGTTAGAGACCATTAACCTATTTATTAAACTAAAATGAGAGGCACAATGGGTTAATGATGTTAGAAAAATATATAACTACCCTCATTCATAAAAAATTCGAAATGAAAGTGAAAATGAAAATGAAAATCAATGATCATAATATAATAGTTCATTTAAAAACTCATATTCCTCTTTTAAATAGAAAATTTTACCCTATGGCCAAAGATATCTTGTAAAATGGTTGGTTATCAGTGGTAATAATCTTTCTTATTCCTTGAATTCCTTAGATGAACTATTTTGAATCCATTTTTGTTGGCCAACGTCTTCTCTTCTTTTAACAGTACATCATTATATCTTTAATATTTTTAAGGATCATCACCATCAATATCTTCCCATATTTCCTAAATTATAAGAATCTACATCATTTGGTTTATATCCTCTTGAATTTGTTAGAGTGTGAACCAACCTAATGAAATCCTAGAATTTCATACATTAATATGAAATCATTTTAGAAAAAATGAAATATATTTAAAAAAACATATTCTCAAGGACCTTAAGGTTTTGTCTTTTTGGATAATAGATATATAATCATCATATTTCTTGAATAATCTTTAACATCTCCCATAAATATCTTCTTACATAGTAAAATTCATAGACATAACCTAATTAAAACGTTTCTCCATAACTTAGGGAAAGGAAACATAAGAGAGCATGAGAATAAATGGTTATTAAGGGTAAAAATATGAGATATTGTTCATTTATAATAAGTGAGAATAAGATAAACATAAGGGTATGAGACCATGATCAAAGATTTCAATAATCATATCTAATCTATTAACTATCTTTCAACGTGAATCATGGAATAATGTTATGTCAATCAGAATACATAAGACAAAATAGTGTATAATAAAAAATAATCAATCATGATCCATGAGAATAGTATCATAAGCATAATACATAAGTTTGTGTCATAAACATAAGTATAGAAAATCACTTCCTCAATCAAGGTTCACTCCCAAGGATATCATTGCATAAAAATATATCATAATGGAAATGTCCACATTGTCATTTCTAATTTTCTATTTGGAGTAAATTCTATCTATTTAACTCCATTTTCTTTTAGGATTTTGTTAACTCTATAATATATTAGAATATTCTTAACTCCATCATCATTAAGCAATGCATTTGAGGGAAATATAATTTTGGGACCACCCATCACTTAATGAAAACAATACATATGTGAGGCACAAGGTCATAAAACATTCACCACATCATCATATAATATCCCATGGAATTAAAATAGGTTTTATAAACATTTAATCAATCAATTATAGCATAAGAAATGGAAAATAAAAAAGTTTCATAAAGGTTTTATGATAACTTAATTAACCTATTGGAAACAAATGGGTTTTATAGAATCATCCATACATTATCATCATTATAATCAATCTAGATAAATAAAGTGGATGGTATCATAAGATATCCCTAGTGAACCATAACTATAACAACCCCAACTCCAGTAACCCATATATGGTGTCTAATTTTTTACATTGGTATAAGAGATAAGGGATCACATTACAAAGGACTGATCAGTTTAGAAGTCTTTGTAATGTCCTGGACTTTCTGTATAATATTTTTAATAATATGGAATTATTTCGAGACCACAAAATTTGAAGGCGCGCGATTCTGATGCCTGGAGTGCTTGGAATGATCCATCAAAGTTTTGTTAAGCTTTAATCAGTGCGCGTAAGCAGTTTTCCTGAAAAAGTTGAATAACTCTTAAATGGTTTCCCATATCAAAAATATGAGGGCATCATTACATTCATGATGGCGAGTTAACCCTAGGCGCGACTTAAGTTTAGTCGGCCCAAGCCTCCCGTGAGAAAACCTAAAAATGGCATAATCGTAAATAAAATAATTAAATAAAGTTATTTTATTTTTCAAATGCTTATAACTCATGAACGGAGACTCGGATTAAAAATCTGAGACGACCGATGAACTTGTGAGGGTAAGCTCTCTTTAGGAAGATACTAACATTGGCTGGCGCGGGCCACCAGTGAAAGTTAGTTTTTGGCCATAAATAAAATAATTAAGTGAAAATTATTTTATTGTAAAATCCATAACTTTTATACAGTAACTTGTATTATAAATCTGAGAGTACCATTGGGTTCTTTGGGGTGTGTTTCACTTAGGCAGATCCTAACCTCGACCGGCGCGGGTCGAGGGTGACTGTTAATAATTTTATGAACTTTTTTTGGGTACGTTCAGTAAATGCGTGAGCGGCATTTTCTAACTTTTGAACTGTTTCTTGGATTAAGAATCTAAGGAAACCATTGAATCCACAGCACCAAGATTCACTTAAGGGAGACTTTACTTTGACCGTAGTAGGTCCGAAGAAAAAGTTATGTTTTGCGACTTCTTAAAAGAAATGAAATAAAATAATTTTTGTTATTTTATTTCATAAACATCCACCGGACCATTTAATGGGGTGGGGCCAGTGGTGTGTCAAGCTATTAAATGGCTTGACCTGCCAACCTAAATTAACGACAACGTTGGGGAAATTAGGAAGCTTCCTAATTAAGGAGCCCCATTATTTCACCACATTGTTACTTGCCCTCCCCCTCTACTATATATATGGAGATAGGGGAGGGGTACCAGAGAGCTTCACCAAGTAGAAAATTATTGAATGAATATCATGACGCCAGACCCTTGGAAAATGAAGCCAACCCAGCAGAAGGTGATTGATGACACCGAACCAAAGGGGCGATGTGTGAGTGGCGTCTTTGGGAGCCGGTCACAGAAATGAAGAACACGATCCACCATCAAGCGCGGACGTTTCTCCGACGTTTCGAGGTAGGGGTTATTTCGTTTGTGTATTTTTGATTCCCTTTTCCCCGTTCATGAAATTAAACGAAGAATGCGGGTCAACCGACTAACAGGTTGACCCACGATTCATTCGTCTTTGTGGGAGGTTGATGCAGGGTATCTTTGCGGGGTTATTCTTGTGTTTAATTCAATTTCTTATTGAACTCCCTTAATATCTTCCATATTACGAGCTAACGTGGAGGGCGCGGGCCTAACTAACCTAGCCTGAACCCTCTGCTATCTTTCTTTCCTTGCGCCACCTTGGAAGACCGCGAGCACGTCGACGCGCGTCGACCTCGGCGCAGGCTGCTGCCCTTGAGCCGGCCCGACGCCCTCACGTCGGGCCGCTGCCCTCGAGCCAAGTCGTCGCCCTCAGAGCTAGGCCACCATCCTCACTCCGGGTCTCCACCCTCAACTGGGCCACCACCCTCGACCGGACCACCACCCTCGGCTGGGCCACCGTCCTCGGCCGAGTCACCGTCCTCAGCCAGGCCGCCGCCCTCAGCCTGGCCGCTGCCCTTGGAGCTGGGGCGCCGCCCTCGAATCGGGATGCTGCCCTAGCGGGCCGCCCCCCCACGTGGGTCGGGCCTCCCTTGCGGGCCAATACATACCTCGGCCTAGTGGGCCCAGTCTTCTGTGGCCCAGCCCAGCCCGGGTCAGGTCGGGTCAGTCCGACCGGGTCGTACCGGACCCGGGCCCAACCGGGTCCAGAATCTCATAAAGGGCCATATCTTGAGAACCAGACGTCCGTTTGAAGAACCGTCTATGACGTTGGGATATTTTGATCAAGAAGGTCCTTTTGGTTTACTACTCTTGAGTTTTGGAGACAGTTGGAGTATGGTCGGGTTGGATCGAACCCGAATCCAACTGGGCCCCGGAGCTAAAACGCTTATAACTCATAGACCGGGCATCTGATTGACGCACCGTCTATCGCGTTAGAACCCTTAGGACATGGCAGACCTCTGGGTTATTACTTTGTGGAGCACAGTGACGGTCGAGGTATTAATGATATCTCGATGGAAGATTCTACAGAACTCGAGCGCACCGAGTGTGAGGAATCTAGTGGCTGGCAGTGAGGGGGAGGTTGAAGACAAACCATGCGGAGTTTAGAGCTCAGCGATCCTGTGTGGGTCAGCGCATACCGATCCTGTGTGGGTCAGCACTCAGTGATCCTGTGTGGGTCAGCGCATACCGATCCTATGTGGGTCAGATCCTGTGTGGGTCAGATCTTGTGTGGGTCAGCGCATACCGATACTGTGTGGGTCAGATCCTGTGTGGGTCAGCGGGGGTTAGTTACCTATCGACTCTGGGCGGGTCAGATCCTGTGTGGATCATTGCGGGGGTTAGTACCTATCGATCATGTGTGGGTCAAACTCTGTATGGTCATAAGCAGTTCCTCTTGATAGAATAAGATGATCTAGTTTCACGACTAATCATATGTACTTCTATACTTCACTAAAAACCTGGTTTGAGTTGAGAATATTTGTGAGCTGTCTTTACTTTGTGCTTATGATTGAGGTTATGCTATGTGGTACTATATCTGTGTGGTAAACTATCTTCATGGTTTTACCCTTTGGTTTTTCTTTCATAGAACTTTAGGAGACCTTTGGGGTCTCGGGGTCCCTACTGAGTATAGTTATAATCACCCCTGCCTGGGCTCACCCACACCTTTTTGTGTCTTGTGCAGATGATGTACAACATTGATCTAGGCTGAGGGATAAGGGGACTAGATGGTTCCTGGAGGTGTACCATTCGGTGTGATGTGATGCAGAGGAGATGGATTAACGTGGATTGCTGAGGAGGCGATCTGTACCTACCCTTCAAGTAGGAACCTTGAATGACGACCCAGTATCTATTCCATTTTTCTTTCAGTTTTATTGTCTTTTCAGTTGTACTTGTACTTTTACAGCTGGGCTTGTATACCGAACCCTTTTACTTTCATTACTATTTTACTACATCAGTTTACTTCATAGTTTCTTCTGGTTGTGTTCTTGGACCGTGTGTTTGTACATAATTAAAGGTAATGCCTGCCCGTTTGAGGGAGTATGCCTTTCGGTGCTAGTCTCCAACCCCTAGCCTATGGAAGGTGGGCTTGGGGTAGTCATGGCATGGGCCCCAGGGGATAGGTCATGACAAATTGGTATCAGAGGAGTTCGGTTCTACTGAAGAACTAGAACTCTGATCTTTTATATGAAGTAATAGTGTTAAGTGTTATGAGTGTGGTTTTCAGTTTGGGGAGTCCAGTGTTGGTGCGGTAGCTGGCGTATCCATACGCCAGGACCCTGAATTCTGCTCTCCGACTCAGTACACAGAAGCACATATTGAGTGTGTTTTGGAAATGTTTTTACATGGTTTCTTTGGAGTCAGTTCACCATGTATAACTTAATGACTGTGGCACACCTATTCCTTATCAGGATGCCACCACAAATACAGCCACCCAGGTTTCCTGAGAGAGTACGTGGCGATGGCCCACCGAGCAATGAGACCTTGGTGCAGGACCCCCTTATGGCACTAGCACCTTGGGGTGGTGTACCAGCAGCACCACTTACCGTTGGAAAGGTGTTGCCACCATCCCCACCAGAAGAGGATGCACGCTGGATGAGTGCATTACATGAGTTCCAACGGCAGAGGCCTCCGAGGTTCTGAGGCGAGACAGACCCTCAGGCGGCTGAGGACTGGATGGAGGTTGTGGATAGAGTTTTTCGCCTAGTTGAGACACCATTAGAGCAAATGGTGACCATAGATTCAAGTCTTTTTTAGTGTGTGACCATGAGGATGGTTCGCAGTGTAATGAGGCTTCGGTAATTTGACCATTGCTCGAGATGGTACCTTCAGGTAGTGTTCCAGCTACATCACTGCTCGTTGGTCAACAGTTACAACCAGCGATACTAGTATAGGACACATGTAGGTTTAGTGCCTTTCACGTGTTTCAGCATCAGATACCCCTCAGGTTATGAGGCGATCCCAACTTACAGGTGGCTGAGGACTAGCTTGAGGAGGTGGTTGAGAGTTCCCTAGAGATTCTACAGCTTTGGCAGGATGACATGTCAATATCTAAGTATTCATCGAGGTGTGCCGAACATACCCGATACTTGATGAATACGATACAATCGGTGCTTTGGGGCTTAGACTTACGAACGAGTTGTGTTTAAGGACGTCTAAGAAAACAATATTCCTATATGAATTCCTACCTATGTTAGGATGCTAGAGAGAACCTTTTTGGTTTAATGTTCTTTGGATGAGAGGATACAGAAAGTGAATGTTAGTAGTGTGAAAGTAGGAAACTGAAGTCAGTCTCAGAGACTTGGGCGTGTAAAATGTTTCTGGAAGAGGATGTGATAGGGACAAATGAATCTGTAGGGTTGCAGACGTGGAAGTAGAGATAGGAGAGCAGCATGAGGTGGTGTACATTTCGACATGTTACAACCACCAATCCTATGTGGTCCCCACCAGGCTCATGGATTTGGAGGATAGGGGAAGGGAGTCGCTGCATGCGGTCAAGGAGTGTGACCCAATGGCTCTAGGAATGATTCGAGGTACAGTCTGTGTCTAATACTAGATGTCGTATCAATAGACATAGGTACCAATCATTCCTTCCTTCCATGAATCTTGTCCAAGACCTAGAGTTTTCGGTTAAACCGTTGACTTGACCCTCATGTATGGAGATACCTTTGGAAGGGAGACTCGATAATCACACTTATGCCGATGGTGTGATCTGACCCTTGAGGCATAGTTTCGGTTGGAACCTCTTGGTGGAAGTGTCGATGCCTTACGATTCTAGTTTGGGTATGGACTGGATATCTGCAGTTCATACTCAGATTGATTGTATTAGGAAAAAGGCTGTGGTTTATCTACAGCGTTGGAGTGGGGTTTTCCTTGGTCGGTGAAAAAGGAAACCCATGCAGCACATGTTAGACTCTTGCATAGGAGGGTGCAGCTGATCACTCTTGAGTCGGCCAGCCTTACCCTTGTGGAAGTATGAATTTTGAGTTTTTAGTTCCCAATAGGGGTGGCAGAGTGTGGGGACATCTTTTCAAAATATGTTTTCCAGGATTACCTCCCCGAAGGGATATAGACTTCTGCTTTTACTGGGTACTACCAGAGTTTAAACCAGACTTCTCTAGGGAAGCGGTACCCTTGACATCTTTGACCAAGAAGTGGGAGCCTTCCATGTGGATGAAGATGTGTTAGCATAACTTTCAAGAGATGAAATAGTGGCGATGACTAGAGTTCATCCAAGACTATGACCTTGAGATAGTCTATACCCCTAGAAAGGGGAACATGGTCCCATACGCACTCAGTAGGAGGTCTGGTCTACATTTGCTGAGTGAGGCGTCAGCGTAGCTAGTCTCATTGAAGATATCCTTCATGGATAAAGATGGAGAAGCTTACCTCCAATTTATAATTGTCAATCCCCCAATTCTTCAGCGAATTTGGGAGGCACAGCTTGGGGCATTGACTGCGAAGCTCTATGTGGTCAGATATCCTTAGGATGGTCTCCTGAAGGATTATTTGAAGGTGGGGAGCATGTTATCCTCTTCAGAGGACACACCATGGTATCCTTGATGCTTTTGGAGGAGTTTTTGAGGGAGATCCATACATCCCCTTTTGCGGTACATCCTGGAGTGGTGAAGTTTTACCAGGACTACCAGTGTCAGTACTAGTGGTTAGGGATGAAGAAGGCTATAGTAGAGTTTGTTTCATGATGCCTCACTTGTTAGCAAGTGAAGACCGAGCACCAGGTTCCAGCAGGCTTATCTCAGCCATTAGAGGTGCCAGAGTAAAATTGGGATGGGATCTCCATGGACTTTGTGACAAGGATTCCATGTACATCCAAGGGACATGATTCCATATGGGTGATTATTGAACAACTCACCAAGTCGGACCACTACCTACCTATCCAAGAGGAGGGATCCGTAGAGGTCTTGGGATGCCTCTACATACAGGAGATCGTGCGACTTCATGGGGTTCCATTGACGATCATCTTTGACCGTGACACACATTTGAAATCCTGATTATAGAAGGGATTTCAGGAGGCATTTGGAACTAAACTATGTTTGAGAACCTCCTTTCATCCTCAGACGGATGGGCAGACAGAGCAGACCATATAGACTCTAGAGGACATGCTACATGAATTTGTCCTACACTTCAGCCGTAGTTAGTAGGATCACTTACCCTTGGTGAAGTTTGCTTAAAACAACAGTTATCACTCCACTATCAGTATGGTACCATTAGAGGCCTTGTATGGTCGAACTTGCAGACCACATCTATAATAGAAAGACCCAGGGAAGTCAACACTTATGGGTCTAGAGTTGGTATCGGATACCACTAAGAAGGTGCATATCATCTAGGAGTGGATGAAGACTGCATAGAGCAGACAGAAGTCTTATGCTGATAGGAGATGGAGACCTTTGGAGTTCCAGGAGGGGGACCATGTATTCTTACGAGTCTCCCCTCAACGTGGACTATAGAGTTTTGGCGAGATGGCATACCTCTTGGCACTTCCACCATAGTTGGATAGGGTGCACGACGTCTTCCACATATCCCAGCTGAGGAGATACATTCAGGAACCATCTCACATCATCGGCCAGGGTGAGCTGGATATGGATGATGGGGAGACGTTTATAGAGGTTCCAGAAGATATTGAGGATCGATAGGATTGGGTCCTTCATGGGTAGTAAATACCTATGGTGTGCATTTGCTGGCAGCACAGAAACCTCCAAGAGAGCACTTGGGAGCGGGGGGATCAGGTTCATGATCAGTACCCCCATTTTTTTCCTTAGTCATTGTTTTGGCTTTCAGGGACATAAATTCCTAAGGTGGGGAGAATGTAATGTCCCAGATTTTCCATATAATTTTTTTAATTATATGGAATTATTTTGATACCGCAAAATCTGACGGCGTGCGATTCCGAGGCCCAGAGTGCCCGAAATGATCCGTCGAAGTTTTGTTAAGCTTTAATTAGCGCACGTAAGCAGTTTTCCTAAAAAAGTAGAATGAATCTTAAATAGTTTCCTGGATCAGAAATCTGAGGAAACCGTTGCATTCAGGATGGCGGGTTTACCTTAGGCGTGACTTAAGTTTAGTCGGTGCAAGCCTCTTGTGAGAAAACCTGAAAATGGCATAACCGTTAATAAAATAATTAAATAAAGTTATTTTATTTTTCAAATTCTTATAACTCACGAACGGAGGCTCAGATTAAAAATCCAAGACCACCGCTGAACTCGTGAGGGTATGCTCTCTTTAGGCAGATACTAACATTGGCCAGCGCGGGCCACCAGTGAAAGTTAGTTTTTGGCCGTAAATAAAATAATTATCTGAAAATTATTTTATTGTACAATCCATAACTTTTAAATGGCAACTCATATTGGAAATCCTAGAGTACCGTTGGGGTTTTTTGGGGAGTGTTTCACTTAGGAAAATCCTAACCTTGACCGACACTCATCGAGGGTGACTTTTAATAAATTTCTAAACCTTTTTCTGGTATGTTTAGTAAACGCATGAGCGACGATTTCTAACTTTTGAACTGTTGCTCGGATTAATAATCTAAGGGCATCGTTGAATCCACAGCACCAAGATTCGCTTAAGGGAGACATTACTTTGACCATAGTAGGTCTGAATAAAATGTTAAGTTTCACGACTTCTTAAAAGAAATTAAATAAAATAATTTTTGTTATTTTATTTCATAAACCTCCAACAGACCATTTAAAGGGATGGGGCCGGTGGTGTGTTAAGCCATTAAATGGCTTTACCTTTGAACCTAAAGTAATGAAAACGTTCGGGAAATTATTAAGCTTCCTAATTAAGGAGCCACATTATTTCCCCACGCTGTTACTTATCCTCCCCCTCTCATATATATATGGAGCTAGGGGAGGGGTACCAGAGAGCCTCACCAAGCAGTGAAGTGCTGAAGGAACACCGCGACACCAGACCCTTGAAAAACAATGCCGACCCAGCGGAAGGTGATGGACAACACCGAACCAAAGGGGCAACATGCGAGTGGTGTCTTTGGGAGCCGGTCGCGGGAACGAAGAACACGATCCACCATCAAGCGCAGACGTTTCTCCGACATTTTGAGGTAGGTGTTTTTTCGTTTGTGCATTTTTTATTCCCTCTTCCCCATTCATGAAATTACACGAAGAACGCGGGTCAATCGACTAATTGGTTGACCTGCGATTCATTCGTCTTTGCGGGAGGTTGATGCGGGGTATGTTTTCGGGGTTAATCTTGTGTTCAATTCAATTGTTTATTGAACTCCCTCAATATCTTCCATATTACAAGCTAACACGGAGGGCGCGGGCCTAACAAACCCAGCCTGAACCCTCTGTTATCTTACTTTCCTTGTGCCACCTTGGAAGACCCTGAGCACGTCGATGCGTGCCGCCCTCAGAGTATGTCATCGCCCTCGAGCCGAGCCGACGCCCTCGGAGCCAGGCCACAGCCCTCATGCCGGGTCGTCGCCCTCGGAGCTAGCCGCCGCCCTTGAGTCGGGTCGCCGCCCTCACGCTGGGTCGCCGCCCTTGGTTGGACCGCCACCCTCGGTCAGGATGCCTCCCTCAGCCGGGCCGCTGCCCTCGGAGCTGGGTCGCCGCCCTCGGACCGGGCCGCCAACCTAGCGGGATGCCGCCCCACGTGGGTCGGGCCGCCCTATTCTGGTCAGGCCACCCTTGTGGGCCAGGCGAGACCTTGGCCTAGTGGGCTGAGTTTTCCATGCCCTAGCCCAGAACGGGTCGGGTAGGTTCTGTCCGACCGGGTCAGACAGGACCCAGGCCCAAAATCACATTAAGGGCCATATCTTAAGAACCGGACATCAATTTGATGAACCTTCTACGGCGTTGGGATCCTGGGATCGATATAGTATTTTTGGTTTAATCCTTCTGAGTTTTGGAGATAGTGGGAGTATGACCGGGTTGGATGGAACCCAAATCCAACCGGGCCCCTGGAGCTAAAACCCTTATAACTCACAGACCGGGCGTCAGATTGACGCACCGTCTATCATGTTGGAACCCTTACGACATGACAGACCTTTGGGTTACTCATTTGTGGAGCATAGTGATGGTCGATGTACGACCGATATATTGAGGGCATATTCTACGGAACTCGAGCACATCAGGTGCGAGGAATCCAGTGGATGGAAGTGATGCAGAGGTTGGTGACAGATCATGTGGAGTTCAATGCTCAGAAATCCTGCGTGGGTCAGCGCATACCAATCCTGTATGGGTCAGATCCTGTGTGGGTCAGCGCTCAACGATCCTGTGTGGGTCAGCGCATACCGATCCTGTGTGGGTCATATCTGTTGTGGGTCAGCACTCAGCGATCCTGTGTGGTTCAACGCATACCGATCCTGTGTGGGTCAGATCCTGTGTGGATCAATGGGGGTTAGTTAATTATAGACTCTGGGAGGGTCTGATCCTATGTGGATCATTGCGGGGGTTTGTACATATTGATACTATGTGGGTCAAACTCCATATGGTCAGAAGAAGTGCCTCTTGATAGAATAAGATGATCTAGCTTCGCGACTAATCATATTTACTCCTATACTTCACTGAAAACCTGGTTTGAGTTGAGACTCTTTGTGATTTGTCTTTACTTTGTGCTTGTGATTGAGGTTATGCTACGTGGTACTATAGCTGTGTGGTAAACTACCTTCGTGGTCTTACCCTTTGTTTTTTCTTTGTGGAACTTTAGGAGACCTTCGGGGTCTCGGGGTCCCTAATGGGTATCGTTATACTCACCCTTACATGGGCTTCGCCCACACCTTGTGGTGTCTTGTGCAGATGACGTACAACATTGAGCGAGGCTGAGGGATCCATGACTGGATGGTTCCTGGAGGTGGACCATTCAGTGTGACGTGACGCAGAGGAGACGAACGAACGTGGAGTGCTGAGGAGGCGATCTGTACCTACCCTTCAGGTAGGAACCTTGGATGATGACCCATTATTTGTTCCCTTTTTCTTTCAGTTGTATTGTATTTTTAGTTGTACTTGTACTTTTACTGTTGGGCTTGTATACCAGCCCCTTTTACTTTCATCACTCTTTTACTACAGCAGTTGACTTCACAGTTGCTTCTTGTTGTGTTCTGGGACTGTGGGTTTTTACAAGATTAAGGCAATGCCTTCCCGTTTTAGGGAGTATTCCTTTTGGTGCTAGTCACCATCCCCTGGCCTATGGAAGGCGGGCTTGGGGTAGTCATGACACGGGCCCCGAGGGACGGGTCGTGACAGTCTTGAGGAACCAAATATATACATGATTCCTATATTAAATTTGGAATAAAATATAAAAAATTATAAAAGAAAATTATCTACATCCATGAAACTCATTTTAGATATTCCTTCTTCATATCATGGGGGAAAAAATAAGGGTGAGCTCAATTGTGTAGTAAGGGGTTCATACAATAGATGTTATTATGAATAAATAAATCATAATCAATATGGAATGTTAAATAACTGAAAACACATTTCATTTAAGCAATAACTTTAGAATTAAATGAATCCATGGATAATATTAATGTAATAATATCATGGATAATAATAACTGAATTTTCAATGAAGGAAATTAATAGTTTAAAATGTATTTATCAGGGCATTATGCCATGATATTTTCAAATCCGGGTAGGTATACACTAAAAACCCATTTAATAAGGCTATCAAACTAGTTTATCACATGAGACCTATCGATGCATTGAGGGATTATCTATAATCAGGCCACAATAGTAACTTCATTTCTAATGAATTCCTCATATATTGAATGAAAAATATAATTCATAAACAATATTCCTTATAAAAAAATATTCATATTTACTAAATAATATGGAATATCAATATTTCCCTCTCCAATCAAATAACATTAAAACTAAAACACCATATGTAGAAATTTAATATGGTTTATGAAATAATAATATCAATGATATAACAAATATTGACATAGAATATAAATTTATTATCCATTCAAAAAATATCACAAGAAAGTGAATGTTTCATGATAATGTTAATATACAAAAAATCAATCAAGAGATAAGAGATGACCATCAATAATAAAAAAATTATTTTTTTAGAAAAATCAGGTCTTCGGGATAATAAAATAAAATAGAAGTGAAAATTTTAAAATAAATTTATCATTAAATATTTTTTTAAAACCATTTAAAACATATAGAATAAGATAAATAATGTAAAATAGTGATGGTGGCCAGAAAATATGTTAATTTTAAATACATTAAAAAAGAAACATTTATTTTAACTTTTTGTAAAGAAAGTAAAAAAAGACCTATTTGAAAAAATATTATAAATATTAATTTAAAAGAATTTTAAATGTCAAGGATTGCATAAAATTTACTTAATAATTCATTTGATTAAATAAATATTACATTTATAAAAGAATTTTTTAAAATATGGTCATAGAAGAAAAATATACCTGATCAAAAAGAGAAATAATATCAGTGTTTTTAAACATTTATTTTCTTGATTTAAGTGAAAAATAGAGGAAAATTTGGAAGAACACATGGAATCTCATGAAATATCTACTGGATCATAAAATATATACATTTTTTATTAGTGGATTATATTATTCCATTAATGAAAATATAACCAATCCCAAAAAATTAGATTGTAAATTAAATTGTTACCTCATGGGTAAATTTTAAATTACAACCCCTTGAAGGAGTAAAATTGAATTGAAAATTTAATAACCATGAATAATATATATTAATTTTATTTACATCAATGAGGTATTATATGAACAACATAAAATAAAATAGGTGCATAATACCAAATATAATACAATGGGGTGGAAATTGAGATGAAATCCCTTACCTCATGCTTACACATAGTTGAATGTGATTTAAACTCATATATAACAAATTAATATTTATTTTAATTACATAATCGAACCATATAATTATCAATAATATCATACATGATCCACTTATAACATCTTATCCCCCATTTGATAACAATAATTCATTATTATCATTATTTTGGGTGTTAATTGTTTCACTTTTCATGTATGTTTCAGTTCGGAAATTATGGTCCATATGCCTTGAACATGGTTATATCATATACAAAAAATTATCCATTATATAAAAATTATAAATATTCATTATATACATATTTATAATTATCTGTGAAAAGTGGGCATGAAAAATGAATTACATCGCTTTGTGGATGTTATAGTCCACATGTACACACAAGTAATATTATCATTTTTAATGGGTCGATGGGTAAGGAAGTAGATGATATATTACATTTCAAGAATCAATATTATGGAATAAATATCACATATATTGATCATTTCTATCATTATTACCATCCATGTGAGGCGGTTATGGAAAAAAAATTACATCGGTTCATGAGAAGGTAGACCGCCATACACATGAGCAATTGTATTGTTTCCAATTTGATAGAGATGGTGATGAATAAATATTATTACATAAACAAAATAATATCTTATTATATGGGATATATTGGTGTTAAATATTTTAGTGGTAAGGATTTAATTTAAGGTTGTAAAAGAATAATAATGAAAGTGTTCGGTTAAAATGTTACAGATTCTTTGAAATAGATCCCTTAGATAACCTCTTAATTTTCCCCGAGTTGGTATTTTGGTAAGAACAACACCTAATGAATGTGTCTATGGATTTTGGAGAGATATTTTTTGAGTTTTTATTTTGAGATAAATAACACAATACGTGAATATAATTTATGGGAGTAAGATAACTTTTATAGGTTATGGAAGGGAAACACTTGGAATTATATAAAATATTTAAAAATAATAAATTATATTTCATGTGAAAGTGGAACCAAGTGGAAAAAATTTCAATGCTACGATAGGTTAAGGATGAAAAATCTTCAACCAATAATGTTTGGATAGGTTTATCTAGAATTTTAAACCTTATCTTTTTGTTTAACCCTTTGATTAACAAATTTTAACTCTAAATATAGTATCACCATTTTCATTATTAATGTGTTATAAATTCACTTATATGGAAACAATTGGCTCAAAAGAGGTCAAGGGATGATATTTTCAACCATACGAAACCCCCTGTCCTATTTATTGATTTTAATGATTTTTAAATCAATAAATATAATATTTTTTGATATAAAAATAGGGACGTTCCATGCCCATAAGATCCCATTATAATCCTATGGAGCACACTATATCGAAGTAGGATTTTATCAAGGGAAAGGGAAATAACCCCTTGTCGATGGTGATGCTTGGATCACCACTCTGAATGGTCTAGAAATGCTCATGTCCAACCCCTATAAATATTTAGGTGAAGAATATGTGTTACCCATCAATCAGATCGGGCATATGAGTCCATGTTCAGATGCATACTCAACTATCCTCATGATTTTAATCATGACCCCTGAGTCTAGCTGTGTTGAAAGGCTTTTTGACTCCCTATACATTGGTGAAAGATCTAATGAAAATTCCTTCATTCCATCCCCAAATCCCTAGAAGATCCCTACCTCAACAATTGAGGCAGAAGAGGTTGTCTCATTACCCAAATAATATAAAGTCACTCCATATCTCAACCTAACCTCTCTAGAGTTTCAAGGAAATCCCACATTGTTAGTTGGAATAGAAGAAGTCACTTCATCTTTTTAATATCAAGATATTGAATCCTCCCTCGACTCTGGAGAACTTATCCCACTACTTTATCCCCCTATAGAACAAGATAAGAAATATTAATTAGAGTAAGAATAAAAGAAGGAGGAACTTAGGGATTCCCCTCTATCATTAGAGTAGTGTGTATCTACCATAATTAATGAACTCAAAGAAATAAATTTGGGTATGAAATAAGACCAACAACCCACTTTAATTAGCGTATCCATGTATTCTGAAGAAAAAGAGGTATATAACTCCTTCCTAAAGAGGAATTGATATTTGTTCACCTGGAGCTACATAGAAATGTTGAACCTTGATCATGAGGTGTCCACCCACCACTTGGGATTACTAGAGGACCACCGATGTTGTAAACAAGCATCCAGAAGGATGCACCCAACACATACTGCCAAAATTGAAGATGATGTTGAAAAGATCATTATATAAAAATTCATTCGGGAGGTCCAATATCCCAAATGGATAGACAATATAGACCCCATCAAAAAGAACAGGAAAATCAGAGTCTTCATCAATTTCAGGGATCTCAACTGGCACAACCTAAAAGATTATTTCCCAATACTGATCAAAGAACTATAGATCGATGAAATGGTCGGATATTAGGACCTCTCCTTTGACTATTTGGGATATAATAAATTTCAATGGACCAAGAAGATGAATAATCCACTTCCTTGAAAGACCCCAAGGAGTATTTTTCTATCAGGTGATTCCCTTTGACTAGAAGAATGTCAACACCACTTAACAGTGTTCTATGAATTTAATATTCTAACCTTTATTGGGAATGTTCCTAGAATGTTATGTTGATGATATAGTTGTTAAATTATGACAATTATCTAACCACCTAGAAGAACATGAGACCATCCTCAAAAAATTGTGGCAGCATAGCTAGAAAATGAACCCCTTGAAATGTTCTTTCGGTGTTACATTAGGAAGATCCTCAGATTATTTGTACGCTATTGTGTAATTGAGTTTGACCATGAGAATATAAAGGCTATCCTGGGTATGTAACCTCCTCACAACCTTATATAGTTGAGAGGAATTCAAGGAAAACAAGCCTACATCGAATACTTTGTATCCAACCTTGTGGGGAAATGTATGAATTCCACCAGGTTGATGTAAAATGGGGTCACATATCAATGGATTGATGATTGTTAAAAATAATTCGATAGTATTATGAAATATCTCTTAGTACAACTAGTGTTTATGCCTCCTGTTGAAGGGAGTCCACTTATTTTGTATGAAAAATCCTTAGGGCGATCAATGGATTCCTTCCTAGTGTAAAATAATGACGATGATAGAAAAAACAACCTCTATTAAATTTGTTGAACCGTGATTGATACTGAGACTCATTATTCCGATATCGAGAAGAGTTTTTTGGTGCTAATATTTGCAGTCTAAAAACCGAGGCACTACCTTGAGCATCACGAGGTCTACTTGGTATCTCGTAGAAACCTGCTAAAATATATTATCAACCATATAATGATGAATGGAAATCTATCATGGTGGGTAATCATCCTATAATAGTTTTACATTCAGTTCATGCCCCATAAAACAATAAAAGGGTAGAAATTAGCATATATCATGGCAGATCACCCCTCGGGAAAAATGACATCATTGGATATTGAATTACCCAATGAAGAGGTTTTATCTATTCATGAATTCCACCTAATATGGGAGATGTATTTTGACAGTGCATTTAAGATCTTGAACTAGAAGAGGATGGGAGACCATAGGATCAATAAAGTGGGGATGGGAGTTGGTCTCATATCTCCAAAAAAGGGAGTCCTTCCATAATCTATCCTATTATCGGAGGGGTTTCTAAAAAATGAATAAGAATATCAGGTTCTCTTTCTAGGGTTATAACTAGCACTTCAGGTACAAGTCAATCACTTAGTGATAAAGGGGGATTCTGAACTGGTCATCAAGAAGGTTAATGATGATTATGCTATTAAAAAGGAAGACCTAATCCCCTTAATAATCCATGTTTGAGGACTAATTGTGGAATTCCCATTGGAACCATCATTGAATCATCTCCCACAATCACAAAATTTCAAAGCGGATGCACTGGTGAATATAGCCATAACTCTAGTCGATGCAAAACTGAATGAAACAATCATCAGCATTGAACACCATCGGATGGTATCACCCTTCATTAAATCCCATATAGAAGAGATCAATAATGTTATTCCCATGCATGAATAGTATGGTTCTACCACCATCTTGATGACACCCATTTTGGACTTCCTTCATAAGTGATATCTCTCACTAGAGAGATCTGAGAGAGAGAAAATTTGAATATGAACAATTAACTTTGTTCTATATGAAGACATGAATTAGTAAAAGGTACATTATAACTGTATCCTTGATGGGGTCCTTCTCAGGTGTATTGATCGAGAAGAGACAACTTTTTTCCTAAAAAAAGTTCACACTAGGGCCTACGGTGCCCACCAATCAGGATCCATGCTTTCCCCACAAATATGGGGACTTGGATACTACTTGCCCACTGTAATGCAGGACTACACCGAATTCAACAAAAGGTACCATTCCTTCTAGGTTCATGCCAAATTCATTCACTAACCCCCATATTTTCTTCACGAAACTAAATACTCTAGACCATTCTCCATATGGGTAATGAACTTCGTGGTACCATATCCTCCCGCACAACCAAGTAGTTCAAGTGCATTCTCAATGCAACCATCTTCTTCTCAAAGTGGATAAAATCTATACCCCTCAAAGAGGTCAGGGAAAAGAAATTTTTTTGATTCATGAGAGCCAACATCATCACCATATTTTTTGTCCCTCATACAATACTGATGTAAAACAACACTAATTTTTATTCTGCTGATATTCCCAATTTGTGTATACTTTTCCATATATTTTAACGAGTATAAAAACTTGTTTTTCATAAAGTATCAATATTTTTGTGGATAAAATTATTTTTATTGGTGATTATGATGATTTTCAGGTGTTTTCCATCCAAAGACACAAATCGGGGGAAGTTTAACAAAAAATTTCCAAATTACACGGCGTTTAAATTTTGACTACACACCGTGTACCAACACCCCGACACGGATTGGCCAGGCCGAGTACATGGCCAAGTATCCATAGGCCATTATACGCTATGTCCTTTATGATACATGCCGTGTACCCCCTTCCAGAAGCAGTTGGTGGCTGAGAGAAAGACTACATTCCCATGTTTCCAGCCAAAGCATACACAATGTGTACTTCCCATATACATGTTTTGTTGCCCATATAGAAGTGGTTGGTGGATGATGAATGAAATTACACACCATGAATGGAGGTTCCACACACTGTGTACTTCCACCTACCAGGCATCGCCGTGTTCCAAGTCAAAGATGGCATGTTAGCTCACCTACCAGTGGAAGAAATGAGCCAAGTCAACTTGAATTGACTAAACACTGTGTAATTCTCATATTGGATGCTTTGGGGGAGGTGCTACCACTCTGGTGTCTAAGCCTCCCTCAGGTCTAGTTTTTAGTTTCCACTTCCATTCTGTAATCTGTTTTCAATTTCAATTCTAGTGTAATTATTTTTTTCCCTTTTCTCCTCTCGTACCCATGGTAGGGATTGAGTTTCGACTCAATCCACACACCATAACCATGGTCATAAGAGGATGATTACCCTCAGGTTTTGGTTTTAATAAATTTTTGGTGCATTATTGTGTTAAATTCTCCAGCATTACTTTTATTATGATATTTGGTTTTCAATTACTTTAACGAATGTATTTTTAAAAACCAACCACTGATGTTGTATCGGACCAAGAACAACATTAGCAGCGACAAATTTAGGAATTTCAGTGGATGAACCCATGACCATTGGGGGAATCTACTTCCACTCATTTTGGGGTAAAAGATCCTTAACATGTTTTAAGTTATTAATTATCGGACCAAGGAATTAATCCTTTAACATGTAATTGAATGTTTTTAAGACCAAGAATCTTTAGTTTATTTTAATCCCCATGGAAAATGAATATCATTTAATAATTACAATGATAAGGAATGATAACTTCAATAGAACTTAATTTAATTGCAACCCCGATGCATTTTTGTTTTCTAATTGTTATATTCTTCATCTTGTTTTCTTTTATTTGTTTCAAAAACTGTTTTCAAATTCCAGTAAATAGTTCCCTTCACACACTCGTGTCTGGATAACCATCCTAGGATTGACAGTGTGCACTGTTCAATACTGTCTCTCTTTTCCCCATGAGATTGACCTCAACTGCCACTAGCTACGCAGTACTTGGTTTATAAGGGAAAAAAATATTCTAATTTGCTGCCCCGAGCCTCACAGCGGGTTCGGGAGCGGTCAAATTTTGGCGCCGTTTCCCAGGATCAAACCCGATTCACTCGCATGATATGCATGTACCATTTTCTACACAACATGTATTTAACTTTTCCCCTGCCCTCATCGAGCCATGTTTGGCTCCTTACATGGGAATCACACCATGTTGGGGTACACGACATGTATCCTATAGTACACATACTATTTTTCTTTTTGCCCAAACCATGACATCACATCGTTTCTATCCATGGTACACAGGTTCTTACATAGCTCCTACTACACACTGTGTACCCTAGCTCTACATGTTGTGTTCTACTATATTTTTAGTTTTCTGACATTTTCTTCTTTTTCTTATTCTTATTCTTCTTCTTTTTCTTTTGTTTTATTTTTCTTCCCGGTATGGTCGATAGAGATCATGCTAATGGGAATTTTCCCGTTTCTGTTTCTACGAGTGAGCGTCCTCCTCGACGTCAGATTCGTCTTCGACATTCCGAGCGGCCATCTTTGGATTTCTTAGTTTTCCAGCCCCCAACATTGGCTGCTCTGCCTCCTCTTCTTATGCCGCCTTCATCTCTTCCATCTACCGATCCAGCCATTCTTGTGGAGATTTATCCAGCTACCGTTGATCCTCTAGTAGCAGCATCTGCTCCATCCACTGGGGCAAAGATCTCCTCTGCTACTACTCCATCTTCTAGCTCCACCTCCTTAGAGCTACCATCCAAACCCACCGTGGACCCGACCGAACCGGTACTTCCACCCTTTACTGGCCATCCCTCTGACCCCGCTCTAGTATCCACTACTCCACCTCCTACCACAGCAGCAGGACGATATGCTCTGGCCCCAACCATTCCAGCACCACCTGCACTAGCTGCTGCCCACCCTCCCCAACATCCACGCCTTATCTTCTTGAGGGTCATCCTGCAGCTAAGAGATTATGACAATTATTCTGAATCACCATCTAGTTGAGAGACCGCTACCTCGACATCGACATACTCAACGTCTAGGTATCTAGGAGGGGGTTTAGGGGATCCTGGCCCATACGCATATGACTAACACACTCTAGGTCTGTACTCTGATCTATCATGATTTATTTTTTGAGTTTCTTTCCACGTTCTAGTTCGATGGGCCAACCTACCATTAGAGGACCACCGACACCACTACTCCAGTCATATTTTAGCTAGGTAGCCACCATTTCTCCTTGACTATGGATGAGTTTAGCCAAGGGTGCAACTTATACCCCCATCCTTCCACCCCACCTCCCATATCTACCTTGACCAAACCCAAGCATTCTGATCATGTTGCATGTGGTGGGAGATTGTTTTACCTGCCCACAGGTACACCCCCACATCATAAAAGATCACGCTCAACCTTTCCATTCCCATTCGATTTCTTCATTGGTGCTTCAAAACTATCCTCTTTCCTGAACTGTATCGTCCAATAGGACTACCTAGACCTACCTTGTATAACCGCCTCATATTTCCACTCCATGATCCATGACCATTACGGAAACCTGAACGAAGGGTTCTATACCACCCATTTGGCACACCATTTGGGAGTTTTTGGGATCTCTATCCATCATAACCACTTAGGCTCTCCTTCACCTCTCGACTTCCTCATGCTTATCCGCAGGAGGATGGTTGAGCATCGGGGAGATGGCTACATGCTTGTTCAGGATGCCCCTGCTCCTGCAGGGGTGAGGGATGACCCAACTGCTTCTGCTGGTGTTGCTGACCAGGACCCACCACATCCACTTGTGGATGTTACCTCCCCACCCACCCCCATATTCTAGAATTCCTTGTTTTTACACTATCTCCTATTCTTATGAGCCTTCCTCCTACCCACATCCTCTAGCTGCACCCTCGATTGATCTGTCCTTCACCCTCAACCTCGCCGAGTTGGAGCGCCACCAAGATGCTATGGTACGGACTCTTAGGCGGATCGAATAGATGTTGTGGATTTTTCTTCAGAATCATGGCATTCCACTACCCCCATCTCCTGCCCCTACATCCGCTCCAAGACCTTCTTCAACAGCTCCATCTCCATTCATAGCTCTGGCCATAGATTTCGTTCTTCTCTCTACCACTGGCCCTGATGCTACCACTTATGCTACTAGTCAGGATTTCACTATAGAGTTTTCTCTTATAAGTACAGATAATGAAGATTCACCTACTATGATTTCTATTCAGAGTTTCGATTCCACGCATCCATCTTCCACAACTACCGATCATTCTATGCCGGCTAATTTTGTACCATATCTGGCCTCTCCTGAGGCCACCCCTTGAATGGATTTTTACAATTTAGTTTCATTCTATATATTTTTGTACTATATTGTGCCTGTGCACTATTGTGTATGGATGAAATATTCTTTTCTTTCCACCGATAGTCATAGGTACTCTAGCATGATTCAGACATCACCACTCCACTTCTTCTATTTTTGTGAGCTCGCCATGAGGGGAGTATTCTTTTAGCGATTTTTGTTCTTTATTTCTTTTTGTCCTTACTACATTCACTTCTTTCCCTCCCCTGGACCCCATTAGTTTTTCACATCCTCTCCTTCTCCTTAGTGTTTCAATTATAGGACCATGTTCCATATTAAGTGTGGGGGATCTAGAGTCTTTACCTACATTAGTCTTTTCCATTGAATTGATCTAGGAGACACCATTAATAGTTGAAATATTTTAAAATGTGGAATTTTTTTTCTGGTTAATTATAATTATAAATAATAAAGGCATAAAAGTAAATTTTAAAAGTTACATGATTATTTTAAAATTGTAAACAACATTTTAAAATGATTGCTAATATGGTTTAATTTCTGACTTAAATTCGGGGCTATCTACATTTATTAGACTACTCATTTTTATTCATGACATGACTTGATTGACCCATCTACTTTTTCCTCATTCCTGAGAGGTATTATAAGACTTTTTGACATATTCTTCATTATACCCTCTTTATTGAGATATTCTTGGGATATGTATAACTACCAGAACATGCTAGTTTTTCTCTTCAAAACATGAAGATTTTTGAATCACATCAAAATGATTGAGGCATTTGATTGTTTCTTCATCCCATTTGACCTTGAGACCTACCCTACATTTGATCTTTGTAAACCCTTAGAAACTGTGAACTTCCTTGATTAGAAGCCACTTTACAAGCCTATTTTCCCTTCCTACCCTACTTCTTTTATAATTTTGCATGATTATTCACTTGAGCTTTAGAGAGTGATTTTTGGCCATTCATGGTATATGTAGGTGAGGAACCATATATTTAAGTGTGGTGGAGTTTATCACTTGTTCACTTGGGAAGAAGGGTTTCTCATACCACTATTCATTGTATTCTTAGTATTCCCTATAAAAAAATTGAAAAATGAAAAAAGAGAACAAATTCTTTATTATATATTATTGATGGTTTATGGGCCCTTATTGTTAAGGTAATATCATGGTGATGATACCTTTGAGATTTTTTGATTGGGGGTGAATTTTTCATTAAAATTTATCTTGAATATAATGCATTATTATTTAAGAATTCATCCTCCTTTTCAAGCCTCTGAGATTATTTTTCACATTATTACCTACCAACACTTAGCCTCAAAAACATTGGAACATTACTGAAATCCCTCATGATTTTTGTGATTTAAATTTCTAAAGTAGAGAATGAGAAAAATTTCAAGCCTATGGATAGAGTGAATATACTTAATATTGAGCAAAAATCTGATAAAATGATATTGAGTAATGAGAGTATTATTTTCTGGTGAGGTAAATCATCAAGTGGAATGTGTAATTATGAAATGTTGAACGATGTGCATAAAAGAGAATGAAGGTTTTTAATTAAACTATAAAGGAGGCATGATTAGAATATCTTTGAAATTGAAATATGTTTTGTGACTTTCTAAAATCCATTGCTATAAATATATTATTTACAAGTATAATTAATTAAATGTTTTCTTTTTAAGTATGGATTCTATTAGTTATATGTTGATATTTTCTTGAGGACAAGCAAATGACTAAATGTGAGGGAATTTGATATGCCCAATTTGTGTATAATTTTCCATATATTTTAATGAGAATAAAAACTTATTTTCCACCAAATATCAATCATTTTGTGGATCAAATTATTTTTATTGGTGGTTATGATGATTTTCATGTGTTTTCCATCCAAAGACACAAATCCGGGGAAGTTTAACAAAAAAAATCCAAATTACATGGCATGTACTTTTTGAATACACACCATGTACCAGTGCCCCGACACAAATTGGCCAGGCCAAGTACATGGAAATGTAGCTAGAAGCCATTACACACCGTGTCCTCCATGATACATACTGTGTACCCCCTTCAAGAAGAAGTTGGTGGCTAAGAGCAAGAATACATACCCATGTTTCTGGACAAAGAAAACACAGAGTGTACTTCCCATATACACGATGTGTTGCCCTTATAGAAGCGGTTGGTGGCTGATTAATGATATTACATGCCATGTATGATGATGCTACACGCCATGTACTTCCACCTACCGGGCATTGCCATGTTACAAGTCAAATACGGCGTGTTAGCTCACCTACCAGTGGAAGAAATGATCCAAGTCAACTTGACTTGACTACACACCGTGTAATTATCAGTACATGCCATGTAGTCAAGTTTTCTATAAGTAAGAGGGTAGAACTGTAGGTTCCGGGTGCAGCGGAAGCATGTGGGTGGGTGTACCCAACATTAAATTTTCCATTAACAACGATCAATCCAAGATCCTTCACGATAATAAATCATCGGATATTAAAAATAGAATGAAGAACTAAAGAAAGGAAAGGAGTCTCAGAACCATAGAGAGGATCATCATATGTTGGTTATAATTAATTTAATTAATTGAAAAGAATTACCTTGATGGAATTCTTTCTTCATCGATGTTTCTGGTCATGATCTGATGTGATCCGTCGTTGCGTCATATAATCCAAGTGTAGTATTCCTCTAGCGGTGATCCACACATGCTCATTCCTCACCATGGCCATGGATTTATTTAGGCTATATCAATTCCATCAAAGGGATTGAGATATCTACTTCCGTTACGGAACAGAAGGGACAAATCCTTTCTCACATTATCTATTAATGAAATATTACTCGTGACACACCCAACATACCCTACCTCACTGCGAACAATGTGTCATCACAGTTTTCGTCAATACATCTAAGTGCGTGAGTTGTAATACCCATTAATAATAATCTTAAAGTCTAAGGACCAATACACACGTCCGCAGATAGGAACATCCAATGACACTATGAAATGTGGATTTACTACTAGCGGGTCTCATTCTCATAATATCCTCCTAGATATTACCAAAGTTACACACCATGAGAAGGTTCCTCAAAGTTTTATAAGTCCTCACCCCTAATGGCCTGTATTATTTGTGTTAATCAAATAACATCATCTGAGAACATATATTCAAGAACATTGTTATGACACTTCCAGGTTCTCCTCATAGTAGGGATCCACTATGACCCTTTAGTGAAATAACTATCCTTAGGAAATTATCACATGAATTGTCATGCAGAAGAACAATCAAGATGTGATACTATATTTATTAATGAATAAAGTAAAAAGTAGTTGGTTCTAGGACACCAACTCCAACAGAATCCCACTTAGACTAGATCCAACTACTAACAACCTTTAACCTGCTAGTTCTCACATGATATTCATGCTTCTATTAAGATAGGCCTTTATTCATGGGTTCCACCACGTTCTCTTCTGTGGATACTCTGCTCACTACAAATTCATCCCTTTGATAGATAGAAATAACTCAAGAGGTGATACTTTCAGAGAATGTTCTTTGTCCGTTGATGTGACCTTGGTTCTTTTTCAAGAGCCACCGTTGTAGTATTATCACAATACAATGTGATAGGATCTTTACTGCTATAAACTACATCAAGATCCTGGACAATGTTCCGAATCTAGATGGCTTCCTCAGCTGCATCAGAAGCCGCTATATATTCAGAATCCACTATATAATTGGCAACAACTGTTAGCTTTGAAATCTTCCATCTCACAGCTCCTCCATTGAGACAGAAAACATATCCAGATTGTGAATTCAGATCATTAAAATCTGTCTGAAAACCAGCATCACCATACCCTCTAATTATAAGCTCCTCATATCCTCCATACACCAGGAACATATCCTCAGTTCTTCTCATATACTTAAGGATAGTCTTAACAGCAGTCCAATGTTG
The DNA here is from genome assembly GCA_963277665.1 of Viscum album. Classification (NCBI taxonomy): domain Eukaryota; kingdom Viridiplantae; phylum Streptophyta; class Magnoliopsida; order Santalales; family Viscaceae; genus Viscum; species Viscum album. Next base: position 739,888,521 of record OY728167.1, on the reverse strand, counting down.
TTCTCCTGGATCTTCTTGATACCTTCCTACCATGATTAGTGCATAGGAAACATCAAGCCTGGTACATAACATGACATACATGATGGATCCTATAGCTGAAACCTATGGGATATTACTCATCCTATCTTTCTCCTGTTTTGTTTGAGGACACATTTTATTAGAAAGATGTAGTCCATGTGAAACTGGAACCAATACCCTCTTGGATTGTTCCATACTAAATATCTTTAGTATCTGGTCAATTTATGTATCCTGACTTAGTCCAAGCATCCACTTGGATATATCACGAATGATCTTGATCCATAGAATATAGGCTGCTTCTCCTAAGTCCTTCATGGAGAAACACTTGTTCAACCAGTCTTTAACTGACTGTAAGACTGGTACATCATTTCCAATAAGTAATATGTCATCAACATATACTACTAGGATAAAGACTACATTCCCATTAATACAGTTATAAACACATAGCTCACATTCATTCTTAATGAAACCAAATTCCTTTATGGATTCATCAAATCGAATGTTCCATGACCTAGATGCTTTCTTTAATCCATAAATGAATTTCTGCAACTTGCAAACCAATTTGGCTTCACTTGGTGCCACAAACCCTTATGGTTGTGTCATATAGACATATTATTGAAGGTTACCATTAAGGAATTTTGTTTTGACATCCATTTGCTAAATCTCATAGTCATGGTAAGCTGCTATGGAAAGTATGATTCTTATGGATTTAAACATGGAAACTGGCGAGAAGGTTTCATTATAGTCAATTCCTTGACGCTTTCTGAATCCTTTATCCACTAGCCTTGATTTATAGGTGCTAACTTGACCTTCCATGTCCATATTTCTCTTGAATACCCATTTGAATCAAACAAGATTTACATCAACTGGCTCATCAACCAGAACCCAAACTTGGTTATGATACATGGAATACATCTTAGAATTCATAGCTTCTAGCCATATTGTAGCTTCTGAGATTTCTACTGCTTCCTTGTAGGAGAGAGGTTCGTCATTTTCCAACAATAATAATTCACCATCCTTGGTGACTAGGAAACCAAATCTCTCTAGTTCCCTTACCTCTCTTGAGCTCCTATGCAGTACTTGAGTTTCTAGAACCTCTTTCATGGGGACCCGTGGAACTTGTTCCTATACCAACTCTTGTGTATCTTGAGAATCAACTTCATCGAAGTCAATATTTCTCCCACTATCCTTTTTGAGGATGTGTTCCCTCTCAAGAAATATGGATTGTTTGGAGTCTTTCAATTTCTTGTATGAAAGTTTATATAGGTAATATTCTTTCTTTTCCTTGGGATATCCTATAAAGATACACCTCATGCCCTAGGGTTCCAGTTTGTTTCCAGAGAAGGCCTTAAAAAATTCTTCGCATCCCCATACACGTGTTTGAGACAAAATGGGTTTCTTTCAATTCCATAACTCTGAGGGAATTCCATTTTTTTCCATTCTTGGAACTCAGTTTAATATATATGCTACAGTTTGTAATGCATATCCCCAAAAGGATAATGGAAGATCTACATGACTCATCATCGACCTTACCATGTCCAACAAGGTGTGGCTCCTACTTTCACTAACACCATTCCACTGTGGTGTATCAGGAGTGAGTTGTGATATAATCCTAGACTTCCGTAAAAGGTTGATGAACTATTGGTTTAGATATTCTCCACCTCAATCCGATCAAACTTTCTTTATCTTCTTACCAAGATGATTCTTTACTTCATTCTTGAATTCCTTAAATTTCTCTAAGGCCTTTGACTTATACCTCATTAAGTATATATATCCATATCTAATCAAATCATTAGTAAAAGTAATGAAGTAAGAATATCCACCTCTAGCTTCCACCGGAAATGGTCCATACACATCTGTGTGTACCAATCCTAGAAGCTCTATGGCCCTTTCACCTTGTACACCAAAAGGAGGCGTGGTCATTTTACCTTGAAAACAAGCGTGACATATATCAAGTGGTTTTGGATCAGTAGAGTCTAAATAACCATCTTGTAAGATCTTTTTCAATTGCTTCTCTTTTACATGACCGAGACAGTGATTCCACAACGAGGTGTTGTATGAGTCATGTGAGTTTGTTTCGTTATCGATTTCTAACACTTGGTTTTCGTAATTTAAAACATACAAACCATTATTTAAATGCGCCATACCATAACATATGTTGTTCTTATAAAAGAAACAACCCTTATTTACAAACTTGAAAATAAATCCATCCATATCTAAACAAGATACAAAAATAATGTTCTTGGAAACACTAGGTACATAATAACAGTTATGTAAAACCAAAAGCATCCAGGTTGGCAATGAGAGATTTTAATCACCAATGGCCAATGCAACCAGCCTCATTCCATTGCCATCTCAAAGATACACCTCTCCTCTATAAATATTTCTAAATCTACTTGGTTCCTGTATTTGAATACATATGTGATCCCCACAAGCTGTATCTAATATCCAATGTGTAGAAATGGAAATATTACACTCGATGATGAATTCACCTTTAGCATCCCCATTATTCTAGATGAAATTCCTCTTCCAGTGGCCTGGATTTTCACATGAAAACATACCACCTCCCATTCCTTTCCCTGCCTCAAGATCTTCCCATTCTTGGAGGGATGATGCTTGGGGGCTTCAGACCGTTTATATGTCCTTGGAACCTTTACCTTGTCCTTCCTTTTCTTATTTACTATAAGGACCACGGGTTTGTCACACACATGTCCTTATATACCTGGAGAAATAAGGTCAAAGGATCTGATAGACTCTTCTCATTGTTGCCCATGTTGTAGTTGACAATAAAGTTAGAGAAGGTCTTGGGAAGTGATGATATGATGAGAACTGTATGCAACTCATCCAGAAACTTAATCCCTAAGATGTTCAGGCATACAATGTAGCCAATAATCTTGACTACATGAGGCCCAGTTGGTGAATACTCTCCAAACTTAGTTGTAAAAAAAGCGTTGGAGATCTCATATCCTATATTGTCTTCTCTTGATACAGATCCTTAAGGTGAGACAACATTTTATACACGTCCATGTTTACTTGTTGCTTCAAGAGCTCATTAGACATGGCCGATAGCATGAAACATTGGAAATATGTGGCATAATCCATATGTTTCAAATATAGAGATAGTTCCTCATCACTTTCCTCTTTTCCAGGTGTAATGGGAATAGGCTCTTCCATCACATACAATTTCCTCTTGTGATGAAGGATGATGTATAAACACCTCTAACATTCCTAGAAATTGGTGTAGTGAGAAGGTTTTCTTTATAGAGTATGGTTCGCAATAATATGTTTTAATTAATTTTCTTTTCATTTCTAAAAATTAATAGGAGTAAAGTTTTAGTACTTTATCATGATAAAACTGAGACAAATAAATAAATTAATACTTATTAGTCTCCCACTATTTTATCAAAATCCAATAGCCCTCACCATTGACTTCGGAATATTATGTTACCTAAATATTCTAGTGGAAATGATCCATATTTCCCTTCACATTACCCCAACTAGGGATGGTCATGAAACTTGAAGGGTTTTAGGTAGGAATTCCAAATTCCAACTACATTAACTCACAGTTCCTTGATCCGCTGAGTGGACTCCCCAATCCTGAAACCCTTTTATTTTGGATTTCCTCAACCTTTGCCTCTTGATCAGACCAATTCCTACAGTGGAAGTCAACCCTTGATGTGAACCAAATCAATTCAACCCAAAACCTTGAATTAGAATTTCTTAATAATTGAAAGCACCACAACTAGGGTTGGTCAAGCACTTTGAACTATGGTTCGATTCTAACCAAGATTATGGAAGGCTATACTGACTTAATATTTCTTTGAGGGATTTTATCCTTATACATAAATTTAAATTTTATTATCTTTTAATACATTCTTTTTAATATTAAGTGGGATATAATTAAGTGATAAACCATGTATAAGATAATATTTATGCATAAGACGGTCTTATTTTAGTTCCAACTTGCATTATTTTTTTAATTCATTAATTGTGTGATCATGAAAACACACCCACAACAAATAAACCATGAAACTGGCAGAAATAAAATAAATTATATGATCATGAGATTGTTCTATTGGTTCTTTTATCTAGTGGTTGATAAACTAACCCAAGGCCTAGGGGAGAAACACCTTGAACCTTTTGGGTTCATGTTTACAGCTTTCCACCTGTCCACCTTTGTATCTCCTTGGATTGGTTTCACCTTGGATCCTAACTTGAGCCACCTCCACTAACTTGGGAGCTCCATCCATTAAATATGCGTTTATCTCACTCGCAGGTGAGGGGTAAAATTATGTTTTATATAAAAGAGACCTTGGGCACGTAGGCCCTACATATTAATGAGGAGAAGTATTGCAGGCCAAAAATTTTAATTTAAATAAATAAATTAAAAGAAACCATTCACATAAAAAGGTCTTATTCTAGCTCATGATCATCCATACATGCAACGATATTTACGCATAAATAAAACTAGAATTGAATTCTTTAATCGTTCTTGTTTAAGATAAATCTCTCTTGAATCAATTAATTATCTTTAATTAATCAATCGTTTTATCTTAAACCTTTTTCTGAATTTCCTTGAGATTCTCATCCATCATAATTTTTAAAAAATAAATTCATTTAAAATTATCTTTGTACATAACTTGTACCTTGGAGTCAACCCAGTGAATTACTATTTATAACTACCTAATGAGTAGAAATGAACATTAAAAAAATGTTAAATTAAACACACATATATAAAATACCTATCATGTGTTGTGCCTCAACTTTATGCCTGCACTATGGTACACCTCTTAAGGGTTTTCATAATATAATAACACATTTTAATAAATCTACGTAATTTATATGAGTACACGGTGTGTAGTTCCAATTACACAGTGTGTACTTTTGTTTACCGTCCATCCAAAGTACATTATCAGGGACTTGGCATGTAGATTTACTTCGGAAATCTTCGGATACATGGCGTGTTCAGTGGAACACACACTGTGTAGTATCTGTGTTACACAGTTTCCAGCCGGGAAAGCTGTGTACGGGGTAAATGGTCTAACCCTAACCCAAATGGACTACACGCCGTGTCCAGTGGGCCACACGGTGTGTAATCTGAAAACTGTGTGCCACCTATTCTTGGTCAATACACTGAGTCTTAAAGACTTAGTTAGAATCCAACACACGACCTGGTTTGGCGGACCCTCCCAGTGCATGGAACCTAGACTATACAGCGTGTACTGCCGAATACACACCGTGTGTTCTGGTGTTTTATGGACATGAACGTTTGGTACCTCCGGATGAGATCCTATATTTTATTTTAATCAAAATTAAAAGAAAAAGTCATTTCTGTAATGAGAACGAGAAATGAGAGAGGAGGAACAGATCTCAAGGTTCGGATTTGAAGAATGATTAACTTGAATTGAAAAAACTAAATTATTAAATGCGTAAATCATCAATGAAAAACTAAATAATTATAATCAACGATATGAACTCTCTGATACCACTTGTAGGTTCTGGGCACAGTGGAAGCGCGTGGGTGGGTGTACCCAACTTTAATTTTTCTGTTAACAACGACCAATCCGAGATCCGTCACGATAATAAAACGCCGGATCTTCAGAATAGAACAAAGAATGAAAGAAAGGAAAGGAGTCCCAGAACCATTGAGAGGATCATCATATGTTGGTTATAATTAATTTAATTAATCGACAAGAATTACCTTGATGTAATTATTTCCTCGTCGATGTTTCCGGTCACGATGTGATGTGATCCATCGTTGCGTCATAGAATCCAAGTGTAGTATTCCTATAGTAGTAATACACACGTGCTCCACGTATCTTTGGACGTCGCTGAAGGGATATCTGGGTGCTATCACGGAAGAGCCTTCGCGTGTGATGTCCACCTTCGATCACCTTGATATGGTGGGGGAGGATCTCTGTCATAACTTGAGAGAGTTCTTGGAGGAAAATAATTCTCTCTTGGATTGAGATATTTTTATAGACCTGTTGTGCACAAACACAAATAATGGATTGGCTAATGAGAATAATAGAATTGAGATTTTAATTACCTAGAATAATAAAATGAATTAATTACCCGAAAGAATTTATTCATTTAATTTAATTGTTAGTAAAACCCCATGTCTAATAATAACAATTGACTATTATTATTATTTGACATACACCCAATGAATTACACCTAATATTATTTAATTAAATAAATAATATTATTTCTCACAAATCCCCAGAAAAACTACATGGAGTGTATATTAATATACACAACATGTACTTTTGTTTTTCCATTTTATTTATTTCCTCCACCAAATTTATTATACCTTGAATAATTACTATTTATTTCTTAAATAAATATCATTGCATTACTCTCTAATAAATATATTATTTCATCCACAATATATTATCTCAAATAACTAGTGTCGAAATAAATGCGAGCAGGAATACTTAAATAATTATTAAACCAAAATTGGGAATAATATTTATTCAACTTGTTAAATTAATATTTAACTGAGATACATAGACACACATAGTGTGTGACCCTCTAGGCTTCTTTCTTAATGGCATTAGGCAGATCCTGCCTAAAGTCCAAGGTTAGCATCTAACAACAAAACAAGGAAACCATAGAGAAATAAGTTAACGCCGTAATGATGTGTCACCTCCTACGAACGCTTATCGTGTAATGTAATCCCTTTATCTCGATATCTATAATCAAGCATGTTGCATGCCGGTGCCATCAACCCATGTGCTTGATTATTTTTTCTTTGACTTCCTGGAATTGAAATTTCCCATTCCTCTACATGAACATGGATTTATTTAGGCTATATCAATTCCATCAAAGGGACTGAGATATCTACTTCTATTATGGAACAGAAGGGAAAAATCCTTTCTTGCATCATCTATTACTATAATATTACTCGTGACGCACCCAACATATCCTACCTCGCTGCGAACAGTGTGTCGTCATAGTTTTTGTCAATACATCTAAGTGAGTGAGTTTTAATACCCATTAGTAATAATCTTAAAGTCTCAGGACTGATACACACGTTCGCAGATAGAAACATCCAATGACACTATGAAATGTGGATTTCCTATTGGCGGGTCTTGTTCTCATAATATCTTCCTGGATATTACCAAGGGCGCACACCATGAGAAGGTGCCTCAAAGTTTTATGAGTCCTCACGCCTAATGGCATGTAATATTTGTGTCCCTCAAATAAAATCATTCGTCCATAGAACATATATTTAAGAAAATTATTATGGAACTTCTGGGTTCTCATCATAGTAGAGGTCCGCTATGACTCTTTAGTGTAGCAACTATCCATAGGGGATTATCACATGCATTTTCACGCAGAAGAACAATCAAGACATGTTGAGGTATTTATTAATGAATAAAGTAAAAATTAGTTGTTTATAGACCACCAACTCCAGCAAGACCCCCTGTTCTCATATTGGATGCTTTGGGGGAGGTGTTGTCGCTCTAGTGTTCGAGCCTCCCTCGGGTCTAGTTTTTATTTTCCATTTCCATTATGTAATCTATTTTCAATTTCAATTCTATTGTAATTCTTATTTTAATTTTTCTCCTCTCATACCCATGGTAGGGATTGAGTTTTGACTCAATCAGCACACCATGACCATGTTCATAAGAGGCCGATTCCCCTCACGTTGGGTTTTTAATAAAGTTCTGGTGCATTATTGTGTTAAATTATACAACATTACTTTTGTTTTGATGTTTGTTTTTCAATTCCTTTAATGAATGTATTTTAAAAAACCAGCCACTAATGCTATATCAGACCAAGAACAACATGAGGTGAAAAAACTTAAGGAATTGCAGGGGATGAACCCATGACCATTGGGGGAATCTGTTACCACTCATTTTCGGGTAAAAGATCCTTAACATGTTTTAAGTTATTAATTACCAGACCAAGGAATTAATCCTTTAACATGTAATTGAATGTTTTTCAAACCAAGAAGCATCAGTTTATTTGAATCCTCGTGGAAAATGAATATCATTTAATAATCACAATGATAATAAATGATAACTTTAATAGACCTTAATTGAATTTCAACCCCGACGTGCATGTGTTTTCTAATTGATCTATTCTTCGTCTTGTTTTCTTTCATTTTTTTCGAAAAATGTTTTCAAATTCTAGTAAATAGTTCCCTTCACCCACTCATGTGTGGATAACCATCCTAGGCTCGACAATGTGCACTGTTCAATACTGTCTCTCTTTTCCTCGTGGGATCGACCCCGACTACCACTAGCTACCTAGTATTTGGTTTAGAAGGGAAAACAAATATTCTAATTTTCCACCCCACGCCTCGCGACGGGTTCGGGAGCGGTCATCTGATGAATTGGGAATGTTATATCAGGAGTATGACATCAAGTCCAATCATTTATCCTGCTACCATCCAGCAGCTAACGAATAAATAAAGGCCTTCAAAAATACTTACTAGATCATAATCCAGAAGATGGTAAATAAGTATAAAAGGTCTTGGCTGGACAAGATCCTACATGCCTTGTGGGATTACCGAACCACGACCTGCAGTTCCACACAGGAAACCCCATACTAATTAGTATACAGAAAAAGGCGATCTTATCCATCAAAGTTAAATTTCCATTACTCCACATAACCATCTATGATCAATTTTCCATGGATGAAAAATCTCAAAAATGGATAGATGAATTGGAGTGACTGGATGAGAAAATATTTCTTACCTTTCACAATGTAGAGGACTACCAAAACTGGATTGCATGAGCCTTTAACAAAAAAGTTTGACTCCAGTCTTTCCTTGAGGGAGATATGGTGTTGATCATTAGGACTATGATGGAAATGAGAATGAAACCTCCAAAGTTAGAGCCAAAGTGGGGGGGAAATTATTCCATACACAAATTCTACTCCAATGGATCATATTCATTAATATTGATGGACAAACATCTTACCACAACCCCCACCAACATAAGGTTACAAATGAAATATTTCATTTAATTACTGAAGAACACAAATTGATTAAATTAATATTTTTCTTTTAATTATTTTCAATAAAATTTTTGGATGAAAATAATTTTTACTGTGATTTAAGTATTGAGCCCCCACCGTTGAATTGTTCTGGAGAATTATTAACTTGGTAAGGTTGTCTTGATTTAAAGAGTTACTTTAGATGATAAAAATTTAAATGTGACCATTTTTGAGTTAGTTTATAGTTCAAAATAACTTATTTCATTGATTATTTGATTTTGAAACAATGTTTATAGCAATTTAAGAAGATTCCATGAAAAATGATTAATTTTTCACGATTAGGTTTTGATGTTGTTTGAGTTAGATGGATATGATTATATGGTATTTTTCTTACCATTTTAACGGCATGTATGTAAAAAATAACTAACCATACAGTCCATCCATGAGATACCCACACCACTACTGAGGTGGGATTTTGATACCTCTCAACCTTTCCAGAAGGTAACATAGTGTGCCCAAGGGATTCCTATGGGAGAGGCATGTGCGGTGGGGCCACTATGCGGGGTGTGGCATGGTGGAAGAGGCAAATATTGGCACAGGGTGGTGCCAATGGAAGTAGGGATGATTTTTTTAAATACGTTTTTTTTAAATATTTTATAAAAAAGGGTTGGATTTTTTTAGAAAAATAAGCTCTAAAGGCGGCACTACTGCCTTTAGGCTTCGGGTGAAAGGCGGCAGCGGCGCTGCTGCCTTTCGGGTTAAGACGAAAGGCACCAACCCCAGTGCCGCCTTTCTACTAAAACAAAAAAAATTAATTTATTTTGTTTTAAAAAATTTAATTTATTTTTAATTTTTTTGTTTTTTTGTTTATATATATATATAAACAAAACAAAACAAAACAAAAATAAAAATAAAATTTTCATCAGAATTTATCTGCTATTTAAAATCCAGTAGTACTGCTATTACATCAGTTTGGATTCTGACAGAAGCTCTCACCCAGGGATCCCTTTTATAAGAGAGCTTACCCTGGAAATCATTCTTCATTTTCGATGTGGGATTCTGGTTCTGTCTTTCCTACGCAGAACATTCTGCATTTCCTATGTGGGATTCTATTTCAAGTACGTGAATTTAAAAGATTATAAAATATAAACTATAAGACCAATATAAATGAAACTTAAAACATGGATTAAAAATATAAATAATAGTTGAAAACAAAAATAATTTCATAAAAAATGATGATAAAAAATAATTTATAAGCTTTCAAAACCACCTACTTGAAACTTAAAATGTTTTAAGTGTATGACTTTGAAAGCCTATAAAATATAAACTACAAGATCAATATAAATGAAACTTAATACATGGATTAAACATATAACAAATAGTTAAAAATAAAAATAATTTCGTAAAAAAAGTTGATGGAAAATAATTTATAAGTTTTCAAAGACACCTATACGAAACTTTAAAATGTTTCAAGCATGTGACTTTGAAAGCCTTTAAAATAAGAATTATAAGACCGATATAAATTAAAATTAAAACATGGATTAAAAGAATAACAAATATTTGAAAATAAAAATAATTTCGTAAAAAATGTTCATGAAAAGTAATTTATAAGCTTTCAAAACAACCAACTTGAAACTTAAAAATGATTCAAGTATGTGGCTTTGAAAGACTATAAAATATAAACTATAAGACTGATATAATTTAAAGTTAAAACATGAATTAAAAATATAATAATTTATTAAATTAAAATTATTAATAATTAATTATATAATAATTAATTAGTTAATTAGTAATTAATAATAATTAATTATATAATAATTAACTAATTAATTAGTAATATAATTATTCAGTATATAATAATTAATTAGTTAATTAGTAATATAATTATAAATTATATTTATTCATTATACTTAATAATTAGTAATTATTAAAAATTATTATATGATATTTACTTAGTTAATTTGTAATATAATTATTAATTATATAATTTTTAATTAGTTAATTAGTAATTATTAATCATTAATTATATAGTAATTAATTAGTTAATTATTAATATAAGTATTAATTATATAATAGTTAATTAGTCAATATTTTGATAAATATAGAGTCGAGGCCGTTTTTATAATTAGTTAATTAGTAATATAATTATAAATTATAATTATTCATTATAATTATTAATTAGTATTTATTAAAAATTATTATATAATAATTAATTAGTTAATTGGTCATACAATTATTAATTATATAATAGTTAATTAGTTAATTAGTAATATAATTATTCATTATAAATATTAATTAGTAATTATTAAAAAATATTATATAATAATTAATTAGATAATTAGTAATATAATTAATCTTTATAATTATTTATTATAATTATTCATTATAATTATTCATTATAATTATTCATTATAATTATTAATGATTAATTATTAATTATTAATTACTAATATAATTATTAGTTACATAACTATTAATTATATAATAATTTTTTAGTTAATTAGTAATTATTAATAATTAAATATATAATAATTTATTATATAATAATTAATTAGTTAATTAGTAATATAATTAGTTAATTAATAATATAATATAATTAATTAATAATATAATTAATTAATTAATAATATAATTATTAATTATTTAATAATTAATTAGTTTCTTAGTAATTATTAATCATTAATTACATAATAATTAATTAGTTAATTAATAATATAATTATGAATTATATAATTTTTAATTAATTAATTTGTAATTATTAATCATTAATTATATAATAACTAATTAGTTAATTAGTAATATAATTATTAAATATATAATAGTTAATTAGTTAATTTTTTGAGAAAGATAGAGCCGAGACCCTTTTTATAAATAGTTAATTAGTAATATAATTATAAATTATAATTATTCATTATAATTATTAGTTATTATTTATTAAAAATTATTATATAATAATTAATTAGTTAATTGGTAATATAATTATTAATTATATAATAGTTAATTAGGTAATTACTAATGTAATTATTCATTATAATTATTAATTAGTAATTATTAAAAATTATTATATAATAATTAGTTAGTTAATTAGTAATATAATTATTCATTATAATTATTCATTATATTATTTTTTATCTATATTGAACTTGTAGTTTATATTTTATAGGCTTTCAAAGTCACGTACTTGAAACATTTTAAGTTTCATTTAGGTGGTTTTGAAAGCTTATAAATTATTTTTTATCATCATTTTTTAGGAAATTACTTTTGTTTTCAACTATTATTTATATTTTTAATCTATGTTTTAAGTTTCATTTATATTGGTCTTATATTTTATATTTTATAATATTTCAAAGTCACGCACTTGAAACAGAATCCCAAATCGGAAATGTAGAATGTTATGCACAGGAAAGGGAGAACCAGAATCCCACGTCGGAAATGCAGAATGATTTCCAGGGTAAGCTCTCTTATAAAAGAGAGTCCTGGGTGAGAGCTTCTGTCAGAATCCAGACTGCTGTAATAATGGTACTGTTGGATTTTAAATAGTTGATAAATTCTACTAAAAATTTTAATTTTAATTTTAATTTTGGTTTGTTTTGTTTATATATATATATATAAACAAAACAAAACGAATTAAAAATAATTTTTTTTTAATTTTTTTTGTTTTTAGTGGAAAGGCGGCATCGCTGATGCCACCTTTCACCCGAAACTGAAGGCGGCATCCGCAATGCTGCATTTGAGGCACAATTTTAAAAAAAAATTAAACCCAGACATTTTTAAGAAAATATATTTTTTTAAAAACGTATTAAAAAAAACTCATGTGTATAAGTTTAGGTTGAAACCTTATCATGAAAACATCCTAGTCTATTTATGATACTATTTTTGTTATAAAACCATGGAATAAGAATGTATTATGGGGTGGAGAATGGAAATAAAATAAAGGAGCTTGAGGGAGGGTGTTAACTCTTAATCAGGTAACACCTTTTGGTTTTCTCCAAAGGGATTCCTTAGAAGTCATTCTACACAAATTGAGGCTTCATGTAGTATGTGAGTGATTTTGTGAGGATATTTGAGTAGATATTTCCGAACCTAAGTGGTTTGAGAGGTGTGTGGAAGTTAGAGATTACATGCCTTTTTATAGTGGAGGGGGAGTGGCACTCCTGTAAATACTAAAAGGTACTCAATAATGGGATGTCTCATTTACCTAATGTGCCTCAAAAATGGAAAAATAATGGAGTAATGTAAAATTATGATATAAAAAAAATCTACACCACACAAATATATGTACATTTTAATAATTTGGTTCCTTAACTTCTATGATTCCCCAATTTTATTATTTCGGTTTTTACTAAAGAATCTAGTTTTCTAACCTATGTAATTTAACCATTAAGATAAAACTAAAGTGAAATTTATTATATAATATAGATCCAATTATTTTTAAATATGATACATAATTTAAAAAACACAAATCTCATAATTTTTGGAAATTAATTTTTAGAACATCTGCATGTGACGTGCAAATCATTGTATAAACTCGGACTGTGCTAAAAATGATTTTTACAATCTATGGGTCAATATGTTAATTATAAAATTTCAATTAGTCCATTGATAGACCATATTTAATATTTATTGAAATTTAAAAGTCACTTTATAAAATATACGTTTTTTATTAATTTTAAACCATTTAATAAAATATCATTTTTTATAAAATTACATTAATGTCAATTTTGACATTATTTATTTAACTTCAATTTTATAATATATAAAAAATATTTAAATTCAAATATATTGCATTTAAAGATATGTAAAATGATATATTAATCTACAAAAAATAATTTTATGCAGTAATTCATTCAATTTACTTAACTTTAAATATTTATTATATCGTTTATTTTATTTAATTATTATCTAAATAATCTCTATGTTGGTGTTTCTTAAGAATTTTATGTAACTAGATCATCACAAAAAATTAATGAAAAATTATTATGATAAAAATAACCCATTTATATTTCAAAATTATATGTATAAATGAAAATATAACATTTCTTACATATATAAATATTTTATTAAATTTAAAGGTAAGGAGAGTTCTATTTTGTATTTTTCCTTACTTAACGTTTTATATAGGGCTCCTCCATTTCATAATATCACAATTACTCATAAAATTAGAACCAAGAGAGTATATGGTCGAATTATTAGTATTCAATGTCCTTTGGACAAGTTTTCAGGTTATTTTGGTCCTTAAGATTATGTTTCAGTCCCTTATTAAGTTTAATTTTACCTTAATCACCGTAATTAATTTTGATCACTTTCACTAATATTTTTGGTCAAAAAAATAAGTTGATATTATTAGACAAAAAATATTATACTTATTACAACAATTTATGCCCATTTTTTAAAATTAAAATCATAGAAGTGGGAAAATTTAGTTTAATGCTAATCTCGTAGACGTGGCTAGAAAGTGGGTTTTTAAAGTAAAACGGTAAAAAAATTAATAAGTATTTATATCTAATTTTAATAAAAAATTATTCCAATGACCTAAATTAGATTAATATATGTATAATTAATCTATTTTTACTTTAGAAACCAATTTAAAATATAATTTAACATTAATAGTTATTTAAATGAAGAGGCAGTTTTTAACTAAAATACAGTATTTTTCACTATTCATCAAAAAAATGTACTTTCTCAGAAAAATCCCCAAAATTCACCTAAACATAATTTCAAAATTATGAATTCAATTTTTTTTAAAAATAAAATTCATAAAATTTTCAAAATTTAGTTTTAAAAATAGGTGCTCCATTTAATGGTTGTAAAAATCGATGTTACGTGTACCGTAAACTAATCTATGTGTCGCGTGTGGCATAATCTTAACATGGTGTTTCATATAAATCATAAAAATTAAATTTATTGTTATATGAAAATAAAAAAATACCAAAAAATTAAATTAATTCGAAAAAATCAGAAAATCTCGGGGTGTTACATTCTACACCCCTTAAAATGAATTTCTCCCTCAAAATTCATTTAGGTTATCGAAGATTTAATAATTGAATGTTTCATTCATAGAAATCCACATCATAAAAATGAATACAAAAAAGTTATTCAAAAAAATAGTGTTGGAACCATAATGGTTACCCAAAGTAACACATAATAGGGTTTCCACATAGGAGAACATAGGTGGAAAGTGAAAACACGGACATGGAAGAGAAATCTAACTATCTTTTTCTTGAAGAGGGTGATAGGGAACTTGGTTAGGAGAAGTTTAATAGTAAAGATCCCATAAATATGTGATTATATAAGGGAAAATTTTATTCATCAAAAACAAATGTATTAGGATAACCTTTTCATTTTCAATATATTTTCCCTATAGTCAAATAATTTTCATGAGAAGTTATAATTACTTTATTTCATTTACTTTCATAAGTAAAATCTCACCTTTTGGTCACTTCATGACCAATTTCCAATTCAACTCTTCATACAAAATGAAATTTGAATTTTTCATTCATAATGCACTAACATATCATGAGATCCATAATAAGTCATCCCATCTTTCCTCAGTTACCATCACCACAACGTTGTTAGATCATGTTATCAAATATGCTTAAATCCTCATGTGGTGAGATAACACTTTAATCTTACCAACTTCATCTGATGTTTAACTTCAACATTTCATAAATAGTTAACCTTATAACCCTTAAGAAATATGAAAATCCCCAACATTAGAAATAACGACACAAAATAATATTTACTTTGGTCCCCCATATATCACAAAACTGCTCTTGGTTTTTACATTCCAAATGTGAGAATACCCTCATCATATATTCCCTTAAAACATGGTAATAAACTAAATTACCATAAATAATTTTGGAAAACATGCATGATTCCTTATTCCAATAACCACTGGATACATTCTTTAAATCTAAGTAGTTGTAAACTTCATCCTTGATGCCATATACCACATTGTCAATAATCAGTTCTAGGGTAATTTGTACCATTTAATTTACTTATTCATATCCAACATATCATTATTCAAAGATCATTATATCAACATCATGCATTAATTAAGGGTTACCTCCCCTTAATCAAAATATCACCTTTCCTTGAAATCAACATTCAAAATATTATTTTCAATTCTTAATGAAAACTTATACTAAAAATACTTATATATTTCAGGATTCATATAACATAATATTTGAAGTTCCAACAAATAAATACTTCATTCATCTATCTTTATTCTTAAAACATTACATAGGATTCATTAAATTATTCATTAATACCTCTTTCCTAAAATATTAAATATGAATCATGTATTAAGGTTCCTAAACCTCAATCTAATTATGATTCTTATGTTTAATGTAAACAATACTGGAAGAACATCTTATACCTTTCACATTCCATTTGTGGTCTCTTTATATTCATAATTATAACCAATACTCATACCATCTTCCTAAATCTATTTATGATATTACCTCTTGGGAAATAGATTTTCATAATTCCCATACTTTCCAAATCTAAAACATTAAATGTTAACCATGTTCCTTTTAGTTCTATCCATTGACTAAAACCAGAAAGAATAGGGTGAGAAACACATATCATATAAGAAAACCACATAATAATGAAATATTACTTATAGGATGACTAAATCATGACACCTTCCTTTTAATTGACGACAACTTAGTTTTATAATAGGCTATTTATAGTTATATTATATTCAAATCCTTCATAATGGTTCATGAAGAGTTTATGAATTTCCAAAGAATATCCTCTGGGAGTTTCAAACCAGGTGTCCAGCAAGGCCCATTGTCATGTACCAGATTACCCTGAATCAGTACCTTGAAATCTTGTTAGTGTTTTTACCACTAGGTACATTTTTTCTAGATCCAAATCCACTTGTAGTATCTAGATAGGGATGTATTTCTTGGAAACCACTTACTCTATCCTTTTCCAAAATTCAAGGAATTTTTTCTAAATGTTAACTCATCCTTATAATTATCATTAGAGATATCCCCAGACATATTCTTATAAATATACCTAGGGATATCACTAAAGTTTTCACATCCTAGTTTCTAAAGGTTAACTAAACCTTTGCTCTGATACCAACTATAATAACCCGGTCTTGATATACATGGACATTACATCAATGTTTCTAAATACATAAAACATTACAAAAACGGACTCCCAAGGAACATATTAATTTATTACCTTTGTAAACATAGAAAACAGATATTCTAACTCATTGAATAATCTTCAATGTTTCCCATAAATATCACCCCTTAGTAATTCTACTAAAATCCATTCTTTATAACGTCGGAAAAGAAGACATAATAAAAGGGTGATCTTAAATTCTCATTAAGGGTAAATAAAGGAAATGTGTATGCATATCATGAACATAATAGTATAAGAATGTGATCATGGTCATTATAAGATCATACCCTGCATATGAAAGATCATAAAAATTAATCATAGAATAAATATTTGCATTTAATAAGACATGAATCATAAGGCAATTAATAGAATAATCCATTAAATAATAACATAGGAATAATAAATGGAATTTTTGAATACACATCAAAAAATAACTTAGTGAAAATGTGTAAGTAGAAACAGGTTCACACATTAAGTTAAGGACATGAAATTAGGAACTCTCGTAGACTTATGGACGTGAAACTTGGTCCATGCATAATATTGTGAACATGCAATTAGGTTCACGCATAACATTATGAACATGTAATTAGGTTCATGCTTTAACTTATGGACATGAAAACATGTCCATTAATAACATTGTGAACACAAAATTAGTTCCACTCAAAACATTACGAACACATAATATGGTTCACTCATAACATTGTGAACATGTAATCATGTTCACACGAAAACTTATGGACATGCAACCAGGTCCATGAATAACATTGTAAGCATGTAATCAGGTTCATGAATAACATTTATACTCATGAGTAATCCATCATTACCCAAAACATTGGAGGGAGATATAGGTATTAACTATCACATAATGAAATCATACATGCATGTTCCACAAAACAATCATCATATCATAACCCATGAAAAGAGATGGGTTCTTTAAATATAAAATCATAAACTAAGAAATGAAATGGGTATCATTAAAATTTCATCACATAATAACCTATGGAAAATATATTGGATTCATAATCTTCTAATGAAATAATTACCTTTTAAAAGAAGTGGGTTTCAAAAGCATATAACCTGTGGAAAAGAAACTGGTGTCATAAGAATCATTCCATCGAAACATAAACTATTCAAGAAATAATTTTAATGGAACCTTTATATATTTTTCTATAAGGGAATGAGTAACATCAATGGATGTCATCTTATATGAAAAATAACTTGGAAATATATTTTGAATACATTTCTTAAGGAAAATATTCTTTCTTCTTTGAAAAGGATATTTAAAAAATAAACCCTATAAAAAAATTCTTTGAAAATGAATTGAAAGTTTAAAAATAACTATTGTAATTATTTTTAAAATCTTTTCACTTGAAAAATTATAAAATAATCTTGAAAACATTTTAAAATTAATTTTACTTAAAAAACATATAAAGGAATCTAAAAAATCATTTTGAAAAACACATTCCTTGAAAAATATATTAAAAACATATAATGAAATCTTGAAAAAAATTTGAAAAAAATTTCATTGATAATTATTTTAAAAAATATTTGCTTACAAATTAACCTTTTAAACATGAAATGTAAGCTTCAAATAAATGTTTGTGTGTAACTCCATACATGTCGTACAATGTAAAAATAACATTCTTTTTTCATGGAAAAAGGATATAAAAATGTCTTATTTGGAAAGTGACATGATGATTCATTTGAAAAAATTGGAAAAAGAAAAAATGTTTAAAAATTTATTTTAATGATAATAAGATAATAGTATAATATTCTTTGAACCCATTTTTAGAAAACATTGGTTTTAAAGAATATAGATTTCTGACCAAAGAGAGGGTATAGTCAAGCTTTCTTAAAAACACATTCTTAACTATATTATATACAAAATAGTGTAAAATGGTACCAACAGATGAATATATCATGAATATACAGATTATAAGAAACTTCATGTTATTTATTAATATATTGATCATAATAATTCATTAAAGTAATCATAGACAAAAACAATATTCAAAAGTGATGAGATTGTTTCAATAAACTCTTACCACATGGTAACATTGAACCATACTACACATGTAAGAAAATGAAATTACATAAAGCTTAAAATATCATGAAAAGAAGTATATTAATGATATAACATGTCAAATTGAACTATATACACCATGAAAAAATAATGTAGGCGCATAAAAAAACATGTGTCTCAAAGAAGGGAAATTCAGACCAAACTATCTAACTGATTTAGTGACTTTTGAAACCTAAACCCCATGAAAGAAGGATCATAGAAAAAATATGAAAGTAGCCATAAGTTTATGAATAATAATCATATAATAAATTAGTGGGTATTATATACACCATTCAAAAGAAAAGAGTCATGAACATGACATGTGTCTCATAGATATAAAAAGTGAGATGAAATTCCCTTACCTTGTGTCTTGACTCTCATTGTACTCATTAAATCCACCTATATAATGAATGTAAGTTTATTATAAAACTATTTAATAAAATTTTTCTTATATATAATTCATTATATGGTTTTATTATGACTTTATAATACTCGTTTGTTAACAATTTCACGTTAAGGTTACGCTTCGTGTAACATTAACTCTATTATTCACTTGTGTCTTAATTTATTATATCTTTGGTCCCTATAATTATATCATGATTTACAAATTTAAAACATGATATAAATATATTTTATATTCACTATATTTTTATTATAATAATATATAGAATATATAATTATGAAATGGAATACATCATTCATGGAGACAGTTGGCCATACGTACGCATGAACACTGATTTTGTTTAATTGACATATTGAAAAAAAATAAAGTAAATAAAATATATTTATATGTATATATGAATATAATATAATTATAGTATCATTATTATTTCATATATATCATATAGATTCACTAAAAAAATTCTTAATATATTCTATGTAGTGTGTGAACAAATCACATCACTTTGAGGGGGCGGTAGTCCACACTTTCTCAAAAAACATTATCGTATTTACACAAGATGAAAAGAATAAGGGTATGTTATAAATAAAAATTATGGAAGAATAAATACATTATAAATTTCATATATATGATATATAAATTTAGTTTCCATCATAATGTCCACCATGAGAGGTGTTGAAGGAAAAATGAACAATCACTATTTCGTGATGTGATAGTTCATATTACACGTAATCAGTATGTTCGTTACACATTAGATTGAAGCTTGTGAAAGTGTAGGTAAAAACATTATCATAAAAAATATAACTATATTTGGGATACTGGTGTTGTTATAAAATCATGTAATAATAAGATTTTTGGGGTGGATAATGGAAATTAATGGAAGGATCTTGAGGGAGGGTGTTACCTCTTAATTGGGAATCTCCTTTTGGTTTGCACCAAATAAATTCCATGGAAGTATTTATAAAACATGGAGGGTTTATGGAGGAAGGTATGGATGTTTTAGTATATTTTATTATATATTTTCCAAAACTAAGTGGTTTGAGAGGTGTGTTTAAGTGGGAGAGTGTTTTCTTTTTTATAGTGGAGGGGGAGTGGCACTATTGATATAACAAAAGGAATACAACAATGGGAGCTCTCATTTACCTAATGTTCCTCCAAAATGAAAAAATAATGGATTAATGTGAATTTATGATCGAACCAAATCTACAACATACAAAAATATGTGCATTTTAATAATTAGGATCCTTAACTACTAAGATTCCCCAATTTTATTTTTTTGGTTTTTATTAAATAATCTAGTTTTCTAACCTAAGTAATTTAACCATTAAGATAAAAATAAAGTTATATTTATTATATAATATATATCCACCAAATTATAAATATGATCATAAATTTTAAAAAAAGATCTCATGTGTTTTGGAAATTATTTTTTAAAATGAGCGCATGTGATGCGCAAAATACTACCTAAACCCAAACCATGATAAAAATATTTTTTACAATCCATGGGTCAATATGTTCATTATAAAAGGTAAATTGGTCCATTAATAGAAAATATTTAATATTTATTAACACTTAAAAATCACTTTTTAGAATATAGTATTCTTATTAAATTAAAATCATTTAATAAATTATCATTTATTGTAAAATACCATTAATGTCAATTTTGACATTATTTATTTATTTTTAATTTTAAAATATCAAAAAAATATTTTAATTAAAATATATTTAGTTTAAATCTGTGTAACATTATATATTCATCTACATAAATAATTATAGACAATAATTCAGTCAATTTACTTCACTTTTAATATTTTTAGTACCATTTATTTTAGTTAATTATTATCTAAATAATCACTATGTTGGCATTTCTTAATCATATTAAGTAATTAAATCATCTATAAAAATTGATAAAAATTTATTATGATAAAAATATCTCATATATATTTCTAAATTTTGTTTATAACAAAAAATATGATGTTTTTAACATATCTCAATTTTTTATAAAATTTAAATGTAAGGAATGTTCCTCTTTTGTCTTTTTCTTTACTTAACCTTTTATATAGGGAATTTCCATTTAATAATATCAAAATAACCCATAAAATTAGAACCATGAGAGGATATGGTCTTATTATTGGAATCCAATGTTCTTTAGACAAGTTTTCAGGTCATTTTGGTCCTTAATATTAAGTTTTAGTTCCTTATTAATCTTAATTTTACCTTAATCACCGTAATTAGTTTTAATCACATTCACTAATATTTTTTGTAAAAAAATAATTTGATCATATGAGACCAAAAATTTTATACTGATTACAAATGTGTATATCTGTTTTTAAAAATTCAAATCATAGAAGTGGGAAAATTAATTTTAACTCTAATCCCGTAAATGTGGTGAGAAAGCGTGTCTCTAAAGTAAAATGGTCCAAAGTGCAATAAGTATTTATATCTAATTTTAACATAAAAATGATTCCAATGACCTAAATTAGATTTATATATGTATAATTGATCTTTCATGACTTTATAAACAAATTGAAAAAATAATTTAACATTAATAGTTAATTTAACGACGAGGCAGGTTTTAACTAAAATATAGTATTTTTCACTATTCATAAAAAAATTAATTTTCTCAGAAAAAACCCAAAAATTCCCCATAAGCTAATTTCAAAATTATTAATTCAAAACTAATGTTTATTTATAAAAATAAAATTCATAAAAGTGCCAAAATTTAGTTTTAAAAATATGTGAGTCATTAAAATGCGGTAAAGCTTGGTCTTATGTGCACTGCAACATATTCTAAGAGTTTCATGTAGAACCATATTAACATAGTGTTTCATATAACAAAAGACAAAAATATATTTAAAATTTCATGAAAAGGAAACAAATATCAAAAATAATAAATTAATTCAAAAAAATAACAAAATCTCAGGGTGTTACATGGGATGTAGAGTTTTATATTGATTTCTTGATGGGATAACAACTAATATCTCTTCCCTCATACCGTATTTCCCCCATTGAATTGATGGAATTAAAGGTACAAATATATTACATGAAATCCAAAGGATTCATTTTTTTGCGCATCATGCCATGGGCCACCCTAGTTCTGTTTTCAAAAATGGTCGATGGATTTCTACAGTTGTGTATTGATTACTGAAAGTTGAATAAGTTAACAATCAAGAAAAAGTACCATTTTTCCCATTATTAATGAAGTTTTTTATAAGCTTAAGGGGGAAATGTGGTTCTCTAATATTGATTTATGTTCTGGGTATCATTAATTCTTAGTTAGATAGGCAGATGTTCTGAAAAATCCTTCTAAAGTAAGTATGGAAACTTTGAGTACTTTTTCATTCCTTTCGGGTTGACGAATTTTCTATTATTATATATGTCACTCGTAAATAGGGTGTTCCAACAATATCTTGATTATTTTGTTTTTGAATTCATGGATGATATCCTAGTCTATTATGGGATTGGGGATGAGCATGAGTGGAACTTGAGGATTGTGCTAGGAACCCTTCGGGATCATCATATCTATGAAAATATTCCTAATCACCCCTTTTGGATCTGGGAGATGAAGTTTCTGGGAAATTTGATCTCAAAAGAAGGGGTTCTAGTGGAACATGAGAAGATCAGTGTAGTTATTTCATGGGAACAACCAAATAATGTTTTTGAGATCATGAGATTTTTGGTCCTGTAAAGATATTACAAGTGGTTCATTCAAGATTTCCCTCAACTTTCTTCATCCATGAAAGTGATTAACTAGAAAGGGGTAAAGTGTGAATGGAGCCCAGAGTGTGAATTTTCTTTTGAGGAGATTAAGAGGATATTAAAAAAACGAATTTTTGATCTCGCATGAAGATGAAAAGTGATTGTGTTCTATTGCGATGCCTTATATATGAGTGTTGGGTGTGTGCTGATGCAGGATGACCATGTCATGGATTATGAAACATTTTAACTCTGACCACATGAAAATAATTACCAAACCCAGGACCTAGAGCTAGAAGTGAAGATGCATGCTTTTATCCTCCAATGGCTCGAAGGCCTTCATTTTTAATTGATTTTGATAATCCACCTTTCAAGGGGTGAGGTGGAACCCTTAGAAGGCCCGTAAGCATAAGTATTACATGGCCCATAGGCCTTAGAGGAATTCAATGCTTGTAGGCTTCAAAAATTACATACAACCCATACTAACTACTTGAAACTGGTCCTCCCCAACATCTTCATCATGAAATCAGCTCTCCACCTTTGCATGGCTGTTCGACTAGGCTTTCCCATGCATGCACATGCTTGTCCCGATGGCAGGTGTCATACCCTCTCATTCTTGCAATCTGTTTAGCTTCTACTATGGTGAAAGCTCCTTGCTCCTCCTCTTTTTGAAGTTTGTTCCATATAGGTTGTTTGGTTTGCATCTGCACTTAAGGTAGCCCAAAGGCCTTGAGGTGTCCCGAAGGCCATACTGAACCAAAGGCCTTAGTGGTCTGAAGGCCTTAATTAAAGGACTTGGGGACCAAATCGGTGGCCCGAAGGCCCAAACGGGGGAATATTCCCAGCTAGTACACTACCAAACAGTGCCTTCTACAGTTACCACTACAGTACCTACTACATTACTGCTACAGTACCTGCTACAATACTGCTACAGTACCCATAAATTAGCATCCGCTTGGATTTAATCCCGGGTCTCATGGATTCACTTAAGAAGTCCTCACCAACTGGGCTGAGGCTCATGTGTAATGCATGATTTTAAAGATGTGGAATTATTATCTATTTGGGGATAAGTTCATAGTTTTATCTGATCATAAGATCTTTCCATACATTTTCTCCCAAAAATATTTCAATTTAAGGCTACTTAATTGGGTTTATTACCTTCAGGGGTTTGATTTTGATATAGTCTATACCCCATAAAAAGTTAACGCTATTATATATTCTTTGAGTAGTAAAGTTCTAGTTCAAGTGTTGAAAGAGACTATAGATAAGTGGACTTTGATGGGGATCTTTTCTCAAAAGTACATGGGGACCAAGGGGCATAGTGGAGGTGCGTTCTTGGCTATATTTTAGAATATTCCTTCCATTATAGAGTTGATTCGGAAAGTAAATCCTAGTGATGTGATGTTCAAGAATTCTATGAATTTTCTTAATAGTGGGGATATTCCTTTTAAATGGTTATTATCTCCTGATGGAGCTTTGTGCTTCAAGGATTGCTTCATGGTGTCATTTTCTATGAGGATGGTGGTGATGTAGGATAACCATCAGTCTTAATAGTCAATTCATTATAGTACTATCAAGAAGTACTATGATGTGCTTCACAAATTTTGTTGGCTAGGTATGAGGAGGGATGTTTTTGACTTTGTATCATAATGTTATACTTGTCAACAAGTTATGGTAGAGCACCAAATGCCCTCTGGTTTTCTTCAACTTCTACCAATTCCTACCTGTATGTGTGATGATATCTCCATAGACCATACTGTTGGATTACCTCATACACCCGGGAGAGGAATTCCATTTGGTTAGTGATTCATCGTCTAACCAAATAGTCCCATTTCATTCTAATGAGGGATTTGGCCAAGGTGGATGAGTTGTGAAGGTTGTATGTTTAGGAAGTTTTGAGGCTTCATGGTGTGCCATCAATGATTGTTTTAGATAGGGATCCCAATTTCACCCCATGGTTTTGGGAAGGCCTTCAAAGGGCGATGAGATCATGGTTCATGTCGAGTATGACATACCATCCTCAAACAGATGGTCAGATGAAGTAGGCAAATTATATTTTGGAAGAAATGATCCAATCATATGTATTATATTTTGGAGGTTTGTGGGAAATCCATTTGGGATTGGTTGAGTTTTTATATAATAATAGTTACCAATCCTTGATTAAAATTTCTCTTTTTGTGGATTGTTATAGTAAGTTGTGTCTGTCTCCTTTGTGTTGGGATGAGGAAGGCGGGACCTCATTGTTGGGACCAAACCTTGTGCAAGAAACTTATGATAAAGTTATGTTTATTACGTGATGTTTTTTGATATATCGTAGTGTCTATAAGTCTTATGTTGATCATAGGTTTCAATCTTTGGAGGTTTTTGTGTGTGATTGGGTGTTCATGAAAGTGGCACCTCACTTGGGTCACTGTCATTTGGGTACACATGGGAAGCTAACACTTAGGTATGTCAGACATTTTGAGATAAACAAGTGAATTAGTAAGGTACCATAGATGTTTTATTTTCCCTCTTAGTTGACATCAATTGATGAAATGTTCCATGTCTCCACGCTGAAAAGGCATAATCTTGATCCGTCCCATGTTTTGATATGTGAGGAGTTGGAGTTGGAGCCTAATTTTTCTATGTTTTACTAGCTAGCGCGGATTGTGGATTCTCACGAGAAAGTCCATCAGGGGAAGTTTATTCAGTTCTTCTGAGTTCTTTGTAATCATTGTAATGATGTGCATGAGACTTGGGAGTGGAAGTCTTAGGTTAAGGTGGAGTACCTATATTTGTTCTCTAATCAAGACATGAGGTGACTTTCCATGGGTTAAAAGTTTTCTAGGTGGGGAGAATTGTCACATCCATGATTTTTTTGAGACAATATCTTATTTATTTTGGTCCTTATATTTATACTTTGTTTTTTCCCATTGTTTTAGAGGAAAATTGATATTTTGGGCTTGAAAGTAGTCTGAACACAGTTGACACACAGTTAGGGGAAAATGTTCTCCCTTTCCCAGGAAACTGTGTGACCAATTTCATTTTTCAATAGTGGTGACTACATGGTTGGCACATTGTTTGGAAAACTGTGCTAGAAAACCATATGGATTTCCCCTATTGGACAGTAGAGGTTGTACGGTGTCCATACAGTTTGGAAAACTATGCAGGATAACCGTGCAACTTGTCTAGTTCATTAAAAACATAAAATTTTCCTTCCCTCCCTCTTCATATTTAATCCCCAAATCACCCCTAATCTTCCCCATTTAGTATTTTTCATCCCTATTATATCCCTCTTCTTAGCCTTATACCCCTTGATCATTATTCCATGGGTGGTTTTTTAGTGGGAACTTCAAGGAATCATCAAGTCTCTTTTCTCATGATTTCTCCCTTCTTATAGGGTATGTATTCCCTATTTCTTGAGTCCTTGTTTTCCAGCAGGTTGTTTGGAAAAGAGAGGATTTGATCTTTTATTTTGGGTTTGAATCATGATGGTTATTGTTCGATCTTGCATTTATAGGTTCTTTTGGTGTTGTGGTTGTGGTTTCACACCGATTTCAAAAAGTTTCCAAGTGAGAGGTAGGTGGTTCCATGCTTTTAAATTATTATATGAGTTTATCTTTATTACTTGTTTGTTTTAATGTGTTCTTTGGTTAGTTTATGTGGTGTGAAAAATGTTTTTGAAAGGTTTTATGATGCATATGTGTTGAAAATGGGGTTTTCAAAGTAATGTGGTCATGTTTCATGTGTTCTTCATTGCGGTGTTTCTTATATATATTCAATTCCTTGTATGAAAGGTGTGAAAATTGTTTTCAAAGATATTTAAGGGGAAAAAATGTGCTGAAAGTTGATTTTCCAAGAGAAATTGGGTTTTTTGCAGGTTGGATTCATTGTTGTTCACCTTAAATGTGACATTGAATTATGAAAGTGATGTGAATCAATTTATTAAATGAATTTGATGTGAGTATGAATTTGAAAGAGGATTTTTCCACAAAAATGGTTTGATTTTACATGTGTTATTCTTGTTGTGTTTTCAAATGAGATTCATGAATTGGGAAGGTGATGAGAAATGTATTTCCAACTGGTTTTGGTGTGCATGTGAAATGGAAAGTGTCGTTGTTTATGTGAAAGTGGTGATTTACTTTTGTTACTGTGATGCATGTAATGTGTATGTGAATGTAATGATCTAGGTGACATGTGAAATGGAATTTGGGCACAACGAGAATCTCATGTTTATAGGTGGGAGAACTAGAACTAGTACGCTAGTTAATTCAGAAGATAATGGGCACTGAATTCATCTAGTAGGATTAACTATTACAACACTAACTAAATATGTGATATGATCAGAGACCACAAGACCTTGTGATGTGTTCTCCTATAGTGTCTCAAGCATGGTAATGCTGTTTTTTGTCTTATCTTATGGAGAGTATTAGACCTTGAATCGGATCCCCTATAATGGCTCATTCACAAGAACAATGTTGGTAGTTTAGTGGAGGAGTTTGATCACTGAGGAATGAGGTTTATAGTGTCCCATTAGAGTTATTTACCTTTAGGTATTTCCCCATGGTGCTCTCTTATGACATGACGCTTATGTGATATTGTTCCAGCGATCATTATATAGTTCACATTGTGTATAATTTTTCAAGAAAGTGTATTTGTAAAAATGGTTTTCTTAAAAAAAATCATGATAATGTTTTCCTTAAAAAAAATTCTTGGAAATGCTTCAAATATCCTTATGAAAATGTGCATGTTGTTTCATTTTCTAATGTTATAGCTTGGAATCTTTTATTTGGGTGGAATACTACTAGGATTTGGCTCACACCCTGCATAAAACTTTCAGTGTATATAGACTTTTTTATGTATGACCTAGGTAAATGAAAGATGTATCATAGTGGTGATGTTGTATTTGTTATCTAGTGTTTTGCTTCTTTTAGGTATTGGTGGAGGTGGCTTGATGGTGACGTCACTATTGTTGCATGGATGTCTTTCAGATGATTTTTTTTATTTTTCATTTTTTTAATTTCTGTTTTGGTTAATGTTGTAAAACATTAAATCTGAAAATTGTTGTACCTTGTTTGTTTATGATATTCAGTCATGTGATGTCCAATTATTGTTTGTTGTTTATGATTAGGTAAATGGGTGAAATTATTCCCAAGATGTATTGTTGATCCCCAAGCACTAGTTTCTAACCCGTGGGGATTGAAAACACCCTTCAGGCCATGCCATGAGTCGGACTGGGTGTCACTGTGATGACCCAGACCCTCATGGTCCACCCCTTTTCCAAAATCTAGATCCTAAGGGTGGCGTCTCAGTGGGTGCGACTGATCGGCGTGCGACCGATCGGCGTGCGACTGATCGACGTGCGAATGATCGGCGTGCGACCAATCGATGCAACTGATCGGTGTGACCTATCAGTGTGATCAATCGGTGTGTGGCACAATCAGTGTGTCACTGATCGGTGCCTCACCGATTGGTGCGATCGATCGGTGTGACTGATCGGTGTGTGGCACGATCGGTGCCACCCTACCTTGTCAGGTTTTTTCATCTGCAGTTTCTCCCGTAACACCACTTTTAGGCCTTTTTAACCTTTTTGGAAGTGGTACAAGGCCATTTTTAAACCCTTAATCAATGTTTAAATTCCCAAGGGTGGGGTAACTCCCAACGAACCCAGCTGTGTGTCCGCGTGTCACGCCCCTCCGTTTATATAAAATCCTTTAAAGTCACAGTTGTTTCCACTTTTTCCGATGGGGATCATTAAATAACAATTAATCTCGTCGTGTGTAACCACCCAACCGTGTGGGGAACCATGATCCGACTTAAATGCTGTCCAAATCCCCATATCCGGTAACAATGGGATTTTATCTATATATCCCACATGAATTTCTTCTTCTTCATTCTTTTGGCTGGCCTCCTTTTCTTCCCAGTGCATTTGGAGTCTACCTTCCAGAGACAAGAGGTGAGCCTATGCCGGAACCGTTCTTCTCACCCTTGGAGTCCCCGACGTTTTTGGCACATGGAGAACTTCGATCCTTGATCAATAAAGTAGGGTTTTTACTTCGTCTCTCCTTACTGTGTATCATGCGGGGTGGGTATGCTATTTTCCTTGTGGTAATTGATGAAACCCAACTTAATGAAGATAATGAACGGACCTTTAAAAGGATGAAGGGGGTGTGATCGATGTTCTACTATACTCTTTCATGTTGATATGGGTTGTGAACTATATGGGCTTATGCTCACTAAAAATCATTGTCATTAGTGGTCTTTCCTTGTGAATTATTGAGCCTTACCTCCTGTAATGACTAAATAACTGTAACATGGGAATTGGGTAATCACCTAAACTCAATTGGCTTAAATGGATGTTCAGTAAAACAAGAACCCCTGTGTGATCACCCCAGTTAACAAATAGAAAGAAGAACCTAATGAATGAAGTGCTTGAACCTGGAAGTTTCTCACTCTGTTTAGGCAGTAGGTGTATTGTTCTTCTCGGTGCTTATGTGAAGATGTGAATGGGGATGTGATCCTCGGTTGTGGCATGGTTGTTGGTTGTGAATTTGAAACTGTGTGGCATGTATCTCGAGGCTTTCTTTGGTTCCAATATTTCGAGGGATCTTATTGATCCCTTTTGTTGTTGTGACTTTACAAGAGAACTGGGTACGAATTCTTAAATTTCCGTTTGGATGTCTCTCCTTCTTTGGCTTGTGGTTGTTCTTGTTAGTTGCCTAGTAGTGTAGAATTCACCTAAACGGGATCACTTTAACATGAAAACAAGAATGGTTTAAATTGAGAGTTGGTTTTGGGGATGAGTTGTGACTTGGCTGTGAGTGCTGTGCTTTTCTTTTATGAATAAAAAGTAACGATAGTGTTTGTGCTTAGGCTGTAGATCCCCTAGGTTGGGATGAGTTCCTATTACCTATATATATATTGTATTTCTTATGTTTCTTATTCGCGCCCCACCCAAGTCGAGCACTTAGTGCCGAACACCCCCACTTCATTGGGGAGGGTGTTTTTTCCAACACTCCTATGAGTGGTTGGTTATTAGCTCCTTTTCTACTCCCTTTCCCGAATAGCCCAAGACTCTTCGGGCAGGCTGTGACAGCCTGAGGTCCATTATAGCCCAATATTCTCTCTACAGGGTAGTTGTGGTGGTTGGCCCAGGTGTGTGCGGGCAGGTTATTTCCCAAGAGTCTTCGGGATGAGGCCCAAGTGTCTTTGGGTGTGACAGTAGTTGTTCTGGACCAGGTGTTTGCTGGCGGGATGGCGGTTGAGGCCCAGGTGTTTGCGGGCGAGATTTTGGTTGCGGCCCAGGTGTGTGCGGGCGGGGTGTGGAAGTGGGACTGCGGTGAGAATGGCAGGATTGGTACGATGCGTAGGATGTCTTTAATAACCAGTGGGAAAGTGGCGCGGGATACCCAAATATCGATGTGTTGTTACTATACATTACTTGACTTACGTTATTTCGGGAGTGTACGTTGGTGAGGCTTGGGTGGTTAGTTTTCCTTGTTAGGTTCCTTGGTTATCTTTTTTTTTCACGGGGCATTAGAATGCCTCCCTACTTGTTCATGATAGTCTTTGGTTTTCCCTGATGAGTATACTTGTATGCTCACCCTACGTATATAAAACTGGTTTCAGGTTTCCAGGAGGACTTCAGGGACTGTGAGGAACCGTACTAGCTCAGACGTTGGGGAAGTTGCTGTCATTGTTTTCCTTTTTTATGGTACTTTACTTTTGGAGTTCTTGTGGCTTGTAACTTTTACCTTTAGACATTCATATGGGAATGGTTTACTTTCGGCTTTATCTTTACCTTCAGCTTTTGGTGTTGTTTGGGATTTAATATCTTATCTCCCAATCCTATTAAAATTAAAAGGGTAATTCCTTCCATCTTGTGTGTGATTCTATACCCTTGGTGCTAGTCGCCACTCCGGGACCTATTGAAGGCGGGTCTCGGGGGTCATTATCTCCCCTTCAACTTAAAGAAGGAAGGGTCTAGAAATCTGTTGTCCCTTCCCTCCTTTTAGTGAAGGCGGGTCATGATAGAATGGTATCAGAGGAAATGGTTGAGAGATAGGATGGAGTCTAGAGTTAGGCATAGTGAGGATTGCATGGGATGGTAGGGAAATAGTGTTGGGTGATCTTGGTACGTGAAATAGGCCAGGGAAGACCAGCTAGGACATGGGATTTTAGGCCCCCCCATGATCCGATGCAAGGACTCCGAACCTACTGAACGACCAAGTAAGGCCGCACTGATTGCAGGTTAGAGACCCTAGGGAAGGTACATGAATCATAATGACTTGTGTTATTGTGTTTCATGGGAATTTTGGGGATTTAAAATGAATAATAAGTCTAAGAAAATTTAAGAACAAAACTATACACTACTCGGGCTTAGGAATTCCTTGTTTACCTTGCAGATATGGCACTAAGGAGATGGTCATGAGTAGTGCAGATGATCGAGGCCCTGAAGGTTGTTCTGGATGATCTACAGAGGGCTGACCACAAGGAGGAATACGGTCAATGGCAGAGGACACTTCGTTCCTTCCATTGGCAGACCCTCAGGAAATACGAGGGTAACATCTCAAACATGGAGACAGAGAGCTGGCTCGAGGAGCTAGTGATAGCTTTCAGCTTGATTCGGGCTCCAACAGAGTACTTGGTCCCTCTGTCCATCATCCAGATGCGGGGAGCAGCGCGTCAGTGGGGACACTTTATCTTGGGGAGAGGGAGGAGGCTGAGGTTACGTGGGCTGACTTTGAGAGGGAGTTCTGGGCATAATTCCTCTCTTCCACGATAAAGGCTGTGAAGAGGTAGGAGTTTCTCTCCCTCCATATGGGAGTATGTCAGTAAGAGAGCTGGGGATAAAGTTCAAGGATCTCCTCTGCTTTTCTCCGGACCTCTTTCCAGATGAGGAGTCTCGGGCGAGATGTTTAGAGGAGGCACTTCGACCTTCTCTTCAGTATGTTGTTGCTCCCTTTACCTTACCGACCTACTTAGAGGTCCAGAAGTAAGATGAGGTGGTGGAAAGGATGCACACATTGGGAGGTGTATCGTGATAGGGGATCCAGTTGGTCCCATCAAAGGGGAAGGCCTTCATCAGTAGGCCTCCGGCATCAGGACCCTCTAGGTTTCGACCGGTAGGAAGCAGGCCTCAGCAGTTCCAGTTCCGATCCCTCGGTCCTCGCCCTTTTATTTCAGGCCCAGGACCAAGGTGCTTCGTCTGTTGGAGCCATGGACATCTTCGGAATTAGTGCCCAGACAGAGTACAATACAACGGGGGTGGGTAGGTTCAGTGCCCACCTCAGCCACAACAGTTTCCAGCTGGACCCTTTCAGCAGCAGCAATAGGGACAACAGGATATCTGCCCCTCAGAGACCAGACGTGGCGGGAGGAGGCCGAACTTAGGGCACCCCTCAGGGACCTCGACCAGGGCGTGTTTGGGGAGGCATCCGACATCCGAGAGTCATAGGAGCTGGGTGTGGGCAGTTGCACGCCGTAGAGGCCGCAGTTTCAGCAGGACCAGAGGTCGTTCGAGGTACGATCAGCTTGTTTAGTACTCTTGTCTATGCCTTGTTCGATATAGGAGATTCACACTCCTTTGTTACACCCAGTCTGGCCCGTGCCCTGGGTTTAGACATCGAGAGACTTTCAGAGCCCCTGGTGCTGAGTATGCCAGTCGGAGGTCATACCGACTTGTTTTATGTCTACCGAAGGTGTAGATTGATGATATGACCACATCAGCCTATCAAGGATCTTCTACTATTGTAGATACAGCCATACGATGTCATCCTAGGAATTGATTGGCTGTTCTATGTATGTGTTGTCATTGACTGCTTCCGAGTAAGGGTCGTGTTTTCAGATTTGGGCGGTCAATGTGTAACTTTCATCAGCGAGCGGGGTTGTCAGAGAAGAAACAGGAGAGAGGAGCTCCTCCTTTCCTTGTTGGATGAACTATCAGTGGAGTAGGTAGATGCAAGAATGGTGGAGGTCCCAGGGATCTTCAGTGAGTTTATAGACATCTTCCCTAAAGATGTGGCGACTATACCCCCTCGACGTGATGTTGAGTTCAGGATAGACTTGCAACCTGGCGCCCGTCCAATTTCGATGGCTCCCTACCGGATGGCACCTTCTGAGTTGTGGGAGTTGCGGATCTAGATTGATGATCTGATGAATAAGGGTTTTGTTCGGCCAAGTGAGTCACTGTGGGGTGCTCCTGTCTTGTTTTCAAAGAAGGCGGATGGTGGTTTAAGGCTGTGCATAGACTACAGGAGACTGAATCAGGTGACGGTCAAGAATCGCTACCCTCTTCCTAGGATAGACGATCTCTTTGACCAGCTGAGGGGAGAATGTTGGTTCTCGAAGATCGATCTGTGGTCTGGATATCACCAAGTGAGGGTAAAGGATGGAGACATCTCAAAGACTGCCTTCGGGTGCAGATATGGGCACTTTGAGTTCATGGTCATGTCGTTCGGCGTTACAAACACACCATTTGTGTTCATGGGGCTCATAAACTCCATCTTCTGGGAATATCTGGACTGGTCCGTAGTCGTGTTTATTGACGACATCCTAATCTACTCAAGATCAAAGGAGGATCACGCTGAACACTTGAGAACAATTTTAGAGGTCCTCCGACGGCACCGGCTCTATGGGAAATTGTCCAAGTGCAAGTTCTGGACTTGGGAAGTTCATTTCCTTGGGCACGTAGTATCTGAGAAGGGGATAGTAGTGGACCCATCGAAGGTCGAGGCGTTTGTTTCTTGGGCGTCACCCAAGAGTGTGACATAAGTTCGTAGTTTCCTAGGTCTGGAAGGTTACTATTGGAGGTTCGTGCCCAACTTCTCCCGAGTTGCAGCACCTTTGATAGCTTTGACCAAGGACCAGGTTTTCATGTGGGATGGGCAGTGCCAGGCAGCCTTTAGCTATCTGAAGGAGAGGTTGGTAAGTGCCCCAGTGCTGAGGTTTCCAGAGGAAGGGGCGGTGTATGAGGTGTTCTGTGATGCTTCGGGGAAAGGCCTCGGATGTGTGTTGATGCAACGACAAGGGGTGATCTCCTATGGGTCTAGGCAGTTACATCCCCATAAGCGTAACTATTCCACCCATGACTTGGAGCTTACAGTGGTCATGTTCGCACTAAAGTTGTGGCAGCATTACCTCGTCGAGGATCACTTCATGGTCTTCACCGATCAAAAAAGCTTGAAGTATATCTTCTCCCAGCGGGACCTGAACTTGAGGTAGCATAGGTGGGTGGAGTTCCTTCAGGACTACGAATTCAAGATTTCCTACACCTTTGGAAAGGGAAATGTTGTGGCCGATGCCTTGAGCAGGAAGTCGCGGAAGGATGCAGTTCGAGAGTTGGCAGATACTTGGAAGGCGATGGAGGAGTTGGCTGCCCTGCACCTGGATACAAGGATGGAAGGTGGTAGAGGTTGCCTGTATCAGTTGATAGTGTAGTCTTCTCTGTTGCAGCAGGTAGAGGAGTCCCAATGGGGAGACTCAGAAAGCTAAGTGATGCGTGACTAGGGTAACCAAGGTGATGCTCCAAAAGTGTGGAAGGAGGATGGTCAGAACCAGGTGCTTTTCCGAGGAAATCTATTTGTTCCAGAGGTGATGCGCGAGAGAGTTCTTAGTGAGTTACACAACTCACCCCTAGCGGTGCACCTGGGAGTTTCAAAGATGTACCGGGGCTTGAGAAGTCAGTTCTGGTGGCCCGGGGTGAAGTGGGCAATGGAAAGGTTTATAGAAAAGTTCCTAGTGTGTCAGCAGGTGAAGGCTGAACACCGTTTTCCAGGCGGTTTGCTACAGTCCCTAGATTTCCCTGAGTGGAAGTGGGATGACATATCGATGGATTTCGTCACAGTACTACCCATGGTTCAAGGAGGCTGCGATGTTATCTGGGTAGTGGTGGACCAGTTGACGAAATAGGCTCACTTTCTGGCGATCAAGGAGTCGGGTGTAGTGGATGCCTTAGCATGAAGGTACGTGGATGAGGTGGTGAAGTTGCATGGAGTTCCGAGATCCATAGTCTCAGATAGGGATGAATGGTTTACCTCACGAATTTGGAGAGGATTGCAGCATGCTTTTCACACCCAGCTACATCTTAGCACTTCTTTCCAACCCCAGAAAGATAAAAAGATAGAGTGCACCATCCAGACCTTGGAGGATATTCTTAGGGCATGTATTCTATACTTAGGAGGATCGTGGGTGCGACAATTGCCTCTAGTAGAGTTTTCCTACAATAATAGCTATCACTATACCATTGGCATGGCTCTGTTCGAAGCTTTGTATGGAAGACCATGTCGCTCACCCGTGTGTTGGACTGAGGTTGGGGAAGTGAGTGTTCTTGGCTCGAAAGAGGTGAAGAGCATGACAGAGAAGGTTCAGCTTATACGGGAAAGGATGAAGGCAGAAAAAGACCGACAGAAGTCATTTGTCGATAATAGGAGGAGACCCTTGGAGTTCGGGGTTGGGGACCACGTGTTCTTGAAGGTGTCCCCTCGGCGTGGACAACGGAGGTTCGGTAGGGGGATAAAGATTTCGCCCAGATTCATCGGACCCTTAGAAGTGTTGTGATGGTTCGTAGAAGTGGATTATCAGCTAGCGCTACCACCACCGCTACTGAGGATACATGACGTCTTCCATGTGTCCCAGCTCCGTCGGTATCTGCATGACGATTCACACGTCCTCAACTGGGGAGAGCTATATATTGGGGATGATGCAACGTTTTTGGAGCGACCAGTGGTGATCAAAGGTTGCGAAGAGAAGGTGCTTCATGGATGAACTATTCCTTTGGTTCGTGTGTTGTGGAGGCATGGCGGGATCGAGGAAAGTACCTGGGAACGGGAGACGCAGATGCGCACCCAATACCCAGAGCTGTTTTGAGTTTTTTTCTATTTCTTTTTGTACTTGTTGTGATGTAATGCTGACCCTATTGGTTTATGAGATGTTTTGTTTCCCTACCTAGGGAGTGTTGTGAAATTTCTAGACTGTGGATAAGGGAGGACCCGGTCCCTAATCAAGACGCATTAAGGTGGATGTGGTTAAACCCATGCGGGCGAGTCAGTGCCGCCCAAAGTGGATAGTATCTTGACACGGAGGAAGAAACCCCTTAATCCATATGACTAGACAGTTGACCCCTGATGTTTCCTGGTTACATGAGGAAGATGTGTTCCTAGATGTCTATGAGGTTCACTCCTAAGAGGTATCTTTCGAGGTGGTTGTTCGGACCCCCTCTTTTCTTCTAATTCGGTTTTGATTCTCAAGGGCGAGAATAGTTTGAGAGTTATCTGATGTGATAACCTAGACCCTCATGGTCCACCCCTTTGCCAAAATCTTGATCCTAAGGGTGGTGTCTCAGTGGGTGCGACCGATCGGCATGAAAACGATCGGCGTGCGACCGATCGGCGTTCCACCGATCGGTGTGCGACTGATCGGCGTGCGACCCATCGGCGTGCGACCCATCGGCGTGCGACCGATCGGCCTGCGACCGCGACCGATCAGTGTACGACCGATTGGCATGTAACCGATTGGTGCCCCACCGACCAGTGCGGCACGATTAGTGTGACCGATCGGTGTGTGGCACAATTGGTGTGTCATCGGTCGGTGCCTCACCGATCGGTGCGATCGAACGGTGTGACCGATCAGTGTGACCGATCGGTGTGTGGCACGATCGGTGCCAACCGGCCTTGTCGGGTTTTTTCTTCCGCAGCTTCTCCCGTAAAACCACTTTTAGGCCTTTTTAACCTTTTTGGAAGTAGTCCAAGGCCGTTTTTAAACCCTTAATAAATTTTTAAATTCCCAAGGGTGGGGAAACCCTCAACGGAATCAACTGTGTGTCCGCGTGTCGCACTCCTCCATTTATATAAAATCCTTTAAAGTCATAGTTGTTGCCACTTTTTTTGATTGGGATCATTAAATAACAATTAATCCCATTGTGTGTAACCACCCAACCATGTGGGGAACCACGATCCGACTTTAAATCTGTTCAAATCCTCATATCTGGTAACAACGGGATTTTATCTATATATCCCACAAGAATTTCTTCTTCTTCTTCCTTTTGGATGGCCTCCTTTTCTTCCCAGTGCGTTTGGAGTCTCCCTTCCTGAGACAAGAACTGCGCCTGTGCCGAAACCTTTCTGGTCACCCTTGGAGTCCCCGACGTTCTTGGCGCACTGAGAACTTTGATTCTTGATCAATCAAGTAGGGTTTTTCCCTCGTCTCTCCTTACTTTGTTTCATGTGGGGTGGGTATGCTATTATCCCTATGGGAATTGATGAAACCAAAATTAATAAAGATAATAAACGGACCTTTAAAAGGATGAAGGGGGTGTGATCGATGTTCTGTTGTACTCTTTCATGTTGATATGTGTTGTAAACTATATGGGCTTATGCTCACTGAAAATCATGGTCATAGGTGGTCATTTCTTGTGAATTATTGAGACTTTCCTCCTGTAATGACTAAATAACTGTAACATGGGAATTGGTTAATCACCTAAACTCAATTGGCTTAAATGGGTGTTCAGTAAAACAAGAACCCCTGTGTGATCACCCCGGTTAACAAACAGAAAGAAGAACCTAATGAATGAAGTGATTGAACCTGGAAGTTTCTCACTCTGTTTTGGAAGTAGGTGTATTGTTATGCTTGGTTCTTATGGGAAGATGTGAATGGGGATGGGATCCTCTGTTGTGGCGTGGTTGTTGGTTGTGAATTTTAAACTTTGTGGGCTATATCTCGAGGCTTGCTTTGGTTCCAGTATTTCGAGGGATCTTACAGATCCCTTTTGTTGTTGTGAATTTACAAGAGAACCGGGTGCGAATGCTTAAATTTCCTTTTAGTTGTCTCTCATTTTATGGCTTGTGGTTGTGCCTGTTAGTTTCCCAGTAGTGTAGAATTCACCTAAACGAGATCACTTGAACATGAAAACAAGAATGGTTTAAATGGGGAGTTGGTTTTGGGGATGAGTTGTGACTTGGCCATGAGTGTTGTGCTTTTCTTTTATGAATTAATAGTAATGAGGGTGTTTGTGCTTAGGCTTTGGAGCCCCTAGGTTTGGATGAGTGCCTGTTACCTATACATATATTTTATTTCTTATGTTTCTTATTCGCGCCCCACCCAAGTTGATCACTTAGTACCGAACACCCCCACTTCATGGGGGAGGTTGTTTTTTCCAACACTCCTATGAGTGGCTGGTTATTAGCTCCTTTTCTGCTCCCTTTCCTGAATATCCCAAGACTCTTCGGGCAGGCTGTGATGGCTTGAGGTCCATTATAGCCCAAGATTCCCCGGGCAGGGTAGTTGTGGTGGTTGGCCCAGGTGTGTGCGGGCAGGTTGTTTCCTAAGAGTCTTCGGGATGAGGCCCATGTGTCTTTGGGCGCAAAAGTAGTTGTTCTGGCCCAGGTGTTTGCAAGTGGGATGGCGGTTGTGGCCCAGGTGTTTGTGGGCGAGATTGTGGTTGCGGCCCAGGTGTGTGCGGGCGGGGTGTGGCAGTGGGACTGCGGTGGGAATAACAGGATTGGTACGATGCGTAGGATGTCTTCAATAACCGGTGGGAAAGTGGCGCGAGGTACCCCAATATCAATGTGGTGTTACTATACATTACTTGACTTGCGTTATTTGGGGAGTGTACCTTGGTGAGGCTTGGGTGGTTAGTTTTCCATGTTAGGTTCCTTGGTATCTTTTTTTCGTGGGGAATTAGAATGCCTCCCCACTTGTGCATGAGAGTCTTTAGTTTTCCCTGCTGATTATACTTGTATGCTCACCCTACGTATATAAAACTGCTTTCAGGTTTCTAGGAGGACTTCATGGACCATGCGGGACCGTACTAGCTCGGACGTTGGGGTAGTTGCTGTCGTCATTTTCCTTTTTCTTGGTATTTTACTTTTGTAGTTCTTGTGGCTTGTTACTTTTACCTTTGGACATGCATATGGGAATGGTTTACTTTCAGTTTTATATTTACCTTCATATTTTGGTGTTGTTTATGATTTACTATATTATCTCCCGATCCTATTAAAATAAAAAGGGTAATGCCTTCCATCTTGTGTGTGATTCTATACCCTTGATGCTAGTCACCACTCCGGGACCTATTGAAGGCAGGTCTCAGGGGTCATTATATCCCCTTCAACTTAAAGAAGGAAGGGTCTGGCAATCTTCTGTCCCTTCCCTAATTTTGGTGAAGGCGGTTAGTGACCGTCGCGTTTGATGGAATCCCATCTTAGTTCGTGACAGGTAGTGCGAAAGCACCACAATAAGAAATGTTTTTTAAAATAATTAAAAAAGGGAAACCCAATAAATATTTAAGATTTATAAAACATTAGAATATAAATAGAATAATA
The DNA here is from genome assembly GCA_963277665.1 of Viscum album. Classification (NCBI taxonomy): domain Eukaryota; kingdom Viridiplantae; phylum Streptophyta; class Magnoliopsida; order Santalales; family Viscaceae; genus Viscum; species Viscum album. The sequence continues at coordinate 739,848,962 of OY728167.1, read as the reverse complement.
ATTTAAGGTTACTTTTCAATATCACTTATGTTTTTGAAAATATTAATGGGAGAATTGAAGGGAAAAGATACAATTTTTGAAAAAACCAATATTTTGACGTAGTAATGACTTATGAAAAAAAGTTTGGTGAGAGGTAATAGGTGCTCCATCATCATTGATGTATTAAAAAGATGGAAATAAAACATTAATTAAATAATTTTAATAAAATAAAATAAGTTTGGAAATAGTTTTAAGGATGAATATTTTCAAATAAGAATGGAAAGATTGAGTTTATAACCCCGACCTTTCTCTTTGAATCGCTTCCTTCAGACTGAGTATTAAGCCATCGGAGAAGGGACTTTCAGATAGAATAGAGACTTATGAACATGGAATTTATTTTTTATATAATTATTTTATCATAATTTATAGATAATATCTAACATTAGATGTGCTTGATAAATGTTACAATGAGTCCCCTTTATAGGGAAAATAGATGATATTTTCGAAAATATTCATTTTTAGGGGCCAAGAATGTAATTTTAAAATGGAAAGTGGTTCATAAATTGAAAAAAGATTATATTATAAACTATTAGTTGTAACCAATTGAATCAAGATAATGTTTTGTGATTTTTTATTAATTTATATATTATTTTTAACATTAAATACACTTTAAATTCATTTTCAAGGTTATTCTTATAATTTGTATTTAAAAATATATTGATAGATGTAGAATTAAACATTAAATATTTAAATAAATAGAAGTTTTTCATATTCATCCGTAAAAACAATGAAATAATCTAATTCATCTAAATAATATCACTTTAAATATCTTAAACCTATCATACTTATCGTTTCTCTTGTTTTCACAAGCACTACGTTATAATCATTTTGGATAATCATTATACTATTTAATATAAAAAATAATTTTATATAATAAATATAATTTAATAATACTAATTATCATCATGTGAAATAATTAATAATTTCTTTTATTCCCATTTATATCATGATAACATTTTTATGATAAGAATTTTGACTTTTCTTACATTGCACAAGCGATAGGTAAGAATTTGGTTAACTAACATATTGTATAATTTTAAAACACATGAAGAAACCTCCAAATTATTTATTAGTCATCATATTTGTCATTAAAATAAATCATATACCTATATATTCTTAAATATTATCTCAAAGATAAAATTTTGACTTTTCCAATGTTGCGCAAGCACTATGTCAACACCTATAAAAGTTTTCATATTTATCTTCAAATAAAAATTAATTTATAATAATTGGATAAAAATTATATGATATTTTTATTATATTATTATTTAATACATGTTACATAGGTTTCTATAATGTTCTATATCATTTTAGATACCAATATAATGATAGGAATTAAAATTCTACATGAATTTAATCTATTATTTTAAAAAGAATTTAAATCACAATGTATCACTACAAATATAACCGAATTAAATTATAATATTGAACTTAATGTAAATAATTTTAAAATACAAAAATATAAATTAGAATAAAAATATCATTTATGAGAATTTATAGAAATTTTTAATCAAAAACTGTGAATATACATCAAATTTACTATTTAGAGTCATATCTTTCATTATAAATTTTTATCAAAATAACTTCAATATAATTTTTACATGAATATATAAAATATTTTAATAATTTTATTAAAATAAATATAAAATTATTCTGGAATACATTTTAAATAAAACTCATTTTAAATTAAAATAATATTTTTTTAAATAATAGGTTTTTCCTTTTTTTAATAATAGTCGTGTTTGAAAAATTGATAAAATTATTTATATGAATATAATAATATTAAATACCAATATAATTTCATATAATTAACATAAATACCAATTTATAAGATATGTAATTATTAAATTATTTTTTAAATAGATCTCAATAAGAAACCTTTTTAAGAAAATATATTATCCTTTAAATAAATTAAATTTTCTTTCATAAAATAAGAATTATAATTTTAAGTGTATAATGAGTATATAATTTTCTTATATTATGTATTTTTTTATATGAAATCAATATATATATATATATGTTCTAAAATAAATATTTATTGAATTTATAATATGGGTATTAATAAATCATGAAGGTGATATACTATTACAATTATTTGGGTTGTCACAATATATGATATCAAATGTGTACTTAAAAAATGTCATAAATATAAAAAATGTTCAAAATTAAAGTATGAATTGATGGAGCTAGTAACCTTCACTAAAATATTGAAGAAAAGGTTTGTTGGATCATGGTTTTGAAGGAAAAGAAATATGTCAAGCTTATATGGATCTAAATAAATGATTTGTATAGTGATCTCATTTCTCTTATATGATAAAAGAATTTTTTTATTGAAAAATAGTTTTTTATCAGCAATATTGGGTGATAAATTTTACATACTTGGTTAACGAGTCATCAGATTCTATAACATGTTTGAGAAGAAGATAAGGAAAAAATATTTATCTAGAATAAAATATTTTCTCCAATATATTAATTAAAATATGGGGGATGTGATACCACCACCCATCAATGTCACATTTTAAAGGATAAATTATTTTTTTTCAAATAAATATCCAAACACATAGAGTATCATATATGATATGAATAAATATTTTATTCATTAAATATTCCCACTAAAGGAAATATTTTTTATTTCATAATCACAAATGAGGTTGTGTATCTAAGAATATAACATCCTGTTACCAAATTTTAGGTACTTAAAAATCATTTTTATTACTCCCATTTGATTCGGTCTTGTTCTGAGTTTTTTCTAGGGTCTTTTTGATATTTTCTAATGTTTTTGGGGTTTTTCACGGTTGGAAAATGGTTTAGGAAAACCATACGATTGAGCCGAAAACATTTTTTTCCCTTTATATTAGATCTATACGGTGGAACATGGTCAGTCCAAACCATAAAACCTCCCCTTTAAACTATATGACCATGGGAAATGGGATTTTTCACAGTTCTCGGATGGTTAGTCTAATGATTTGGCCAAATCATGAACCATTTTTAGAAGCCCAAAAAGGGTTCATGGTAAGGTGCATGGTTAGTACTAACCATGTGACCATACCTAATAAACCATGAAAACGTTTTTTTCACCTCTTAAAATGATAATTATAATATATAACCCCTATTTATAACTTCTAAACACCTCCCTTTCGACCTTAATCTGATATTTTGGATTTTGGAGGCTCTCAAGAGGTGAACTAGATTCTCCAACATCTCTTCTTCTCAGATTAAAGAATCAGTGGATGCATTTGATCTCTTTCCAGTATGTGATTTCTCCTTGATTTGAAATTCCCATATCCTCTCCTCTCTCCTCCTTTGAGAGTTATGAATCCTCATATTGTTAAATAATCGTATATTTGATTTGACAACATTAATTTTTTTGTGATTAATCTTTGATCTTCCTTTCCTTAGACACTTCATTGGCGATTCCGAATTTAGATGGTTGATTGATTGATACTTTTATTAAAAGTAAGTGGTTCTAGAAGGCTTATACCAACACTTAAAACCTTGATTTTCATTATTTATTTGAAATTCATTTTCAATTCATTTCCTTGAATTGAGTAGATTTGATATTTGATTTCAAAAGGCACAGATTTATGAAATAAAACCCTTTTTAAAGGATTTGATAAATTGGGTGGTTTTTTAGAAAATATGGATTGAAATAAATATCGATTTTATGAGATTAATTAATGATAATTCTTGGAAAAAATTTATTTAAATGAATGTCATTTTTTGAATGGAATGAATTTGGTGAAAACCTATGATTTGGTTTTGAAATTAAAACAGTATGTTGAAACATGAAAATTGGTCATTTTAACTGTGAATGATGAATTGAATTAAAATGATAAATTTCTCTATGATTTATTTATTGAAATAACATGTGATCTTGGGTAGTTAGTGCATGATTTGGACAATCTCCCTAGGACTATGACTCCCTATAAATGCATTGACAATGAAAACTCTAATGAAACCAAGTTCAACATGATTTCCATTAATAGGATTTTGATTGATTTTATCATGATGGATAAGCCTTAAATATGTGTTCACACAATTTATCCATGTTGATTGAATTATTAATGCCAGGGTACTTTTTCCATGAACCAACTAACTTCAGGGATTATGAACATGTTTTTTATTTTTGAATTTATTACTACATGCCATCAATTATAGATCCATTTTTCTCATTCACTTCTGTTTTATGAAAAAAATCCATTAAATCATGTTTTTATATATCTACCATCTACTTGTGTTAAAATAATGTTTTGAATGAAAATGTATAAAAGATATTTTATGCCCTGTTTTTATTTAAATTTAAGAATAACTAGTTTATTTGTATTGGAATTACTTATGGAACATTTGGTGAAATCCTACTAGGATATTATATTTTTCTCAGAACATAAATTTTCCTTTCGGAATTTCTACACTATATTATTCCACTTCTTGGAAAAGGTAAAGTTCCGCTTATAGGTTATCAATATGGTTGAGTATGGGACCTAGGGTGATATGGTGACTATTAGAGCTGTGACATAATTGTTTCATGGAGTTTCTAAGTTTATTCTCTATGGATTTTGTGTCATCTTTTCGATGATGGTTTACTTTCAGATGTTCACCTATCATATTGTGGTAATTTTCACCTTGTGGTGTGTTTTGGAATAATAAATATTTATTAGTTTATATTTTTGTGGTATATTGATGGTTTATTCTTGTGTAAAACTATTCACTTTTTATATATGCAATGATGTGAGGTGCTAGTCGCGAATCCATGGGAATAAAGAATTCCCTTTGGGATATGTCAGAGCCAACACAGGTATCAGTGCACTAGGGTATCCAGGTTTGTTTTTTCCCAAATGGTATGAGAGGAATGGGGTTTATTATCTTTCCTTGATGCCAGTATATAGACAAGGATTTCCTAGTAAATAAGAGGTACAATTTTTATAACTTAAGGGGTAGTTACGAGTGATTTATAGGATAGATCTCATTATAGAAAGTCTTAAATAACCATGGGTTTCTGGGAAAAGAATCATTGAGTAATTAATTTACATGATTACAATCATTAAAAAACATGATTTTATTATTTTTAAATCCCTAAATTTTCAATTTATTTTTTATGGAATTGGTGTTCCTATATATCTTTATTGTGTTGATGATCTGATCATCCTTAGTGAAATTTCAATGCTGCATGTTGATTTTGTGTAGTAAAATACCCCTAAGAATGAATTTAAATAATCCTCAGGAGGGAGATTTTGGTGAAACATGACAAGAAAACCCTCAAGTTGATTATAATCCCATTGATATAGTAGTGAACTCTCTCTAATCTCTAGGATAGGTAGTTTCACCCATTCCCTTTTAGGATCCAGAAGTAATACCTCAATGTAATGATACTAGAGATCATTCTCAAGAGTTTCTTTGGTATAAACCAACACATTTTCAAGCATCAAATGATCCTCAGGTAGTAGATATTGGTTGGAAAATACTAAACTTCTTTTTTATGTTCAAGGAAACACTGAAATCAATAAAGGTAAAATGTGTTACCTTCAAGATTCAAGGTCCTAGTAAGAGGTTGTATGATTCAATGGTTATGGTGAGGAAAATAGAGGATTAGAGTGGAAATACATTAGAGAACATTTTATAGAGTATTTATATACAGATTCAATGGTTTTGGTAAATTATATGGATTTTATTGGCCTCCAACAAGGCAATAAAACTGCGAATCATTATGTAAACCAGTTATATGAACATTTTTATTTTTTCCCCAAGGTATTAATGAAAAATAAGTTAAAGGCCTGAATATTTGAGATGGGTAGTAAACATTATATCTAATCTCATTTTTTCATGATGAATTTCACCTCCAATGTCGATGTACTAGATTGAGTTTCGATAGATGATATTGACATGGATGGTAAGTCATGGTTGATGGAAGTTACTCATACTCCCAATGGTATTTTTGTTGGTTCCTATAATGGGAAGATGAAATATGATGATTATCATAGTGGTTCATTAAATTATAAATTATTTAGACCTTATATAGTGTTTGTAAGAGGCATAATGAATTTCTTTCATTGTGGAAAGGTCAGGAATTTGAACCATGTTTTTACAAAGGAACTAAAGAATTATGGTTTTTTTGGTCGTTCATGCAACCTGTAGAAGTTATTTCATATCATTTCAACCCCATGATGTAGAATAGTCTTATAAACACATAAAGGTATGATGTTGAAGTTAGATTATTCAATAACTAATGGGTTATAGCTACAGGTATCTGATGTAAAGATTCTCCACATAATGAAATATTCTCTAGGGGAAGCTGATGCAGGTCCAGTGACAGTGAGAGGTACCATCACTGTAGATTTATCTTTAGTGACCAAATTATTTGATATAAGTGTATCTCATCATTTTTAATAGACTCATATTTTTAATTTGATAAACCTTCCTATAGAGCTTATGTCTTATGTGTTAGATATTGATATTCCCCTTAGATTGAAAAGGGTGAAAGGTCTCTGATTCCCCTTTTATTCCTTATATTTATCAAAGATTGAGATCACTTGGAATTTTATGGTTCTTTATATGAAACCTCTTGACTTCATTATCGAGGTGGATTTGATAACTGTCCATAAATCTTAGATTGATTGTTATTTTTGGTGTGTCTCTTTTACTACCTCTGATGGGGTGTGTTTTGTTTTCTAGGGAGAATGAGACCTATGTTCGAGTAGAGATGGAATACCTATTCTTGAGTTGGGTAGTGTAATATTTTTGTCTTCTTTTGACCTAAAGTTAGAGTATTTGAGCGGTAGTATTCCTCTAGTAGTCGATAAGTTTCTTGATATGTTTCCTTCGGACTTCGCTTACTTTCCACTGGTGATAGATGTAGAGTTTTCCATTAACTTGGTTCTAGGTACCCAAGCTATCAATATTCCATCATATTGTATGAAACCATATGAATTGAAAGATTAAAATACTTAGTTTGATGATTTTTTGGATAAAGGATTTATACACCTAAGTGAATCACCTTGGGTAGAGCCTTTTCTTTTAATAAATAAATCTAATGGAACCCTTTGCCTTTTTGTTGATTACTGAAAACCCAATCAAGTAATGGTAAATAAAAAATATCCATTATCTTGGATTGATGATTTGTGTGACTATTTGAAAGGGGGAAAGTGGTTTTTCAAGATTGATCTTTGGTCTAGTTATCACCAGTTGAGAATCAAATAATCAACATTCCAAAGACTACTTTCAAGAGTGGGTATGATTATTTTTATTACCTTGTTATATCTTTTGGTCAACCAATGCTTCAAAAACATTTATGGTACCTGTGAATTGGATATTCTAGGAATATATCGATCCATTCATATAGGTATTTTTTGGATTGCATCTTAGTTTTCTATAAAATTATGGAAGACCATGTGTGTTATCTGAGATCAGTTTTGTAAATTTTTGAGAAATCACTACCTTTATTCCAAGCTATCGAAATGTAGTTTCTGGATTTGAGAAGTGAGTTTATTGGAAAATTTTGTCTTAAAACATGATATTTTAGTTGATCCTGAGAAGTTGAAGGATGTTATGACATGGGAACAGTAGTGAAATGTTTTCAAGATTCTTTGATTCTTGGAATTAGTAGGGTATTACCACTGGTTTAACAAAGATTTCTCGAAATTGGATTCTCTAATGATAGATCTCACTCATAAAGGAATGATGTTCTTATGAGACATAAAATGTAAAAATTATTATTTTTTATTTGAAGTTCATTTTTTATTCTATTCTAGTGTTGACTCTTCAAATATTGGTGATGTCTATTTGATCTTTTATGACACATCATGTTTAGGTTTGGGATGTGTTCTCATGCCGGCTGGTCTTGCGGTGGCATATGATCCCCAAAAACATAATCCACATGGGAAGAGCTATCTTACACATGAGATTGAACTAAAATATGTAATTAATGCTTTTAAAATTTAGTCTCATTACTTTCTCAAAGGAATATTTACCATGTTTTAGGATAATAAAATTCTTATTTATATCTTATAAAAAAGATTTGAATCCCTAACAAAGTCATTCGGTAGAGTACCTATAGTCATTTATTTTTGACATTGTATACACCCATAAAAAGGGGAATATTTTTATTGATTCCTTGAACATAAAACATATGACCTAGGCTATGAAAGAATCATCAGTAGAGGGGAACTTGAGGGATATATTTACTCGTATTCATTTGAGAGTTAGGAAGAGTCTAAGTTTGTTATGGGAATATTACAACTGACCTTCTCTATTATCAGGATAATTATTCGGTAGGAACATCTTGATGATGAGTTCCATGGAGTTAGGGACTCTCTTTATGGTGGGGATACCATCAGTGAGTGTTTGTTCACTTCTGACGTTATTATATGCTTTTAGAACCAATACGTTGTACCATTGCCCATGAGAATGTTTTTGATGGGATATTTCCATAATTCCCAATGGGTGGTACACCATGAAACCATGAATATTATCTATTACAAGTGGAAATTATTTTTGTAACACCCTGATAGTTTTTGAAATATTGTTTCCAAAATTAATTTAATCTTTTCGCTATTTTTCATTTCACACAATACTGAATATAGCTTTCATTATATGAAAAACACTTGGTTTAGTATGTGTTATACACAAAACCAAGTCGATATTTCACTATACATAACACTTAGATTGTCGTATGGTATAAGAAACACTATTCTTGGATTTTTTTACACATAATGTTGAGTTCTTTTGATAGCTTACATTACACGCAGGACAGAGTTTTACTGAACAATAATATATTGTTGAAAAATTATTATAATATATAACATAACTGCTAAATTAGAATTTATTAATAGTATTAACAAAATTATAAAAATATTAGGTTTTATAATATGAATTTATTGGTTCCAAATTAATTATAAATAAAAATATATAATAATTCACTATAAAGAAAAGAGTTTTATTTTTATTCACCTAAAGTCATTTTGTCTTGATACATTAAATTAATTACAATTAGTGAAATATATTAATGAAAAATATATGTTATATAATCAATAAAATAATTTTTATATTCTTCAAATAGATTTTATAGGCATAAGATAAGAATAAATCAAATTTTATGCATAAAACCCAATATTTTTCCAAAGGGAAATTTTACAGCCTCTTAATGGAAAACCTATTTTAAATCATTTTTTTGAAACTTTTATATATTCTATATAATAAAATAAAATTCTAATTTTAAATTGAAATATAAAAACTTACTTTTTTAATTTTTTTTATGATATGTTTAATGTCTTGATGAATAGTGAAAAATACAAAATTTAAATCAAAAACATCTTTTTTCATCGAAATTTTTTTCAGTGTTAAATTATATTTTTGATTGGTTTTATATTTTAATTATATTATTTTTTATAAGTTAATATAATATAGGTCATTATAATTAATTTTACATTAAATTTAGATAAAAAACGTTTCAATCTTTTTCATGTTTTAACTTTAATAACTTGTTTTCTCGCCCCATCAATGGGATTAATTTTAAATTAATTTTTTATAATTATGTGTTTTGAATATGTAAAAATGGATTTCATATTTGGAATCATAGAGTTATAATTATGTAAATAAAAAACTTTTATTTTTTGACATTAGGAATAGTAATTTTGTAAAAATAATTATTACCACAGTTAAGTGTAGAACAAGTAATTAAAGGGACCAAAAATATTATAACTAATATAAAATTACCCTAACACAAGTCATAATTTCATTGTATGCATGTTTCTAGACCAAAATATTCCATGGGAATATTTTATGTCCACATGGTGCCACTTGGAGGACTTTTAACTCTTTTATAGTATTATATTCAAAGAAAAGACAATTTGGTCACACTTTTATTTTTAACAAGAGAAATATTTTTAATATGGTGTTATATAAGAGATATTTTCATCTATAAATATTATTTGGAAAGATAAAATGTTTTTATACATCATGGAAATTTATTTATAATTTTAATAAAATAAATAATTAAATTAAATGGTGACACAATGATGACGCAATAGTTGTTTAATTAATGGGAGAATCCAATAAAAGATATTAAAAATAATAAAATAAATATAATTTGATATAAAAATTACATAAAAATTTTATTGATTCCTTTAACATGTTAGTGATAATTTAAATGAGTTTTTTATAATATATCATGTTGTTATGATGTTTTTAAAAAGTTATGTAATGAATAGTGTCAAAATTGACAATATTGATATTTTAAAATAAATATTATTTTATTAAACGATACAAAATTTATAAAAATATATTATTCTACCAAATAATTTTGATATGTCCTAAAATATCATAAATTACTAATTTATTGGTCTTTTTTTAGGTTAATGTATTTATATTAACCCTCAAAGTGTAAATTACATGATCTCACAGTAAGAGTTGAAAGGGTAAAATAAGGGTTAAAACAAAAGGATAAGGAATAAAAAATAATAAAAACTTGTATGATTTTCATTATTTTGGAGGATTTATAACCATACGAATCTTATATTGAAAATAAATAACTTTAGAGCTTTTTTAATTGAAAATTAATTTATATTAATTTAAATTTTTAAGAGTTTCCTGAAGTGACCCCACCACAATTATAAAAGGGCACCATCCCCCCCACTTATTCACACCACATTGATCCTTAAATATTATTCATCCCCTACAAATTTTCATTATAAACTTCCCTATCCACGTTTTATAGGTTATTTTCCTCCCAAAGGACCAACTCTATTGTCTTTTAGAGGGGATTTAAAGGAGTCATTCCGAAGAAGAGGTAATCGCTCTAACCGACCATTCTCTTTTTCTACTCTGCTATACCTCCTATATATCAATGATATATAACATAAAATAATAACTTAATAATCCTAAATATTCTTTATATTTATTATGATTATAAACATTCCATTATATATCCCTTTTCCCATCAAATAAAAAAAATAAAATTATTGCTCGTGCATACATACGGCTTGCCGTCTCCACATAGCGACACAATTCATTTTAAATAACCATATTTTATGAGTAAGAATTAGGATGTGATTAATATTTATATATTATATCTATTATATAATTATAATTTCAGAATTATAATATCATGTTTATCTTTTTACCATATAATATTATGGAAAAATGATAACGTCGCTCGTGTGTACGTATAGCTTCCCATCTTCATGATGCAGTGTGATTCGTTATTAACCTATACTTCACATGGATGGTAATAAGGATTAATTTTATGAATATATATGTTATATATGTCATAAAAATTATTCTTTAATAATAATATATCATATAATTTACTTTCTTTTAACTCGACAAGAAAAGTAAAACAACGTCCATGCGTACGTACGACCTACCGTCTCTATGAACAATGTATTTTATTTTCTATCTCAAAATATTATGAATCACCAATAATATTTATATAATTAATATTTATATTCTATTTATATCATTATTATAATTTTGTCGATGATGAAATCATGATCAATGTAAGAGGGGCAAGGATAACATGTCAAAACATGAATGAAAAAAGTGGTTATTACCCGTGACATAACATTAACATGGAATTATTAATAAGTGAGTAGTATAAATTGATAATTAAATAATATATGGTATTAAATATATTAATATGGTTTTGTGGTATATTTATAACAATCTTATATTTATTATACATGTGATTTTAACGTTTGTAATGGAAATCAAGACTTAAGGTAAGGGAATTTCATCTTGCTTTTATTTTGCGTGAGATACCAGACATGTTCACCACCCATTTATTATATTTGGTGTATATAATTCACAATAATTTATTATATTATTATTATCCTTAATTTTATGGGTATTTAAATATCCATTTTATGATCTCTCTTTCATAGGGTTTACGGCTCAAAAGTTACCAAATCGGAAAGCTGATTTTGTCTCAATTTTCCTTCTTTGAGACACGTGTTATATTACGCACCCATATTATTTTATGTGTTGTATATACTTAAATTTTACATATTTTAATGTAAATACCCTTTTTAATGATATTATAACTTTCATTTAATTTTATACTCTCTTCGGTTGGAAATATGTGTTCCCTCAAAACAGTGCTTTCTAAAAATGTTGTAAAAGTGTTTTAAATGAACTTTTATGCATTTTCAAGAAAAAAAATTTCGAATATAGTTAAAATGATTTTAAAATATTTTTTATATTTTTCCAAGGTAATTTCAATGAAAAATTATTGTTTATTTTTTTATGATTTTAAAAGTAGTTTCAAATTTGAAAGGATATTTTCCTCAAGAATTATTTCAAACGATCTTTAAAAACCATTGTTCATATATGGAAACATTATTTAATGTTAATTATTTTTATAGAGGTTATTATTAAAGGATTATATTCTTATTATTTCTCTTAATAGTTTTTGTTTATGATGGATTGATGTTTATGAATTAGTTTTCTTTTCCATGAGTTATGTTATGATGAAATGTTTATGAAAATAATTTCTTTTTTATGGGTTCTGATATGATGAATGATTTATGTTTCTATGACACACATATCTATTGTTTTCATTATGTGATGGGTGGGACCTATATCACCCTCCAATTAATTGGGTAATTATTTATGTCTAAAGAGATAATGATGGGAATCAAGTCGACGATCTTGAACCACTATAAGAATATAGGGATACTCGATCCACTATTAGAAGATGGGGAAACCCGACCCACTATGGGAAGATGAGGAAACCTGGTCCACTATGGGAATATGGGGAAACCCGATCCATTATGGGAATATGGAAAAACTAAACCCTTACAAGTAAAGTACTGTGACTGGTGATAATGGTGTGTCCCACCCAGTATGTATAGTTCCCATGAAGTTCTCTGATAAGTTCTAGAAATGCGTCATTACTTATAGGGAATGATATTTCTTTTTTATGTGCATGACAAAATTCTATGTCTTACTCTTATGTTATTACTTCAGGGAATATGCTCTTGTTTATCTTTTGATTCATGTCCTACGAATTTCCAATATTTATTCCATGATTCATGTTTATGATCTTTGTTATGAAGGGTATGATCTTCTAATGTTATGATCACGTTCTCATACCCCTATTCTCATGTTTATTCTTACATGTCTCCATTGTTTACCCTTATTAAGCATCTAAGCTAACCCTTTCTTATGTTTCTTTTTCCTAGGATATGAAGAAAGGTTTTAAGTCTGATATGTCAAAAAGGGATTTAGTTATGAAGAAATAGGCAGAAAAAGAAGTTGATATGTTATGAACCTATTTTTTATATTTCCATGTTTCCAAAGGCACTAAAATAAAATGGTCTTTGTGTCCTGTTTGTGTAATGTGTTAAGTATTATAAAAAATTGATGTAATTTCTATGTACATAAATCTTGGTCATTATATTTGGTATCAGATAAAATGTTTATTCAACCTTTTGAAACTAGGATGAGAAAACTTTAGTGAGATACCTAGGTATATTTATAAGGATATTTCTATGTGTGTCTCTAAGGATAAGTATGTGTATGAGTTAATGTTTAGTAAAATGTCCTAGAGTTTTTGTAAACAATTTAGTGAGTGGTTTCCTATAATTACATCCCTTCCTGGATACTACAAGTGTATGTCGCTCTGACAGAGATGTACCTAAGGGTTAAAAATACAACAAGATTCATTAGACTTGACTTGAGAATAACCTAGTTTAAGACAATGGGCCTCTCTGTACACTTGGTTTGATACTCCTAGGGGATATGATTTGGAAATTCCCAAACTCTTTATGAACCGTTATGTAGGATTTAAATGGAATTTTTCTACGAATAACCTAGGATAAAACTAAGGTGTCATATATTAAGAATGGTGTCATAATTTAGATATAAAATAAGTGGGTTTTAATGATTATGTGGTTCCTCACTATGATAATTGTTTCTTACTCAATGATTTATGGTTTTTGTCAATGGAAGGAACCAAAATGAACTTGGTTAACATTGAATGTGACGAAGAATTTTCTAATGAGAAGTAAAATGTGATGGTCACTGGAGTGAAGGATGGTGTTATCATTCCTAGTCAATTTTCACAGAATAGTATTATCAACATGTACCTAAAACTACTCTCAGATTCACCATTGAAGAGAAGTAATGAGTTTTATGAGAGTTAGAGTAATGGAGACCATGTTAGAAATAAGATTCAGTTTCCATTGTGTATAGAATGTGGAAAGAATCACTTAAGTGAATGTCTTAGAGGAATAAGAAGATGTTTTGACTATGGAAAATAAGGACAAAAAGCATGAAAATACAAAGGAAAAATGAAGGGTTCGATTAAAAAAATGGATAGAATTATTGGCCTCCCTAAGACATCATCAAATGTTAAATGATTTAAGTGTGTAATTAATGGTCATTATGAAAATCGATGTCCCAAGCGGAAATATCAAAAAGAGAATCAACAAGATGGTATGCGTGATGTTTATATTGAATACGATGATGAGGCTAAAAATGAAATATGAAAGAAAATAGGTATTTGAAGGATCTGGGCGCAGTGGATGCATGGCAGTTGGGAGGGCCGAACATTTATTTTTTCGTAATCTATAAACAATCCGGGGTCAATACGATGATGATCGCCAATATCCATGAATTAAAATAAAATATTTTGACAAAGAGAAGAAAATCACCTGATCTTATAAAGAGGATCTTTCACATCATGTTTATAATTAATTTATTAATTTCTGAATAAATTAAATACCTATCTCTTTATTACTTTCTTTGTTGATGATCGTTGATCATACAGAATGACCCTTCTAGATTTACTTCATTGCACTCAAGAGGATCCAAAGTATAATCCCTCTAGAGGTGATCCACATGTGCTCTAATGGTCTCTGAACAATTCCACTCATTCTTTGGGTGATAGTGCAGTGAATCAAATATCTTACGTCGATCTTTCTAGATCGCCCGTTCTTCATTCTTGAAGAACTTCTCTCTATCTTGAGAGGGAGATATGAGAGGAGTTGAGAGAAAAAAATGTTTGGCTCAAAAATTCTCAATTCACCAGGGTTTGATACAAAAGAAAGAAATTCCTATTAATCGACATGGGGTGTCAGTTATAATATTTAATTGTGAAAAAGTTATTAAATGCAATTATAAATATTTTAGAAACCCATGCCAAATAATAACAATAACAACACCATTATTTGTGGGGTTCCAACATGCGCAAAAAAGAACCATTAATGAAATCTCGTGCCACATAATGATAACAATATTATAATTATTTCTTTCACTAATTGGATAAACATTATTTACCAACTTGTAAATAATTAATTTATCAATAGACATGGCCTTGGTCCATTCAAACTCCTCTTCCATTTATTAAACACCCGGATAAAAATTTTATACTCTAAAATAAATATTTTTATTGTGAAACTAATAAATAAATATTTATTAAATGTTTAATAAAATAAATAAATATATTTTATTCACAATCAGGTGAATAAATATTCATTTAATTTATGAGATCATTTTAACTTGAATAAAAATATTCCTCAGTCTTGAGAATAATATTTATTCCATTAATTAAATTCAAATAGAATTTAATCAAGACCACCAGAAACACTTAGTGTGTGACTCTCTAGGATTATTTCTCATTGGAATTAGGCGGGCTTGACTAAATTACAAGATTACTGTTTAGAAATGGGTCAAGGAACCCAATAGAAAGAACTTAAAGTCACAATGACGACATCCACATATAGACACTCACTGTGTAATATAATCCCTTTGTCAAAATATCTCCTCAAGTTTGTTTCATGATAGTTTCATCAAACTATATGCTTGATACGTTATTCTTTGACTACATGAAATACACTCATTATTACACCATGACCATGGAATGTATGGCTAAGACTCTATTTCAATCGAAGGTCCTAGATATCAACTTACTTAAATGTAAGGGACAAATCCTTCCTTGACTTATCTATTATTAACATGTCATTAGTGATTAACCCAACATACCCTACTTCTCACCAACATATGTTGTGAAAGTTTTTGTTATTAAATCAAAGTGAGTGATCCATGACATTTATTAATGATAATCCTAAATTCTAAGGACCATTACACACATTCAAAGATAGAAATATCATATGACACAAAAAAATGGGGAATTCCTACTAGAAGGTCTATTCTCATAATCTCTCATAATGGATATTACCAAGTTCAAACTTCATGTGAAGAAGTCTCATCCAATTATGATTACTCACACCTAACGGTTTGTATATTATGTGTCACATCATAAAATGTCATCCAACCATAGAAATATATTTATAATATTATGTTAGCACTTCATGATTCTCATCATAGCGGAGAACTTCTATGGACTTATCAATGTGAAAAATAATCTAAGACATTATTATATTATAATCATGAAGAATAATGAAATATATGAAATAATTTGTTTTACATTAAATATTCATGTAATAAAAGTACAAAAAATTGGGTCTAGGATACCAACTCTTACAAACTCCCACTTGGACTAGAGCCAACTTCCTATAACTTTCAGTCTGCTAGATCTCACATGATGATCATGTTTCTAGTGTGTCAAGGATTTTGTCAAGGGGTCTTCCACATTGTCTTTAGTAGAAATAATACTCATTGCAACTTCAACTCTCTGAAAAAAATCCTTCAAGAGATGATACTTCCAATGTATATTCTTCATATGCTGATGTTACCTTGGCTCTTTTTCAAGAGCCATTGTAGTAGTATTATCACAATAGAGTATGATGGGATCTTTACTTCTAGGTACCACATTGAGATCTTGGATGAATCTCTGCATCCAAACTGATTCTTTAGCTCCCTCATAATCTGTGATATACTCGAACTCTACTGTAGAATCTGTGACCACACTCTGCTTTGAGCTCTTCCATCTCACATCACCACTATTCAAAGTGAAGATGTATCCTGTTTGTGACTTCATGTCATCTTGATTAGTCTAGATACTAGAATATACATATCCTTTAATGACTAGATCCTTATATCTTCCATAAACTAAGAACACATCCTTAGTACATCTCAGTTACTTAAGGATAGTCTTGAATGCTATTCAATGGTGGTCACCTAGATCATCTGGATATCTTCCTACCACACTCAATGAAAAGGTGAAATATTGCCTAGTATATAGCATGACATACATGACTGACCCAATCAATATGGTGTATCGAGTCTTTTCCATTCTCTTTATTTCCTCATGTTTCTAATGAAACATTTTCTTGGAAAGATGAATTCCATGTGATACTGGAAACAATCCCCTCTTTGATTGTTCCATACTGAATCTCTTTAGTATCTTGTCAATGTATATACTTTGACTTAGGCCCAACAATATCATAGATATATCATGATGGATCTTGATCCTAAGAATAAATTCTATCTCACCCAAGTACTTCAAGGAGAATAATTTATTTAACCATGCCTTAACAGATTGTGAGATAGGTATCTAAATTCCAATAAGTTAGATGTCATTAACATATACTATTATGAAAATGACTGCACTCCCACTAAACTGTTTTTAGACAAAAGGATCACATTCATTATTTATAAAACCTAATTTCATTATGGATTCTTCAACGAATGTTCCATGACCTGGATGCTTGATTTAATCCATAAATGGATTTTTTCAACTTTCAAATCTTATTGGAATAATTTGGTGTCACAAACCCTTCAGTATGTATCATTTAAACATCCTCTTGAAGGTTCCCATTAAGGAAGGCTATTTTGAAATCCATTTTCAAAATCACATAGTCATGGTAAGAGATAATGGCCAAAATAATCCCGATGGATTTCAGCATTGTAACTGGTGTAAAGATTTTATCGTAGTCAATGCATTGATGTTGTTTAAACCCTTCCGCAACCAGTTGTGCCTTATAGGTATTGACTTGTCCTTACATGCCCAATTTCTTTTTTAATACCAACTTTCAACCAATAGGATTTACATCTTCTAGAGGATCTACCAAAATCCAGACTTGGTTTTGGTACATTGAATCCATTTCATAATTCATGTCATCACACCACTTTGAAATGTTTGTGCCACTTACTACTACCTTGTAGGTTAGAGAATCAATATTGTCAACTAATAATGAGTCACCATCCTCATTAACTAGAAAACCGTACCATTCCAATTCTCTAACCTATCTTGTAATCTTGTGCAATACTTTTGTCTCTGTAATAGATTCTTCTTCCATAGGTATTTTTGGAATATACTCTTATACCAACTCTTTTGTGCCTTGAGCCTCGACTTCATCGAAGTCTCTATCACTACCACTATCTCTTTTAGAGATGTGCTACCTCTCAAGTAATATGGTATTTCATTCCACTATAACCTTTTTTTGAGGATTTTTATATGTAATATCCCCATGTTTCCTTGGGGTATCCTATAAAGATACACTTTGTGCCTCGTGGAGAAAATTTGTTACCCGAAGAGGCCTTAACAATCGCTTCGCTTCCCCACACATGAAAATTCGACAACATGGCTTTTCTTCCACTCCAAAACTCGTATGGAATACCATTTATCAATTTAGTTGGTATTTAGTTTAGTATCTATGCAGTTTTTTTTAATTCATGTCCCCAGGACGATAATGGAAGACTTGCCTGACTCATCATTGATCTCACCATGTCCAACAAGGTGCGGTTCCACCTTTCTCTTAAACCATTCCACTGAGTCATGTAAGGGGGGGGTGAGTTTGAATAAGATCCCAAACTCCCATAAGTAATCAATAAAGCTCAATTAAGATATTATCCACCTTATTTTTCATGGAGTTTCTTAATATTCTTACCAAGATGATTCTCAACTTCATTCTTGTATTCTTTGAACTTATCAAAAGAATCCAACTTATACCTCATTAAGTAGATATCTCTATATCTACTAAAATCATCAATAAAAGTCATAATGTATGAGTACCCACCACTTTATTCAACTGAAAATTTTCCACACACATCGGTATTGACCAATTCAAAAACCTCTTTGGCCCTTTCACCATTCCCATTAAATGGGGATTTGGTCATTTTTCCTTGTAAACATGCATGACATACACCAAGTGATTTTAGTTTGAAGGAATCTAAATATCCATCTTGATGTAACATTGTCAAGAATTTCTCATTTACATGACCTAGCCAATGGTACCAAATTTGGGTGTGGTATGAGTCATGTAAAGTAACTTCATTATCGATTTATATTACTTGGTTTGTGTAATCAAACACATAAATACTGTTATATAAATGTGCCTTACCAAAACAAGTGATATATTTTTAAAAGAAGAAACATTCATTTCTAAATATGAAAAAAATCCATATGTATCTAGTATGGATACATAAATAATGTTTTTGGTCATAGAAGGCACATAATAACAACCTTTTAACACCAAGATAATGCCAGTTAGCAACATGAGGTGGTAGTCCCCGACAGCTATAACATCAAGTATAACTACATTGGCTTCTCGTAGATCTACCTCCCCTCATTCAACTTTCTTAAATCGACATGGTTCATATATTTGGATACATGTGTGAGAACCACAAGATTTATCTAATACTCAATTTGTAGAAACATATAAATTGCACTCGATAACAAATGTACCTAAAGCTTTCCCTTTATTATTTAAATGGGTGAAGTTTTCTTCCAGTGGACCTTCATGGAACATGTGAAAAAACAAATTCTTGTTCTCTTGCATCCCCTTTTATCTTCCTTTTCATGGATGGGTCTAAAGAAGCTTTAGACATAAATCTATCTACCTTCCTTTACCTCTTATTCACCATAAGTACAGAAGGCTTTTCACGCTTTATGTATTTTTCCACTTAGAGAATGGGGATAAGAAGATCATATAGAGACTTCTCAATGTTGTTCATCTTAAAAATCACAACAAATCCAAAAAAGCTCTAAGGGAGTGGTGCGAGAATGAGATTGGTACCCAGTTCTTTGGGGAGTTTAAACCCTAGAACCTCTAGGAACTCAATTTAGCCAATGATCTTGACTATGTGAGTTCTATCTAGGGAACCATCTCCAAACTTACTCTGAAAGAGTTCCTTGGAGATCTCAAACCGTTCGTGTCTATCTCTCTCCTAGTAAACACCATGGAGGTTCTCAATAATGTTGTACACATCCATGTTTTTGTGAGACTTCATGAGTTCACTAGACATGGAAGATATTATCAAACATTGAACATAAACCACTTCATTTATATGTCTCTCATAGATTGGGAACAATTCACCACTCATCACATGGGAAGGTAGACTAGGTAATGAGGACTCCATCACGTAAGATTTCCATCCAGGGAGTAGAATAACCTGAAGACATCTAAACCATTCCTAGAATTTACTACCAATGAGGATGTTGTCTTTATCCAGTATTGATCGCAAGGAAAGTGTGGTTGATGATCTTTTCATTTTTTTTTCTAAAATTAGAAGAGCAATTTATTAGTATTTTCTTGATTACATTTTATGATAAATAATAAATTAATTTTATTAAGTCTCCCACTATTTTATCAAGTCCCAATATCCCTCACCATTGAACTTATAGTGTCCAGTTTCTAGGAAATTTCAGTGGAAAGGATCCACATTCCCCTTAACATAACCTAAAAAAGGGTCGGTCAAACTTTTTTAAGGCATTTAGTTAGTCAGGTATTTGCTAACTGTGGGCTTGTATCTCCTTGATCCATTAAGTGGACTCCCCAATACTAAAATCTTGAGTTGGATTTCCTCAACACTTGCCTCCAATTTTACAAAAAGTATATAAAGGGATACTCCTCTTGATGAAAAATGGATATTTCTACCAGAAACCTTTCATAAGAGAATCCTATATAAAATTAAGTGTCCCAACAAGGGTTGTTCAAACACATAGTTTTATTGAGTCTTTACCTTAATCAAGAAACAGAAGGCTTATTCCGAATTAATAATTTATTGAGGGGTTTTTTTATATTTTATTCATAAATTTTATTATTATATTTATCACATGATTGTTAATATTAAGTGGAACTTACTTAATTGACTAACCATGTCTTAATAATATCTACTCATAATCTAGGTTTATTTTAGTTCCATCTTTCATGCTTGTTAATTCATTAGTTATGTGATTGCAATAACGCATCCTTAATGAAAAACCATGAAACTGAAAAAAAAAATAAAGTAAAGGGAATAATCATAAGATTTTATAATGGTTAGTTTATCTAGAATTTGATAAACTAACCCTGAACTAGGGGAGAAACCCCTTTAATGAAGGTTCATGTTTACAACTTTCCGCATATAAACCTTTGTATCTTCTTGATTGGTTTCACCTAGGATCCTGACTTGGACCGCCTCCACAAGCTTGGGAGCTCCATCCATTACATATGATTTTTAACTCACAAGCAAGTGAGTGGTAAAAGGGGGTTTACATAAAAGAAACCATGGGCATATTGACCATACACTGTGTGTGATCTGGATTACATTGTGTGTATGGAAGATTACATGACGTGTAACTCTGAATACATGGCGTGTACTAGTGTGTTACCTGGACAAAATCATCGGTGCCTCTTGATGAGATCCTTGATTTAATTCTAATCCAAAAAATAAACATTTATAGTAGATCTGTGAGAAATGAAAAGGAAGAATAGATCTAGAAATTTAGATTACAAGAATGATTAAACTTTAAATTGAAAAATGAAATTATTAAAGAGTAAATCATCAAAAAAATTAAATAATTATAAATGATGATGAGACCACCCTGATACCACATGAAGGATTCAGGAATAGTGGAAGCGTGGCGGTTGTGAGGGCCCAAATTTTCTTTTTCATAATTAATGGACAATAAAGGATCAATACGATGATGAACGCTAGTATCCATGGATTAAAATAAAATATTTAGACAGAGATAATAAAGGCTCCGTATTCAAGAAAGATGATATTTCACATCATGTTTATAATTAATTTATTAATTTCTGACGAAATTAAATACCTGGGTATTTGGTACTTTCTTCGTTGATGAACGTTGATCATCTGGAATGACCCTTCTGAATTGAGTTCATTGCACTCATGAGGATCCAAAATAGAATCCCTCAAGTGTTGATCCACATGTTCTCCAATGGTCTCTGAAAAATGACACTCATTATCTAGGTGCTAGTGTGGAAAAGTGAATTTCTTGTGTCGATCACTCTTTATCGTTTGTTCTTTGGTATTGAATAAATGTTATCATTATTGAGAGGGAGTGATGATAGGAGTCAAGAGAGAAAATTTTTGGATTAATAATTCTCAGTTCGCCAGGGTTTGGCACAATAGACATACCTACCTATTAATAGACACGAGGGTTCAGTTACAATATTTAATTACGAAACATCGATTAAATGCAATTATAACTATTAGAGAAAACCCATTCCACATAATAACAATAACAACAACATTATTTGTGGTGTGAAAACTTGCGCAAAACGAAACCATAAATTAAATCCCATGCCACATAATGATAAAAGTATTATTATTATTTCTTGTACCAACTATATACACATTATTAAATGACTTGTAAATAGTTAATTTATCAAAGGACACGGTCTTGGTCCGTTCAAACTCCTCTTCCATTTATTGAACACCCGGATAAAATATTTTATTTTCTTAAATAAAGATTTTTATTTACAAAATATAAAATAAATATCTATTAAATGTTTAATAAAATAAATAAATATATTGTATTCATAATATGGTGAAAAAATATTTATTTAATTTATGTGATCATTTTAACTTGAATAAAATTATTCCTCAGTCTTGAGAATATTATTTATTCCACTAATTAAATTCAAATCAAATTTAATCGAGACTACCAGAAATAGTTAGTGTGTTACCCTCTAGGATTATTTCTTGTTGAAATTAGGATGGTTTACATAAAGTCTAAGATTAATCTCTAGAAACTGGTCAAGGTACCCAATTTAAATAACTTAAAGTCAAAATGACGACATCCACATATGAATTATCACTATGTAATATAATCCCTTTGTCATAATATCTCATCAAGAAGGTTTCAAGATAGTGTCATCAACCTATATGCTTGATATGTCATTCTTTAAATACCTGAAATAAACACATAATTACACCATGTCCATAGGATTTAGGGTGATAGTTCTATTTCAATCAAGGGGGGTGAGATATCAACTTCCATAAATGGAAGGGAAAAGTCCTTACTCCGCTTATCCATTAATAACATGTCATTCGTGACTCACCCAACATACCCTACTTCCCGCCAATATATGGCGTGGGTATTTTCATTAGTAAATCAAATTTCATGAGTCGTGATTCATATTAATGATAATCTTAAAGTCTAAGGACCATTACACATGCTCGCAGATAGAAATATCTGATGACACCAAAACATGAAAAATTCATACCGGTGGGTCTATTATCATAATCTCTCATCTTGGAGATTTCCAAGTGTGAACTTCATAAGAATAAGTCTCATCCTCTTACGAGTACTCACACTTGATGCTCTATATACTATGTGTCCCATCAGAGTATGTCATCCAACCGCAGAACTATATTTAGAATATTGTCAGATCACATCAAGGTTCTCATCATAGTAGGGAACTGTTATGAACTTATCAATGTGACAAAAACTCTAGGATATTATTACATTATAGTCATGTAGAATAATGAACAATATGCAATAAGATGTTTTAAATTAAATATTCATGTAATCAAAGTACAATCGGTTGGTTCTAGGACACCAAATCTTGCAGTATTATGTAATAGAACGGGGTAGACTTCTTAAATCTTATGAAGGAAGTAGAATAATTAATGTTATTATATATTTGGATTTAAGAATTATGTTATATGAATGGTGAAATATACAAGGGTTTTTTGGTTTATGTTTTTCACTCAGAATTTACAAGTTTATGTTGAATGTTTCTGATAGACTAGAAAAGTGATTTAATCTTAAGGTGAAATTTTGACTAAGGGAAGATAACACTTAATATTTCCCTTACACTACTGAAAAAATGACCTATACCCACATTTCAAAACCTTGAGTATGGTACATACCCATGGTTTTGGGAATCTCAGGAAACTGAGGCGTCGATATAGCTCCACAACCTATACCCACAGTTTTCAAACCGTGGGTATAGCTTTTTTCCACCTTTTCATAGCCATATACGCACTTGTCACACTTTCACAGCCTTATACCCATGGTTTTAAAACTATGGGTATAAATATTAGATAAATTCGGGTAGTAGTTTTGAACCCATGACCAGAACTTCTACCTCACGACGCCTCACCACTCCAGTTGCATCACTTATGTATATATAAATCTACATTTAGATAATTATATTAATATCACCGTCTGTATTAGAAAAAAATAGGTCATAGATTTCGGTCCTGTGACCTACACTTCCAACATCCAACACCCCACCACTCTAGCTACCGAACTTATGCTAATATATATCAACATTTATCTAAATATTTTAATTTAAAGCGTCGGTATTAGAAAAAAACAGTCGGCGAGTTTAGATCCCATACGCTATGATATTACCATGAAATTCCTCACCAATCCAACTACCTAAATTATGTTTATATAAATCTATATAGACCTAAATATATTAATATAAACCATTGGTATATGAGGGATGACCATTAGTATAGTGTTTTACTGCCCTAATTTTCCCCCTACGTTCGCGTGTGAAACATATACCCACAGTTATCATTGATAACCATTGTTATAGGTCTTGAACCAAGACCTATAGCCACAATTTTCCCAAAAATTTGGGTATAGGTTAGGACAAACCTCTATACCCACTATTTTGAGAAAACAGTGGGTATAGGGGGACCTATACACATATTTTTTCCCAAAACCATGGGTATAGAGGTTTTTTTAGTAGTGTTATGTTATATTAATATTTTTTGGATAAAGATTTTTTGGATGTGAATAAGTAAATTGGATTATACTAATTACCATAGAACTAATTAAGTACTTTTTGATAAGTGGTTACGCTATCATTGATGAATTTTTCAGCATTTTTGAACCCAAGGAATATATCCAATAAACATTGGAATGAGAAAACATGCATGTATGTATGATAATTCATTTTATTACCATATTTATAGAAAATACATGATGAAGGCATTCACATGATTTGAATTTGAAAACCAAGAGCTACATTATGATATATGGAAGAAAAATGTTATCCATTTTAGTTCACTTATTTATAATGTTTTTTATTTTTAGGTTTTATAAGTATTGTAGGATTATCCATTTATGGAATGTTTAAGTTAAACTTCAGATAATTTTTTGAGATTAAATTATAATCCCAACATAGGTGTATCTATGAATATTCAATAACTTGTGCTAACCTTTTGTTGAGATAAAGACAAATGGAATGACCTGTCATTCTATTTATGATCTCATGATCCTCTAACATTTTAGGAATGAAAATATCACCTGTATTTATTAGAATAAGAGATGAAGTAGGAATTAACCAAGTAATTAAAAAGGGTCATATTATGATGAAATCAAGTAAGTATAAATTCTCTTGGAAAATAATAAACATTAGGATAAGAATCATGATATAAAAGGTTGTCCTTTTATCATCATTTTTGATGATATCAATGAAAATTTTCAAGCCTCTTGGGGTTATGGATTTGTGATTATTAACTTTCTCCTAACCAAGTTCTCTATCACTCCCCATCATAACATGATAGTATTTTATCGTCTAAATCCATGTTTTCACATGCCACCTATTTTCTCCTATGTGGAATCATAGTTAGGATTTACTTTGGGTAATCATTATTTTCTAACTTTAACTTTTTAAGACGATGTTTTAGTATTCATTTTTATGATGTGGGTTTCTATGAAAGGAACTTTCAAGTGTTAAACCTTTGATAACCTAGAAAAATTTCAATGGTGAAATTATTTAGGGGGGGTAGAATGTAACACCCTGATATTTTGTGATTTTTTTTCGAATTAATTTAATCTTTGGATATTTTTTATTTCACACAATACTAAATATAGCTTTCGTTATATGAAAAACACTATGTTTGGCTTGCATTATATGAAATACCAAGTTGATATTGTACTAAATTAAACACTTAGATTAGATTTCGGTATATGTCTCACTATGATTGTCTTGTGTTACACACAACATCAAGTTATTTTGATAGCTTTCATTACACGCAACACTGAGTTTTACTGAACAATAATAGATTATAGAAATATTATTATAAGATATAACAAAACAGTTAAATTAGTAGTTATAGATAATATTAAATAACTTATAAAATATAAGGTTTATAATATGAATGCATTGGTTACCAATTAATTATAAATGAAAATATATACCAATTAATTATAAAGGAAATAGTTTTATTTTTATGCTCCCAAAGTAGTTTTTTGATAATAAATTAAATTAATTACAATTAGTGAATGATATTAATTAAATATATATGTTATATATTCAATCAATAATGTTTTTATATTCATCCAATAGATTTTATAGGAATAAAATAATAACAACCCAAATTTTACACATAAAACCCTATATTTTTAAAAGGGTAATTTTACCGCCTTTTAATGGAGAACCTACTTTGAATCCATTTTTTGAAAATTTTATATATTAAAATTTGAAAAAATAAACTTTATATTTTAAATAATAATTTAAAAATTTTCTATATTTAATTTTTTTTATTTTTATGATAAGGTTCATGTTGGGTGAATAGTAAAAAGTACTAAATTTTAATTGAAAACAACTTTTTTTCATTGAAATGATTTAGTGTTAAATTATAATTTTGATTGGTTTTAAAGTATAATTAGATTATAAATTTATAATATAATCTAATATATTTCATTGGAAATAATTTTACCTTGAATCTAGATACAAAAAATTTTCAATATTTTTCATGTTTTAAGTTTAATAACCCGTTTTCTCACCCCGTCAACAGGATTAATTTTAACTTAATTTCTATATATTTTATATTTTGAATAAGGAAAAATGGATTAAATATTTGAATTAATAAGTTCCAAATTATTTAAATAATACCCTTTTATTTTTTGTCATTATAAATAGTAATTTTAGTAATATTTTTTATTACCATGGTTAAGGGTAAATCAGGTAATTAAATGTAAAAATAATATTATAAATAATATAAAATTACCCTGAAATCTGTTTTAATTTCATTTAATGAGCTTATATAGACCAAAATCTTCCTTGGGACGATTTTATGTCCACATGGAGCCACTTTAAGGACCTTAACACTTTTATAGTATTATATTTAAAGGAAAGACAATTTTGTCACGCTTTTGTTTTTAATAAGAGAAATATTTTTAAGATGGTGTTATATAAATTATATGTTTTTCTATCAATAGTCTTTAAAAATATAAAATGTTTTTATAAATCATGGTAATTTATTTATAATTTTTATTAAATAAATAATTAAACTAAATGGCGACACAATGACGATGCAATAATTGTTTAATTAATGGGAGAATCAAATAAATGATATTAAAATATGAAAACAAATATAATTTGATATAATTAATTTCATCCACAAATTTTATGGATTACTTTGGCATGTTATTGATAATTTAAATGACTTTTATTGAATATATCATGTTGTTATGATTTTTTTAAAATGACTAATGAATTGTGTCAAAAGTGACATTACTGATATTTTGAAATAAATAATATTTTTATTAAATGGTAAAAAAATTTAAAAATATAATATTTGGCCAAAAATTGGGATAAGTCCTAAAATACCATATATGACTCATTTAATGGTAATTTTTCATGTTACAGGAACTATATTAACCCTAGAAGTGTAAATTATAAGATGTCATGGTAAGAGTTGAAAGGGAAAAATAAGGGTTAAAACAAAAAGACAGGGATTAAAAAATAGAAAAAATTATCGAATTTTAATTGGTTGAAATTATTTATATCCACAATCATATTTTTTTCTAAATAATTAACTTTAGATCCATTTGGAATTGAAAATTAATTTATATTAATTTAGTATTTTAAGAGTTTCCTAAACTGCCCCTCACCTCAATTATAAATGGACACCTCCTCCCTCACTTAATCATATCACATGGAGCCTTAAATCACGTCCATACCCTACCCATTTCACTTCTCAACATACATATCCAAATTTTTTAGGTTATTTTCCTCCCAAAGGACCAACTCTAGAGTCCTTTATAGAAGATTTAAAAGAGTCATTTTAAAGAAGAGGTAATCGTTGTAACCGATCATTCTCTTTTTATACTATTCAATACCACATATATATCAATGATATATATCATATAATAATAAATTTATAATCCTAAATATTCTGAAATTTTATTAAGATTATGATACACCATTATACATCCTCATTCCCATAAAAAAATGAAAGTATTGCTCGTGCGTATGTACGACTTACCATCTCCACGTAACGACACAATTAATTTTGCATCACCATATTTTATGAGTGAAAATTATTATGGGATTAATATTTATATATTATATTTATTATATAATTATACTTATGGAATGATAATATCATTTATACCTTTTTACTAACTAATATTTTGGGAAAATGATAGTGTTTTTTGTGCATATGTATGACTTACCATCTCCATGATGCGATGTGATTCTTTATTCACCTGTATTTCACATGGATGGTAATGAGGATGAATTTTATGAATATTTATGTTATATATGACATTAAAATTATTATTTAATAATAATTTATCATATAATTTCTTTTCTTTTAACTAGATATGAAAATGAAAACAACATTCATGCGTACATACGGCATACCGCCTTCGTGAATGGTGTATTTTATTTTGTATCTAAAAATATTATGAATCACAAAAAATAAATATATAATTAATATTTATATTCTATTTATATAATTATTATCATTATAGAGTTGATTAAATCATGATCTATGTAAGAGGACCAAGGATAATTACTCAAAACATGAATGAAAAACAAAGTGGTTATTACAAGAGGCATAACATTAACATGGAATTGTTAATAAGAGTTTAATATAATGTCATATGTAAATCATATATGGTATTAAATATGAGAATATAGTTCTATGTAATATTTTTAATAATCTTATATTTATTATATAGGAGGTTTTAACACGTGTGAAGGAAATCAAGACGTAAGGTAAAGGAATTTCATCTCACTTTTATTTTCCATGAGATACATGCCATGTTCACCACCTATATATTATATGTGGTGTATATACTAACATTAATGTATTTTATGATTATTATCCTTAAGTTTATGGGTATTTACATATCCATTTTATTATCTCTCTTTCATGGGGATTATGGTTAAAAAGTTACCAAATCAATATGTTGATTTTGTCTCAATTTTCCTTCTTTGAGACACATGTTATGTTACACACCATTATTATTTTATGAGGTGTATATACTTCCATTTCACATGTTTTATCATCAATATCCTTATTTTCATGATATTATATATTTTAGGTAATGATATTCTCTCTTTGGTCAGAAATATGTGTTCCTTTAAAACAAAGTTTTCTAATTTTTTTAAAAGCATGTTAAATAATCGTTTATCCATTTTCAATGGAAAATAATTTCAAAGATGTTTAAAAATGTTTTCAAATATTACTTATAATTTTTCAAGGTTATTTTCAGTTAAAATTTATTTTTTATTGTTTTATGATTTAAAAATCATTCATTAATGCGGAAAGAATATTTTCCTCAAAAATTATTTCAAATGATCTTTCAAAACCATTTTTCTTATATGAAAAAATTATTTAATAATACTTATGTGTTATAGAGGTTATGATTCAAGGATTATATTCTTATTCTTTTCCATGAGTTATGTTATGATGAAATGTTTATGAAAATAATTTCTTTTTTTTATCAGTTCTGATATGATGAATGATTTATGTTCCTATGGAACACATGTCTATGGTTTTCATTGTGTGATGGGTGTGACCTATATCTCACTCTAATTCATTGGTTAAAGATTTATTTCTCATGAGATAATTATGGGAATCAAGTCAATGGGCTTGAACCACTATGGGAATATGGGGAAACTTGATCCACTATTGGAATATGGGGAAACCCAATCCACTATGGGAAGATGGGGAAACCTGGTCCACTATGGGAAGATGGGGAAACCCTATCCACTATTGGAATATAGGGAAACCCGATCCACTATGTGAATATGGGAAAACTAATCCCTTATAAGGAAAGGATTGTGACTATGGATAGTGGTGTGTCCCACCCAGTAGGTGTAGTTCCCATGAAGTGCCTTGATAAGTTTCAGAAATGCATCTTGACTTATAGGGAATGATATTATAGGTTTATGTGTATTCCACAATTTCATGTATTACTCCCATGTTATGAATTCATGGATTATGCTATTTATTCCCTTTTGGTTCATGTATTATGAATTTCTAATCATTATGCCATAATTTATGTTTATGATCTTTGTTATGAACTTTATGATCTTCTAATGTTATGATAACATTATCATACCCCTATTATCATATTTATTCTTACATATCTCTGTTGTTTACCATTACTTGTAATATGATCTTACCCTTTATTATGTTTCTTTTACCCATGATATGAAGAAATTTATTAAGTCTTATATGTAAAAAACGGTTCAAGTTATGAAGAAATAGGTGGGAGAGGAAGTAGAAATGTTATGAACCAGTTTTTTGTGTATCCGTGTTTCTAGATGCACTAAACCATATGGTCTTTGGGAATCTATTTTTTTAATGTTTTAGGTATTTCAAAAAATTAATGTAATTTCTATGTATGTCATGCTTGGGTTGATATAATTATGGTGGCTTGGTATGAGATGAAACATTACTGATTTTATTTCTCATAGCTATACCTACCAATAGGTTGAGGTTGATTACTAGAAACCCTCAGTTTTGATTCATCCACTTCCTTTCATGACTTGGAAGTTGGATGCGATTTTGATGGACTTCATGGTCGGGGTTCCATGTACCCCTCGATGGTATAATGAGATATGGTTAGAGATAAATTGAATGACTAAATTATCTCACTTTATCCCATTTTGTGGCATGAATAAAGTTTAGAACTTAAAGTCGTATGTGTGGTAGATTATTAAATTATATGCAGTCCAATCTATTATAATTTTTAACAAGTATCTCTGGTTCACATATCATTTTCGAAGAGCTCTCCAATAGGTAATGGGGTCTTAGATTAGTTTGATCATGATATATAAACATCAGATGGATGTCCAGACAAAATGAGTAATGTAGATTCCTGAAGACGTGCTTCATACTTTCATTCTTAACTTTGGTATAGTTTAGGATAAAAACTTGGGATTGGTCATGTTTTCCTATAACAATATTTACCAATCATCCATCTTGATATCACACTTTGAGGTCTTGTATGGCCACCCATGTAAATTTCTATTCTTTTGGTCAGATATTGGTGAAACTTCCCTAGTTGGACCTAACATAGGCTAAGGGACAAAAAATAGTTCATTGATTCATCAGAGAATAATGGACGCTCAGAGCCATTATAAATAATATTTAAATCATCATCAATTCCCTTTGAAGTTTTCAATTGTTGACTAGGTGTTTTTGAGTGTCTCACCTTGGTTGGTTCATCGATGGTTTGTAAATAAATTAAATCTTTCACTAAGATATGTGGAACCATTTGAGTTTGTTAAGAAGATCGGTAAGGTGGATTACTAGTTTTCTTCACTACCTCATTTGGAATAAATTCAAAAAATGTTTCATTTTTTGAAACTTATAATGTATCTCTTTAACCCATATCATTTTTGGACATGGGAGGACCTTTTTTGGAACCAAATTTATCTGTGACTAAACAACCAGTTCGTATTGTTGATACTAAGGTGATGGTTCTTTATGTAAAGTATATACATTTGGTTCATGTTATTTGGAAACATAGTTCTGATTCAAATGATACATGGGAGTGTGAGGAATTTATGAGAGAGTAGTAGCCTAATTTATTTGTTAGGGACTCTTCTTGATAGGCTTTATGGGGATAAAAAGTGTTTATGGTGGGGAGATTGTAACATATAATTACCAAATATCAGATACTTCATGACCTTTTTTTTATCAAACTTTATTTGTATATTGTTCTAGGTCATTTTAGGGACTTTTTTTATTTTTTTATGTTTTTTGGTTTATCATAGTTGGTGTATTTTTAAGGAAAACTGTTCTATTTATCCCATAAAACGGTGTTCCATGTCTAGTGGTTCTAGATGTTGGAACACAGTTTTCCCAAATTGTGTGGCCTCCCATCCAAACCATGTGAACTTGGGAAGTGTGGATTTACATGGTTGGTTCATGGTTAGTCTAATAGTGTAGCCAAACCATGAACCCTTTCCAGAAATCTAGTGAGGGAAAATGGTTAGGTGCATGGTTAGTACTAACCATGCAGCATAACCCATTAAACAATGTGAGCGGTTTTTATCCCCTAATAAAAATTATAATTAAAACTCTAAACCCCATTTTATAACTTATAAAAACCTACCTTTTGACTCTAATATGATACTTTTAATTTTCAAGGATCCAAAAAATAAAATTGGCTCCTCCAACATCTCTTCTTCTTAGATCAAAGTACCAATGGATACATTTGATCTCTCTCTAATAAGTGATTTCTCCATGATTGGTAATTCCCACATCCTCTATTATCTCCTCATTTTAGAGAAATTAATACTAATGTTTATGAAATGTTGGATATTTTATTTAATGGATTGTAATCTTAGGGATTCCTCTTTGATCTTCCTCAACTTTTAATCTCTATTGAAAATTATTGTTTTGGGTGATTGATTGTGTGATGTTATAATTAAAGGTTGGTGGTTGCGTGAGGATTTTCCCTCCACTTGAAACCATTATTTTCAAACTTGATTAGAATTTTTTTTTCAATTGATTTCGTCTAGTTTATTATATTTTATATTTTATTTCAAAAGGCATGGATTTTTAAATAAATTTTTTTTTTCAAAGGCTTTGATAAATTGGGTGGATTTTTTTTTATAAATATGGCCTGAAATAATAATTATTTTTATCAAATTATTTAATGATGAGTCTTGAGAAAAATTTCAATAAATAAAAGATGATTTTTAAATGAATATATTTCATTACAATCTATGATTCGGTTTTTAGAATAAATGGAATGTTTAAACCATAAAATTGGTTATTTGAATTTTGAATGATGAATTGAATTGAAATAAATTATTTTCCCATGATTGTTTGATTGAAATAAAATGTGAATATAAGTAGTTAGTGGGTGATTTAGATAATCATGCTTGGACACTTACTCCCTACCAATGGATTGCTGAAGACAAATCTAACTAAACAAAGATCAGCATGACTTCCCTAGATGGGGTGTTGATTGATTTTATCCTAATGGTCTAGGCCTTAAAGATGTGTACATACACTTGATTCATGGTGATTTACTGAGTAGTGTGAGGATCCTTTATCCTATAACTAACTAACCATATGTATTATGATAATTATTCTTGGTTTTGACTTCATTATTATATGCTAGTGATTATAAAACTATTTTACTCATGCCCTTCTATGTTATGAGAAATTTTCACTAATGTATTTTTTCATATATCTTCCATCTACTTGTGTTGAAAGCATTTTTTTTAATGAAAATGTTTTAAAAATCCACCATGCACAATTTTTATTTATATTGAAGAATAAATGGTTTATTTTTTATTAGAATTTATTTTGTAAGATTTGGTGAAATCATACTTGGTTATTATTTTTTCTCACACCCTACCTTTACCTTTTAGAATTTGAAGACTATGTTATAAAGATGTAAGAAAAGGGAAAGTGATACTTGGAGGTGGTGAATATGCTTAGAAATGGGACCAAGGTTGATGGTGGTGATCGGTAGATGTAAGAACCTGTATCTTCTTTTTAGGTACGTTTTTTCTTTTTCTAGAGTTTTTGAGAAAAATTAATTTTCTGGAAATTTCAAAAGTACACGCCGTGTACTCTTCCCCGGCTCGAAGCCGTGTGTTGGCCGTGTCTGAGCCACACACACGGTGTGTAAGGCTGAGGTGGAGGCCGGTTAATTCGGAGTATGGAAAATTGAAGTACACGCCGTGTACTCAAGAAGTACACGCTGTGTACTTTTCTTTTCATTAAAAGGATCAGGGTCGTGCCTAACCCCCAGTTTCGTCTTCTTCTTCAGTTTTCATTCACCCGAGAGCGACCGTACGGCCGGATCTTCGACGGGCTCCCGCCTCTCCGTTCGTTCTCCGATTCGAGCACGGTCGATTGCGTTGGAATCGCAGCGGTGAGTTCTTCCTTCTTCCTTAGCCTTGTTTCTTGATTCCTCCTCGTTTCCATGTTATCGTGGGATGAATGTTTTGTTTGTTTTCTTAGATCTAGGTTGTTCTAAGAGGAATCTATCATCGAGGTTCACGTATATCGATCTCATCGGATCGAGGTAGGTGGTTTGTGCCTTTCTGTAGAAAGTTGATGAGTATTATGTGAAAATTCCACCAATACCCGTGAATGGGGTATTACGTGTTTCCTGTTTTGCCCCTGCTGTTTTCTTGCTTTGATTTTTTTCTTTAGTAGAGGTTATTGCTTGTGAGTAGACTAATTGTTTTTGTGCTCAGGTTGCTTTTCCATGATTGTTTTTCCTGTTGGTCATTTTTCCAATTTCCATACCTTGTTGTAGGATAGGGGAACTGTCTCTTTTGTTATTATTGTTGAGCCTTAGTTGTTATCCAAGTAGTTCTTGAGGTTTACTTGGATGATGCACGCACGCTGAGCATGTTTAGTTATACTCAGGACTGTGAGAACCTAGGGTAGTAGACCAAAGGGAGAATTGACGGAAGGGCTTCTCCAGAGTGTCTTTTAATTACGATGTGAGACTATAGGGGGAATTGACGTTGAGTGCTTCCCCATAGAGTCTTTAGATCCTCGACGTGGGCCAAATGGGGAATTGACATTGACTGCTTCCCCAGAGAGACTTTAGAACGATACGAGACTATAGGGGGAATTGACGGTGAGTGATTCCCCAGAGAGTCTGCTTAATTACATAGCTGAACCAGAGGGGTGAGACTATGTGTGCCTACCATAGGGTTGATAGTACCATAGGTTGAACCATAGGGGTTAGGCTGTGAGAGCTACCCAGAGGGTTACCTGTTTTCTTCTTGTTACTGGTTGCTTACTTGTGTACTTTACTTGTTAGAACTGTGGATTGTAGCTGCTTGTGCTTTTCTGTTTACTGCTTCTTGTTCATTTACTGTCATGTATTCATTGACTGTTAGGCACAAATATTTGGGTGATTTCCTACTGGGATTGTATCTCACACCCTGTTTGGGCCATGCTTTTGGGCCCAAGCAGACTATGTTGCTGCAGGTATAGATAAGGGCAAGCGCCCTTTTACTTCAGGTTCTTGATTGCACTGGAGATCGGGAACATGGGGTCGAGCCGTGGCTCGCGATGCTGAGGAGCTTTCTTTGTTTTTCTTTTTCACTTGGTTTCAGTTGTATTCCAGCACGTTGTTGTGTTTGCTGCTTTCCATAGATACTTATACCTGCTGCATTATTGTCATCATTGTTATATATCTGCATTGCTTCCGATGTTTATTGTTGTTTCCTTATCTTGTATACCTTACCGAATGAGGGCATAGTTTTCCCACCGACTCACCAAGGCCCTCGCTGCTAGTCAGCAACCTCTGGCGTTTAGGGAAACGTGCTTGAGGTCATGTGGCGCATCGGGTATGGGGCACCAGTGGAGGGGCTCCGGATTTAGGTTGTTACAAAGTGGTATCAGAGGGGTTCTTTTCTCTTGCCTTACTTTTTGGAGACTTTAGCCAGGGATAGGATAGATTTGGTACATGGTATTAAGCTATGCTTGGGAGTATCTAACCCGTGTACAGGGAAAATCCATACTACCTCGTTAATTGCAGTTTTCTGGTTTTGAGATTTTATAGTTGATCTGATTTTACCTAGAGTGATTCACATGACTTGTGCGGTTATTGTTTTGATATTTCGGTTCTATTTCTGTCGCAACCCGATGATATGAGGGTATTCCATCTCATGCATCATATAGGCACTTATAGAAATCACATGTCATGCATTCTTGCCATTCTATCTAGGGTGCATTAGCGATTGCATGCTGTTGTGATAGACTTTGTGTATATTATGCATGCTGTTGTGATAGTTGCTTGATAGATTCCCTGCTGCTATGTCAGAAAACTGTTGTTTTTTTCTTTGTTTAAAGTGAACGCCAAAAATTTGGTTCTTGAGGTGTTATGAGCCCTCACGGATCGGAATTTGGCATCTTTTCCCACATTTTTAGTGTTTCTGGAATTCTGCGCAGTTTCTGAGCTACTACCCATAAAAACCCAGAATACACGGCGTGTACTATTTAGATACACACCGTGTAGTTTTCAGGCCGTGTCACTGACCGTGTGAGCAAAACACGGTGTCGTGGTAGTAACTTCGGGACCACGCCGTGTACCATTGGTACACGCCGTGTGAGTTCGGAGCCGTGTACCCAGCCGTATCACTAACAACATGGGCCGGGGAAGCTCGGGTAGAACACGTCGTGTCCAGAGGGAACACGTCGTGTAGTCTTGTCCAGGTACCCGGTCGTGTCACGAACAACACGGGCATGTGTTACCTTCCTTTCCACATCCCGTGTTTGTTCGGAACATGCCGTGTAGTCTTGCCCAGGTACCCGACCGTGTCACGAACAACACAGGACGGTGTCACCTTCGCTTATTCACTCCGTTCTTGTTCGTAGCACACCGTGTAAGGTCCATCCATGTAGACGTCCATGTACTCAACAACACGGACCGTCGAAGCCTTGTCTAGTTCACGCCGTATTTGTTTCGAACATGCCGTGTAGTCTCGGGTTGAGTCAGACCGTGTGGGTTAGCCGTGTAAAGAGACTCAGGTAGGGGAATAGTTTTCAAGTACACGCCGTGTGTGGGGGTCAACACGCCGTGAAATTTGAAGTGTACACGACTTGTAGGGTGAGATTACACGCCCATGTCAGTGGTTCAAGAAGACACGCTGTGTAGTTTTATACACGCCGTGTAGTCGTGTTTTGCAATCTTGTGCGTTTTTCTTCCCCTGTTCCCGTTTTGTACTCTTGTGTTATTTGTCCTTGTTTTCCTGATATAAGGTGTGATTTTGATCTTTCAGAGCTATGCCTCTGAGATGTCCTCTGGTCGTACGTCTGTCATCAAGCAGTGATCAGACGCCAGACAGGGCTGATCAGGGACTTCCTGTCGATCCCCCAGCCGAGCCAGCCTTGGCACCGGTTGTTGTACCAGTCACGGGCGCTGATGCGCAGTTCAGGGAAGGTTTCATGAGGATGATGCATGCCTTCTAGGGAGCACCGCCTCCTGCCTCGTCTATGGAAGACTTGACTCGGGTTTTCCAGCAGCAGCAGCCTCCCACGTTCTCGGGGGAGGGAGGACCTCAGGCTGCAGAGTCATGGCTGGAAGCCATGCTGACTATCTTTGAGCATCTGGAGATGCCTCCAGAGAGGTGGGTCAAGCTCTCCAACTACATGCTCCGAGACTCCTCCAAGTGGTGGTGGGACGTGGTCTCACAGGCAGGTCAACAGTAGGCTATGGCTTGGGAGGAGTTCCGGCACGTGTTCTACAACTACTTCTACTCGGAGACCCTGAGGGGAGATCGAGCCCGGGAGTTCATGAGCTTAGAGCAGGGTACTCTATCTGTCGTGGAGTATTCCTCTCGTTTCATTGAGCTGCGGCATTTTACACCCCTTCGGGATGGTAGTGGGGTGTTCTTGGCGAGGATGTTTGAGGATGGACTCAGGCGGGAGATCCGCTCATAGGTGAACATCTTCCAGCTGACTTCCATTACTTCCATCGGCAACCAGACACTGATTTCGAAGTGTAATCTGAGAGACTCTGAAGTTGCGAGCTAGGGCGGGTATGCTTCTAGAGCTAGTTTGCCTCCAGATGACAGCAATAAGCATCGTAGAGAGCCTACATGTGGTGATTCGAGGAAGCGAGACACATCATCAGGCAGCTAGGTGACATGATACCAGTGTGGCTGGATAGGGCACACGAGGCCGCAGTGCCAGAGAGACCCCATGGAATGCCGATCTTACAACAAGATGGGTCACCTTCAGCGTTTCTTCCAGGTTTTCTCACCAGCAGCAGGTGACCGGGGTTCTTCCATGACTCCTCGTTCAGGAGAAGCCCCACCAGTTTCTCACCAGTCGAGAAACTGGAGTTCTTCCTGCCGTTCGGGATGAGGGGGAGGTCTAGGCCGTGGTATTCAGCCACCATTTCCTCAGCACTAGCAGGGAGGTTCATCTCAGAGTGGTTAGACAGGGGTGTAGGGCCGCAGCACGGGCTAGTCTTTCACCATGGAGTAGACTTATCATGAGTAGGATCCCGTCCCTTCTACTGTTCGAGGTACGATTTTAGTAGCCTCAGTTTTATCTTCATCCCTTTTCGATACTGGTGATACACATAGCTTTATCTCTGTTTCCATTGTGGAGAGCCTTGGACTCTGCATATTTTCTTCTTCCGACTCATTGGAACTAGACACACCTTTGGGAACGAGGACATCTAGTGTACGCCAGTGTAGAGAGTGCCCTCTCGAGGTTACAGGGTATCACTTCTTATGGGATCTCTATGTCCTAGAGATGATAGGCTATGATGTCATTCTCGGCATGGACTGGTTGATTCCCTTCCAGAAATTCATTGACTATTATCGTCGTAGAGTCAGTTTCATTTCACCAGAAGGTGAATCTTTCTTTCATAGAGGCGAATGGGACATTCGGGCGAGTCGGGTGGGACTCGAGCATCTTGGGATAGGAGGGGTGATAGCCCAGATTGCTATCCTTTACCTAGATGATCAGGGGACTCCACAGTTGGACTTTCCTCCAATGGTGGATCGCTTTAGGGATGTCTTTCGAAAGGACTTTTCGGGTTTGCCTCCAGAGCGTGAGGTAGAATTCTCTATTGATCTCGTGCCAGGAGCGGCACCGATATCCATTCCTCCATATAGGATTTCCACACCTGAGTTGCAGGATCTCAAGAAGCAGTTGGAGGAGCTACAAGCTAAGTGTTTCATCCGACCTAGTACTTCTCCTTGGGGTTCTCCTGTTTTGTTTGCGAAGAAGGCATACGGTACCCTTCGGCTTTGTGTGAATTATCGGAAGCTGAACCAGTTGATGGTCAAGAACTAATATCCTTTGCCGAGGATTGATGACCATTTAGATCATCTTCGAGGAGCCTGGGTGTTCTCGAAGATCGAATTGAGGTCTGATTATCATCAGTTGCACGTTAGACCATCAGATATACCTCTGACAGCCTTCAGAAGAAGGTACGGTATTTACGAGTATACAGTCATGCCTTTCGGACTCACAAATGCACCTGCAGTTTTCATGGCACTGATGAACCGAGTGTTCCATCCTTACTTGTATTCCTTCATCGTGGTCTTCGTGGACGATATCTTGGTGTACTCTCACACTCGACACGACCATACCACACATCTTGAGATCTTTCTGAGTAAACTGAGAGAGCATCAGCTTTATGCTAAACTCTCGAAGTGCCACTTCTGGATGGATCAGATTCACTTCTTGGGTCATGTCATCTCAGAGGAAGGAGTATCTGTGGACCCAGAGAAAGTGAGAGCTATAGTTTCCTGGGAGAAGCTGAAGAACTTTTTTGAGGTACGGAGCTTCCTAGGGCTGGATAGATACTACAGACGCTTCATTCGGGACTTTTCTTGTCTAGCAGCACCTTTGATAGGTCTGACCAAGAAGGGGGTGAAGTTATTATGGTCAGATTCTTGTGAGTCATCCTTTCAGGAGATGAAAGGGAGGTTGACGTCAGCACTGATACTAGTCTTGCTAGAGCCAGGAAAGAGCTACACTGTTTACTGTGATGCTTCGGGTATCAGGCTGGGAGCTGTGCTTATGCAGGGAGATGGAGTCGTTGCGTATGGGTCTCGGCAGCTGAGGCCACATGAGAGGAACTACCCTATGCACGATCTGGAGTTGGCAGCTGTTATTCATGCCTTGCGCTATTGGAGACACTATCTTCTGGGAGAGCACTTTGTAGTCTTCATTGACCACAAGAGTCTCAAGTATATCTTCACTCAGCGTGATCTGAATCTGAGGCAGCGCAGGTGGGTCGAGTATCTTTAGTCTTTTGATTTCGAGCTTGCCTATACGCCGGGAAAGGGCAACGCTGTGGCAGACGTATTGAGCATGAGAACTTAGATTCAGGCAGTTCAGGAGGCCAGTAGTGAGTGGCAGCTGATGAATCTGTTCTCTGAGATGCATCTGGAGGTGCACGACAGACGGGGACAGACCTTTCTATCTTCTGTAGCTGTTACCTCCACGCTACTTGATCGGGTACAGATGAGGCAGCTATCAGACTCAGAAGGCTTAGTACTGCGGGAGAGTGTGTCCGGAGGGGACCCTCTTCCGGGATGGAAAGTGGGCGAGGATGGGATCTTGCATTTCCAAGGACGTGTATGGGTGCCAGCAGACATACGCGAGGAGCTGATGCGGGATTTCCATTCCTCAGTTTGGGCAGTTCATCCTGGCGTCACCAAGATGTATCGGGATCTTCATCGCCAGTACTATTGGCAAGGTATGAAGAGGGATGTTTTTGGTTTTTTCATGAGATGTTCTACTTGTCAGCAGGTGAAAGCAGATCATCAGCGACCAGCAGGACTTTTACAGCAGTTACCCATTCCAAAGTGGAAGTGGAACGATTTTGCGATGGACTTCGTGACCAGGTTTCCAAGATCACCTCGAGGGAACGATGTTGTTTGGGTTGTCATCGACAGACTTACGAAGGTTGCTCACTTCTTTCCGATCAAGGAGATCTTCAGTGTCGATGATCTGCGACGACTTTACATCAGAGAGATTGTTCGTCTGTATGGAGTTCTGCGCTCTATTGTTGCAGACAGAGATGCGCACTTACCTCTCGGTTCTGGTAGGGACTTCAGAAGGCCTTGGGTACACAGGTACTTTTGAGTACAGCATACCATCCCCAGACTGATAGCCAATCCGAGCGCAGGATCCAGGTGCTTGAGGATATGCTCCGAGCTTTCATCCTTGACTTTAGCGGTTCTTGGGAGAATCATATTCCTCTGGTGGAGTTCTCCTACAACAATAGTTTTCAGGCGACCATTCAGATGGAGCCATACGAGGCTTTATATGGTAGGCCATGCCAATCACCCTTATGCTGGATGGAGGTAGGAGAGGAAGCTTTGCTGGGACCTCGTCTTGTTCATGAGACTTCAGAGCAGATAGAGCTGATTCGGAAGAGGATGGCTACAGCGCAGTCTCGACAGAAGTCTTATGTTGATCAGCAGAGACGACCTATGGATTTTGAGGTTGGTGATCAGGTGATCCTACGTGTCTCACTGAGGTTGGGACATAAAAGGATTCGGAGACAGGGTAAGATTTCACCGTGGTACGTTGGGCCATTTGAGGTCTTGGAGAGA
This sequence comes from Viscum album, assembly GCA_963277665.1. NCBI lineage: Eukaryota > Viridiplantae > Streptophyta > Magnoliopsida > Santalales > Viscaceae > Viscum > Viscum album. Next base: position 739,807,512 of record OY728167.1, on the reverse strand, counting down.
GTGGGGTCGGTCGCCTATCGGTTGTAGCTACCTCAGAGGTATCGGTCCATGCACGACGTCTTCCACTTCTCTCAACTCCGACGTTACTTTTCAGACCCTTCTCACGTCTTTCAGCCTGAGGAAGTCGAGCTTGAAGCGGATGCGTCGTTCGAGGAGCATCCTGTCCGGATTGTCGATCGTAGTACGAAGGTTCTCCGCGGGCGGTCTGTTCCTCTAGTATGAGTTCTATGGCAGCACAGGCAAGTACCAGACGAGACCTGGGAGAGGGAGGCCAATGTACGATCGCAATGGCCGGAGTTGTTCGGGGTTTCTTCTTCTCCGACTCATTAGGGAAATTTGAGGACGAATTTCTTTAATGGGGGAAGTTTGTAAGAACCCGTATCTTCTTTTTAGGTACGTTTTTCCTTTTTCTGGAGTTTTTGAGAAAAATGAATTTTCTGGAAATTTCAGAAGTACAAGCTATGTACTTTCTAAGTACACGCCGTGTACTCTTCCCCAGCTCAAAGCCGTGTGTTGGCCATGTCCGGGCCACACACATGGTGTGTAAGGATGAGGTGGAGGCCGATTAATTCGGAGAACGGAAAATTGAAGTACACACCATGTACTCAAGAAGTACACACCGTGTACTTTCTTTTTTTAATTAAATGGACCAGGGTCATGCCTAACCCCCAGTTTCGTCTTCTTCTTCAGTTTTCGTCCATCCGAGAGCGACCGTACGACCAGATCTTCGACGGGCTCCCGCCTTGTCGTCCGTTCTCCGATTCGAGCACGGTCGATTGCATTGGAATCGCAACAGTGATTTCTTCCTTCTGTCTTAGCCTTGTTTCTTGATTCCTCCTCATTTCCAAGTTATCATGGGATGAAATTTTTGTTCATTTTCTCAGATCTACGTTGTTCTAAGAGGAATCTGTCGTCGAGGTTCACATATATCGATCTCCTCGGATCGAGGTAGGTGGTTTGTGCCTTTCTGTAGAAATTTGATGAGTATTATGTGCAAATTCCACCAATACCCGTGAACGGGGTATTGCGTGTTTCCTATTTTGCCCCTTCTTTTTGCCTACTTTGCTTGTTTTCTTTAGTAGAGGTTATTTATTGTGAGTAGAGTAATTGTTTTTGTACTCAGGTTGCTTTTCCATGCTTGTTTTTCCTATTGGGCGTTTTTCCAGTTGCCATACCTTGTTGTAGGATAGTGGAACTATCTCTTTTGTTATTACTATTGAGCCTTAGTTGTTATCCAAGTAGTTCTTGAGGTTTACTTGGACGATGCACACACACTGAGCATGTTTAGTTATACTCAGGACTGTGAGAACCTAGAGTAGTTGACCAAAGGGAGAATTGATGGAAGGGCTTCTCCAGAGTGTATTTTAATTACAAAGCGAGACTATAGGGGGAATTGACGTTGAGTACTTCCCCAGAGAGTCTGTAGATCCTCTATGCGGGCCACAGGGGGAATTGACATTGAGTGCTTCCCCGGAGATCCTTTAGCACGATACGAGACTATAGGGGGAATTGACGGTGAGTGTTTCCCCAAAGAGTCTGCTTAATTACGTAGCTGAACCAGAGGGGTGAGACTGTGTGTGCCTCCCATAGGGTTTATAGTACCATAGGTTGAACCATAGGGGTTAGGCTATGAGAGCTACCCAGAGGGTTACCTGTTTTCTTCTTGTTGCTGGTTTCTTACTTGTGTACTTTACTTGTTAGAACTGTGGATTGTAGCTGCTTGTGCTTTCCTGTTTACTGCTTCTTATTTATTTACTGCCATGTATTCATTGACTGTTAGGCACAAATCTTTGGGTGATTTCCTGCTGGGATTGTATCTCACACCCTGTTTGGGTCATACTTTTGGGCCCAAGTAGACTATGTTGCTCCAGGTATAGATAAGGGCAAGCGCCCTTCTACTTCAGGTTCTTGATTGCACTGGAGTTGGGGAGCATGGGGCTGAGCAGTGGCTTGCGGTGCTGAGGATCTTTCTTTGTTTTTCTTTTGCACTTGGTTTCAGTTGTATTCCAGCACGTTGTTGTGTTTTCTTCTTTCCATAGATACTTGTACCTGCTACATGATTGTCATCATTGTTATATATCTTCATTGCTTCCGCTGTTTATTGTTGTTTCCTTATCTTGTATAACTTACCGAATGAGGGCATAGTTTCCCCACCGACTCACCAAGGCCCTCGCTACTAGTCGACAGCCTCTGGTATTTGGGAAAACGTTCTTGAGGTCATGTGGTGCACCGGTTACGAGGCACCAGTGGAGGGGCTCCAGATTCAGGTTGTTACAGTAGAGCCATGATCCACTAGTTTTAAGGAGTTTCTAAGTTTAGTCTTGATGGATATTTTTTCATATTTTGGATGATGTTTTACTTTGGGATTTGTATTTGTCTTCTTGTGGTACTTTTCACATTGGGGATTGTTTTTCTATACTGACTCTTTATTTATTTTTATTTTATGTCATATATTGATTATTTATTCTTGTATAAAAAACTATTCCCTTTTTATCTATGTATTGATGATATGCATTATTCACTAACCCATGTGGATTGAGAATGACCTTTGGGATATGTTAGAGATGACTTGAGTATCAGTGTACCAAGGTGTCTAGGTTGGTTTGTGACATATCATTAAATTATGGTGAGAATATAGTTTCTAAGAGGTAAGTGGGAGTGTTATTGGACTTAGAGAAGTTCAAATGTTGAATAATAAATGTATTATACCTTCCAAATTTAAAAGAGGAATTCCATTTAATATCCAAAAATAGATTAGGGCATGTTGTTAAAGATAAAGGTAAAGAGTTACATTTACTTACTAAAAAAAGTTAAATTCATTTTATGACCTAAAGTGTTGAGGATGTTTTGGTTATAAAATAATGTAAATTGTTACATTTTCTACCAAAATGATCTCATGAAAAAAATTTGATGAAAAAATTCTAATAATAATGATAATGATGATGAAACTATAAGGTGTTATAAGTGGAAAAAATAAGTTATTAACGTCATAACATTTGATATTATGAAGTTAAGGAGTTTTTATACTTTGTTAAATGAGTTTAACATTAGGGATATTATTCCAATGTTTCACCATTATTAGAACTAGATTTATTCATATATGTTTTTCACTAAAAGAGTTTAATAGGAAGGTTTTATCAGATGGTCACATGGAGATACTGTTGGAATTACATAATGAGATTTACAAAACCTAAAAGATTCAGTAAATATAAGACCTATATATTGGTCTATTATATGTTATAAGATTAGATGAGTGATTATGTGTATTTTTATTAATATTCTTAAATGATTTTTATACTATAAATTTTTTTTCTATTATACAATAGGTAATATCCATTTTATAATTATTTTATGTTGATTGCAGATGTTACATGAAATTAAATGATAATTAACCTCTGGATGTATGACTTTGAGTTATCTCTAACTGATGTTTCACATGGAGTATTATAGGTTATGATGAAATTTTAATGTTTACATTAGTATAATTTCAAAATGAGATAAAAAATATTTTCATGAGGTACAAAATGATTTTTTTTATGTTGGATGATTCCCCAAGTATTCCACATGGAGTGTCATACAATATGATTTTGGAATACTAGGGGTACATGGTTCATAATGGGATTTAAAAAAACCTAAGGTTTTTAAGACACCTAGAATGAGTAATTTCATAATTTGATAACTTTCTTACAAAATCCTTGAGGATTTTCTAATTAGGTGGTGGTTAGGTATGTTTTTTATCATGTTGTCAGTTGAGGAATAATAAATATGGGATTTTTCCTTTCATATGAGGAGTATGAAATCTTATCCCTAAATTGAGATAGACTATGGGATTATACAATCATACCAGTATAAGAAATATTATTTAGTTATTAATTGAATAAAATGGTATATGATGTGATCATTCGTACATATGATTAAAATATGATGTATTTATCAACCTATTTTTTCTATAATTAGATAATTGAGAACACATGAGTAGAAATATGGTGTTGAAATATTATGTGTCCCATGGTTACTAGATGTCTTAGAAAAGTGTATTATATAAAAATTCATGATTTTATAGGATACATTTGGTGGACATAGGTATAAAAATACATGTGTTTGATGGAAATCATTCCATATCTCTTTGTAGCTTGAGTAACACTGGTGATATTCCAGAGGCTTCTTTTTTCTTACATTTATGAACTGATGAATTAGTATCTCTTATTAATGTTATAAGTCCCTACGAGGTTACAATTTTTCGTTGATTAAAAGGGGATAGAGTTTATAGAACTCATAAAACTTTAAAAGTTTTTTAGAGTATATCCAAAAGGAGTATTGGATGGGTATTCAAAAGTTATTGCATATGATGTGATAAAATCTTAAGTTTATGATAGCTTTCCAAAACTATTTTCGAATATATCCAAAAGGATTTTTTGGTATGATTTCATAATTTATTGTATATCATAAAATTTTAGGTAAAATGGAACAAAGTCTATTGGGATTTAGTATAAGTGATAGATTGATGGAAATGTTCCCTATAGCCATAAATTTATAGGATGCCTTTATGTTATATAATATGTAATGATATATATATATATATATCATAGTGTATGAAATTTTTATAACTAAGGTATATTTCATTCCATGGTTTTGGATATCATATGGTGTAATATATAGATATTGTACCACTACTCTACTACCTTTAGTTATATAATAGTGTATGACATAGCAGTTTATTAATGGTTATGATATTAATTAATCATATCATATGATTAAAATGTCTAGTAAAATATTTAACATTATCATTTAATTAATATTAAACATTATTTTTTCAATAATAGAGAAATTTCATAAGGTGAAATTCATGGATGAGTCAATTATACATTTGTATGACAAATGCGTGAATGGTCGAAGTATTACTTGTACATTATGTAATGTATGAGTAAATTCTTAAGAAGGATTGAGAGTGTCTTGAGGCCTGTATAAGGAAGAATTATCTATGAGAGTGAGTGTCTGTGATTCTTGAGAAACCTATTGTTGATTTTCCCATTTCCCCCTTCTTCTCCTTCCTTTGATACACCAGATACTAGTATATAGTGGTGGTAAGGAGGGAACTACCCAATCATCAAGTGATTTTGATTCAACCCATGGATACACCCTAAAGGAGGGACTCTATTGGTTTCCTCTCAGTGGTCATCATCATGAATATGATTGAAGGAAGATATGGAAACTATATTTAGTGTTAGATATATGTTCTTCATCTTTATATACAAATTTTTTTGGTTTTATGTGTGGTAATGTTGGTATTTGTGTTTATTAATGACTTCCTCTATGCCGATAAAGCTTTATTTGTTCCTTATAAACTTAACATACTAAAATTGATGTGTTTTATTCAAAAAAACATTTTTAATTATATTGTTATATTGGGGATTTTGAATGGTTAACATGAGTAATGGGATCTACCATTGTAATATGTCATGGTTTATATAGGAGTTGAAAATCATGTCATTGATTATATAAACACAAGGTGTTTAAAAGAAGATATGTGTATATTTAATTTGAAAAAAAATCATGGATTTTATAAAATTCATATAAAACATAATATAATTTTTTAATAGGGTGTTGACTAGTGAAAACACACATTATCTGATATAAAATGCTATGTTTTTTGGAAAATTATATTGAAATATTAGTAAATTCATGAAATTATTATATTTTATATTATAGAAACTCATTGAACATAGGTTAGAATATTAGGTGACCTGATATATATTTATGAGTATATTCAACATCTATTAATGGGTTTAATCATAAAATTTTACTAATCAAATCTTAGATTCATGGTCAGTAGAATATTTAATCTATTTCATAAAGAGAATCAATGAACTATTATTCTATTTATTTATTCAATGGATAGGATATACGGACAAATGGATCATGGGATTGTTTATCATGAATATTAATTAGAATAATTTTAGTATTATATTGATGAATGTTCATTGAAGAGATTAAATCATGATAAGGTAAGGTATTATAATCTATCTCTTTTGTGTGTTTACATAATTTATACAGTTTAGTTTGTATGGGGTCAGTAAAATGTTATAGTATATAAATAATTAAAAAAATATAACATAATTGATTCAATTATGTGTGAAATAAAGAAATTCAATTAGAATGGAATAAATAGAAGCTATAATTATGGTAAATCTTAATAAACATAATTGAAATGTCATAATGACATGAAATATAAGTTAATATAAAAGTTGATTGATAGTAATGGAAAAATACATGAGGTTTAATGCATGTTATAACTATTCATGGGGGAATTTCATGTGGTATATAAATTTTTATTTTTTTACCATCATGAACTTTATTATTTTTTGAATATTTATCTGATGTAAGTTATGAAGTAAAAATGATTATGGTGATATGAAGAGATGGGAAGTTAGTTGGAAATTATTTTTTTACCACTGATAGATGAGGAATATTTCAAAAGGACATGTGGATATCAAAGTATATGATTTAATGAGATTAATGAGTCAAAAGAAGTTTAATTTTGGTGGTGGCTTGTGAATATTGATATGTTGTGAATTGTGGAAACATGTTTAGGTTGCTTTAGTGTTTTATATATGCATTGATTTATGTTATATTGATATTTATAGTATGAATTGTGATAACATTATATGACTTGATAATGATGTTGTATGGATGGATGTGGTATTACTTGATGATGTTGTGATATAGAGAGAGATGTAGTATTCCATGATTAAAGTAATTATAGAGGGATATTTTATTCCCACTATAGGTACAATTATTTTGTAGTCGTACCAATTTAAAACTATTGTTGTTTCCATTGTGTGGTCCTTAAAAGAAATTATTCTTGGTATAGCTACAATGATGTTTAGTTTTTATTATTATATCTATAACATCCTTATTATAGGTGTGGATGGTGTGATGTGTTTGTTGACATATGATTATTATGGTGATATTTATGTTGTGATGTGGATGATGTGGTGGATTTTTAGGTTTTAGTCATGTGAAAACTGTTTTTTAGTATAGGTTACTGGAACATTTGGGAGAAAAAGTTCCAAAAGTAAAATTTCAAAATCTCATATGGAGATGGTGCAGTGGAAGAAAAAAAAATTTACATCTAGAAGATTACATTCCAGAAGATAGTAGTCGAAAGAGGACACTCAAAATATAGCTTGATGATTATAAAGGGAGAAGTATGGAGGTGGAGAAAAATTACATAAGGATTTATTCTAATGATTACGTAATGAGTTTCTTATCGGTTTTAAAAAAATGTGAATATGTATGGATTATTATAAATTTATGTAATTATAAAATCATATAGTTTTCTAAAGAACGAATTATTGACCAGAAGGAGTTAAGGTAGTTGATGTCTTTGACAAAGTGGAAGGATATCTATGTTGAATGGATTTAGGTGGACATACTCTCCACAGATATCAAAATATGGCACAAACAGTTACATAGGCTAATATCTACTACATTTTAATATGGAGGAATCATTTTTTATTTGAATTCTATACATTGTTGTCATCTTATGATTCCATAAATAAAATTATTGCAACATTCTCCCCCATTGAATAGGAATATGTAAAACCATGTCTGAAAAGGATCCAAATGATCAGTGGGAATTCACTGGAGGTGAATCAATGAATTAAATTCCTTTTAAGTTTCTTTTAGAAACAAACTTCAATACTTATTTAAGTTAATGAATTAATTTATTTCATACACACAATAGGTATGGTATATTTTTACATGGTTCACTACTCAAAATGAGTATCTAATCATTGGAATGATCTAGAATCATCTGAGAGCATATAGTTTACTAGTTTAACAATTGTGGATAACAACACATAATATTTATCCTTATACTCATCAGGAAAAAAATTATCTTGAATTATCTAAATTTATCCCACACAAAAAATGATATAGGAACTATTTTTTACCAATAATATAGTCAACAATAGAATTATACTTCCATCATATTATAGTTGTGATTCTTTTTCCTCTCCTTCAAATTATTTTCTTCCTCTTGTCCTTGTACAAAATCAAGTTATCTCATTGTCCTCTATTTATTCAATGAAATATATATTTTTATTCTATAACATAAACTCTTTTTATATAGTAGTAAATGTATTTTTAGTAGTATAAAATTGAAAATTGAAATTTTAAAATCAAACAAGAAACAATCATCAACATATTTTTAACTACTTTTTCTTTATTTTGAGCCTTTAGATTATTAAAGGCCTCTAAGTACCTTTGATGTACTTATATTCATTTGAGATCAAGTATGTGTATCTTTTAAGTCATTAATTAAAAAAATTTATCAAATACGCTCAAAATTTGAAACACTCTTCTAACTATGGCTTGATCATTTTTGCCGATGGAGTGTTATACAAAATTTTCAGAACACTTCACTGGCCACATATTTCAACATGATGTGTCAAAATCTAATTTATTTCAACTCTACTAAACTACTTTGAATCTACTCTCAAGACTCCCTATACAATGGTGTGTTCTCACTTCATTGTTTAAGATATGAACATTTTTCACAAACCATAACATGTTTCATATCATCAATAAACAACCAATACATTTCAAATAACTTGGAACAATTCTCTAAATTTTTTTAAGTACTTCTAAAAATATCCACCGAAAGTAAACCTTAGCATGCTCCCTGTCATTTTTATTCCTATAAAATCAATATTCTTTTTAAAAAAATACGAAACATACACATTATAAATAAAATATTATATATCATCCCTTGTATAATTACTTTTCAAGAATTTTAAACTCACATGCGAGCCACCATGGATTTTACTATAGTGTGCATGATTCATACCATTTCCCATATGAAAATGTGTCAATTAAAAGGACTTATGAAATTCCTATTTCATAGTTATTCTCCCCTTTTCCTTTCTTTTTCGCGTTCTTAATTTCACTAAGATATAGTCGAACCTTCATTCTCAACCCATGACTTACCAAAATTCATTTTCCTTGGGAATACATGTTTTTATATCTAGCTAAACCATCTCCATTCACATTTCATTGATGATTGTGAGATTAATATGTGACTTAGAGTTTAAATATCTTCAAACAATTTAGAACCTTGGAATTTACTTCACCTCAAGTAAAACACCATGAACCACTTTATTTTCAATATTATTTATGTGTTGAAAAAAAATACAACAAAAAAATAACATCCACTCCATCTTATCCAATTATTCTTCCATATACAAACTCCATACATCTAGTGGATTGTTATTCAACTTTTGATCTCAAAAACTCATCATATTATTCTTTTAAGGGCTCAATAATATCCCCCTTTGGATTTTACCATTTAAATAAATAACTTTCAAAATCATCACACTTGGTAATGAGTCATAATTTTATAATTCTAAGCCTGTGTATGGTAGCATGGTTTATGAAACAAGAACACTAAATAGTAAAATCATGATGTCAATAACAACGACTTACATTCTCTTATTCGTAGCTTTTTATACAACTTGATACCAAATGAGAAACCTTATTTTTCTTCAATTTGGGATAAATGTGTACTTTTAAACCTATGTAAAATGATTTTTTTTATTTTTTCTCCCCGAACATGTTAGAAAATACTAGAACCATGATGACTTCACAACATACCCCTTTTAAAAACTATCTCAAAATAAATTCACCCAATAACTAAGAGACCTCTCCCCATTGGATTAAACACATACCTTTGGGTTCTCCCTTTATATATTTTTACATCCCCTTTGTATGTACATTAATGTATTGAACATAAAAAGAGTTACACTGTATTTCTCCCCCTTAGAAACAATAATTCCTAGAACAAGTGAGAGAGGGGACTAAAACACAATACCTTTTCCTTGAGAATAATGAGGTTAAACTCCCATCATGGACCTTACTATTTGAAATGTATCATTTGGAAGTGGTGTAGTGAATACAAATGTAATTTCCTCCTTTTTTTTGGAAATATTAATGTTTTAAAAGATTGTACTCCACAATCTATTTTAGGAATAGATATTTTATATAAATATGTTTTGATTGAGAATTTTGAACTGGTTTTCCCAGTAAATTGATAACACATTGATTATAACAACCCACTAATAGTGACTACTTAACTTCTACAAAAAGATATTCTAATTGAGTTATAATATACATAAATTTGGTTGCAGGGTTATTTGAAACCACATATTCTAATTTATAAGTACTCAAGTTCATTGATATTTATTTCTTTATGTGCCAACATACACACCTTTCACCTAAAAAGAAAACTCCATGAGATGTTGATCTTCAAGAATATACATTTCCATTCCAATATTCATCAAAATATCCAAAAATATTAAGCTTTCCAATATTTTAATATTTTAGTCCATAGTCCATTATGCCCTTAATATATATGATAATTCTCTTTCCAATAATGAAATGGGGCTCCTTTTCTGTACTTTGATACTTGTCATATAAGATAAAAATGTACAATATATCTGGTCTTGATGTTTTATAGTAAAAAATACAACAAGCTTTTTGGATTTCATGAATCAACTCCCTGTTATTTTTCATCATTTGACAGCTTAGTTTCCACTAAAATTAGAGTAAAAAATGGATTATAATCTTCCATTCCAAATTTATTTAAAATTTCTGAAGCATAATTCTCTTGAAAAAGAAAGATATGATCTTCCTCATGGTTATTTTTTAAACCCAAAAAGTAATTCATTTCACCAAGAATGGACATATCAAGCGTGAATTTCATATCCATATGAAACTTCTTACAAATAAATTCCTCATTTCCAACTAATATAATATAGTCAATTTAAATTATAATAATAAGTGATGTCACTTTTTCATCTTTAATGAAGAGTTTTTTATCCACTATTCTTTTCATGAACATGAACTTCTTGAACAAAGTCTACTACTTAGAATACAATGCTCTTGGAGCTTGTTTTTTACTATAAATAGATATATTTAACCTGTAAACATAACCTTCATCTACTCCAAGTATGAAACCATCAAGTTTATCTATATATACTTCCCCTTCTGATAAACCAATCTAAAAGGATGACTTGAAATCTGACATACACATTGTTGAATATGTAGCAAATTTTAAAAAATTATATTTCCTACTATCTATTTTATAGAGGTAAGTAGGTTCGAACTCACATGGAAGAATAAAATGAGTTACAGTGACCATATTTTCAAAACAAAACCCCACTGTTGTAAACGGTGGGTGAAAATATATTTTTGTTGCATTTAATTTTTTTAATTTTTTTATTGAGCTTAGTGGTTCAAATTGAAATAAAAAAATGTATTTTTTTTAAGGTAAGGAGGTGTGATGAGAAGGAAAAGTTAATAGAAAAGAATTTCAAAAAGAATTTCTTAGGAATATTATCACTACATGTCTAAAAAGTAAAATTTCATCATAGGAATTTTATTGAATTCACAATCCTTGAAAATGTTTTGGATCAATCTCCCTCGCCCGGAGATCAATCACAATGAATGATGAAATCTTGGAGTTCACCACTCCAGGAATCATCAAACTGCAATGAAAATTGTAATGAGATGATAATGGAATAAAACTCTCTATAATATTCCAAAGTTTTAAAATTAAATTTGATGAAATCATCCATGATCATTCTCACTGATAGATCAAATAAGTTTTTTATTTTGAGAAAAGAATTGTGAAACAATATCAATTAATTCTAAATTGATCTCACCAAACAATTTGGAATTCATTTTATAAAACAATAATGTGAAGAGATTAAGAAATTGTCCCACAGATTATAAATCCCCTAAATAAAAGATTGTTTAGCCTACAAGCATATTCTAAAAAAAACTTCAAACAATTATAGAATAATGAAATTTAAATATGGAGAAAGAAAAATCCCTTTCAAAATCTCGTACTCCTTCTCTACTTTGATCCTCAAGTCTGCGTCTCTCTTTTTATCTATTTTGTTGTAGCTCTCGGGGTGTGGACGAATGAATTTCAAGTGCCTCCTCCCCTGATTTTTACTACCTTATGATTTTTAAATCTCATGTTATCTTCAGTTTTTCACCAACATCCTCCACCGACTTCAGTTGATTCCCTCCAATTCACCGCACAAGTGTGTTTTTCTTCTGCAGTACTTGTAACTTTAGCTTCTCCCTTGTAAAAAACTTAATAGACCCACCAATGGTCTTATTTTTGTTATACCTAGACGTAAATATGACTCATGGTTGTATCTGTAAAACTAAAATGAATAAACTAATTAATGACAACTAACAGTTTTAACTTTTTTAAATATTTATTTATTCATTAAATAATTGATTATTATTTTTGTTTATTTATTATTTTATTTACTGTTTTAATTTTTCTTTCATTATTAATTTTTTTTTAATTTTTTTATGTTTATTTTGATTTCCCCCTAGATTTATCCAGTCAGCCCACAGTTGATGGTATCTACTTATTCAAAACAGATCCAGCTGCGGCTCTCCCTACTCTTCCACGGTGGCAGCGACTAGTCTCAGGCGGCGGTGGCCACTCAACTCCTCCATAGTAAAACCCGAACGGCGAACCTGGAGTGGATCTCTACTTGGTGGTTCCTTCCACTTGGTGGTGACATCAATAGGGTGACAACTCGGGTGGATTTCAGATCTACAACGAAGGGTGCAGCTTGGCCTTCGTGTTTCAGATCTTAGCTCGTAACGACTTCTTATTCCAGATCCAGCGGAGTGTTGTGGCTCACAGATGCTACTCGACCTCAGATTTCTCAGTGGGACCGGCGTAGTCTAGGTTTTTAGATATGGGTGAAGGAATTTTTGTTTTGTTTTATTTCATATGTGGCGATGAGTCAAGTGTGAAGGAGGCGTGGAGCCGACGGTGAGTTTAGGTGCTTGCTGCTGGCGGTGGCAGAGGAAGAAGTGCCTCAACAAGACACTGTTGAGTCAGTGGAATAGTGTTAAATGGATGGAAACTGATGGGAGTTTCGGGAATCAGTGGCCAACAGTGTCTTGTAAGGAATGGTGTCTTAGGAGGAAGCTGGTGGTATGCTGCTAAAATGGTTTGGCAGAAGCAAAGGTTGATATTTTGCTGGCAGTGTGCCGTCAGGAGAAGTGTAGCGGTGTCTCCTGTGATGACGTAAAGGAGGGGATCTGGTCTAGAATGGTGCGAAGAGACACTGTTATAGTCAGGCGGTGTCTTACCAGACACCGTTGGTTTTCTAAGGATGAAAGAAATTTGGAAAAGTGGAAACTAGGTCACCGTTGGGAGACCAACAGTGGCTCAATTGTTTGGAAGTGAGACTCTGCAAATGATGACGGTGTCTCAAAATTTTACTGAAAATTTAAAAATAAATCAATTAACATATTCAAACAATAAGGAATTAAAGGAACTAAATCAATTAATGAAACAAAAATTAAAATTAAAACTAACTATATTTATTACGTAGAGAAAAATAAAGATTGATTTTAAATTAATAAGTTGATTTAAAACATTAAAATTAAAAGATCTAATTTAGTAATTAAGTTGGAATTAATTAATTAAATTGATAATTAAAGTAAAAATATTTTATGATTACACAATTAAAAGATTATAAATTAAATTAATGATTCATTTAATTGAAATAAAATTAATTGACTAAATGTTTAGCTATTAAAAACTGACATGATATAAAATTAAAAAAACAAGCATAATAAAAATTTAGAAATAAATAAGATATTTAAAGAACCTGAAGAATAATTCATAAAAAATTAATGATATTAAAATTTTAAAATTCAAAATTAATTATAAAATGGATTAATTAATATATTTAAAACTAAAATTATAAAAGTGAAATTATTTATCAAAAACAACGAAATTCCTCCTCCAAACTCATTTTTTTGGTATTTTCAGAAAAATCCACTTTTATTGGTTAAGTGGAACCCACACAAACTGTCGAGATCAAATACAACATAAAAAATAGATGAAAATTCAAACTTATTTGAAACAAAACAGATTCAAATTTCAAAATTGAAACTTCAAATTGCAAACCGGCAAATAGGCACCACCTCAAGCCCAACGCTAACACTTTTCGCCACGACATCTCCACAACTGTGGAAGCCAACTGTCATCGCAAACATCCATCATCACCGCTGTAACCCATTGGAAACAAAGCCCACGAGAGACCAAAACCTCCAGAATCATGATAAATAACCCATTGGAAACAAAGCCCACGAGAGACCAGAACCTCCAGAATCATGATAAATAAGCCCTCATCATCGTCAACCAATACTGAACCTCATTACACAACAATCACTCAGAAACTAACCAAGCATTGCATGATCATCACCAGAGGAAATTCCAAACATGAACAAAAAATGTCAAACAATCCCCATAGAAAATAGTAAAAAAAAGTTAAACCACCCAAGAGGAACTGCCAGTCATCGTCGTGATAACTCTAGTGCAAAAACCCAGCCATCAACCATGAGCAGTGCCAACACCTCTGGAAGCCAACACCACAAAAGAAGGTCGCACACCCGTGTATACAAACTGTTGGGACAGCGGAGGTTCGTGGTGAAGAAATCAAACACAAAACATGAAGAAAACGGATCCAACGCAGAGATTTACGTGGTTCGTCAGTGATGCCTACGTCCACGGGAGAAGAGAGAGGTCGTTCTATTTCTCTCTGGATAAATTCGTCGGAGGATACACATACACCATTACAAATCATGGGACTGAATCTCGTTTAAGTAAATGGAGAAAAGCCAGCATGGTCAAGAATTGGTTTTTGGGTGGTTCATCAACCTTGAAAAAACTTCTTCCGCCGGCTGTTGTTGTCCACGATTGCTGCTTGAACGGGGTGTTGCGCGTCAACTGTACAAGTGAGTTGGTTGCCAACAACTATTCATCCGTTGAATTTCTCCCCTTGATTGGGAGTGGCCCCCACAAATCTCCCCCTCACGACCAATTTGGGGTAGAAGCTAGACCTGCAGTCTCCTTGCAGGCATCCAACTTCTCTTTCGGTAGAACCTTCGTCATCATGTCTGCCCCGTTATCATTGGTGTGGATTTTTTCAACTTTCAACAATTTTTCTTCCAGTACATTTCGGATCCAGTGATATCACACGACGATGTGTTTGGACCTGGAATGAAATGTCGGGTTCTTGCTGAGATGAATAGCACTCTGACTATCACAATAGAGAATATAATTCTCCTGACTTTGTCCCAGCTCCTGTAAAAACTTCTTCATCCACAGCATCTCCTTGCAGCCCTCAGTGACTGCGATATATTCTGCTTCTGTGGTGGATAAGGCAACACACTTTTGAAGTCGTGATTTCCATGAGACTGCTCCCCCTGCAAATGATATCAAGTATCCGGATATGGATTTCCTCGTATCCACATCTCCAACCATTTCTGCATCTGTGTATCCTTCCAAAACAGGTTTATCACTTCCAAAACATAAACAATGACTAGATGTACCTTGGAGATACCTCAATATCCATTTGACTGCTGTCCAATGCTCCTTTCCAGGATCTGATAAGAATCTGCTCACAACGCCAACAGCGTGAGCAATATCTGGTCTGGTGCACACCATGGCATACATAAGACTCTCAACTACTGACTGATAAAGAATCGTTTCCATTTATGCTTTCTCCTTCTCAGTTGATGGACTCTGACTTGTCGTGAGTCTGAAATGACTCGCAAGTGGAGTGCTAACTGGTTTCGCCTTTCCCATGTTGAATCTTTCAAGAACGTTCTCAATATACCACTCCTGAGATAGCCAAATCTTGTGATTCCTCCTGTCACGAGCAATTGTCATACCAAGAATGTGAGTAGCATCTCCCAAGTCCTTCATTTCAAAAGACCTGTTCAACTCCTTCTTCAACCTGTCAATCTTGCTGATAACTCTGCCAATAATCAGCATATCATCAACATAAAGCAATAAGATAATAAAATCACCCTCAGCAAATTGTTTGTTAAAAACACAGTGATAAGTCGTAGTCCTCTTGTACTCATTTTTCTCCATGAATGAATCAAATTTTCTATACCACTGGCTCGATGCCTATTTCAGACCATATAAACTTTTCTTAAGCTTGCATACTAGGTTTTCTTTCCCTTTCACCTGAAATCCCTCTGGCTGCTCCATGTATATCTCCTCCTCAAGATCACCATGTAAGAACGCTGTCTTTACATCCAGTTGTTGAACCTCCAGGTTCAAACTGGCCGCCAATCCAAGAACAACTCTGATAGAAGACATTTTAACCACAGGAGAAAAAATTTCATCAAAGTCAATACCTTTTTCTGGCTGAATCCCTTCACAACCATTCTGGCTCTGTAGCGCGGTTGTAAGCTGACATCTTCTCCTTTGACTTTGTACACCCACTTGTTCTTGGGTGCCTTCTTTCCTTGTGGTAACTCTACCAAATCAAATGTACGGTTCTTGTGCAAGGATCTCATCTCCTCTTGCATGGCCTTTTTTTATTCCATCTTCTGCTGACTCTTGATCGCATCATCATAACTCTCTGGTTCTCCCCATTCAATGAGCATCACATACTCATGTGGTGAGTATCTACGACTCGGTTGTCGTTCTCTAGTGGATCGCCTCAACTGCGCTTCGGGGGGAATCAGTTCTGGAATATCATATGATGAAGACATATCAGCAGATGGAGACATATTACCTGGTAGTGATGTATCATCAGTGTCGTGTATCTCTCTAATGCTAGCTGGTACTGATGGTGGTGGGACTGGTTCCAGACTGACTAGAATTTCCTCAGACTGTGACTTTTCTGCACTTTCTGGCTTCTCAAAATCTTCAATCGCCTGATCCTCAAGAAACACCACATCTCGACTTCTGATGATCCTCCTGCTGATAGGATCCCAGAGTCGGTATCCAAACTCTTCATGACCATATCCCAAAAAGATACATTGCTTCCCTTTTCCATCCATCTTTGCCCGCTCATCTTTCGGGATGTGAACAAATGCCCTGCATCCAAATACTCTCAAGTGTTTGTATGAAACATCTTTACCTATCCAAACACTCTCTGGAACGTCATAGTTCAGTGGAACTGATGGATAAAGGTTGATAAGATCAACTGCGGTCATCATTGCCTCCCCCCAAAAGGTGTTTGGCAGCTTTGCATTTGAGAGCATACATCTGATTCTCTCGCAAATTGTTCTGTTCATCCTCTCAGCAAGACCGTTATGCTGAGGCATCGTCAGTACTGATTTTTCCAGCCTGATGCTGAAACTCCTGCAATACTGCTCAAATGGACCACGGTACTCTTCTCCATTGTCTGCTCGCACACACTTTAACCGCCTGCCTGTTTCTCTTTCCACCTTCACATGAAACTGCTTAAAAACATCCTCCACTTGGTCTTTAGTTTTCAAAGCAAAGGCCCAGACTTTTCTAGAATGATCATCCATGAAGGTAACAAAATAAATATCACCTCCGATCGTCTTATTACTCCTCATGCAAATTTTAGTCTGAATCAAATCTAAAACATTTGCTTTTCTGGACGGTATATAACCATGAAAAGATACCATGTGCTGTTCTCCCATGATGCAATCGACACAAGTATCCAAATGTGTACCTCTTATTCCTGGAAAGAGATCCTTCCTGGAGAGAATTCTGATTCCCCTCTCGCTCAAATGACCAAGCCGCCTATGCCAAACTTCTGCAGGAACGTCTTTTCTGGCCGCATTGACTTCTCCTCCACACGGTCTGGCATCTGTGAGATAAAGAGAAGTATCTTTCTTTCCTTTAGCAATTACCATGTTACCTTTGGTAAGCTTCCATTTCCCATCACCGAAGTAACTGACATATCCATCATCGTCAAGCATCCCAGTGGATATTAGATTGAGGCGAATATCAGGAACATGCCTCACATCCTCCAACAGTAACCTGTATCCAACATTAGTTTCCAGAAAAATATTACCAATACCAATAATTCTGGATGCACCATCATTTCCCATCTTCACATTTCCAAAACTCCCTAAAGTGTAAGGTGAGAAGAAATCTCTTCTGGCGGTGACATGGTAGGATGCGCCGAAATCGATCACCCATGTCGAGTCTTGACTGTCAAGACTAACTTGATTGTCTTCCTGAACAATAAAAATTTCTTCATTGACAACAACAACATCGTTATTTTGGGTCTTACCATCCTGTTTCCTCTGCTCTGCCTTCAATTTTATGCACTCTCGGATGAAGTGTCCGGGCTTGCCACAGTGGTGGCACTTCACGTCATATCTCGATCGAGATTTCGATCGCTTCCTCCTTTGCAGACTTTGGTCACGGGGTTCTCTTCCTCTGCTTCTTTCTTGCCATTTCTGATTCCCTTGTCTTTCAGTGACAAGAGCCTCTGATTCTGGTGTATGCCCCTCATCTTTCCTTCGGGACTCTTCATTCAGCATTCTGTCTTTCACCATCTCCACGGTGAGTGTTCCATCTGGAGTTGTAACATCCCAGGTAAATAAAGAATATGAAATTTTCATATTTATCCATATTTGTGAATAAAATATTAATATGACTTTAAAGGGGACGCTATGCTCGATGGCGTACCCAGCACGCAACAACGAGTTTCTTGGGAATCTTACGCTGCACTCTAATAATAAAATAATATTATTTTAAATGGTAGTTAACATGTAGCCGTTGTATTGGCCGGAATGGATAGAAATAACTAAAATATGATTATATATGTTTTTAAATGTTTTTACATTTATCCAATAAAATATAAAGGCTTAAAATATGGAAAGAATTCAATTTTAGGCGTATATGCCCTAGTTTTCACTAAAGGTTCACTTATCGCATTTTGATGGCGAACCGTCATTAAATATAGTTTTGTTCACTCTTATACATTCTATTGGATCAAATAAAACTCTTCTTAAGAATTGGGACATCAAAATTTACTTTGTGTAAATTTTTGGTATCTTTCCGATAAAGTTCATTTTTTTAATGAATAGTGTAAAATGTTATATTTTAATTCAAAACCTCTTTTTAATCTAATTTATTTATATGATTAGATTATATTTTGAATTGGTTTTAAAGTGAAATTAGAATATATTTTTACCATTAAATCCAATAGTGGTCGTTGGAATTAATTTCACTTTGAAATCAGACTTAAACTAGTGTCAATCTTTTGATACTTATTGTTTCATAAAAACACGCTATTTGCTCTGACAGCGGGAATTAATTATTAAATTAATTAATGTGACTTATATGTTTTGAATTTTTTAAAATAGACTTCATTTTTGAATTCGGAATATCAAATATAGCTTAGGGTGAATTTTTGGGATTTTTTTGAAAAACTTCAATTTTTGATGAATAGTGAAACCACTAAGTGGTACTTATAAAAACTGATTTTTCCGTTTAAACGAAATTTTGTCATCTTTGTGTTTTGAATTTCAAAAATCCGACATACATGGTTGTCATTAAGAAGTAAAATGTGGTTCAATGGGATAAAAATAATTTTTTGGTGAATAGTAACTTATTATGTTTTTAATCGCGATTAGAGGTAATTAGTGTAGTTTATGGTAAGAATAATGTTTTAATAAAATGAAATGACCTAGACACATGTCCTACCCTCATTGGATGTGTCATGACCGACCAAGACAATCCATGGGTCAACTTGGGGACCCCATGGAGCCACTTTGGTTGAGAAATGACATAAATATCTTTTTATTTAATGTTAAAGTAAAAATGACACAAACATGAGATGTTTTACTAAAACAATTTTTACATGGGGTTATACAAGCCATATTTTTGACTATAAATAGTCATTGGAAAGATAAAAATATTTCCTACATCATAGTATTTTTTATAATTTTTAGACATTAAATAAATTAAATTATTTATGACATCATGATGATGCAGCGATGACCTCATTATTTAACGATTTAAATAAAATGGAAAGATAATGTAATATCTAAGACCTACACATGTCCAAAACCTATTGGATGAGTGGATTTTGAACCCTTATCACCTTATACTCTAAATAAATCATTTTGGGACCTTTGAAATCCGAAACTCTTTTGAAAATAAAGTAACATTT
Organism: Viscum album; assembly: GCA_963277665.1. Lineage (NCBI taxonomy): Eukaryota > Viridiplantae > Streptophyta > Magnoliopsida > Santalales > Viscaceae > Viscum > Viscum album. The sequence goes on along the minus strand of OY728167.1, from coordinate 739,787,503 downwards.
TGTAACTTTACAAGAGTGCCCCTCCTCTCCTCTTATAAAAGGCCCCCACCTCTACCTCCTTACCCACACTCCCAAAGCATTTGGCTCGGCCAACCCCTGCCCATTTTGTCTCTCCACTTCCCTATCTTACTCCTTGAAGCCTCACTTTGGGCAAAAGTCTTCCCAAGGAAGCCTTTGAGCTCAAACCAAAGGGAGTTACCCGATTTTAAGGTAATGTCTTCACTTGTGTCATTTTGTTTTATTTTGCTTCTACAACCCCCTAAACTCTTTTTATTCATTTATTTTGTAAAAAATACAGTATCTTCAATATACTAGGATGTTTTTATAATAAGGATTCGAGATACACTTACACACACCTACATCTAATGGTTAAAGAACATATTGTTTCCGTGGATGGAGAATTTCTGCCTCCCGAAACGATGATTGTTCAACATTCTTCTAACACCTTCAAAGGTGTCCATTAAGATGAAAATATATTTATATATGATATCTAATATGTTTATGTTTTACATAAGATTATTTATTTTTCATTTACGGAGTACCTTTATGGCTTCTATTATGGGTAAACGCGATATCTTCATTTAAGGAAGTACGGACTACCGCCCCCTCAAAGTGATTTGATTCGTTAATACCATATGTGGTACGTATAAAGGATATATTTAAAGATATTATATATGATACCATACTGGAATTAAAATACTATTATGTATCATTATGTTTTAATTCCATTAAATATGAAATAGAAATGGATGTAGTGTTCATGCGTACGTACGGCTTACCGTCTCCATGAATGGTACATTTCATTTCTTATCTCAAAATGTTATGTAATATTATAAGTACATATATATAATGGATATATATGTAATATATTACATCTAAATTATGAATATCATTCTGGAATTATAACATATATATATATCTCTCTCATTTTTTTTTAATTCCATTAATATGACAAAAAATGAAAGTAGCGTTCATGCGTACGTACGGCCTACCGTCTCCATGAACGATGCTTTTTGTTTTTTGTCTCCAAATGATATGGAATAGTATAAAATGAATATTTACTGGATATATATGATATTTTAATCATTAATACTATTCTGAAAATTATTTACTTATAACTACATGGGCAATCTTTTTTCAAACAAGTTCATTTATGACTCATGTACCAAACATCGACAAAAACGTCTGATATGAACTAACATTACTAAACAATTATTATAACATTATAATATGTGATATGAACTGAATAATAATCTCTAAAGTAGGTAATTAGTCAATTATTAATTGACCAAAGTTTATTATTCAAGAATATAAAGAAACGAACAAGACAAGTTGGACTTGAGGTAAGGGATCCTACACCTCTCTTTCTTTTTAAGTATACTCTTTTATGTCATTCCTTTTAAGCTCATCTTTCTTATGATTGGGATGTTATTTTATATTACTCCTACTGTAATTATTATTTTCAAATGATGAGAGACCCTATTTCCTCTCATCAATCCATTTTGGAAGTTTTGAGTGGCGTCGTTAGGCTGCTGAATTTTCGTAAGAGATCTAACCTCTCTCTTTCTTTTTAAGTCCTCTCCTTCATGTCACTTATTTTAAGCCCCTCTTTGTTATGTTGGGGGATGTTATTTTATATTCCTCTTTATGTAAACATTATTTTAATACGATGAGAGACCCTATTTGATCTCATCAATCCATTTTTGGAAGTTTTAAGTGGCATCGTTAGGCTGCCGAGTTTTCGTAAGGGGTTTTTCATCTCACTTTTATTCCCGTGAGATTTATGCTACATTTGCCACAATTTCCTTTGAGTGGTGTATGTACTTCCCATTATTTTACTCATTGTGTAATATAATTTCTTTTATGAGTATTTACATCAATGTTGTATTGTCCTTCTTTCACGAGGTGTATGTTTCGAAAGATACCCATGTCGGTAAGGGAACCTTTCACCCTCCACTTTTTAAAAGACTAATTTTGTTGGGTATTTTAATTTACATATTGTTATGTTGGGATATGTTCTCATATATCCTTATTGATGTAAATTTTATGTCCAAGTGATGAGATACCTTTTTGTTATCTCTCATCAACTCATTTTGATGTGACGCTGTTAGGCTGTCAAGGGAACTTCTTAACCCAATTTCGATTTCTTTGGGTTCAACATGTAGTTATTGAATATGTCATCCTTTGAATATGTGTGAATGACCTTTGATTATTTTACACTTAATATCCACTTATATTTGGTGTATTCGTTTGTCATACATAATTATGTAATTGATTTATCCTTAAACCAAGGATACCGTCTTTGTAAGGGAATTCGTCTCAATCTCCTTTCATTGAGGCATATTTTGTTTTATACACAACCTTCTTTTATATGGTGTATAAACCCCTTTTACTTTTACGTTTATTCAAAAGGAATCTTTTTTATATGAAGCGTTTACTAAACGAAAAAAGGGAATATTTTTGTCGTACGTATGCGGCGACAACGATTTCTCCGCCGCCGTGACCATTATTTGAGTTTCGGCTTCCTCTACAAGCCATACCTTTTTTTTAAAAGAAAAATAAATACCATGTTTTACTTTTCTTTTATTTTGGTATTGAAAATGGTTTTCATAATATTTTTATATCAATGTGTGGTATTGATATCTTGTGATTGAAAGGTGGAAATGTTATGTTTCCTTTATGCATGTTTTATGTGATATGATTATGTTGAGGTTCTTGGGCATTATTGTGAAGACGGGTGGTTCCGTGATAGACTAAGGGCGGGTGAGCCCGATATAGCTCTTCAATGCATTGGGTAACGCGAAGGAGTGAAACATTAAGGTTTCTCCGAAGAGATTTAGGGAATATACTGTGATGGGTATTCCAAAACGTAACCAAGAGGGTTACTCCCTACATAAGAATGTTATGAATGCCTCAAGTTACCTTTTATGTTTTATGATTTCTATGATTTATTCATGATTTATGAGGTATGTTAAAGTGCCTATGTTTTATGGGTGAAGTATGATTTCATTCTTATGTATATATGAACTCATGTTTCCTTTCCATATTTTTATAACCCTTACTGAGCTTTTATGCTCATCCCAAGTTTTTGAAATGTTTTTCACAGGTCAAGGGAAAGGTACATGATGTGATGATAGTGTCAAGGATGATTCAAGAAAGAATCCATGTTTTATTTTAAATATGTTTCCGTTGATGGGAAGAATGAATACTGTCTTTTATGTAACCACTTTGTTTAAATGTGGAATGTAATGCAAGTTTCATGATCTAATTATCTAAAACTCTAAACCTGAAAGATCCTCAATGTGTAATCTTTTAATAACTCAAGATTAAGTAAGGTTTAAGGCTGGGGCCTTATAGTTGGTATCAAAGGGAGGTTTAGATAACTTTAGAGGTTAGGGTATTCTTTAAGCATAAGTGACATTACCATAATGGTTAAGATTTCAGAAAGAGTCATAGTTTTAGATAAAGTGAATGAGTAAGTATATCTTAGTGTTTATCTTCCTCATTATTACAAGATGGTTTTGTTGATATACTCACACTGACATTTTTGGTTTTAGTAAATGGCTGGATCTAGCAGGAACCAAAGTAACAGTGGATGTGAAGGAAACTGTGACAGTTTTTTGAGCAAGCAACTGAATGATATGAGAGCTGCAATGAGAACTCTTGTGATTATCCTCAACCAACTATCTGGAGTCATGATTGACCACCTAAACCTTGGTGATTTCTCTAAGGCATCATATATGCGAGAAACAAATCCCTACGGAAGTACAGGTAATAATCATAAGGGTAAGTGTGTTCAAAAACCTATGTGTCAAAGATGTGGAAAGAAACACCTAGGAAAATGTTTCAAAGGGACGGAAATATGCTATAGATGTGGAAATGAAGGTCATAAAGCAAGAACCTGCCATGGAAAAAGGAAGCATCCAGTTGACTCGAGGAAAGGGAAAGAAGTTCTTTATGAGGGATCAATTGAATGTTTTAAATGTGGTGTGCATGGTCATTATGCAAACACATGTCTTATGAAGAAGTTTCATGAATGGGATCACCAAGAGCGTACAAATGTTCGTTTACCAATACCTAATGCCATTCCGATTGAGGATGAAGAAACTGACAATGACCAATCAAAGGTATGTATTATTTCATGATTATTTTTTTCCTATTTTGGAATCTTAGGATATGATTCATGATTTTGTTTGTAGGAAAGAGGTATTTCGGAATAAGTTGGAAATGAATGGTTAATGGATCATGAAGAATGTTAAATGAGTAAGATGTCAACATATAAGGGCTTCAAGAGTTATGGTGAAATTCTTAAGAGTATTAAGTCTCTTTTGATGATGGGGTTACATTAGAAGACTTTTTATATTATGTGTAACCCTGATGTTTAATATATGCAAATTTTATTCATGGAATAGTTATCTTTTCTTTTGTGGACATAGTTATAAAGAACCATTTGGGTTTATATGATCCTTACTTTTGAGGTAAAATTATGTTATGGTTATTTTTGATGATTTTATCCCTTTTTGGGGAATGATTTGAGAATTATATAGTTTTGGAAAAAGGACAACACGCAGACCGTGTGACTACCCGTTGCGTCAGACAAAGCTGCGGGAATCGAACCCACAACCAAAGTGCGACTGGTATTTATCGCCTACCACTGGACTACGTGAAGTCCCTGATTAGTTTGACTGATTCTTTTTAGTTATATGATTTTATGAATTAAGAGTAAGTTGATTTTGGTTTATTTATGAAAATGATTAACCTATCATGGAGGATATGTGATTAGGTTAATTACTTTTCAATACGAGACTTTAGGAGCAACTGATGTTGTTTGGAGATAAATGTTACGATTTAACTTGGAAGACTATGTGACTAAATCCTTCAAATATTTGGATTTCAATCTTAGTTTGGTTTAATTTGAAGAATTTTATGGACAAATTGATTATAGAATGGTCCTCATTGAATTTTGGGTTTTGTTGGACAAATTTTGGAGATTAAGAATAGATTTTATTTTTATAAAGGGTTATCCTTTTCTGGATTATCTGACCTTGTACTAACCTTTTTGGTTTTGGTTTTGGTTAAAGCCTAAAGACATGGGAAGTATATAGTTCTCTTTGGTGGATTATGTGATTCTCTAGAAGATGATTATAGTACTCTTAATGCGAACAAGTCTCCCTAAATACTCGTCTTTTGGAAAAAAAATATGAGTTTGATTAAGGAATCTAGTAAAAGTTGAAAGTCAACATGATAAGTGATTATGTTTCCTTATGAATAAATTCCTCAATAAAAAGTAACTTAAAACAAAAATGTTGTCTATTAACTTTTCCTACTGGGGAATCAAATACCGTTTAACCCATCACAAGTTTGTGATTTTCTTATGGTTAAATTTCTCCTAGACATGTTTACTATCACTCTCCCTCAAGAACATGACCCTTTGATTTTTCTTCCATGTACATGTTTTTCTACATGGAATCCTAGTATGGGTTAACTCGGGTGACCTCTGTACTTATCTTCCTTTATTTTAAAGTGATTGTTTTACCGACTCTTGTTCCAATGTGGGACTTTCAAGGATGTTTCCAAGCTCAATTTTAAAAATTGCGAGGACGCAATTACCAAAAGAGGGGAAGGATGTAACACCCCAGGTAAATAAAGAATATGAAATTTTCATATTTATCCATATTTGTGAATAAAATATTAATATGAATTTAAAGGGGACTCTATTCTCGATGGCGTACCCAACACGCAACAACGATTTTCTTGGGAATCTTACGTTGCACTCTAATAATAAAATAATATTATTTTAAATGGTAGTTAACATGTAGCTGTTGTATTGGCGGGAATGGATAGAAATAACTAAAATATGATTATATATGTTTTTAAATGTTTTTACATTTATCCAATAAAAGATAAAGGCTTAAAATACGGAAAGAATTCAATTTTAGGCATATATGCCCTAATTTTCACTAAAGGTTCACTTATCGCCTTTTGATGGCGAACCGTCATTAAATATAGTTTTTTTCACTTTTATACATTCTATTGGACCAAATAAAACTCTTCTTAAGAATTGGGACATCAACATTTACTTTGTGTAAATTTTTGGTATCTTTCCGATAAAGTTCATTTTTTTAATGAATAGTGTAAAATGTTATATTTTAATTCAAAACCACTTTTTAATATAATTTATTTATATGATTAGATTATCTTTTTAATTGGTTTTAAAGTGAAATTAGAATATATTTTTACCATTAAATCCAATAGTGGTTGTTGGAATTAATTTCACTTTGAAATCAGACTTAAACTAGTGTCAATCTTTGGATACTTATTGTTTCATAAAAACACACTATTTTCTCTGACAGCGGGAATTAATTATTAAATTAATTAATCTGACTTATATGTTTTGAATTTTGTAAAATAGACTTAATTTTTGAATTCGGAATATCAAATATATCTTAGGGTGAATTTTTGGGATTTTTCTGAAAAACTTCAATTTTTAATGAATAGTGAAACCACTAAGTGGTACTTATAAAAACTGATTTTTCTGTTTAAAAGAAATTTTTCCATCTTTGTGTTTTGAATTTCAAAAATCCAACATACATGGTTGTCATTAAGAAGTAAAATTTAGTTCAATGGGATAAAAATAATTTTTTGGGGAATAGTAACTTATTATGTTTTTAATCGCGATTAGAGGTAATTAGTGTAGTTTATGGTAAGAATAATGTTTTAATAAAATGAAATGACCTAGACACATGTCCTACCCGCATTGGATATGTCATGGCCTACCAATACAATCCATGGGTCAACTTGGGGACCCCATGGAGCCACTTTGGTTGGGAAATGACATAAATATCTTTTTATTTAATGTTAAAGTAAAAATGACACAAACATGAGATGTTTTACTAAAACAATTTTTACATGGGGTTATACAAGTCATATTTTTGACTATAAATAGTAATTGGAAAGATAAAAAGATTTCCTACATCATAGTATTTTTTATAATTTTTAGACATTAAATAAATTAAATTATTTATGACATCATGATGATGTAGCGATGACCTCATTATTTAACGATTTAAAAAAAAATGGAAAGATAATGTAATATCTAAGACCTACACATGTCCAAAACCTATTGGATGAGTGGATTTATAACCCTTATCACCTTATCCTCGAAATACATCATTGTGGGACCTTTAAAATCCGAAACTATTTTGAAAATAAAGTAACATTTTGTAACTTTACAAGAGTGCCCCTCCTCTCCTCTTATAAAAGGCCCCCACCTCTACCTCCTTACGCACACTCCCAAAGCCTTTGGCTCGGCCAACCCCTACCCATTTTGTCTCTCCCCTTCCCTCTCTTACTCCTTGAAGCCTCACTTTGGGCAGAAGTCTTCCCAAGGAAGCTTTTGAGCTCAAACCAATGGGAGTTACCCGATTTTAAGGTAATGTCTTCACTTGTGTCCTTTTGTTTTATTTTGCTTCTCCAACCCCCTAAAATATTTTTATTCATTTATTTTGTAACAAATACAGTATCTTAAATATACTAGGATGTTTTTATAAGAATTATTTGAGATACACTTACACACACCTACATCTAATGGTTAAAGAACATACTGTTTTCGTGGATGGCGAATTTCTGCCTCCCGAAACGATGATTGTTCAACATTCTTCTAACACCTTCAAAGGTGGCCATTAAGATGACACTATATTTATATATGATATCTAATATGTTTATTTTTTACTTAATCTTCTGCATTTTTCATTTATGGCGTACCTTTATGGTTTCCATTATGGGTAAACGCGATATCTTCATTTAAGGAAGTGCGGACTACCGCCCCCTCAAAGTGATTTGATTCGTTAATACCATATGTGGTACGTATAAAGGATATATTTAAAGATATTATATATTATACCATACTGGAATTAAAATACTATTATGTATAATTATTTTTTAATTCCATTAAATATTAAATAGAAATGGAAGTAGCGTTCATGCGTACGTACGGCTTACCGTCTCCATGAACGGTACATTTCATTTCTTATCTCAAAATGTTATGTAATATTATAAGTACATATATATAATGGATATATATGTAATATATTACATCTAAATTATGGATATCATTCTGGAATTATAACATATATATATATATCTCTCATTTTGTTTTAATTCCATTAATATGACAAAAAATGAAAGTAGCGCTCATGCGTACGTACGGCCTACCGTCTCCATGAACAATGCTTTTCGTTTTTTATCTCCAAATGATATGGAATAGTATAAAATTAATATTTACTGGATATATATGATATTTTAATCATTAATACTATTCTGGAAATTATTTACTTATAACTACATGGGCAATCTTTTTTCAAACAAGTTCATTTATGACTCATGTACCAAACATCAGCAAAAATGTCTGATATGAACTAACATTACTAAACAATTATTATAACATTATAATATGTGATATGAACTGAATAATAATCTCTAAAGGAGGTAATTAGTCAATTATTAATTGACCAAAGTTTATTATTCAGGAATATAAAGAAACGAACAAGACAAGTTGGACTTGAGGTAAGGGATCCTACACCTCTCTTTCTTTTTATGTACACTCTTTTAGGTCATTCCTTTTAAGCTCATATTTCTTATGATTGGGATGTTATTTTATATTACTCCTACTGTACTTATTATGTTAATATGATGAGAGACCCTATTTCCTCTCATCAATCCATTTTGGAAGTTTTGAGTGGCGCCGTTAGGCTGCCGAATTTTCGTAAGAGATCTAACCTCTCTCTTTCTTTTTAAGTCCTCTCCTTTATGTCACTTATTTTAAGCCCCTATTTGTTATGTTGGGGGATGTTATTTTATGTTCCTCTTTCTGTAAACTTTATGTTAATATGATGAGAGACCCTATTTGATCTCATCAATCCATTTTTGGAAGTTTTAAGTGGCGTCGTTAGGCTGCCGAGTTTTCGTAAGGAATTTTTCATCTCACTTTTATTCCTGTGAGATTTATGCTGCATTTGCCACAATTTACTTTGAGTGGTGTATGTACTGACCATTATTTTACTCATTGTGTAATATACTTTCTTTTATGAGTATTTACATCAATGTTGTATTGTCCTTCTTTCACGAGGTGTATGTTTCGAAAGATACCCATGTCGGTAAGGGAACCTTTCACCCTCCACTTTTTAAAAGACATAATTTGTTGGGTCTTTTAATTTACATATTGTTATGTTGGGATATGTTCTCATATATCCTTATTGATGTAAATTTTATGTCCAAGTGATGAGATACCTTTTTTTTATCTCTCATCAACTCATTTTGATGTGACGCCGTTAGGCTGTCAAGGGAACTTCTTAACCCAATTTCGATTTCTTTGGGTTCAACATGTAGTTATTGAATATGTCATCCTTTGAATATGTGTGAATTACCTTTGATTATTTTACACTTAATATCCACTTATATTTGGTGTATTCGTTTGTCACACATAATTATGTAATTGATTTATCCTTAAACCAAGGATACCATCTTTGTAAGGGACTTCGTCTCAATCTCCTTTCATTGAGGCATATTTTGTTTTAAACACAACCTTCTTTTATATGGTGTTTAAACCCCTTTGACTTTTACGTTTATTCAAAAGGAATCTTTTTTATACGAAGTGTTTACTAAACGACAAAAGGGAATGTTTTTTTCGTACGTATGCGGCGACAACGACTTCTCCGCTGTGGTGACCATTATTTGAGTTTCGGCTTCCTCTACAAGCCATACCTTTTTTTTAAAAGAAAAATAAATACCATGTTTTACTTTTCTTTTATTTTGGTATTGAAAATGGTTTTCATAATATTTTTATATCAATGTGTGGTATTGATATCTTGTGATTGAAAGGTGGAAATGTTATGTTTCCTTTATGAATGTTTTATGTGATACGATTATGTTGAGGTTCTTGGGAATTATTGTGAAGACGGGTGGTTTCGTGATAGACTAAGGGAGGGTGAGCCTGATATAGCTCTCCAATGCATTGGGTAACGCGAAGGAGTGAAATGTTAAGGTTTCTCTGAAGAGATTTAGGGAATATACTGTGATGGGTATTCCAAAACGTAACCAAAGGGGTTACTCTCTACATAAGAATGTTATGAATGCCTCAAGTTACCTTTTATGTCTTATGATTTCTATGATTTATTCATGATTGATGAGGTATGTTAAAGTGCCTATGTTTTATGGGTAAAGTATGAATTCATTCTTATGTATATATGAACTCATGTTTCCTTTCCATATTTTTATAACCCTTACTGAGCTTTTTATGCTCATCCCAAGTTTTTGAAATGTTTTTCACAGGTCAAGGGAAAGGTACATGATGTGATGATAGTGTCAAGGATGATTCAAGAAAGAATCCATGTTTTATTTTAAATATGTTTCCGTTGATGGGAAGAATGAATACTGTCTTTTATGTAACCACTTTGTTTAAATGTGGAATGTAATGCAAGTTTCATGATCTAATTCTCTAAAACTCTAAACCTGAAAAGATCCTCAATGTGTAATCTTGTAATAACTCAAGATTAAGTAAGGTTTAAGGCTGGGGCCTTATAGGATTAGAATTTCTAACCGACACAACTAGTGTGTCCCACGTCTTTGGTAAAGAACTCAACATCAACAGTGCCTGTAATTCATCATCAATCATCATTTTCATAGAATTAAATTGTTTGATGGTACCTTGGAACTCGCTCATGTGCTCTGATACGTTGGTCCCATCTTTGTATTTTAAGTTCATAAGACGGCATATCAGGTTTTCTTTATTCTGCGCGGTTTTCCTCGCATACATCTTTTCCAATTTTTTCCAAAGAACAGAAGCATCATGTTCGTTGGAAAAATTTTGGAAGATGCTCTTGTCGATCCACTGTCTGATTTGGGCAACACACTTCCTGTTGAGTACGACCCACTCTGCATCAACGGGCGGGGTACCGATTGTCGTCTTCTCATCGGGTTACCGCTTGTTGAAGATTCCTCCACTTTCGTTGCAACGGGCTTAGTGGTTTCCACAATAGTCTTCCAAAAATCTTTAATATACAAAAGATCCTCCATTTTTGATTTCCAGATGGCATAATTAAACGCTGTAAGATTAATCATATTACCGGTATTTTCTTCCATTTATGGACTGCGAATTTCGAAAATATAACCGTACTGATGTGTCCGGAACGGTCGAAATACCTGGAATCGACTCCTGGATCACTGAAAATGGACTCCGATTGGCCGAGTTATAGCCAAAACAGATTCAACGGTCTAGATTGACCGATGACGTGGCGCTGACGTGGCGTGCCGGAGCAGTGGCCAGAATGTCGCCGGAAGGTCGCCGGCATCGTGAATAGTGCCGTCTTCTCCGGCATGGGGGTACTGTAGCACCAGCGAGTTTGACCAAAGTTTGACCGAGCCTATCTCCTTCGTTTCTGCTCCGTTTTTGACGCCGTTTACACTGTTGGAACCGGCTCACCGTGCTCTTCACAGATCTGGGCTCGAAAAATTTTTCCGAGCAACTTCAATTTTCCGGTCGCCGGAAAATTTCGCTGTCGCGTCGCCGTTTCACTTCCGAACCCTTTGATACCACTTTGTTGGGGCAGCGGAGGTTCGTGGTGAAGAAATCAAACACAAAAAATGAAGAAAATGGATCCAACGCAGAGATTTACGTGGTACGACAGTGATGCCTACGTCCACGGGAGAAGAGAGGGGCCCTTCTATTTCTCTCCGGATAAATTCGTCGGAGGATACACATTCACCGTTACAAATCATGGGACTTAATCCCGTTTAAGTAAATGGAGAAAAACCAGCATAGCCAAGGATTGGTTTTTGGGTGGTTCATCAACCTTGAAAAAACTTCTTCCGCCGGCTGTTGTTGTCCATGATTGCTGCTTCAACGGGGTGTTGCGCGTCAACTGTATAGGTGAGTTGGTTGCCGAAAACTATTCATCCGTTGAATTTCTCTCCTTGATTGGGAGTGGCCCCCACACAAACACTCCCCCATCACAATCAAAAACCACCATTGAGGGTCGTCGCACCAAACCAGATGGAGTCAAGTGCGGTGAATCTTGTGGAAAGAGTTGAGGAAGAATGAACCAAATCCACGATGTGAGAAGAATACGAACAAAGCTGCGAGAGCCACACAGGAACAAGAAACAACCGAGCACTCGAATAACTCCAACTCACAATCCCAATCCGCCAAGTACACCATTGTGAGAAACCAAAAATGGGGTCTAGCATGATGGGGAAGATGAAAAGTGCAGCAATGGAGTTGAATGAGACACTGGGCTGCAGAAACACATCGCCAGAAAAATGAACCATAACACCGAGGAAACATAGAAATCTAGAAAAAACAACAATCTGAAGATGGAAGAGAAAATGGGAAATGGAGTGAAGAGAGGACCACAACCTAGGGTAGATGAAAAAGAATCCTTGAAGCGCCAAGGGAGGAAGAATAGGGCCTCCTGTAAAGACAGAAGATGAAGAATCCCTAAATCTCCAAGGGAGAAGAGGGCTGCCCAGGACAACCCTAGTAGAGAGTGATGCAGAGAGAGACCCCATGAGGAGAACTGAGGAAGGAGGGAGTGGGAGGCATGGAGATCACCTCACCGTCAAAGAAGTTCTCTGGAAACCCTAACATTGATGTGGAAAAATCATGAAATTTAAGGCCACATAAAATTCCCTAACACTTTAGCATTGATTGTCCTAATCAATTCCATGATTTATTGTATTTTGAAAAATAGAAATATGTTTTTATTAATCAGTTCAAAATAAAGCATGTAAAATAGTTTAAAATCAAAGGAAGAAAAACCGTGATATAGGATTTTGAAATTAAAAGTTAAAAATAACTCATATATAATAAAATACTCACTAGGTGATCCAGAAAGTAGAGAATCATTTATTTATGAGGAATTCATGGCTCATATATGAAGCTTGTTAAATAATTACTTTAATTGAAATACAAGTTCTAAATCAAAGAGTGATAATAGGTTAAATATTAGTGGAATTATGAACTTAAAAAAGGTACCTTATACTTTAAATTACTCCTAGTTTCTAAAAAAAGTTAAATTTTAAATTTTTTGATTCAATTTTTTGATACAATTAAATGATTTCATATAAATCAATTTCCTCATTCCTCATATGTCATTCAAAATTCCCCACATCTTAATGAAATCATTTTTGAGAAATAGGCACCCTATGGATTTTTTATGGATTTTTCATCCATGTAACATGTACTAAGAACTATGCAGATGCACTTATTAGAATTGTACAAAGGTAATAAACACACACACACACACTTAATGAAAAGTGTCTCAGAGGTTCATTGTCTGTTCCCATTTCTCTATTTTACACTGTTTTCAAAATATTTATATGAAAACCATTTAAATTGGCTCACTTAAGTGGCTATTTTTACTAATTAAAAATATATTCCCCTATGATGAATTATAAACATCCAATTTCCAAAGGTTATGATCATAACTCCACAAATAAGTATCCTATATCAATATCAAACATACTTCCTAAAAATAAAATTCATAAAATCACTAAGAAAATTCACTCATCAATCATTCATCCTCAAAATTTTTGGATTCAAAGAAACTCTCAAACTTCTAGTATGTAATTATCCTTAGAAAAGATTTATTTGAAGTACAGTGTGAAGCCAAAAGAAGCTCATATTTTGAAATTATTATAAAAAAATTGACTATTTTTTAGACAAAAATTTTAAAGGTTAGAGGGATTTTATGGGCTTACATTAAAGCATGTATTATATCAGTGTAAGTTAACCCTCTTCCCCACAACTAAAACCCAACTTTGTCCAAAAAGTTTAATACAAATGTGGAGAAAAACATTTTGACTTTTATAGATCAAAATATATTTTTAATACATAATATTAAGAAGATGTTTAAGGGTCACATTACAATTCAAATAATATGTTTTACAGAAACATATTTTACAATAGATTCACATGAAATTTCATTAAATCCAATGATACAAAATTTCCAAATAAGTTCAAATAGTAGCATGTGAAAATTGAGAGTGCAAAGTGAAAAGGGTGTAAGAATGTTCAGAAGTTTGATTAAAATATATTTTCAACTGCATAGTGAAAGGTATGATTAACACCCTACAAAGTAAAATTAAATTAAAAAAAAAATAGACAGCCAGATAATACCCTCCACACTTAATTTCTAACAGTGAATATATTTTAAAACAAATGAAACTCAATTTCCATCAAACAAGCACATGCCTCAATTTTTTCCAGTAACAGATAATCATTAATGATTCACCGCTAATACCTTACCAGTGAGTCACCGTTGTGGTGACTCACCACCAAAAGTTGAACAGTGACTTATTTTTACCCTTTAGATAGTAATAGTAATGAAATTGATAATTAAAAATAAGGAACTTCCTTGATAAAATTTTGTCCATTTATGATCCACCAAAAAACACCTTGTGATTTTAATTGAAAAGGGACTTCTGCTACTTTGTGAAACATCAACAACACCTGTCACTGAGAATAAATACTTGGAAGACCAAGAACTCATATCTAGTAGATAAATAATAATAGATAGAGCAAGGCATCACTTTATTCAAAATATAAAAAGATTAAAATTAAAACAGAAGAAAAACCATGGGTTGACTCACATGAATCACTAAATTTAATGTATTCAGTTATACTTTATTGAAACTCTAAAAATCCAAACAAAAAAACAACTTTTTTGAAAGAAGTAAAATCATGGGTTCCCTCCCATGTAGATCTAGTTTTAATGTCCCTAGCCAAACTCCCCTATAAACTAACCAATATCACTAGGTGGGTGTGGTTTCCTAAGAAGAAACCACCACATGTGTTTTTACCAAATGTTTTTAATAGAAGATTAAAATTTTTGGGCTATTAGAAAACTAAGGGAACATTTTTCTCCCATAAAAAAAAAGATCCCTAGGAAACACCCTTTATCATTTAGGAACTTTTCAAGGGTGTCTTAAAGTTTGAGTAGAAAAATCATCATCCAAATTCACTTTTTTTATTATTTTTAAGGAAATTAAGTTCAGGTGAAAAATATTTTACTCCATCAAGCTATGCCAAGAAAATTTTAATCTGAGACACATCAAAGTTACTCTTGGAAGTACTTTTTTCCACTTCTATATTATGTTCATATTTGAAAAAATTAGAATTTTCTTTAAGGGGAAGCTATGAAATGGATGCTTATAGGGGTATGGAATTATCCTATAAGTTATATTTCTCAAAATTAACCCCAACAATATCAAATTCAAGGGTTTTGGTGGCTGATGTTTTATTAACACGTTCAAGAAGATTCTTAATAAGAGAACCATGTTCAATTTATATGTTATTAATCAAAAAGGATTACTCTTCCAAACTCTTCTCAGTCCCAAAAAGTTGTTTAGTTCCCAACTCAGTTGAGTTCTGATATAAAAAACATGGAAGAGTTAATTTTTTTTCACCCAAATATTTGGGTTTCACAATGCTATAAATATCGTCCAATAGTTCCTCATCAGAAAATAAAATATTAACATCAACTCCTTTTGAAGATCTAATTCTTCTTGAATCAAAAATTGTGTGTTCAACCTCTCCTAGATGTTCAAAATAAAAAATTTCACTCTCTAAATCAATGATTATTGACTGTTTCAGTTCAATTTCAAGTAAAGAATTGTTCAATTCACCTTCAATAAATTCAGATTCCAGAATTTTTAAATTGAAAAAATTATCCCTAGGTTCATCAACATTACATTCGATCTCACTAAAAAATCATCAGAAAAATGATTACTGTATAAATAAGGTAGTGAATGTTCATCAATTAATACTTCTTTAAAATAAACTTTCGCAACTTCTTCATCCAATAACATTTTAGAGATTATTTGGTTGACACTTTCAAAATTGGGAAGATTTCATTTATTAATAATTTCAAAATTGTTCCAGTCTGTTATTTCAGGTTGGTAGTTCACTTCCATAATATTCTCAATTTCATGTTCATATTCATTATGAAAAGTTTTATAAAAGTTGGTAGATTGAATTTTAACACTCACGGTCTCATTATTCATATTTTCCTCAACCTTAGTAATAATATTTTCAAAAATCCTAAAACAATGAATTTTCTCAATGCTAGCGATCATGTAAAGAATAAGGAATTATTCTTCAATTCGTTTCAATTATTCTTCAAAATTTTTTAACTCAATTCCATTTGAGTTCTTGATGGGATCAATTGAATTTATTTCATCAATATGGGAGTTGGTTATTTTATTATTTTGTTCTTCACTAGATTCAGACTCATCCAAGAAAGTGTATTTCTCTTCCATAGATTTAACCTCATAATCTACTTCTCTTTGATTTTCAATTTCTCCTTCATTATTATTTTATTCATTTAATTTAGTTTCTTCTTATTCCTTAAACCTTTCTTATAACCCTAATAACATGTTTTCTAACTTTTTGAGCTTTTTAACTTGTTCTTGATAATTTTTAATTTGATGTCCATAGTTTTGGTTTAACCAGAAGTTTGGGCTGTCATCCATTTTAGAATCTATCCTGGTTAAAATTTGTACAAAATTTTCTAGGAAGTATGGATTAGGCTCAATGTAATGTCCATTATATTCAAAAAAAATCAATCATTTTTGGTTGATTATAGGTATAATTCCATGCAGTGTGTCCATGATAGCTACAACATACACTGAAAAGTTCGCTACAATGATTCAAGCCCTAATGTTCAAACATGTTCTTTAATCTCTCACAAAATTTTAAATTAAACAATAGAGATCAACCAGCACTGAAACAAGTACAATGTAGTGAATAAGTTTAGACACACACATCCAAGAAGAACAAATATAAATTTTACTTTAAGCATAGGTATAAAAAAATTGTTCACAAAAACTGAGTACATAGTTTAACAAAACTTTTTAAAACAACACTTTTCAAATTTTATTTTTGAAAAAAAGTTTATTTTTTTATTGAATGTGATTTTTTAAATAATTTTTTGAAAATGTTTTGAAAAATATTGGCTTCTCTAATCCCTTTTTGGAAATGGATCCAAAAACTTAACACACACATCCTTGAATACAAGCTAAATTTTAAAAATTTATATTTTCTACTAACTACTGTATAACAGTAAGCAGGGTCGAACATACAGGGAAGAATAAAATGAGTTCGAGTGACCAAATTTTGAAAACAATACCCCACTATTATAAACAGTGGGTGAAAATATATTTTTGTTTCATTTAATTTTTTTATATTTTTTATTGTGTTTTGTAGTTCAATTTCAATAAAAATGTGGTTTTCAAAGCGCAGGAAGTGTGATGAGCAGGCAATGGTAACAGAAAAGAAGATCAAGAAGAATGTACTGGAAATTATATCACTAGTTGTCTAAAAATTACAATTTCATCATTGTTATTTTAATGAATTCACAATCCTTGAAAATTATATGGATCAATCTCCCTCACCATGAGATCAATCATATAGAAGGATGAAATCTTGGAATTCGACACTCCTAGAATTATCAAACTGCAATGATAATTTAAAAGAGATAAAAATGGAATAAAACTCACCATAATACTCAAATATTTTGAAATTAAACTTAAATAAATAATCCATGATCAATCTCAATGACTAATCAAAGAAATTTTTCATTTTGGGAAAATAATCGTGAAACAATATCAATGAATTCAAAATTGATCTCGCTGATTAATTTTTAATTCATTTTAAAAAAGAATAATTTTATGAGATTAATAAATTCTCCAGAATATTATAAATCCCCCTAATAAAATATTTTTTATCCTACAATCATATTCTAAAATAGAACTTGAAACAATTACAGACTAATAAAATTGAAAAATGGAGAAATAAATACCCCTTTCAAAATACCGTACTGCTGCTCTTCTTTGATCCTCCAGTCTGCGTCTCTTTTTTTCTCTGTTATGCTACTGCTCTCGGGTTGTGGATGAATGAATGTCATGTTCCTCCTTCCTTGATTTTGTATACCTTCCAATTTTTAAAGTCTCCCATCGTCTCCAGTTTTCACCAACATCCTCCACCGACTTCAGTTGGTTCCCTCAAATTCATCGTACAAGTGTGTTTGTCTTCTATAGTACCTATAACCTTCTCCCTTTTAACAAACATAATAGACCCACCAGCGGTCTTGTTTTTTTTTGAACTTGGACATAAATCTGATGTCTACTTGAATCTGCAAAACTAAAATGATTAAACTAATTAATAAAAACAAAAAGATTTAACTTTTATAACTAAATATTTATTTATCCATTTATTATTGATATTAAATTATTAATTTATATCTAATTATAATTATTTTTTATTATAATTAAAATTAATTGATAAAATTAATTATATTATTTTAATTGAAAGTTTTATTAATTATTAATTTATTATATTTTAATCATTATTTTTGTTTATTTATTATTTTCTTTATTGTTTCAATTTTTACTTTATTTAAATTATTATTATTATTATTTATTATTTATTTTTATTTTTATTTATCCCCCAGACTTATCCAAGCTGGGCGTGGGTGACCAACAGGGGCTCAATTGTCTCGTAGTGAGACTTGGAAGATGATGACACTGTCACAAAACTTAACTGCAAATTTAGAAATAAATCATGCCACAAATTAAAACGATAATGAATTAAGGGAAAATCAGTTAAAGAAACTAAAATTAAAATAAAAAGAAAAAATAATTATTAAGCAGAAAAAAATAATGATTGATTTTAAATTAATAAATTTAATTAAAACATTAAAATTAAATGATCTAAATTAAGAATTAAGTTGGAATTAATTACTTAAATTTATGATTAAAGTGAAAATATATTAATATTTCACAATTAAAATATTAAAAATTAAATTAAAGATTCATTTAATTGAATGAAAATAAATTGATTAAATGTTTAACTATTAAAAACAGACATGACATAAAATTAAGAGAATAAGAAAAATAAAAATTTAGAAATAAATAAGAGATTTAAAGAACCAGAAGAGTAAATTAGAAAAAACTAGTGATTTTAAAAGCATAAAATAAAAAATTAATTATAAAAATGGGTTAATTAATATATTTAACACTGAAATTATAAAAGTCTAATTATTTATTCAAAACACCAAAAAGAAATAAATAAATAAATGATATTCAAATAAAAAATTGTGGAGAAATCATGCAATTTAAGGCTACATCAAGATCCAATTGAATGATATTGTATAACCATTATGATTAAATAAAAATAAATATCTTAATGGTCTCAAGCTTGGAAAATAGTTTGAAAGTTTCATAGAAATCAATTCATCTAACTTGTGAGTAGCCTTTTAACACGAGACTTGCCTTGTTTCTTACAACATCCCCTCTTTCAATATGCTTATTATGAAACACCCAATTTTTTCGGATAACAATATTGTTCTCTATCTTGGGTACGAACTCCAAAGATTCATTATTATCAATTTGATCTAAATCATAATTCATAACATCAATACCCTCTTTATACTCTAAATTTTATTTCACATATCTTGGTTCAAATTGAGAAAACTGTGAGGTTTGTTTTATTTTCCTCAATTTTCTTCTATTTTGAACCTATTTTACTTATTCTCCAATGATATTTTGGACCTCCACCTAATTTATCATCCTTTTATATGGTGATAAAAGTTTTTCTTATTTACTTTAAATAACTAAATCATCTTCTTCAAACTACTCTTCTTCTAAATTCCCATTATTTTCAGAATTTTCACAATGTTTTCATTAAAAAAAATCCATTATATTCACTTCTAGATCTTTATTCTTGATGTAAAATTTTATTTTTTCAGTGTTAGAAAACCTATAAATCAATAGTATCTAAAATATTACAAATATATATGTTGTATCAATTATTATCTCTCCTATTTGGAGTATAACAAAGGAAGATACAATCAAATCCTCTATAATCAAACTTCATAATATTATTACTTTTAACTTTGATAATTAAAGGGATTCCAAACACCCTTAATTATTTCATACGTAGATACTTCTTATGATATGTATCATATGTTGAAATGTTAAAATTTAGTTGATACAATCAATGTTTTAGAATATAAACCATTATACCAATGGTTTGTCTCTAAAAATAACGAGAAATATCATTCTCACTCAACATAGTATGATCCATCTCCACAAATATATCGTTATTTCATTCCTTGAAATCATTTTTCATTGGGTGTATGGTGTATTGAGTTTATGGTGAATACCATAATTATCAAGATACCATTCAAATATTATAAAAATATATTTAGTTTAATTTCTTTTTCCAAATATTATTCAAGGAGAAAACACACACCTTTTTAGCACTTCTTCTAAAACACATAAAAATTTTTAGAGACTTTTACTTATGCTTCATGAACATAATTCATGTGATCAGAGTAATTTCTCTTATAAAAAAAATAAAATAATTATATCCTTTTATAGATAACTTCCTCATAGGCCCACAAATTTATAAATGAATGAGCTCCAACAGATAATATGTTTGAATATCAACTTTATTGTATAGATAATTAACAATATTCTCCTTTTGATATATAGATAAAAACCTTTTTATCTATATTTTTATCATATTCACATCATTAAAAGTATCTCCTATAGTATGATTTATCATATTCTTTTACCAAATATGAGGAATCCCTCGACGTCCCAAGTGGTTTTCCTTCTTTAAGGTTAGGTATCGTGAATTTTAAACACTGCCAACCTAAAACAAGATTCCCCATGTTCAATTTCCTATCATTAAAACACTTACATATTTCAAAATATTTACTAATAACCTATATATTTTAAACAAAAATTTATTTCCTTTATCATAGATATGAGATACACTTTATAAATTATGTTTTAACTCATCAGCATATAACGTGTTCTTGGACGCCAACTTATCCTTTCTGGTCACTTTCGATCTAGCTCCTTTGATTTTAAGCGACCCAAACTTTACAAAAGGTAATTAAACCTTAATTTTTCTTCTCAATACCCTTTAATAGTTTTAAATATCCATCCATGTTTGAATAACATCTACTATCCATAATCTAGGGTTCTTTTTTCAAGCTTTAATTGAAACTTCAACAACAAAATACCTTTATTTTATTTCATATTTATTATTAAGAATATTTTGAGAATTATTATTCATACTTATATTGGTGGGTTAAATTCTAAGACATTATTCCACAAAGAGACTCATCTGGTCACATCTTATACTAACCACTTCTAATGATAGAAACTTTTTCTTAACTCTATATCCATAATTTTCATATTTCTTCTGAAATTTTATTCATTGAGTGAGTCAAACATCCTTCAAAATATGTCTCTTATAGCCTTTATAATTATATTAATATTTGTAATTAAACCATAATTTTATTATCATGTTCCCAAAACCTCCATAATACCATCAGTAACCATAAAAATCATACTTTCCATCGTAGAACGGTAGTTGTCTAGAAGAAAATTCTTATTATAATTTCTCTCTATAACCATTATTCGTATCTTGATTCACTAAAAAAAATTATGGTAACCTCCCAACACTTATTTCTTCATTCTATAATTCATATTTAACACTATTTTACCACTATTTAAAAAGTATTCAGTGTTCCTAGAATCTTCAAATTTTTGAGAATTATTTTCCATTACCAGAAACTTGATATTCCCCACTTGTATCTTTACATAATCCATTTAAACTAATTTAATCTCCTAGATTTCTCTAAATTTTTGAATTTAAATTTTTGCAATTATTTTTTAGTTAATAACAGTGTTTTTTGAACAAGTTAATGTTTATTATCATTTTATTTAATCTTATATTCCTTTTAAACTTTCAAAGTATTCTCTTAAGTGAGAAACTTATTTAATTTATCAATATCTTTATCCATATTTAAGTCATTTTCTGCATGAATAAGATCACTATTTCTCAAATATTAATTGATTTTATTTAAATTTTTTAACACCTTGTCTAATTTTGAGTTCATTTAAATACATTCCTTCAATTATTAATTCAATATAAACTCCATTTCAATATTTTCACCATTTTTATCATTTATAATTTCATCGATAGTAAATTTGTCCTCATTCAATTTTGCAATCAGAATTTTTTCATCAACAACACCAGAATTCTCAAAATCCTCTTCATCATCACTGTAATCATCCTCCTCAAAATTTGATAAGAAATTTATATTTTTGGGTTTATAAAAATTATTATCTTTACCCATTGAATAAAACATTTACTTATAAAATTCAATAGATTTATTCTTTGAGAAAATCCTTAGCCTCTTAATTTTATCTTCGCTAAGGTTAACAAAGCATGAGATACACATACATTCTATCATTTTATATGAAAACATAATAAATCTCACATTAATTCATGCTTGATAATCGTAAAGGTTTAGTGTCTTTAGAGATTAGTTACACAATTTACTTATTTATTAACAATTTTAAACATCTCCCAAAATCATTATTCACATATGGTACCCTTATAGACTTTTCATAATTAATAACTATCTTTATAACCTTCAGAAATGGAAACATAAGAAAAGGTGAGATCTATTCTACATAAGGGTATATATGGGAGATAACAATTTAAGATCATAAGTGAGAATAATATGATAATAAGGTTATGATAACATTAACATAAGTTAAGAAAACCATACCCAATAAGTCATAGTTCATAGACAAATATTCATGGAATAAGGTTTTGACATAATAGTGCAAAAAGAACATTAGTTAAACATGATCCATTAGAGCATATCATAATCATAATAATATGAAATAATAGTTTGGAATACACATAAGAATAGAAAATAACTTCCTTATTCAAGGATAACTACCAAGACCATAATTAAATACTAGAGAGTCCCATAGAGGATTGGGTTTACTCCTCATTCCCATCAACATAGTGGATAGAGTCCCATAGTTTATGGGGTTCCCTACCAATTCAATTTAATATTATCTCATGAGATATCAAGATTTTAAAAATTAATTTAATGGATATATAATTCTAGAACCACCCATAACATAATTGAAACTATACCTATTTGTTCCACAAGATCATAAAAGAATTCATCATTTCATCCTAGCTTAATTAACCAGTGTAAAAGAAACGGGATTCTTGAAAACTTCCATAAAACATCATCATCATAATCCATCCATATAAATAAAAAATGATATAATTAGTTCTTATCTATATTGAATAATAATAATAAATAAATGATGTTTACATAGATCTAAAATAATTTTATAAAATCATTATAAACATTCTTTTAAAAATATGAAGAAATATCTTTTTCCTTTTGGAAACATTAAAAAAACAAAAAAACAACAATGGGAATATTATTTTATTTAAAAAATAATTCTTAATTATATAGGATAATTAAAAAAATAATGTTCATGATATTAGGAAAATCTGTTCATGTCATAAATGTTAGCAAAACATTCTTCTCACGCCTTTATAAAGAATGCCAAAAGTGAATCGTATGAAAAATGTTAAATATATTACTTTTTTGATTCTTTTTAAAAAAGAAAAAAATAGTTTAAAATTACTCGAAATAATAATTTTAGTTTATATATGAACATTCTCGAAACAACGTAAAGATCATGGACTTGGAAGAAAAATATTTTTGACAAAAAATAAGAAATAAGATCAAAATTTCATAAAAGAATTATTTTAGTAGTTTTGATAAACAAGTATTGGTAAAATGGGAATAATACATGAAAACCAAAAATATAACCATATTAGAAGAAAATATACAAGGTTTAATAAATAATGAAAATACAATCCCCTCAATGGAAATTGAAACATAAATAATCCTAATAAAAAGTGATATTTTAACATAAACCCTTACCTCAATTCCTGAATTTCTTCGTACACGGTATGAACTTATGTATAATAAATTAATATTTATCATACATATAAAATAAAAAAAATTCATAAATATATCACTATATATCATTCCCTTATGATTTCCAATTATTTATTTATTATAAATTCTTTATTAAAATCAACATTTCGGTGTCAGTAGTTCTGTTTTCCACGCATGTTTCAGTTCGACGATTATGATCCTTGAAAATTAGTCCTTGTTTAATCATATAAGAAATATTAATAATATTATAAATATAATATTTATTAATTATAAAAACTTTTAAAATCAATAGTGAAATTCAATGATGAAAAATGCGACACTTCGTTCCATGGAGGTGGTAGTCTGCACCTACACACGAGCAATGTTTTCATTTTTCAATTAACGAGAGGAAAAGAATATATGGAATAATTTATATTTATATAATAATTATTATGTCATATATATAATACTTATTCATTAAATCTATACTTTTAACCATCCATTAGAGGTGGTGATGAAAAATGAAATACATCATTTCATGGAGACGGTACTTCGCACTTGCGCATGGACGACGTTTTCATTTTAAATTAGTTAAAAAATAGATATTTAATGATACTTAATTAAAAATAATAAAATATAAGTATAATAATTATTTCTATCCCATTATTTTTAAGTGTTTATAGAATTTTTTATGGAGGTGGAAGAATGAAGAAACCTGAATGAACTCAGTTAAGATGATTACATCTTACTTTGGTATCCTCTTTTGGATCTCTCCTTAACCCTTATTGGTTTGGTATTTTAGTGAAAAAAGAACCTATTGGATTTGGAAAAGGATGTTAAGAATTTATTTTGGTAGATATTCATCATGATAAGGTTCACAATGAGTGTGAATAATTGAGGGAAGTGGGTTCTCTTTTATAAGTGAGAGGAGTGGCACCCTTGTAAATATTAAGAACTTTAAAATATAATAAATGTCATTCTCAAGAGTACTGGTTCAAATGTAGCCTAATTTAAAATATAAGATAAGGGTAGATTGAAATACACTCAACCAATCAAATAAAGATAAACTTTTTATGCTATTTTTATCCTTATCCTTTAGTTTAACCTCTTTAAACCCCTTAGAACATTTACCATGTTAACTTATTTTTATGAACAAAAATGAAATTAAAATTTATTTTTTTGGATATTATGATTTTAGATATATAATCCATTTTTGTCAAATTAAATTTCTAAAGGTTTTATAAATTGATTCTAATATCCATGCACAAAACGTGTAAAAACTAATTTTAGAAAAAATGTATCTTTAAACATAAAAATTATTTTATTCTAATTTATTTCCTAGTAAAAACCATTATATGAATGTCAATTTAATTTAATTTATATATTATAAAAAAACTTCATTTAAAAAATTCATTAATAGAGATTAATTTAAAATTTTAAGATAAAATATACATCTGACAAACAAAAAAATTATGAAAATGTCTCTTCTTCTATTTAAATGATTTTATCTTCATTTTTATGAATTTTATCATCAATGTATGAATTATAATTAATTATTTTAAATGAATAAACAATATTTTATTAATAATTTTAATACTCTAAATTTTATAAATTAAATTTTAAATAAAAAATATATAATAAAATAATGTTTGTAAACAAAACATTTCCATTTAACCAAAAATTGTTAGACCAGTATTCTTTATCACTAATTATCTATTTCATATATTTACTTAATTGATTTTATCTACTATTGCTTCAATTTTATCAATAAACTTTATTGATACCATTCCTTAAAGGTATTAAATTTTAAAAAATTATATAATTCAACAAAATAGTTCAAAACAGTCTCTTTAGAATCAATTGTATTTTTAGATGTTAATTTGACCCCTTTTGTTTTACAAAGTCATTTATTTCTAAGTATCATTTAACTATCTAGTATTTTGTTCCATTTTTATAGCAGTAAAACATTATTCACTTAACTTTTGTGTTTAATGAATTCTAATCCATTAAATTCATTGAATTTATTTTAAAGAAGAAAATATTCTAAAATCTTGGGGTGTTACATTCTACCCACTTATAAACATTTCATACTCAAAATTATATTACTATGATGAAAAAATTAATGATGATTCCACCTCATTACATCTTCATGTTCTCACATGTCTTCCTCAAACTTATGGTTTCAACATAAAACATTGACCAGGTGGGTGGTCTTGTTCTATAAGTGTTTATCCCTTCAATCCATAATTCATACCGGTTGTTCCTGAAAATAAATATCATGTTCCAATGGTATAACCTCTATGTTTAGTTCATGTAAAGGATGAGATATTGAATTCCATAGAAGACATAAAACACATCCTGAACTTGGGATATGTTTGGTGTAATTGCAAGTGATAAGATACCATCCCGATACAATCAAGAATCTCCAAGGGGCCGATATGTCCAGGGCTCAACTTACCATTTTTTCCAAATCTCATAACCTTCTTCCAATTTAGGCTTACACATGGTAGAAAAACACCTCTCCAATATAAAACCACATGGAAGGAAGTGTCACCTTCCATCTGGGGTTTTATTCTACCTCCCCCATAACTTGAACTCATGACCTATTGCATAAGAGTCTATTAAGGATAATTATCAATGACCTGTTAGACCATTGGTAGTCATAATGCTCCTTGGTGGAATCTTATGTCAGAGCTCCCAAGTTCAAGTTATGGGGGAGGCAGAATAAAGCTGCGGATGGCAGGGGATAGTTCCTTCCACTTGGCTATACAATGGAGATATGTTTAGTTGCTACTTGTAAGCCTGAAGATGTGGCTGATTAATATGTGGTGTGGGGCCCATACAGGCTCGCTACATTAAAAATTGATTTTTTTTATTTAATGATCCTAGGTGGTCCCCATGAATACCTTAATGGGCCACATCTTCAGGCTTACTCATGGTGGAAAAACACCCCTCCACTATACAACCACATGGAACGAACTGTCCACTACCTTATAGGGTTTTATTCTGCATCCCCCATAACTCGAACTCGGGACCACTTGAATAAGAGTTCACTAAGGCATATTAAGAGTACCACTGAGCTTCCCTAATTTGTTACTGAATGAATCTAACATTATATTCCATTTCTTAAAATAACATAGGTACTCATAGATTATTTTCTCTATCTTCAACCCATTATGGTGGAGTTCAACACTTATTTCCATAAATATATTCACAAGGATCCATTTGAATGATCGAATAAAAATTATTATTGTAAGAAAATTAAACCAGTGGAAGGTGTTAATACCAACCACCTTTTAAATCCATAGAGTATGGCCTTCATATATATTCCATACTTTTAATGGTCCTCTCAGATTGACTATCAGTTTGATGATGATATATAGTGCTAATGTGTCACTCTGCATTCAATTTTTGCTGAATACTTTTCCAAACCATCAAGGTAACCCTCATATCTCAATGAAATACAATTTAGATTGGTACTAAATCAACCTTAACACTTTCATAAAGTATATATTGTATAATAGGTCGAGAAATAATTTTTATCAGAAAAAATTTAAATTCACTAATTTCATAAGGTGATTGACGACAACCCAGGTGATGTTATGGCCTTTAGATGTATTAGGGAATCTTACAATGAAATATATAGTGATGTTTTCCCATTTTCATATAGGTATGGGTAATATTTCTATAATCTCTTAGAATTCAGACATTGAACAATAACTTTATAACATATTGGGAATCGAGATACATACTCTTTAATATCCCTTATCATGTCACCCCATTGGAAATAATTTTCGAGATCTCTACACACATTTTTTTATTCCAAGATGGATAGAGAATGATGATCTATCTACATAATCCAATGATTCCTTATTCAATTCTGATATATAAGAGATACATATATGGTTTCTGAATATTATCATTCCCTTATAGTCCTAGTTGAACTCTAGAAAACTCCTTAACATATTTTAATGTTCCAAATACTTATTCTATACTAATTTTATCTTCACATGGATGGATGGTTGAACATTAATTTGAGCAATATAATATTTATTCCATTCCCTCATGATTTCAAGTTCCATACTATGTAAATACAAATAATTATATCTTTTACAATCCCCACCATTGAAAATATAACAAGATCCTTCTGACCCATAGGATCAGGTGCCTTGTTCATTTTCCCAGGTTGGTAATATATTGAGCAGTCATAATATTTAATCTAATACAATAATGTTATTTGGGAATATTTAATTCCTTTTATGTGAATATATACTTCATGATATATTATCAATAAATTTATATATCACACATTTCACTATAAATATAATCCCACCATATATTCAATAAAAAAATACCTTTGCTAGCTCTAAATCATGAGTTAGGTTACTTTTCTCATGAATCTTCAATTGGTGTGAGGAATATTCTACCAACAAGAAATTTTTCATGAGAATAAATCTCAATCCATTTGATTTAATAATGTATATAAAAAAATATTATCCACTAACAAAAAGTGTAAACTCATGTTTTATGACCAACCTTCTCTCCAGTTCCTTGAAATTTTCTTCAAATTCATCATTCTATAGGAATTTAACTCCCTTACAAGTTATGTTGGTTAGTGAATTTGATATCCATTCTCATACATATTGATAGTATCCAAGAAATACATTAAAATTTTAGATATTAGTTATGATGGTTGTTCTAGGACATTGTTCAGTAACCTCTGTCTTTAAAGGATCAAATTATATACCCAATATTGTAATTAAATTACCTAAGAATTATACTTTATATATGCATAATTCAAATTTTCTATATTTAGAATACAATATATCCTTTATCAAGGTCTTTAACAAAATTTTTAACCCTTCCTTTCTCTTTTAATATAATAAAATATCTTATATAAAGACTACTGCAAACTAATTAAGGTAATCTCTAAAGACTCTATTCATTATATCCATAAATATAGTAGGGGAATTGGTAAGCATGAATGGAATATCAATAAATCCATAGTGTATATACCTTATAAAAAAGGTTTTCCTGGATATATCCTCCTTTATGAAACTTAGTTGATGATATATAGATCAATGGTTAATATTTTAAAAGTATTGAGCTCCACACAGGCGATCAAATAGGTCATCAATATGGGGTAGGGGATAGTTTTTCTTGATAGTGATCTTGGTAAGTTTTATGTAATAAATGAAAAGATGAATTGACCCATATTCCTTTTTACCAAAAAGAATAGGTTCACCCCATAGTGATACACTAGTTTGTATGAACTCATTTTTTACTTTCTCCTAGAGTTTATTATTTAATTTCTAAAACTCATTTTTTTCTATTCGATAAGGGGTATTTTAAATAGAAACAACACCAGGTAGGAGTTCTATTGAAAACAAAACTTCATGATTCAAGGTAAGACTATGAAACTCTTTTGAAAATACATCATAATATTCTCATAAAATAGGTATATCTTCAATGTTGAGTTTCTCCCTAACTATTTTTTCCTTGATACCCCTCATTAGTAGGAATTAAGAACCATATAAATAATGTAATTTATTATGAAAAAGAAAATTTATTTTCACACCAATAGATGATCATATAATGGTTTAAGATATTAAATGTGACTTCCCTTACTCATTAATTGATATGGTATCTATATACAGAGAACCATAACATTCCCAGAATCACAAAAAATATTAATCTTAGAAGAATAATAATACTTTTATGAAGAACATCCACACAAATTTCTATAAAATAGGAGTTATATACATGAGACAAAATCATCGTAATATTCAATGTTTTCATTGATAGTTGAACATCTAATCATTTTAGTGGTGATGTAATACCCTTAGAAAGTTCTAAAAATATAAAATAGTATGAAGAATCATATTTAAATAAGACATTTAGAATTCATGAATGCACAACAAGAATACCATTATCCACTTGATTCTGGTTCTCTGCATTTAATTTTACCAAATATGTTAGTGTAATTATCAATCAAAATTAATCAGTGTAAGAAATCATATGATAATTAAAATATTTCCTAATATTTATTCAATTATTAAACCTTCTTTCAACCCATGAGATTCTAGGTTTATCCTATATCACTTTTACCATAGGTTATTTTAGGTTATATTCTTTTATTATTCATAAACTAATCACAAAAAATAACTGAACTCTTATTTGATACCAATTGAGGTGACATGAGTATAACAAACAAACATATTATATTATTTTATATGTGAATGAAATAAATCTCACAATAATTTTTGATAGAGTCATAAAGGTTTAACATTTTTGAAGACTATATGAATATTAAGTTTATTTATGAACAATATTTAACATCTCCCACTATAATTCTTCACACATTGTACCTTTCCTGGATTATCACACTTAATACCTCTCTTCATAATCTAGGGTAATCAAAAAAAATATGGGGTGAGTTCAGATGTTCAGTAAGGGTAATCACAGGAGATAATAATTGGAGTTCATAAGTGAAAAAATTTGATCAAAAGGGTATGAAAACAATATCCTAACTTAACAAAATCATACCGAACAAGTCATATTTTATAAATCATGATTCATGGAATAATGATTTTGAATAAAGAGTGTGGAAACATCATTAATCAAACTTGATCCATGAGATAATATTATAACAATAAGAGTATGACATAATAATGTGTCATACACATAATCATATAAAATAATTTACTTGTTTATGGATAACTTCCAAGAAAATCATAACATGGTAGAAAAAGTCCCATAGTGGAATGGGTTCACTCCCCAATCCTATAAACATAGTGGATAGAGTCCCACAGTAGATTGGGTTCACTCCCTATTCCCTTTCATATTATCTCATGTGATATAAAACTTTACCCAATAAATTTAAGGGATATATAATTCTATTCCCACTTATCACATATTTAAAACCATACATATTTCTAACGTAATATAATAAAACATTTAACATTTAATCATAGATTAATTAACTCCATGGAAAGAAATGGGTTTCATAAAAAATTACTTAAACCATCACCATCAAAAGCTATCCCAAGAAATAAATGAAATGGTATCATTAGAGAATATCCCCAGTGATGTATAAAAAACAACGAAGTATGTTGTAATAGATATTTTTTTTATAAAAGTATTATAAAAATAATTTTTGAAACAAGAAGAAATATATTTTTTCTTTTGGGAACATAAAAAATTAAAAAAACACAAAAAAATGTGAATAATATTTTCTTAGAAAAACCATGGAAAATTTTAAAGGAATATTAATAATGAATAATGTTTATGAAGGTTGTAAAATTTGTTTATGCAGTAAATGATAAAAAACATTTCATTCACACCATTATAAATAATGAAAAAGTGACTCATACGGAAAATGTTAAAAATATTATTTTTTAAACATTTTTATGAACTTAAATGATAGTTAAAAATGAAAATAAAAATAATTTTAATATAAATATGAATAGTATTGAAATAAAATAATGATCATGGACATAGAAGAAAAATATTCTTGGTTAAAAATAAGAAATACATTCAGTATTTCTTAAATACATTCATTCTTTAATTTTGCGTAACAAAGAGGGGGAAAATGAAATGAATAATTAAAAAAATAGAAATAAATAGATAATAAGAAAATATATGGGGATAATAAATAAATAACCAACAATTCCCTAATATCAATTGAAGCATAAACAATCTAGATAAAAAGTGATATTGTTGCATAAACCCTCACCACAAGTCCCGACTTGCTTCATACGCAATATAAACTCTTATATAATAAATTAAGATTTATTATAAATCTATAAAAGAACCATATTCATACTTATATCACTATATATTATTAAATTATAATTTCCAATTACCAATTTATTAATAATTCTTTATTAAAATCAATATTCATGTCTGTCTTGTTCTGTTTGTCATGCGTGTTTCAATTATGAAATTCATGTTCATAAAACATGATCAAGGATTCATCAACACTAGAAAACTAATAATTTCATAAATGAAATATTTATTAACTATATACACTTTTGTAACAAACAATGCAATTCGGTAATGAAAAATGAGAAATGTCCCTCTATAGAGGTGGTAGTCCACACACACACACTGATGATGTTTTCATTTTTCAATAGATGGAAGCAATGAATGGTAAATAGTAATTTATATTTATAAAATAATAAATAGGTCATATATATCATTTTTATTCCTTAAATCCATATTTATAACCATCCATGATATTCAATGATGAAAAATGAAATACATCAATTCTTGGAGGCGGTAATCCACATATACACATGAGTGACATTTTCATTTTCTATTATATAGAACTAAGGTAGGTAATTATTTTTCCATCATACTAATAAAATTTTAGTATACTAATTATACTCATTCCATTATGTTAAGGTGTTTATAAAATATTTAGAGGATATGGAAGAAGAAATAAACTCGAATGAACTCAGTTTAGACAATTGTAACGACCCGTCTCTTCATGAAGGTAAGATTTGTTTGTTTTTGGTTTAAATTAATTTAAAAAAAACTTATAATGTTACCAAATGGAGTCACAGAGGTCATGATGGTGTCTGGGACTTTTTCAAATCCCAAACCCTAGAAATTAAAAAAATAGATTGGGATGCACGTTTAGTAGAAACCATGCAACCCATCCCACACGGTCTCTACGATCCGTGCTGGGTGAGACATAGGGGAACTGGGGGCCGCATGATTTTTCTGCAACCATTCAACCCCATAATTATGTCTATGCAAAAAACCATAGAGGTTGTACATGAAATATTTTCACGGTTGATGCACGGTTTGTCTAACCATGTGGCCAAACCCTGCGCCCCTATATTTGAGGTTTAAATTACCCTTTATCCCTTAATGAACCTAATTAAAACATTCTTTATTTCCTCCCTCTTCTTTCCAACATATGGCTTGGGTTTCTTCTCTCATAACACTCCCTCAAGCCTAATCTAGGAATTTTGATAACTACTCAATATGAAGTCTGAATCAAGATCCATCAAAGGCATTAGGTATCTAAAGGTATGTTCTCAAGTCCCCTCCCTTCCATTCTAGATTTATCTTTGGATCTGTTTTGATATTAAAGTGAAATCTTATTTGACCTATTTTTAGGATTTTGGACCATTTACCCAATTTCTTCAACTCTATACTAAATCTAAGGCTGCCATCGATGATAACTCATTAATATCCCTAAGGTAGGTGTTCTAGTTGTTTTCCCCAAAAATCATAGTGTTTTCATAGCTTCTCTATTGTGCCACACATCATCCTTTGTAACACATCACCTTAAAATGGATTTATTTATTCTAAATTGATATACACAACCTGTTAAACTCCTAAAGATTATTGTATATTAAATTAAAGGATTTCAACTTCAGTTATAGACACCCCTTGTGTGTGTCATCTAGAAATTCAATTTATAATTAATTGAATATTTACTCATAATGCCTTCTAGCCATCTGACATTGATTAAAAATAGAATTTCCCTCTATTAAATAATTATATATTTAACTAAATCACCTCCTAAGTGATTGAATTTCCTTATGAATTATATTTACCTTATAAGTAGTAACCCATTTTCTAATGACACCCTCAAAGTGTTTCATTGAAATCTTACAATTAAATTACCAAATTTTGATTAATTAAATGGATTGATTAAATTTAATGGATTGCATCATGGTGGTGTTACATACATAAATGAATTAAATGGTTAATTTTAAATTATATTCAAAGGGTGGTAGAGCTACCCCGATCATTAAATTCTTTATTAAATACTCATTTATGAATTGTAATGCCCATGGTTATATTTGTGCTTGATAAGAATAATTCATGATAGGTAATGCCTCATGGATATTATTATAAATATGATTATGCATTTTATGTAGTCTATGAAAAATGTTTAAGGGTTATATTTGGAATGAATTTCCATGCTCCCTTAAATAATTTTTTGAGCATGAAATCTCACATCATTGACACTATTTAAACATTGGGCATGACACACCACATCCCATGTTTTGTGTGTTGACATGATGACTCAACCAACATATCGAGAGATAAGAATAGAATATATCATTCATCATGGTATACAGGTCATGTGACCTATTGTATGAGATTATAGGCTTGTTTTGATTGGTTAGGGATGACTGAGTTGCGCCCCAATCCAGATAACACCTAATCTTTGAGGTATATGTCTACTTACATCCACACGTACTTAGTCCATATATGTGGATGAAATATATAACTATACTATATATATATTATTACTATATATATAGTTACTGATCAAACACTCATTTCATCCATGAGATGAAGCATGTAGAGAGGTTAGGCGTCCTTTAGTAATCTTAGAAGGTTGATACTTATTTATTCAACATTAATTATTATTTATTTATACCTTAACAATGTTTAGCTATGAACAATACTTATATTCCATCTTGACACCATTTGTGGTTTCCTACTGGGGTTTTATCTCACACCCTAGAGAAGACACCTTTGGTACCCAACTAGATTACTTATCTGTAGGTACAGATAAGGTATAGTGATCTACTATAGATGTTTGATATGCTTTACTTGTAGTCAGAGCATAGGAGCATTGTACCAAGCATATGTTCAAGATTCTAGGAGAGAATCCTTTTGTATTTTTTTGTATATTTTGTATAGAATATTATATATTTCTATTCCCTATTCCCTTATATATCAGTATGTCATGAATCTATGTACATGACACTACCTATTGGATTTTGATATTATTATTCGGTTGTTTAGTTATTTATCCTTACACAGTTTATTATTATATATGGTGTATATGTTTTTTGTTTTTGTATGTTACTGGTATAGTCTTTTAGTGTCTATTTGTATCTTACTTCTACTATTGTATCCTTATTTTTTTATCCTCCATGCTACTTTTATATGAGGATATAATCTCCCAACTGTAACACCTTTATACCCTCACTGCTAGTCAGAAACCTTTGGCGTATGAGGATCTGCACCTGAGACCATGTGACCCACCAGTTCGAGGGCCCAGTTGAGTTGATACCAAGATGGGATGTTACAAAGTGGTATCAAAGGCTATTTTTCTTTTTTCATAGTATTTGGGTATTAGACTTGAGACTATGAGTTAAAGGAATTTTGAAATGACCTCTTCCTAGACGTATCTATCCCATGTATTGGGGAAAACCAAATTACATGAGATGAGAAATTATAGTAATTTATTGTTCCATTTATACTTGATATGACTTCACCATTGGGTGACACACCTTTCCTATGATGTTATTAATATTGGTGTTATTAAAATGATGATTTATTTTTTACTTTATCCTAATGAAATGAGGGCGTTTCATTACATGCATCATTATAGGGACAATAAGACTAATGTACCATGATTTTTTACACGTCACATATATTTTCAATGTGAATATTCCTATTGCATATTATTAGTGCCTTGATTATGTATTAAAATGTTCTGAAATTTGTTTCAGGTAATTTAAAAACATAATTGACACTTAGAGTGCTTGGCTTAAACTAACATTTTTTTCTTGTATAGGTTAAAGTAGACACCTTAAGTAGTCAGCCATGGCCCATTGAGCCATGGACCATTGGTCACATGGGCTGGAACCTGATATGGTATTTGTTAAGTGGACAACATATTTTGGTTCATGGGGAGTATGGGCCCTTATGGATTAGAAATAGTGTTCCATCTAATTTAACCATTTAAAGAGATGTAAATATTTGAATAAGTACAAATTTGAAACGAATATGACTTTTAAATGAAAATATACATCTTATACATGTGATACAATACCTAGACATCAAATCGACCTTAGTAGTGGGTAGTTAGTGTGGATCTTATGTTCTTCTGGCCCTCTATGGTCTTTCACTATTACCCAGTCCAAGATTTATGAGTAGGCATAGGGGTATGATCTATCTATATAAAGGATATTATCCTGTACTATTTTTCTCTCTACAGTCTTTTCAATTGTTAAGATCTCTTATGAGGAGTGAGTTTGGAATTATATCATCATGCCACCAAAACATCATCCAGTTGTACACCCTGAAGGCAGTGACGACCATGTACTAGAGGTGGTGGACCCTAATCTTCTAGAGATTCCTCTTGTATTTCCCCTTATGTAACCAATTTATATTACGTATGAGACCCAATGGAATATATAGGCCCTCTAAAGATAAAAAATATCTATAATTTTCACAGGACTTTTCCATTAGTGCCAGCGAGTGAGGATCTACACCTACTACATATTATGGAGTGGGGCCAGTAGTATCACACCAGGAAGGGAACTAGAATACCACTACCTACTCAAGACGAGGTGGCGGTTGAGGAAGAGGTTAGTCAGACTCATGATGCTTAGTGCTATCAGAGTAGGATTTCTCAGGGCAGTCATGCAGTGACTCAGGGTCGCAGTGCTATACAATTATAAGCATTCTAGCCTATGTCAGAGGGGTAGAGTGCCAAAACATCTACAGTTTGAGTCACTATTTTAGTAGCCTCTATATTATTTGAATTAGGCATGTAATAACCTTTCATATCTGAGAATATTATGGGGAGTCTGGTCCTCCATATCTAAAACTTTTATTAAGTTATGATGCTTGATACCCCGTTAGTTATTCGATTAGAAGGCGTTCACTATTGTAAGGACTTCCCCTTGAGTTAGATGGATATCTATTCATATGGAATCTTTTCATCTCCTACATGAAGGGATTTTATGTAATCATCATGAAGGATTGGTTAGTTTCCCATAGAGCCCAAATTGACTGCTATCATCACATGGTTACAATTACATCACTATAGGGTGGTAATCACATGCATAAAGAAGAATAAGATTTTCATGCTAGACCTGAGCAGTAGAGACTAGGAAGTGTGACAACTCGTAATTCGATTATTTTTCTAGATAAATAGGGGTTATGAATCACTTTTTCACCTAATTTAGTTGATCAGTTTATGGATGCATTCCTTGATGAATTTTTTAGGTTACCTCCAGTTAGAGATGTAGAGTTTACTATTAATCTAGTTGAAGGAGCAACACCAGTGACCATTCCTACTTATAGGATGGAACCTATGAAAGTGATATAACTCTTGAAATAGTTGGAGGATCTTGAGGTTAAAGTCATCATATACCCCAAAACTTCTCATTATGGTTCACCGGTCCCTTTTCCAAGAGGAAAGACAGTACCATTAGTATTTTTAAGGATTACCATTGATTGAACCAGCTCATAGTAAATAATTGATATCCAATACCTTAAATAGATGACCTCTTTTATCGTCTTATTAGAAGGAGAGTTTTTTAAAAGATATATTTGAGGTCGGACTATCATCATGTGCATATTTAGTCATCATACATACCTCACATATATTACAAGAATAGGTATGGTCTATATGAGTACCTAGTTATGTCTTTTAGAATCATGAAGGCACCTACTATTTTCATGGCTCTTATGAATTTGGTTTTCCACCAATATCTAGATTCATTCATGGAAGAATTTTTTGACAAAATCTTAGTGTATTCATTCTTCAGACATGATAATTGAAACCATCTTGAGATTGTGCTGAATAAACTCATAGAGCATCATCTCTGTGCTATGCTCAGTAAATTCCACATTTGGATTGACAAATTCTACTTCTTGGGTTACATTATCTTAGAGTCAAGAGTTTTGGTAGACTTAGAGAAAGTGAGAGT
The DNA here is from genome assembly GCA_963277665.1 of Viscum album. NCBI lineage: Eukaryota > Viridiplantae > Streptophyta > Magnoliopsida > Santalales > Viscaceae > Viscum > Viscum album. The sequence continues at coordinate 739,749,963 of OY728167.1, read as the reverse complement.
TATAAATTTATGGGAGCATCCCAAGAACATATTTGACATCCATAGTTTCATGGGGATAGTCAGCTATTACAGATTCTTTATCCTGGATTTCTCACACCTTAAAGTGCTACTTATGAGATTGAAAAAGAAAGGTCTAAAATTTATATGGTTAGAAGCATGTGAAGAAACATTTTATAAGTTAAAGGGAAAGTTGACATAAACATTGATACTGATTCTTACATAACTATATAGGATCTATAAAATTTACTATGACACATTAGGTAATGGGATTTAGGCTGTTCTGATGAAAGATTAGCTAGTATATAGGTATCATCGGTTGATGCCTCATGAGAATAATTACCCAACGCATGACATTGATCTAGTTGAATTAGTTCATTCTTTATTTTTTTTGGAAACAATATCAACTTAGAGAGTGTTTTGTGGTATTCACTAATAAAAAAAATCCACAAAAAGATCTTTACATAGGGGGATCTGAATCTTAGGCAGTGTAGGTGGGTTAAGTACCTAAGGTCATTTGATTTCAATATTTACCACATGCCTAGAAAAGGTAATGCAGTAGCCGATGATCTAAGACTAAAGAATCATATACATACCATTTAGGAGGCCAGTGGAGAATAGAAACTCATCGACTTATTCTCAGAGATACACATTGAAGTTAAGGAGGATCAAGGTCAGACTATCCTCATAGCCTTATCAGTGACCTCTACTCTTCTAGAATGGTTAAGAATGGGACAACTATCTAATCATGAGGTCCTTTTCCCAAGAGAATAAATATTGGATGATGATACATCTTCATATTAGACTGTGTATGGGGATAATACTCTACCATTTCATAGGTTTTTATGGGTTCTAGAAGACATCAACGAGGATATGATGTGGGAATTTAATGCCTCAACATGGGTAGTTCATCCTAGTGTCACCAAGAAGTATTAGGATCTATTGAACCATTATTGGTGTCCTGGTATGAAAAGGATGATTACTGGATTCATCACTCAATATTCCACCTCTTAGTATGTTAAGGCGAAACATTAGCATCTGGTGGGGATTTTACAGCTATTTTCCATTCCCGAGTGGAAATGGGAATATGTTTTTGATGGATTTGAGGACTGTTTTACTTACATCACCTCATGGAAATGATGCAATGTGGGTTTTCATTAATCATTTGAAAAATGTTTAACTCTTCTTACCTATGTGAGATACTTTCTCAGTAGATAACATAGAGATGATATATGTTAGGGAGGTTGTATGTCTTCATGGAGATCCTCGTTTTACCATTTCTAACAGAGACACTCACTTTACCTCATGGTTTCAGTAGGGGTTGCGAAAGGGCTTGGGTACACAGGTGATTCTGAGAATGTCCTATCACCCACAGACCGATGGAATTATAGAGTGTATGATTTAGGTGTTAGAGGACATTCTCCATGAATGTTTCCTTGACTTAAAGGGTTCTTTGGAGAAACACATTCTCCTTATTGAGATTGCTTGAAATAAAATCATCTGGGATACCATCTAGATGGATACTTATAAATCTTTATATGGTAGGCCATATTGTTCACCTATGTGTTGGTTAGAGGTAGGGGAGGGAGCTATAATTTCACTATGTCTCATTTAGGAGACTACAAAGTAGGTATAGTTGATGAAAAATTGAAAGATGATAGCTCAGTCCAGACAACAGTCACATGCCAACCGATGCCGGTGAACTCTTGGGTTTGAGGTCAGAGATCGGGTTTTCTTATGAGTCTCACCCAGGTTGGGCTGTAGACGTATTTGGAGGTAGGATAAGCTCTCACTTAGGTTTATTGGGCCATTAAAGGTTGTGAAATGGATCAGACCAGTAGATTACCTGATAGAACTTTCTTAGAGATACCAACTTATGAATGACGTCTTTAATGTGTCTTAACTTCACTGATATTATCCTGACCCTTAAAAAATCTCTTCAACCTAATGATGTTGAGATATATCTGGATGATTATTTTAACAAATACATTAATCATATTGTGGATTAGAGCATGAAGATACTATAAGGTAATTCAGTTACTTTGGTATGGGTTCTATGGTAGAATAGTTGAGTACAGGATGACACCTAGGAATGGTAAGTAGAAATATGTACTAAGTGGTCATAACTCTTTGCTGACGATACCTATTTACCCTTAGATGGAGAACCTAAGGATGCATTTCCTTAAGTATGGGAGGTTGTAATGACCCATATTTTCATAAAGATAATGATCTTTTTTGGTTTAAATTTATTTAAACATCCCTTATGATGTTACCTTATGGAGTCACAGAGGTCATGAGGGTGTATGGGGATATTTTGGAGCTTAGAACCCTAGAAATTTGGAAAACAAACTACATTTCATGGTGAGTAGAAACCATGAAACCTATCCCGTATACTCTCTAATACTCATGCACTGTGAGAAAAATGGGAACTATGGAGTGCACTATTTTTCTACCACTGCGTGACCCTAGGAGCATGGTTTTTCTGCAACCATTTGACCCTAGGTACACACCAGTGTGAAAATATACAGATATTAGAGAGATCCCATTCACACGGTTGGAACCTCTTTTAGCCTACCGTGCAAAAAAACTACGTGTCCCTATATTTGAGGGTGAAATTACACTTAATCCCTTAATGAATCTAATTAAACCATTCTATATTTCCTCCCTCTTATTTCCATTGGATTGCTTGGGTTTCTTATCTTGTAGTTCTCCCTCAAGCATAATCTAGGAATTTAGATGAATTCTTAATCTAAAGTCTGAATCAAGATCCGTTGAATGTGTTGGGTAGCTAGATGTATTCTCTTGAGTAATCTTCCTTCTTTTCTAAGATTATCTTTTAATCCATTTCACTATTTAGGTGAAATCATATTTTCTCTATTTTCAGTTCATTATACCCTTTCTTTGATTTCTTCCAATCTCTTTTGAATATGAGGCCAGCATGGGGTGATGATTTGTCAATGGCCCTAAGGTAGGTGGTCTAGTTGTTTCCCATAAAAGTTATATTGTTTTTATAGCTTCGCCATTGTTCCACATGCTAGAATTTGCTGCACATCACCATAAAATATATATCTTTATTCAAAATTGAAATACACACCATGTTAAACTCCTGAGGATCATTTTTTAGTAAATTAGTGGAGTTCAACCTCTGTTATAGACACTTCTTGGGTGCGTCAGCATGAAACTTCCTTTATAATTAATTGATTAAATTCCTGGAACACCTTATAAACATTTTTCTTGTATTATAAATATAATTTACCTCTATTAAATAATTTTTTATTGAACCAAATCACGTCCTAAGTTCTTGTATTTTTTTAGGAATGGAATTTACCTTGTAGGTAGTTTCCCAATTGAAAATGTCACTTTCTAAGTGTTTCATTGAAATCTTACAATTGAATTTTCAGATCTTGATTAATTAAATGGTTTTATTACATTAAATGTATTTCATCATAGTGGTGTTTCATTCGTAAATGAATTAAATGGTTTAGTTAAAATTACTTACAAAGGGTGGAAATTCTATGTCGATCATTAAATGATTTATTAAATACACTTATATGAATTATAATTCCCTTGGTTATAATTGGCCTTGAAAAGAATAATGCATGAGTGGTAATGCCTCATGGATATTATTATAAAAATTATTATGCCTTTGAGATAGGTAGTGAAGGATGGTTAAGGGTTCTGTTGGGAATGACTTTCCGTGCTCCCATACATCAGACATTGAACATGATGTCTCACACCATTGACATTATTTAGATTGTGGGAATGACACACCACGTCCCTTGTTTCGGGCGTTGACATAATGACGCGGTCACTACCTCGAGTGATGAGTATGATTCATATCATTCATCATGAGATACATGGAATATACACTATTTTTTGTGCTTATAGGCTCATTTAGACCGGTTATGAATGATAAAGTTACACCCCAGACCATCCAATACCTAGTATTCCAGGTATATGGATACTTACGTCCACACATAATTAGTCTATATGGGTGGATTCAATACATAACTACACTATATATATATTATTACTATACATATATTTATTAATAAGACACTCATTCCGGCTCTGAGACGAAGCATGTAGAGACTCTAGGTGTCCTTTAGGAACCTAAACAAGATGGTACTTATTTATTCAACATTGTTAATTTTTTATTTATACCTTCACACTATTTAGCTATGAGAATTGCTTGGATTTCATCTAGACACTGTTGGTAGTGGCCTACTAGGATTTCATCTCGCACCCTACTCGAGCAGCCTTTGGTACCATACTAGATTACTTATCTACAGGTATGGATAAGAGAAAGTACCCGACTACATATATTTTATATGATTTACTTATAGTCATGTAATAGTAGTAAATAAAATAGAATATACTGGATATTCTAGTGGAGTATCCATTTGTATTATTTTTGTTTTTGTATATCATATTGTATATGCCAGTTCACTATTCCCATTGTACATAATTATAACATGAATCCATGTATATGAAACTACCTTGGGGATTTGGGTATTATTATTTAGTTTTTCAGTGATTTATTCTTCCACCTTTTATTATTATATCTTTTGTATGTGCTTTCGTTTCGGTAGGTTTATGGTCCGGTCATTTAGTTTATGTGTATATATTTATTCTGCTATTGCATGCATATTTTTTATCCATTGTGTCACTCAGATATGATGTTATATTCTCCCCACTGTATAACCTTTACAGCATTGTTTCAAGTCAGTAGCCTCTAGCATACATGGATTTGTGCTTGAGTCCATGTGGCCCAGAATTTTAGTGCCCTAGTTGAGTTGAGGTTGGGCTTGGATGTTACAATGATTACCTCTTGCATGGGTATCCTCCATTTGATCTTTCCTTAAGCCTTCTTAGGTTATTATTTTATTTATAAGATAACACCTAGGACATGGATAAGGATGTTAGAAATTTATTTTGGTAGATATTGGTTTAGATAAGGTGCACAGGGTTGTGAAGAAGTGAGAAGAGGATTTACCATTTTATAAGTCACAAGAGCAAAATTCTTGTAAATATTAAGAACTTTTAAATATAATAAATCTCATTCTCAAGAAAAGTGGATCCCATATTGAAATATTTAAAATATATGATAATTTCAATTCTAAATACACCCAACCAATCAAATAAGTATATGATTTTTGTGATATTTAAAGTCATATACCTTATTTTTACCCCTTTTAACAAATTATAACCATTACCATGACAGCTTAACTTTTACCAAGACAACTTATTTTTGTGAAAAAAAAATTGAGATTATAATTTTTTTTGGAAATTCTAGTTCCAATTATTGAATCCATTTTATCATATTCATTTTATATATGCAGCTGAAATTATTTCTAATATTTTTACACAAAACACTTAAAACCCATTATTATAAAAAATGTATCTTGAAGTATAAAAAATAAATTTATTCTCATCATTTTCCTAGTAAAAACAGTTAGATGAATTTTAATTTATATTATTAAATATATTACCTAAAAATATATTAAAACCATTTATTAAAAGATATTAATTTAACTCATTAATATAAAAATACATGTGCACATTAAAAAGGTTTTCTGAAAAATATCTCCTTTTAGCTTCAAATGATTTTATCTTCATTTATAATCATTTTATAACCAATGTATGAGTTATAATTAAATTTTATTCACGTATAAATAATAATTTTCAATAATTTTAATAGTCTAAATAATATAAATTTACTTTTTAATAAAACATATACAATAAGACAATGTTTGTAATCAAAATATTTCATTTTAACTAAATATTATTATACTGGTGTTCCTTATCATTACTTAATCATTTAATGGATGTACATAATTTATTTTATAAATTATTAATTCAATTTTATCAATAAATTATATTTATATCATTCCTCAATAGTATTAAATTTTATAAATATGTATAATTCAACAAAAAAATCATATGTGTCCTTTTTGAATCAATTGAATTTTTTAATTGAATTTGAACCCCTTAATTTTTAAAAGTCATTTATTTATCAAAATAAATTATCTATCAAGTAATTAATTACATTTTTTCATAGTAAATCAATATTAACTTAATTTTTTTTTGTTGAAAAAATAAAAAGCTATCAAACACATTGAATTTATTTTAAATGAAAATGTATTATCAAATCATAAGGTGTTACATTCATAATAATCTTCTCCTTTCAACTTTAAAAACTTTTCTTCAAAATTTCCAATAGAACCACACTTGAAACTCATTAGTGATAGCCTTACCTTAAACATTTTTCCCTCTTCTCTCACTTATAGTAATGAGTGAAAAGATCTTTTAAAATTTATTTTCAAAATATTATTATATATTATAATCCAATTCTTCTAAAACTACTTCTTTTCTATGATTTTCTTATATCAAAGATTAAAATAAATTTCCCTATCAACTATTATTTTCTTATTATAGAAAATTAACTTTTTAATTTCTTAAGAAATAAATATTATATACATATCATCCAATATAAGTGTACCCAGATCAAGATCTTCAATCACCAAAAACTTATCATTAATTCTATTATGTAAAATATTTAATATTTAATTGTCAGTCATATAATCTTGTAACTTTCCACCAAAACCTCTAACCATTCTAACAATTTCATTAACTCTAGTAGAGAAATCATTCACTACTTCATCATCATTAATTTTTAGGTACTCATATTTAAACCTCAAAACTTGAATTTTCACTTTCCTTAATTTTACAGTGCCTTCATAAATTCTTTCTAATTTATCCTAAATACCTATTGAGTTATTTATTCCTTTCACTTTATTAAACTTATTTTTTGAAATAAATGAAAAAATAACCTTTTGAGGAGGCACATAATTCTCTATATTCTTTATATCAATTCATATCATGGAAGTAGCTTTATGTAAGATCTTGTGTCTATGTAGGTTGAAATTTTCAAAAGGAATCTGAAATTTAATTGGTTAGAAAGCCAACTTTTGATCAGAGATTCAGAACATAATTGCAAGAGTTGGGGAATATGAAAGTTATTTTTTTAGGAATGGTTTTAGGATCATAAGGTTGACCGGGTTCTCATTATATTTTTGTAGGATTTGGGTTATGTTTTAAAAGTTTTTAAGAACATTGACCAAGGTGCATGGATTGGTCACATGGTTTAGAGAAAACTATTAATTACCCTTACATGGGAGGATATTCAATTCAATTTATATATCACAAAATTTGTTATCATGGCTTACACATGGTTTTGAGGAAACTATTTGAATTCAAGGGGAAACTATGTAGTTTATTTTGGGATGGAATCCTGGTACACAGTTTGTGCACATTTATAGATAGACCATGTGAAATGATGTAGAGGTGTTTTTTAGGGTCAGTACACTATTTAGAAAACCATATGGGCCAACAATTTAAGGGATTGTACCTTGGAAAGTGAAGGATACATGGTTGGAACATGGTTTTGAAAACCTATTTTCCAAACTATTCATCCCATTAAAATTTTGTTTTTATATTTTTACCCCTATAAGAATTAAAAGGGGTAACCCCATTTTCATCTCCTCCTCCTTACACAAAACAAATATGACCAAGACCCTCCATCATTCTCTTATCCCTTGAAAAAGTGATTATTTCAAGGTATTTATTTGGTGTTTTATGTTGTATATTAGACTTTGGTTTCCTCTATTGGTCTTCTCTTCCTTTCTAATATTATATATCCTTCTATGATTATGATTTTTGATGTTGATTCAATTGAATCATGGTGGAATCAGACCTCAGTGATGGGGATTCCTTTCTAACTAGTAAGAGGATGACCCAAGAAGATATTTTCATGTGTTGGAAAATCATTTTGGTGGAGGTAAATTACACTATCAAATTTATTTCATATTTTTATCTAAAATTTAATTTAAATGCCATTGTTTTGGTGTTTATTGTTGGGGATTAAACTTAGTGTAGGCATGGGTGTGTGAGATGAACCCTTGGGGATTATTTTGGTGTAGTTAAAATTTCATGCAAAGAATTGTATCTCAGGGATTTAATATGAGATCAGTTAACTATAAAAGGGATTATATGGGCCTTGGTAGATGCTTCCGTCCCATGGAAAATATTGGGAATTCTTTTTTTGAGCTAGGTGGTACTAGTACTATCCCCACGACCTTATGTTTTTTATTATGAGGAATGTGTTGTACAGCCTCACCACTTTGGGAGATTCCACCTTGGTTTAATGATTTATTACTTTTGAATTAAATTTATAAATTATAGTAAAATGGTTTACTTAAATAAAATATCTATTTAATTAAATATCACCTGTGAAAATAATGAGGGCTAGGGTTCATGAAAACTCTTTGTGTGCTAGCTTGTTACCTTGACTGCTGATGTTGATGTTGGGACCATTAAGATACTAGGTGGCCTCCAGTCCTCTTGAGAGGTGAGGCTAGACCAAATGAAACTTAATAGCACATGGATAGGGGCCTAAGACACCTCTAAGATGGATGTTAGGAGAGAATTGGGTTAGGTTAGAAGAAAAACCTTGTGAAACCTCGAGAACCAAGATAATACATCTATTATATCTTGAGTGACATCAATGTGACATATCTCGTCTAACCAGTGAGGCTACACTATCTTTATTATTATGTTAAGGGAAGTATTATTACTATGAGAATTGGGTGTTGATCTGAGACCTATATTGAGACCTAGGACCCAAGATAGGATGACTCTTCTATTCTATGACTTAGGGGACACTAGTGGATTCCATGGTGACTGGTCAACCCTAAGTGGGCGTTTATGGATTGGGTAGAGATGGTAGCTTGTGTCACCTTAAAACCTACACTGAATTTATAATAGTGATTGGGGAAATGAATATGAGAATTGGTTATGAATTTGGTCAACCCTTGGTTTTTACATACACTTACAAGTTTTTTGGGATGTTTTGATTGATGTATATATGTACTTCTTGGAGCTCAGCCTGTGGTCATAGCGTGATGCAATGGTATGGTATAGACACCCATAGGTTCTTATGGTGATCTAGATTTGTGCCACATGTGATACTACTAACTGATATAGATTAGAATCAATATAGTCATTATGGATTCCCATTGTATATCCCAGGCTGTCTATTTTTCCGTGTAAAGAATATCTAGGACATCAGGATTCATCATCAAGTCTATATTAGACTCCATGCATGCATAGATCCCTAGGATTCCTTGCTTGAATAGTTTCTATCCATGTAGGATTGTGGGGTTATTTTATGAACATTATGATTATTATGAGATTCCAAGTTCAACCCAAGGATCTAGATAGTTTATCCTGATGATATTACATTTTCTTGATCGGGATGCCCAGGGTGTCTAGGATCCAATCATTGGGCATGGTTATTTGGGGAATGAATTTGATTTAGTTATTTTCTGATATACCCATGAAATTTCCTAGAACTAATATTTATACCTAGAGTTTGGAGAGAAACCCGGGATTCCTAGTATTTGGTCACATAGCCATTCTTGATAAGTAGTTTGCTAATTGAGACCAATAATTGGGATGCCAAGGTTACTCCCTATGAGTTTTTATTTATATGGTTGGAATGATATTGTGATGTGCTAAAAGAAACCCCAAGACTAGTCAAATAAGTTATAGTTTATAAAGGCCATAGACCTAAGGATCGATAATGGTATGGTTGGTACATGGGTTGGCACAATATGCGATACATGCTCAGTGATATCCCAGAATAATGCTAAATTAGGTATTGTTAGTTATTTTATTATTTTTTCAGTAGTTTATTTATATTGAGAATGTAACATGAACATATCAATACATATGCTAGTAGGTATGGGACCATGTTGTGGTTCCCTTCTATATTTTTCACTCACACCATGATCGGGCCACCACTGCACCTGGGTACCTGATCATCTCTCACATGGTTATTATAGGCACATGTTTGGGTAGAGGCCTAGGATAATATGATCTAGTAGGTGTCCTGGATGAGGTTAGATATCAGGTTGAGGTGATTATTTATATAGTCGTAGATCTAGTGTATTGTATATATTTTGTACTGGTATGTATATATGATCGACACAACAGGTGGTCAGGGGTTGTATGGAATAATTCTTCATGACTTTAATACATTTCATTTATTATCTATATTACTTATATTTCCCTATTATTATTTCATCTTACCATTATGGATGATATTTTTTATTATATATTCTAATATATACTTTGATGCAATGGGTATAGCCTCCCCATGATTCCTCCTTAAACTCCCACTTCCAGTCAGAAGCCTATAACATACGGGAAGGTGTGCTTGAGGTATGAGGGAGAGCCAAGATAACTGATAGTTTAGTGGCCTTTAGAATATTTTGTTACACTTAAATATAAGGAGAACCCCCATTAATTGCAACCTCTAAAATTTCTTTATTAACAGATAAAAAATAATTAAACATCTGATATTTGAAAATATAATAATTTTTCCAATATAATGTTTGTATACTACTGAAGTTCGTTGAATCAATGTTCTCCATTTTCAAAATATAAATTCAATTTTTTACCCTTCTTACATATAAGAACAATTTTACTTAAAACTTATAAGGTATAATAGTATTTGAAGGAACCTTTAACGCTTCGATACCACTTGAAAAGGACCTACAAGATCAGCTAGAATTTAGTAAGAGTAGAGGTGAATCAATGAATTAAATTACTTTTAAGTTTCACTAGTAAAAAACCTTGATCATATTTTAAATTTATTGACTTGATCATTTTCACAGACACCAAATCACACACAATATACACAATATATTTTTACAAGGTTCATTACTAAAAATAAGTTACTAATCATTGGAATGATCCCAAAAAACCCAAGATCATACTATACACTAATTTCACCAGTGTAGATTATAGAGAGTAGGGTTTATCCATGTACTCATGATACACAAAAAAGTCTTCTAACTTATGTAAAGAGCTCCCACAAAAAAAAATATAAACTATTTTGTTTACAATAAAAGAAACTGAAATAGAATTACACTTCAATCAAGTTATAGTTTGGATTCTCCTCCTCCTTTTAATTATTTTCTTACTCTTATGATTTTACACCAAAAAGTTATCTCATATTCATATATTTATTCTCTAAAATGTATATTTCTATTTTACCGCACACCCTTTATTTTCACAACAGAAAATATATTTTTAGTAGTAAAAAATTATAATTTCAATTTCAAAAATAAAACAAGAAACTACCATAAAATTATTTTTAACTACTATCCAAATAATTCTACTTCCTTTGGAGCCTTTGGATCATATAAGACCTCTTAGTCACATTTTATTTACTTAGAGACATTGGAGATAGTGTGTGAGTATCCCCTGAGTCATCGACTGATCCACACAATCATATTCTCTCACAATATAGAACACTTTTATAAACATAACTGGATCATTATTCACCCTAATGTTTTGTAAACTATTTCTATAACACTTCACTGACATCAATATTCAATATTATTTTTTATATGTCATTTTTGGTCAATTATACTGAAATAATCTTGAAAATCCATGGACCATAGAGTTTTATCCAATATCCATTTTTGACATTAATCTTTTTTCTCACAACATGGTATATACCATAGTTTGGGACTCCCCATTTAGAACCAAAATAGACAAACAATTTATTTCACTTCATTGGTAACAATTCTCCTTTATATTTTATGAATTTCTCAAAAAGCCACCAAAAGTAAACCTCGATGTGGTCACCACAATCTTGATTCCTAGAAAATGACTTTTATTTTTGTAAAATTAACTACCTTATGAATTTTATATAAACTAATAAATATCATTCCTTATATAAGGAAATTTCCTAAATTCCAAAATCTCATGCGATCCACTAAATATTTTTCTATGGAATGTACAGGAATCCTTGTTTCCCACATGAAATATTCTCAACTAAAACACCTCCTATAAAACCCATTTTGGAGTTCATATTTGATAAACCATGTAATCATAGAAATAAATAAATATTATGATTTATAATTATTCAATTTATAGATTAATATTCACAATATTTTTATAAATAATTTTATATAATTTTTTAATCGAAATGGAATAGTATTATATTAGGAAATTATTTTCCAATGTATTACAAAGTTTTATTTAAAAGTTAAATTTGATGATTTTTGAACTTTAAAAAGATTAAAATAACTTCATTTTATGAAATATCATAATGAATTCATGTTATGGTGATTTTTTTGGGATTCTACTAAAAATATTTATTTTTGGGAGAATAGTGAACAATACTAATTTTTATTAAAACTTTCATTTCTTTTCAACTATTTATATAGAACTTCTATATTATGTATTAGTTTTAAATTTAAATTAGTCTCATTTTAATATATATAACCCAATTAATGTCATATTAATTAGAATTATTATTTATTTTGGTATAAAATCATTTGTATGCTTAAAATGGGTATTTTTCTAAAAACTGTTTTCATTGTGATCTGAGTATTTATTTTAATATTAACTTTTAAAATTTATATAAATTTTACTTAATATAATATATTTCATATTTAGAATCAATGGTTTTAAATTTTTTAGTAAGTTAAATGTGATTTTTGGTCATTATGAATAGTAACACTGGTAAAACTTTGTCACCATAGTAATGGTTAAATATTAATAAGGGGATTAAAACTTCGAGATAAATTTTAAGATATCCGAAAAAATTTGCTTAAATTTTATTGGAGGAGTTTATTTTGACTCATAATAATTTTATATTTTAAATATTTCAATTTTTTGGGTTTTTCCTTTGTGAAAGTCTATAATATATTAAAAAGTTTTAAGTACTTACAACCATGTCACTCCCCTCACTTATACAAGGAAACCTACTATATTAACTTATTCAAAAAAATTGGGACATTTAGATATATAATAATCTATAAAAATCCATTTTCAAACATTCCCCCTTGTTCTATAGGTACTGTTCTCCAAAACAGACAAACCTAAGAAGGCTTAATGTGTAATACAAAAGAGGTTTTCAAAGAAGAGGTATAATTCTTAACCGAGTGTTTCATGTTTATTAATTCTTACACATAATTAAAATATTCATTAACCATGATAATATAATAACATCACTATCTTAAATATTCTGAAATATTAATATTTTTATAGTAAAAACCTTTATTATTTCCTTTTCCATCTTATGAGAAATGAAAACATCGATTGTGTATTCGTGTGAACTACCACCTCCACGAAGTGATGTGTTTCACTTTTAATCATCAAAATATATGGATAGTTAAAATGATGTATAAAATGAATATATATAATATTTATTAAATAATTATTATTTTGAAAAGATAATATATTACATACCTTCTTACAGTTCTATCTGTTGGAAAATGATAACGCCATTCGTGCATATGTGTGGACCACCACCTCCCTGAAGCGATATAATTCATTTTTAATTTCCACATTAAGAGTGTATTAATAAGAATAGAACTAATAAATTAATATGGAATTTATACAATATTTATGATTTTATAAAATTTAAATATTATCTTCTCTATTTCTTTTCCATCGATATGAAAAATGATAGTCATTCATGCGTACGTATGGGCTACTCTATGAAATGAAAAGATTCATTTTTCATAAATTCCTGGAATGGATGGTTTTTAAAAGTGTATTTAATGAAAAAAATATGATAATTATAACATGTTTAATATTATACAGGTAATTTAACCACAAAACTTTGACCACGGTCAACACATTGATGTTGTTTTGAGGTTATAAACTAAATGTCCCCAAAAAGTTTAACATCGACTTAATAATTTTAGTAACTAAATAAAACATCATAATAGATGAAATAAAAGGAAAAATGATAAATTAATGAAAATTAAAAAAACTATTAATCACTTAAATAACTAATATAATTCTATTATTCTTTATTTCGAGAACGTATGAAGTGAGATGGGACTTAAGGTAAGAAATTTATTTTGAAAAACTTGTTTTAAAGGTTTCCTTCCAAATATTTTTCTTCCATGTTGAGGTTATTTTAAATGTTTCAATAATGCTCTTATTTATTATTTAAAGGTTAATAAAGGCCATTTTATACTATATTTTACCATCTTTAAAAATGTTTAAAAATCAATCTTTTCAATTTTTTCAGTATGAGTTATTTTTGACTTTTTACAAAACTGAAAAAAGAATATATTTTTAGCATATATAGATTGACTTAATTTTATAATATTATATCCATTATTATTTAAAAATATTAATCTAAAATTTCACATGGTATTTAAAATTATATCCTATTCCCCCTATTTTAGGAATTTTTTTCATTTTTAATGTTTTTCAAAGAAAAAGGAAATTTCTCTTTATGATTATACGAAAATGGAAAGTTTTATACGTATGGGTTAAAATGAGTTTTTCTATGGTTATGTGATGAAAAACTAAAATATTTAAATTGTTTTTTAACTATGTTAACACCTCTAGATTTTATGATATATTTATCTTTAAATAAAATTTATTTCTTTGACAGATTTCTTTACATGCAATACATAGTTTAAACGAACCGCAATATAACATTGAATTATTATCATTTAATATGAAAGTTATCACCTAGAACGTAGATTTATGGGTATTCATATTACTAAATAATTTATGAAAAAATATTTTTTAAATATTTATAAAATTAATTCACTGGTTTTCAATTGGTTAAAAATTAAAATAAAATCATTCAAAAGTAAAAGAGATGCTTTTCAGAAAAATTGTTTTCTATATGCAATGGGTTTTTATTTTAATAAATTAAATTATATTATATTTATGAATTATTTTAATTAAATATATATATTATAAATTAAATAAATATTTTAACATTAATTTTATATTTTTTACTTGGAAATGAATGAAGTTAAACCCAGTTCTATGCCTAAAAATGCATTTTTTTGAAAAACAGTTTTCTAGCATTTTGCAAACCTATTTTAACATAAATTCATACCACTTAAATAAATTTAATCTAGTAAAATTTATATCATATTTTTAATAATCATAATTAAAATGATTTAATAACTTAAACTTAATTTTTGATCATTATGAATAGTATCTTTGGTAAGAAAAGTCAGTTACCACGGTAAGAGTTGAAACTGTTCAAAAGGGTCAAATATAAAATGATATGGCATAAAATGACCTAAAAAATTTCTAAATCATATTTTATTTTAATATTTAAACCATATATGATATCATATTTTACTATAAGTCATTTTGGATCCATTTTGATTGAGTGAGATATTAATAAGTTTTAATCTTTTGAAAAATTACATGTGTGCCATCTCTCTCCATTATAAAAGGACACAACCTATCCTCTATTAACCACACTTCAGGAGCCTATTATATCATAAAATACCTACCAAAATAATCTCTTAACATCCATAACCATGATATATAGGCCCATTTTTGATCGAAATATTATCCTTATAATGTCTAAGTTGTAGGCCATAGGAGGATATCCAAAGAAGTGGTATAACTCTTTACCGAGTGTTTTCATTTTATTTTTTCTTATAAATTCTTAAATTATATTAAAAATATGATGATATAACAACATAACTATATTAAATATATTTAAATGTTATTATTTTTATTTCACGACATTTATTTATCTCCTTCTCTATCAAATGAGAAACGAAACCATCGTTCATGCATACATTCAGACTACCACCTCATGAAGCAATGCATTTAGTTATTCATCAACATCATTAAAGGATGAATATTATTATATATTATAATTAAAATATAATTATTATTATATAATTATTATTATATAATTATAATATCTTATCTACCTTATTACATTTCCATCTATTTGAAAATGATAACATCTCTCGTGTGTACATGTGGACTACCACCTCCATGAAGCGATGCGATTTGTTTTTCATTTATACATTACATGGATGGTAGTAAGGATATATTTAATGAATATATATAATATGATTATGATTTTATAAATCTGAATTATTATTTATATTTCTTTCATTTCATCCATCAAAAAGTGGAAACATCACTTGTGCGTACATATAAACTACTATCTCCATGCAGTGATATAATTCATTTTTCATCAACGCTTTATATGAATAATTATAAGATTTTAAATTATGGATAAATATGATAATTATATCCTTATTAATATTCCATATATGATAAATGCATGACCAATGTTGAAGTTCCAGAACTATCGAGCTGAAACATGCATGGAAAACATACTGGTTTCCACTTAAATATTCATTTTAAATAATAAATTGCTAATAAAATAATAATTAGAAATCATAAAGGAATGATGTATAGTAAGTTATGTATTAATATTGTTCTAAAATATTTATGTAAAAAACATATATTTATTATATAGTATTTTTGAATGTGTATAAAGAAAAATAGTTCCTGAGGTAAGGTATTTATATTACAATCTCATTTCTTTTTGGGATTGTCTACACTGAATTTCAATTTAGGAAAATTATATAGATCTTATCCTTTAAACCCAAAATATTTTCATATCCTTTGGTTATTCCTAGAATTATTATATATTAGTTCTAATTTTCTATCCTTGGAACTTAAAATTATTGAGTTAAGGAAAATTTTTCCTTATTTTCACTTTGGTCAATGAACTTTTTTCCTTCATGTCCATGCTATTCAAAATTGTTTTATGGAAGTTTTTATCCATCCTATGAATTTTTTAAAAAATTTATTTTCATTAAATTTTAATTTATTTAAAATTTTATAAAATGAATATTTTTAAATAATTATTTTTCAAAAAATACTTTTTTTTGATTTTTTTTCAAAATTCTGAAAATAATTTTCTCTTTTAAGGTATACAATATAAGAAGATTTTCCCACCATCATGACAACTATTTTCTTTGAAGATTCCTTTAAAACTTTTCATGGTTTTTTTCAAATAAATTTTATTTATATTATTTCAGTGAATTTTCAGTGAATATGTTTTCAAGATAAAAGGATATTTTTATCATGTTTTCAGAAAAAGGTTCAAGTATTATTTTAAGGGTTTTTTATCTATGGAAATATCTTTTAAGGATTATTATGCTTCACTGGGGAAATGATATTATTATACCATCCAAATTATTTATTTGGAAATATTATGATGATTATTATTTAAGGATGATTTTATGAAACCCATTTACTTCATATAGGTTAATTGAGTAATGATGAAAACTTTTTGAAACCCATTTCTTCTCTTAAGGTTATTATATGATGAAATATTTAAATGTTTCTAAAATATATTTCTTTTCTATGGATTATGGTATAATGAAATTGTGATACGAGGAATATTTTTTTGATCTTGTGTCACATATATTAATGATTTTCATTATGTTATGGGTTAGCCATGAATTTAATATCCCTACAATGAATTGGATAAAGACAGATATCATATAAGATAATAAGGATTGGAATGGGAAGTGAAACTAGTTTAGTAAGGGGCTATTTCTACTATGATAGTCTTGATAGTGAACCTTGAATAAGGGAATGTTTGAATATGGAGTTTACTCAATCTATTATGATAATCTTGGTAGTGATACTTGACTATGAAAATTATTTTATATGCCAATGTGTATTTAAAAAACATATTTATTATGATTATGATATGTTCTCATGGCTCATTATTTATTATTTATGATTCCACACACTTATGAATTATGTATTTTGTTATGAAAAAAATCCTTATTTCATGATTGATGATTAATGATACTTGAATTATTTGGTATGATTTTCATAAGTTATGATCATGTTATCATACCATTATACTTATATTATTTCCATATAAATTCATTAAATGATATCTCCTATGCTCACCCTCACCCTTTCTTATGTATACTTTCCCCATGGTATGAATAAAGGTTTTAAGTAGGGTATTTATAAGAATTGAATTATGTGAGAAGATATTTATGGGATATGCTGGAGATCTTTTATGAAATAAGATGATTATGGATCTAGTCCCCAAATACACTAAACCTAAATTGTCCTCGATAATATATTGGTATGATATGTTATTAATATTCATCTAAAATTATGTAATATTTATGTATTTTATTCTCAGGTCACCATAAATAGTATCATAGTAGGTTTAGTTAATTTTATAGATTAGTATTATAAAACATAATTAAAAAGCCCAAGGGATTTATCTAAGTGTAAGAAAAAATCCTAAACATTTTTTTTAAAGTATAGATTTTATGTTTTTCCTAGGAAATACATCCATGTATGGATATTGGTACGTGGATCAAGTTGTGTAACAGATACCCACATGGGTAAAAAAATCTAAAGGGGTATGATTGGGTATTAACTCCATCATCATTGGTGTATTATGAGTGACCCTAAGACTGGACACCTAGACAGACACTCTAGGGGGATATTATAGAGTTAATTAATATTTTCTTTATGAACCATTATAGAGGATTTGAATAGAATAAGACCATGAATGACCTAGGTTAAACTTAATATTTCATTGATTGAAATGAAGGTGTCAGTATTTTTATATCCTATGATTTATTTTTCATTTATCGTTATGATTATTGTTTCTCACACTATGATTTTTTATTCAATTGATTGAACCAATAAGAATCTTATTCATGATGAAGTTGATATCTAATGCAATGATTTTACTTAAGAGAAAACAAAATAAAATAGAGAAGGAATGAGAAACCCTGTGATTATTTCTAAAAAAAATATCGATATATAATTAATAACCTCAACATTGGTAAGTTTACTAACATGCATAATAAGAGAAAAATGTAGTTTCATGGGAGTTTAGTTAATGAAGACCACATAGGAAAGACAATTAAACTTCCTAAGTGTTAATAATGTGTAAATAAGAACACAAGAAATTCTCTCAAATAAATCGGAGGTTTTTGAAGGACCCTAGAACATGCTAATAGGGGAGGGGTGAATAAGGGTGTCAAATTTTTCTCTTAAACTGATGGATCTTGTTCCCACGTTGGTAGGAACATGTTAAACCTGTCTGAAGAGGAAGTGCAGAAAATAAACAATCACATGCAAAGAAATGACACAAAAATTTTAAATGGTTCACTACAAAGGGATACGTACAAAGACTATATGCCGACAGTGTGTCAGTCGTACAAAAAACCACTAATCTTCACATGTTACGGATTATAAGAGTTTAGAAAAGTCACTCTGTGACAGGCGCACTACCTTTACAAGGTTTTAGGGATATCACACTGCATCCCTCAGATCACTTCCATTGACCCCCCCTTGCTCACTACGTTGGAAGAATATTCACCCAGTTTAATGACTTGAAGGTTGGTTCAATGGTTTAGTGTTATATCATGCATCCTCAACTATAAATGGATGCTCTTTTGAAGTCCCGTAATCACCCACAAATGAAATTTATTTTCCCATACATTGATATGTTATGGAAATTAATTTCTCAAACTGATTTGGACAATTTTCAGGCTTCCTTGGGTGTTCTATGTACTAATTCTATTTATGTATACCGCTGATGTTTCCGCATATCATTATTGTTTCCACGTACCATCCAGTTATTTCTATATACAATCTAGCTGTTTCCGTGTATCGTCCAGCTGTTTCCATGTACCTTCCAACTCCTCTGTGAACTGTCCTTCTCCGCATACTACCCTACTCTGTGTACTACTACACTCCTCTGTGTACCTTCCGACTCTAGGTACTTCCTTTCTCGACCACGTACTGTGAGATCTTCCTATGTGAACCGCACTCTCTTTCACATATAGTTTTCCTTCCACGAATGATACTCTCCGCGTACCGTCTTCTCCTCCGTGAACCACTTCAAACTTCACCGGATTTATTACCAAAATTATAATCTCCAATATCTCCACTTAATAATGGGGGTTACTTCTCTTTAAATAGGCACATAACATCGCAAATTTCCGAAATCATATTTACCCAAATTTTCAATGGGGGACAATATTCACTTTAAACTAAACTCTATCTGCATACTGTTAGCCTCCACTGCGTACTAAAATCCTATAAACTGTGAACCTTTATCGTGTACCATTAACCTTCCATGTACTGTATGTATTCCAATCCGTATACTACATCTCTTCACCGTGTATGGTCACTGCAAACCAGTTTTGGCAGCATTCGACGTACCACACACCTTCACCACATACTGTTGCTGTAAACTGCTCCATGCACCGCTCTGCATACTACATGCCTTCACCGCGTACCATCATTGCAAATTGTTTTCAAAAGTATTCTGCATATCACATTCCTTCACCACGTATCATTCCGCGTATCACATTCCTTCACCGTGTACTATTCTGCATAACCGACCCCCAGTTTACTAAAACGCCTGAATCTTGAAAATCATGAGTCCAATTGACAATCTATTTGCGGCGTTGGGACCCTCTTGATGAGGCGAATATTTTGGCATGCTTTGTGGTGACTTTCATGGAATTTGTGATGCGACAAATAGATTAAGGATTGACAACCTTCAATACTACTTTCTGTCTAAAATGTATGGCCCAATTCTTTGCAAACTCCCTAGTCATCCATGTGTAGATTGATAGAAAACATGAAAAATACATGTACATATTGACAAAAAAACACAAACCAAACTCCAATATTATCAACGAGCAACCTTGGTTCCAACAATATCCCCCTTTTGGTTTTTTGGAAATGCTTAGGTAAATTCACCGATGTGCCAGCCATGATCAAAACATGAAACTTCAAGAAACAACTCATCTATCACCCTAAGTCTATGTCAGAAGTGATTGGTGTAGAAAACAAGAGATAAGACATTAATTGAGTTCTCATCCTTTTTGTTTCTCCCCCATAGTTTTATTTCTGGATTTTTCTATTCTTCATATTTATCGTAACCAGATGGAAAAATAAAACTCTCCATTGAATTTATCCATTCTCCCCCATTGGAAATAAACCCAGTGAATCAAATCTTGACTTATAGAGTAAAAAAAAATGCTCCCCCCTATATCGTATCTCCCCCATAAACCTACATCATTTCCACAAACAGATTAAAAAAAGTTAATACAACTAGGGAGAGGGGAATATTGTAACCTCCTTATGCACTGAGTGGTGGATGAACATCGAGGTTCAACCGATGTTTCTCAAGCATAGCTACTGACAGTGGCTTGGTCATAATTTCAACCACATGGTCATCAGTTCCCACATGGTTCATTTTGATCATAACTTGTTCCACTTTTTCCTTGATGACATGATATCTGATCTCAATATGTTTCGAATGAGAATTTTGAATATGATTCTTCGTAAGATCAATTGTGCTCTTGTTATCACAGTAAATCACCATTGGTTGTTTCACCTCATCACCTATGTCAATCAGTTGCTGCTTCATCCAAGGTAACTAAGTGCATGCCTTGGTAGTAGATATATATTCTGCTTCAGCAGTACTAAGTGAATTATTTTCCTATTTCTTTCTTAACCAACCCACACATTTCTTCCCAATATAGAATGATCCAACACTGGTAGAATTTCTGTCTACTCTATCTCTAGCCCAGTCAGCATCATAAAATGCTGATAGTTCACTATCTCTTCCTGCAGCAAAGTATATCCCATAATTATGTGTACCTTGAATGTATCTCATGATTATTTTCACTACCCCCATATGTTCTTCCTTTGGATTACTCTCAAAGTGGACCATAAGGAAAGTTGCAAAGACAATATATGGTCATGTCACCATTAGGTACAGTAGGCTTCCAATTATTCTTATATACATGGTTGGATTTACAGAAGTCCCATCCTCATGATTTCCAAGCTTTGATCCAACTGCAATTAGAGTCGACATTGGGTTGGAATCATGCATATTGAATTTCTTCAGTAGCTCTCTTGCATACTTTTACTGAGAAATAAAAGTGTAATCCTTCTTCTGAAGTACCTGAAACACTAAAAAGTATGTGAGTTCAATCATGGACATTTAAATTTATGATTTAATGTGATTGGAAAATTCATCCACTAATCTATGTTTGCTTCTACCAAAAATAATATCATCCACGTATACCAATACCATGAACTAATCCTATTTAGAGTTCATCACATAGATATTATGATCCACTCCTTCTCTTTTAAAATCAATCTTTCTCAAATAAGAGTCCAACAGAGAGTACCATGCTAGTGGTGCCTGTTTCTGGCCATAAAGATATTTCTTCAATTTTCAAACCTTTGGTTCATCATTTACAAGAAATAACCCCACAGGTTTTTCAATGTAGACTTATTCTTCATATAATCCATTTAAGAATGCTGTCTTGACATCCATTTTATACATTTTATAACCTATTTTAATTTCCATGAAAATAAATAGCATGATTGACTCTTGTCTCACTATAAGAACAAATGTCTCCTCAACATCAACGCCTTCAATTTTATAATATCCTTTACAGAAAAAGCGCTCTTTATTTATGATCACATTTCCAGGTTCATCAAATTTGTTCTTGAAAATCCACTTTATACCAATCACATTGTGATCTTTAGTTCTTTTAACAAGATCCCATGTATGATTTTTGTAAATATGATCTAACTCTTCATTCATTGATTTCACCCATGAATCATCCTTTGCAACCAATTAAAATGAGGATGGTTCCACAACTGATAGAAATGAATATTGTGCATTATTCCTCATTATCTTTGTATGTGTAGGTGATTTATGATCCCCGATAATGTTGGAATAATCAATCTCTGCTCTTATATTTCTCATTTGGGGTTCAACTGAATTCCCTCTTAGTACGACTTCCTCTTCTGATTCTTCTTCAGATTTAACATCATAATATGACTCTTGATAGTTTTTTCACACCTTCCTCTACCTTTGTATTAACATTTTTTCCATGTTCAAATTCATAACCATCTTCTATCACATCAGCATAATAATTCCTTGAATCATTTGGGTTTTTATCTTCAATGATCTTTATGGCACTTCTTTCCAAAATTATTCCAATGCGGTTATTAAAAAACTTGTAGGATTTTCTATTCATTTAGTATCCAAGAAATATTCCATTATCTGCATTGTCTCCATACTTCCCTTCATTTACATCTTTGTTTCGGATAACACATTTGCTTCCGAAAAAACGAAAATATTTAAAAGATGGATTCCTTCCATGGAACAATTTATATGGCGTCTTTGTTTCACCCATATATATCCCTGTTCAATTTTGAATATACATTGTAGCTTATACTGAGTCTCTCTAGTAATTTCAAGGAATACGAATCTAAATTAGTATAGTTCTGTCCATGTTGTTTACCTGTCGATTCCTGCGCTCAACAACTCCATTTTGTGTTGGAGTTCTCATAGATTCCACCTCATGTTGTATCTCATGCTTCTCTATGTAATTTTCATATTCGATGGATGTTTATTCCCCTCCATTGTCAAACCGTAGTACTTTGATCTTCCGTCCATTATCATTATCAGTTATGCGTTGATAGGTTTTCAAGAAATTAAGCACTTGTCACATTCTATGTATAACAATCACACATGCCATTCTACTATAATCATCAATGAAAATAACAAAGTACCTTTCTCCATGTGTTCCAACAACATTTATCAGGCCACATACATCTGTACGGATGAAGTCAAGGATATTTGATGCTCTTTTCTTTTTTGTGAAGTAGGAACTATAGACTAGTTTCCCTCGCATTTAGGAATCAGACATCTTTTCTCATTCACGCTTCAGATTAGGTATATCCATGACTATCTTCATCTTAGATAACTTTTCCATGTCTTTCTGATTGATTTTACCCAATCTCTGATGCCATAATTTGTTTTCCTCTCTAACTTTTAGGTTGAAAATGTTCTCTTTACTGTAAAACTGATATAAGTTTCCTTCTGTTCTACAACCTTTCATGAGAGAATTCCCAGACTTTCCTCTTATAGTACAACCATTCTGATTGAATCTCACAATAATACTTGAGTCACCGAGTTTACTCACACTAAGAATATTGTGGTGTAGACCTTCCACATACATGAACTCAGTTTTATTTAGCTCTCCATTAGTTAGCTCAATACTTGAACTACCTTTTATCTTCAAATCACCATCGTTACTGAACCTCACTATTTCATCGACCTTTTTCTTGACATTGGTTAATAGGTATACATTACCCGTCATGTGGGATGAACATTCGATATTAAGAATCCAGGTGATTTTGTTCTTTGTAGCTTTGAGGGATACTTCTGCAAAATTGTACTTTTCAATTTTCCTATTTTCTTTCCATGAGATATTAGATTGAGTGTAGGACACTGATGAACTCTCAATTCTCTCTTCTATGTACATGGGTTTTTCATATTCAAATTCTTCTTCCACAGGAGATAACCTATTTGAAATTGCAACACTGTCTGTTTGATGTGCATTGGATCGTCTCTGAATATTGAAAGAATTTATCATGTCATACCTCTGCCAGTAATACAAAACTTTATGGACACAGCTAGAATAGTGAAAACAATATCCATAGAACTTATTTCTTCTACAAGAAGTAGGATTTTAATATGTTATCCTTTTTTGAACTCCTAACTCTTCCCCATTCATATAGCTCCTTTCTTCTTGACAGCATGACATGGTATGGCCCAGATAGCCACAAAACTTACACTTCATGAAAGAAAATGTCTTCTTACGTCTATTTCTCCTCATGCCTTCAACCTCAGAAAAATAATTTGAATTACTATCATTTATGGAAAATTGAGGATAATCTTCAATTATCCTTTCAATTTGATTTAAGGGTTTCATTCTTAGCACTTCTGGTGGATTTTAATCAAGATCAACTTTCATCTTTCCTTTATTCTGACTCACTTTATTTATAGCATCTGACATTTCAGCATCACAACCAATTCCACTATTTCCCATGCATGTGGGACTTTAATCACTCAAGATAGTTTCAACTCCATAAGAACATCTTTTTTCTCTCTCTAGTATCTTAGCATATGAGAACCTTCCAAATTTTATTTTCTTCTTTGTTTATTTTGAAATTGATTAACTTTGGAGTTTACTTCTCAGAGTAACAACTTCTTCTTTGAGTCCCTCAATGGTCTTGGACTTCTCTTACAGTCTTGAGTTAAGGTAATTAATGACCTTTTCTTATTCCTCAATTCTGAGTTTTAGTTCCATAACATCATCATTGCTTTCAAGGATTGATGATTGTAGTTTCACTAGTTCTTCCAGTCATTCAATTTATGCTTCCAGCTGATCAATATATTTTGATGATTCCTCTACCATTGCTTTACACTTATTTAATCTCTTACATTTAATATAAAGTTTACCATAAGCATCCTTAAGTTTCAACATGTGATCATAAATAGTATTCAAATGATTATATCTAGATTTATCCATCAATGGTTTTGACTTTTCAGAGCTAACCATCATGGAAGCATGGTTTCCAGTCTTAAATTCTAGTTCTTCTTCCTCACAAAATTCATTATCATCATCTTCCTCCTCACAGAAAAAACTCTTCTTCTTTACATTCTTTGAAAATTTGATGTTTCTATTTTTGAAGAATCTTTTCTGAAGATTTTCCAGGTTTTCAAATTTATTCTCTTCGTCATCAAATTTTCTTGAGCACTGAGAGTCAATGTGCACAAATCTTCCATAGCGAAAACAAGCCAGAGGTAGCTTGAATTCAAATTTCCATGTTCCCTTCTTGAGATTCATGTCGATGATATAAAGAGTTTAGTTTTCCTCATCATCTTCATCATCACTATCTCCTGAAACTTTTATTTTTTCAATGGATTAAAATATCATTTCCATTCTCACCTAAGTCGTAGCTTCTTCTGGTTTGATTATCATTTCTTAAGCTAATATATTTCATAGAAGATCATCCATTGAGAGTTTTGAGAGATCTATTTCCTCAAGGGCTGACAAATTTTCATTGTAAAGGGGTGGAAGTATTCTAAATATTTTCTTCATTATGAAAATGTCTTTGATTTCTTCACCCAGACCTCATATTTCTCCTAAAACTTCAGTAATTTGATTGAAAAAGGAGTTTTCATTCTCATTAGGGTGCATAGTCATATCTTCAAACCAGTTGTGTAGAACTTTAAGTTTTTACTACTTCTCTTTTCAATATCCTTTATAAATATTCTCCAGTTTATCCGACATTGACTTGAAAGATGTGAAACTCATTACCTTTAGATAAACCTAATCAGAAAGGGATGCAGTTAGAGCATTCTATGGTTTTCCATCAGCATCAAGCTATTTACTCTCTATATCTGTCATTGAAAGTCCTTTAGGATCAGTGACTTGTATTCCCTAAATAGTAGAAAATAAGACATCCATTCCAATATATCTTAAGTGAGATCCCATCCTATTTTTCCATATTTGAAAATTACTTCCATTGAAGAGGGGAACTCCCCTAGCATTGACTGGATTATCCATGATAGATAGATTCAACAGAAGTAACATTTAGCCTCTGATACCACTTGAAGGACCCTGAAACACCCTGAGAGGGGAGGGGTGAATTAGGGTGTCAACTTTTTATTTTAAACTGATGGATCTTATTCCCACATTGGTAGGAACCTGTTAAACTTGTCTGAAGAGGAAGTGTAGAAAATAAAAAATCACATGAAAAGAAATGACACAATAATTTTACTTGGTTCACCACTAAGGTATATGTACAAGGAGAATACACCAACAGTGTTTTGGTTTTACCCAAAACCACTAATCTTCACAAGTTATAGATTACAAGAGTTTATCATAGTCACTCTATGCCAGGCGAACTGCCTTTACAAGGTTTTAGGGACAGCGCACTGCATCCCTCAGATCACTTATGTTGACTCCCCCTTGCTCACTGTGTTGGGATAATCTTCACTTAGTTTAATGACTTGAAGTTCAATTCAATGGTTTAGAATTGGATCATGAATCCTCAACTGTAAATGGATTCTCTTTTGAAGTCTCGTAATCACCCACAGATGAAATTTATTTTCCTGTACACTGATATGTTATGGAAATTAATTTTGCAAACTGATTTGGAAAATTTTCAGGATTCCTTGGGTGTTCAGAGTACTACTTCTATTTCTACGTACCATTTCTATTTCTGCATACCGCTGATGTTTCCACGCACTGTCCAGCTGTTTCTGCATACCATCCAACTCTTTCTGTGTACCATCTAGCTGTTTCCACATACCATCCAACTCCTCCACGAACTATCCTTATCCGCATACTTCTCTAATATATGTACTGATCCACTCCTACGTGTACCATCCTGTTATGCATACTTCCTTACTCAGCTGCGTACAGTGATATCTTCATGCGTGAACCACTCTCTTCCACGTACTGTTTTCCTTCTGCGGATAATACTCTCCGCGTACTGTCTTCTCCTCCGCGAACCACTTTGGACTTCACTGGATTTATTCCCAAAATTCTAATCTCCAATATATTCACTTAACAAAGGGGATTACTTCTCCATAAATAGGCACATAACACCGCAAATTTCGGCAATCTGATTTACCCAAATTTCCAATGTGGGACAATATTCATTGTAAACTGAACTCTATCTGCGTACTGTTAGCCTGCACCATATACTGAAATTCTCCGAACTGTGAAACTTTATCACATACCATTAAACTTGTACGTATCTTATGTATGTCGGTCCACATACTGCATCTCTTCACTATATACCATCACTACAAACTGTTTTTGGCAGCATTCTGCGTACCGCATACCTTTGATGTGAACTACTCTGCGTACCGCATGCCTTCACCGTGTACCTTCACTAAGAGCATTTTTCTATAGAATTATGCATTCCACATTCCTTCACCACATACCATTCCGTATACCTCATTCCTTCACCACATACCGTTCTACGTAACCGGCCCCCCGGTTTACTAAAATTCCTGTATCTTGCAAACGGTGCGTCCGATTGACGTTCCGTTTGCAGCGTTGGTACCCTCTTGATGAGGCAGATCTTTTGGCATGATTTGTAGTGACATTCATGGAAGTTGTGATGTAAAAAATATACTGAGGAGCAGTGACCTTCAATGATACTTTTAGTCTCAAAAGTATGACCCATTATTTTCAAACTCCCTAGTAATCCTTGTGCAGATTGAAAACAAACATGGAAAATCCATGTGAAGATTGACAACAAACACAAACCAAACTCCAATATTATCAACGAGCAGCCTTGGTTCCAACTGTTTTTTACGTGTGGAGAAGAAGTTTATAGAGAAAGTAATTACAATGGAAAATTAAAGAGTTTTATGGAGGGAAATAAAGTACATCCTAAAGTACCATTTATAGTATAATGTATTATGTGTGGTGAATTTGGGTATTATCTGAGTTAATACCCTTGTCCAAGGGACAACTACTATGATAATAAATGATTTATGCTATGTCAATCACTGAAGTGAATCATGATGGTCAAGGCACATTGATCTTCTAATCCAGATCTAGGGATGTCATGTTAATGATTATAAGAATGATCCCTATGAAAATATAATTATTATTCCTTTATTTGAATTTGATGTGATTTTGAGGCTTGATTAGAAATATCAATGTATATTTGTTATAAATTCTAAGAATAAGGAAATGACATTTGATATTTCAAAATAACCTATGATCATATTTCGATGTGAGGATAAATATTTAAATCTAATAGTAGTTACTTACATTGTATGGTTTATACTACCAATTAATGGGGGATATTTATCTCAAATGGTTTGGGAGAATATCAACATCAATTATATACCTATTTTTTTTGGGATTATACTGATGTATTTCTAAACGGTTTCCTTGTCTTCCATTGAATTGTGAGGTTGAGTTTTCAATGAAACTCATACCTGGTGTTTTACATATTTCAAATAATCTATTTAGAATATCCCTAATTGAGTTGTAGGAATTAATGATGAAACTCTAGGAGAATCTTGATAAGGTATTCATATTCGCTAGTGTATCAACATGGAGTACACCTTTTATTTCTGTTAATAAGAGATATGGGTCAATGAATATTTTCAATGATTATTGAGAAATTAACAATATCACTATCTTGAACAAATATCCTCTACCCGGTATTAATGATTTGTTTGATCAACTTCATGAAACTCAATATGTTTCCATTTTTGACCTTTATTATAGATATCATCAACTGGGGATAAAGTAATATATACCCAAGGCATCCTTTCGTATGAGTTATGGTCATTATGAATTTACATAATGACATATGGACTTCCAATTCCCCCATAATATTAATAGATCTAATTGATATAGTATTTAGAGATTCCCTCAGTCAGTTTGAGGTAGTCATTATATATGATATTATTATATATACCAAGATCAAGGAAGATCATGAAGATCACTTGAGGGTTATATTGAAGATCTCGAGAAAGGATAATTTGTATGAAAAATTCAGAAAGTATGAATTATAGTTACAATAAAGTTTCATTATTGTGTCATATAATTCCAATACTGGGTAACTCAATGGATCCTTCAAAGACAGAAGTTATTGAGAAAAAGATCAAGCCAACCACGATAAATGAGGTCAATAGTTTTTTTGGTTATGATGGATACTATTAGATCTTTGTACTATTTTTATTATGAATATCTAATCCAATAATGAAATTGACTTGAAAGGGATCTAAGTTTCTTTGGACATATGAATATGAGGAAAATTTAAAGGAGATAAAAAGAAGGTTGGTCTATGAACCCGTTCTTACACATCTCTAAAATAAAAAAATATATTTTGTGATCTATAATGCTGCATTGAATAAGGGACTAGGATTAATTCTCATGTAAAATGATATGGTTTTAGATTATAGCTCACACCAATTGAAAATTCATCAAAATTACCAAACTCATGTTTCAGAATTGGAAGATATAATTTTTGAATTGGAAATATGGAGGCATTATCTTTATGGTTAATGATGTGATATATATACTAATAATAAAATCTTGAAGGATATATTCACACAAAAATAGTTAAATAAGAACCAATAGTGATTGTTGGAGTTGATTAAATATTATTATTTTTCAATACATTACCACCTTGGGAAGGAGAACAAGGTGGATTCTACTCTGAGTTGGAAGGACTATACTAGTTTATCCATAATGAGGGTTGAAAGAGATCCAATATTTATGGATTTTTAGAATATAGATATAAAAATCATAAGGAAAGGGTATATATCATATCTTTCATAGATTAATGTTCAAACATCCAATCATATGATAATTAAAGGGACACATAAGGAGGATGTGGAACTATAGAAGAAGGTGACAAATGTTCCTAAGTCCAACCATGATTGGGATGGAATGATAATGTTCAATAATTTAGTATGTTTCGCATTAATAACAGATATTAAGAAGGATATATTGGTTGAAACTCATAACTCATTATTCTCAATTCATCCAAGAAGTGAGAATATGTATATAGATCTAAAAGTGTATTTATGATGTGATAGTATAAAAAGAGATATTGTAGAGTACATATTAAAACTCCTAGTATGTCAACAAGTTAAATTTGAGAGATATAATTCTAAAAGATTTTTATAAAAATAACCCACAATAGAATTGAAATGGGAAAACATTAACATGGATTTATTAACCAGACTCCCCAAAACATCTAAAGGGAACAATATTAATTGTGTTATAATCACTCTCCTTAAGACATCCACACATTTCCCCTAGTGAAATAAGGGTTTTCCATGTTGGTTTATTTGGTTTTTTAATGTTTGATACCTCATGAAGTTATTTACAGCAATGATTTAAATATATTTTTTCACATTTCTTATTTTTAACTAATGTGATAATATGTTTTTCACTTTGATTTTATAAAAGTTTCCATAGAAACCAGCCTAAAACTACATAATTGGAATGGGGTTTCATGTTGATTATATAAAAAATGATGTATAAAATTGATTTTATTAAATTTTTTACATTGGATATACAATAATTGGTATTAATGTTTTTTATTTTTAATGTTAAATTCAAATATGTTATAAAAAAGTAAAATAAAAAAACCAAAAACAAAAAAATATTAGCACAAAAAATAACATCAATGTGTACTAGAATAGTAGGAAAATTTACATGACAATTTGAAAATAGCATAAAAAATTCAAATATTTTTAAATTTACAATTTGAAATTGCTAAATTAAAATATTTATTAAAAATAATATAAAACCTGATCAAATAAAAATTGTGAAATTATCCACTCATTCTCTTGGTAAGTGATTTAGCACTTTTTCGTATAAGGTAAATGGGCATAAAAAAGTTATAAATTAAAAAAATAATTTAACATTTATTCATAATATAATTAAAAGATAAATTAAAGTAAATTCAATAATAAATTTTAATCTTGTGGAATTTTTTAACTAATCCATCTGAAAGTTTTTCAAACATAAATCTAAAAATTTAGTATCCATATTCTTTTATGTAACATCCTGGATTTTCTAAACGGTATGGGCCATTTGTTTTGCTAAAATTTCATTATTTTTCCTTAATATGGTTTATTAATGGATTTAAGGATGTATCAGAGGTTTATAGGGCTCATTTGGAGCCCATATCCCCAAAATATGAAGAGGCAGAATCAGTCACATGATTAGTAGAAACAGTGCAGCCCAGCCTGTACAGTTTCCCTAAACCATGAAATTGTAGGCAGTGAGGTGATGGGGGACAAACTATTTTCCTACAACTGTATACCCCTAGGTTCATGGTTGTATAGTACTGTAGACATTTGGGTCAGAGCCGTTTTGCATAGTTTTCACACAGTTTCAAAAATTGAGTGTGGTGCCTCGTTAGAGTAGTGGATTGGAACATGGTTGTTGCATGGTTTGGCCAACCATGCTGCCAAACCATGTGCCCTTGTTTTGGGGGTGAATTTAAAACTTTCCCCCTATTTAATTATTTTAATCCTCCCTATTATTCCTCTATTTTTTTCTAGCATGATTTATCCTCCTCCTTCACGTGTGATCCCTCCCCATCTTCTCATAGGTCCTTTGATATCTCCTTTATCCGACAAACAAATATCTCACCATCAGAAGTAATAAAAATCTATAAGTAATCTCCTCATTCCTATGACTTTTATTTCAATGTTTATTGATCCTCTTTTATGGTACATAGGTGTTACTTATATTCCCCTATTTTCATGGAATTGGACAATTTCATTGATTTATCATGTTTTATCTTGATTCAAGCCCCGACAACGGACGAGTGGAGTTCTACTACATCGAGCTAGGTGGTCTAGATCTTTCCCACTAATTTAATTGGTTTTGAAATGATTATCCTTTATTCCATGCACCATACCCTTCCAGTAATGCATCAAATATGTCTAATAAATTAATTTATTGGTTACCTCATGTCAGTTGTGACCTTACCATATAGAGAAAACCATTCTTGGGTTGACTGCTTTATCATTGTCCACCCCTTTGTGTTCTCCCACCTTAATGGAATAAATTATCATGCTTTAATTTTTAACCCAAACGTGTGTGTGTTTCACCTTGGTTTAATTCCTTAATTTTATAAAATTAATTAAGATGAATGGTGAGCCATGAGTTTAGCCCCTTTGGAAATTCCTAATGCTTACTTCTTATTGATTAGATTCATGATTTATGTCATATGTCATTGATTTAAATTTATTCCATGTCATATTATTTATACTCGATATTTTTTCTTATGATAAATTCCTTTTTTCCTTATTCCCCACACCATGATTTTTTGTCTTGGAGGAACTGCTTACGCTTGTTTCTTGTTTTCATGTGCCATAGCTATTTGGATTAAATTGTACAACTTGGCTAGCTTATTTAGCTTGTGATATTGAGATTCTTATTGATGAAATATTACTGTATATGATATGACTTGTGATATGTGCTTTGGTTTATATGATTCACCTACTACAGACTAGGAGAGAACATTGGTCTCAACTTAAGGACGTTGTGGATGGACTCGTCATGCTAAGTTTGGATATACTTGATAAGCTGGGATAAATACTCTGGATTTCCTTATATGGGTTCTCCCGTTGGGTTATTTTATACTCATGAGTAACACTCTATCAATAGTAAATAAATCATTTATAGACTAGATGGCAATATGGCTACACCATGCCTAGAGTGATACTCAGTCCCTTATATGAGATACTTGGTACGAACTCAGAGTTCACTATGCCATGAGTGATACAAGGGATGCAATGATGGGTTTATTTAGATTGAATGAACATCATTAGTTATATCAAATGTTTCAATAGTGAACCTTGGTATTCTTTATAGATATCCTTATATGGGATTAAGACCCCACCAATGCATTTTAATATTTCTCTTGCCTATTCCATATGTGATGCTTCTTAATTATATTTGGAATACACTTGTATGTTGTCATGGGATGAGACTAAAAATATTAAGAACAATCTTGGGTTATTTCTACCTTGGTCACATCATTTATGATGACCTATGTATTTACCATAACACTTGTATAGGTATCCCTAGATTCGGATATCCATCTTAGGCCAAAAAAGGTGGTATTGGTTGGTAATTCATTTAGAAACCCCAACCTATGTATTTAATTACCTACATTAATTATTATGGAACATTGTTCATTTATTTATTGCGCAACATGGATTGTCCTAGACACTGGGGGGGATATTGAGATTGTATATCACACCCTACTTGGGTCGCCTTGGTACCCAAGAAGACTTCATGATTGAAGATATTGATAATGTGAAGTGTGTGGCTTCTAATTTTTGATTAATTTACAAAATTATGATAGATATTGGGAGCATAAGACTGAGCCGATACTCGAGATGCTAGTTTTAGCAGTTTTTTGTATTTTTTTTGTCTTTTTGGTACTTTTTTATAGCATGTGGTATATGCATGTATCCCCTGATCCCTATGTACTCTTATTTTGTATGGAATTATGATCAATTTTTTTATTTATTATTATTCATTTAGATTCCACCAGTTATTTATTTCTCTTTCTTGGTCTATTTCCATTATTTTCGTTGTTGTGTGTTTCTAAATTTTATTTTCAATATTCATCCTTTATTACATCCTGTTGTTCTAACTCGTATGTATGAGGTAATAGTCTCTCCATGGATTCATACTAGGTCCTCACTGCTATTCAGAAGCCTCTATAATTCAAAGAGGTGCATTTGAGGTTTTGTGGCCCACTGTTTTAGGGCACTATTGAGTGGAAACTAGGGTGGGATGCTACAAGTGGTATCAGATCACTTTTTACACTATCTTACTATTTGGGTCTAGATAGGAGACTATGACATTGTAATTTGGTAATGATCGTATTCTAAGGATTAGATAACCCACATATAGAGAAAACCCAAATTTCTTGGGATGGGTAAATGCTGTTATGATTTCACTGTTACAGTTTCCTGGATTTCACCAAGGAGTGATGAACTTTCTTTGTGTTGTTCATATTATTGATAAAATTGTTAACTTTATGGGATTTCTCTTTCCATATCCTGATAGCATGAGGAAATACCAAAGGAGGAATCATACTAGGAGCCATAGTAATTAAAATGTCATGTATTATGCCATGCCATATCTATTTTTGCTGTATGCATTGCTTGTATTTCATATTCTTGTTCCATGCTTGATTGATATGTATAGAATTTTTTCCACTTTTCTTATAGGAATAAAAATAATAATTGATGCTTAATGATTCTACCTTAACCTAACAATGTTTTCTCATATAGGTTAAAGGAGAAACCTTAAGTATTCGGTTATGACACGTTGATCTATAGACCATTGGTCGCATGGACTGAAATGTGTTGTGTCTTCGATTAAGTGGACACCACCTTTAAATTTATATGGTGTATGATCCCTTGTAAATTGGAAATGGTGATCCATCTAATTAAACCATTTAAAGGGTGTTAAATACATAAATTAATTTAAAATTAATAAAACCATTAAAATAAAATGGAAACATTATATGAGAAATGTGAGACTGTGACCCTGACCCAACCTCACTAGTGGGAAGTTGGTCCTATCTCCTATAATCCTTTTCGAGACTTTTTTGATGACCTAGACCTAGCTTCTAGATTAGGCTAAGGGTTTTGACATCCTTTTATGTAGCCCTTGTACTTGTCCTATCTTTATTTATTTCCTTATATAATTTTCTTATATGTTATAAATCATGCCTGAGGAGTGAACTAGGAAATTGTGTAGTTATGGCACCATGACGTCCTGATGTTATAAACCAAGAGATTGGAGATGAGAACCCTCCGGAGGTGGTCGGCCCTAATCCACCCATGATACCTCTAGTAGTGTCACCTGAGGAACCTCCTTCCGATCTTCCATTGGGCACCGATACTCAGTTCTGTGATAGTTTTCTTAGGTTTATACAGTTTTTAGGGTGTTCCCAGACATGCCCCTTCTATGGATGAGCTAACTCGATACTTTCAGCAGCAACATCCTCCCACCTTCTCAGGGGATGGATGAACTCTCGATAAGAAGTTATGTATTGAGGAAAAGATATCTATCTCTGACCATCTTGATACACCTCTATAGTGGAGGGTCAATGTCGCTACTTACATGTTACATGATTCCACCAAATGTTGGTGGCACTTCATATCTCAGGTTGAGTGTCATCGAGGTATGGTCTAGGAGGACTTCCAAACAACCTTCCATGATCACTTATTCCAACATATTCTAAGGGTGAATCCCACAAGAGAGTTTATGAATATTTAGCCTGGCACTATGATTGCGTTCAAGTATTCTTATCATTTCACAGGGCTTTTTCATTTTGCTTCATCTCTG
This sequence comes from Viscum album, assembly GCA_963277665.1. Classification (NCBI taxonomy): domain Eukaryota; kingdom Viridiplantae; phylum Streptophyta; class Magnoliopsida; order Santalales; family Viscaceae; genus Viscum; species Viscum album. The sequence continues at coordinate 739,714,321 of OY728167.1, read as the reverse complement.
ACAGATGATGAGTTGATGACTACGATGTGCTTTGAGGACGGGATTGGGTATGACATACACTCACAGGTGAATTTATATCGGTTGACTACCAATATAGATAAAGTGAAGTCGACCATAATTATTGAATGGAATCTCAAATATGCTGGCAATGTGAGATAGGGTGGTTCAGTTCGGAGGCAGGGTGACAGTTCATTTTTAGTAGAAACACTACAACAAAATAAGCCTTTAAAAACACTGGTATTTATCAGCACTGTAAAAAAGCACTTATAAATGGAATCTTTATCACTACTAAAGAATGAAATGATAAATTTAACGAATTAGCAGCACTTTATTTTTAGCACTGATAAAGGATACCCATTATCAACGCTTTATTTTTTGTGATAATAAATGGTACCCTTTATCATCAATATATTTTTAGTGTTCATAAAGGAATCCTTTATAAGAGATTTTTTAGTGCTGATAAAGGTATGAATAAAAAAACTGAAATAATTAAATAAATAAAAAATAAAAAATGAATTTATTAAAAAAATATTAAACTTTTTATTAATTAAATAATTATTGATAAAAATGAATAAATTGATTGTACCATATATAAATTATAAATACTAATAAATTGTATGTATTAAATATATAGATATATGTAAAATGAAAATTAAAAAAAATTAAAAATAAAAATAAGTAAATTGAGAGAAATATTAAACATTTATTAATTAGATAATTATTGATAATGTTAATAAATAATATATATTAAATATATAGATATATATTAATGTAGTAAAATATGATTTATATATTACAAAATATTTATTTTCTTTACCTTAAATAATCATATATTTAGTAAATAATGGTTTATAATTAAAAATTAATATGAATTAAAAATACTGACTAATTGTATAGAGTAATGCACATATAATTGAATGTCGTTTGATTTTTTCAATTTAATAGATCAAATGTGTGTTATATTGATTTCACATATATGTAAGTAATTCATTTTTATATACAATGCACACATAAAAAACATATCCATTTTTCAATATTGTTAAAGTGTACTTATTTTAAATTTATTCAATTTCACTTATTTTTTACATGCATTCACTTAAAATTAGATATTAATTAATAATGTTAAAAAAATGTTTATAAAAAATATATTTATAGATAAATATATTTAAAAATGAAAATTTAATATATTTATGCATTTTTATATTTATAATTATAAATAAATAAATGTTTTTAATTTTTTTTATAATTATAAATAAATAATTATATATTTAAATAATTAATAAATTTATAATAAATTTACTTAAATAATGAATATATTTAATATATATATTATATGTATAATTATATAAATATATATAATGATATAAATATTATTTTTTAAAACTATTTATATAATTATAAATAAATAATTATATATCCAAATAATTATAAAGTTATAATAAATATATTTAAATAAGGAATATATTTACTATATTTATATTTATATATATTTATTAAGTATATATATATATATATTTATAAATATAATTATAAATCCTTTATCAGTATTTAAATAATAAGCACTGATAAAAGGCGTATTTATCAGCTCTTTTTTAGCGCAGATAAAATCAATATTTATCAGCACTAAAACTTTAACACTCACAAAGACCTAACTTTATCAGCGCTAAAAAATCAATGATAAATATTCCTTTTATCAGCACTTATTACTTAAGAACCGATAAAAGGACTCTTTATTAGTGTTTTTTTGAAGCATTAATAAAAGTGTCTGGATTTATTCAAAAAACCCTAACCAATTGAGAACCCATAGCAATATCAAAATACTTCCACATAATCCACCCACTACTGATGCTCCTCCTCAGTGAAACGAAGCTCAAATCACACAAACCCACTCGACTGGATCCAGTTGCTCGAACATCATTCGATATTTGATCTTCATTTTTAGTCAGGGTTTTTGAAGAAAACATTGATACATGGATCTGAGGGTCTCGGGTTTTCTTGAAGATAATGAGGTAGACCAGTGTTTTCCATTGTAGGTTCTGATTTTCTTTCTATTTTTGTCATTTCATTTTTTATTTCTTATTCGATGATTTCATTTGTTACAGGTGGTTTGATCATTGTATACTATTTTTCTTTTAGAATATGGATAGAATAATTTTTTTATGTTCTGTTATTTTACGGACTACCAATTTGGATATTCTGTTTAGGAATTTTAATTATTTTGAATCAATTTTCTTCTATATATACATATATACCCCAGCTTGCTCCACATGATTTATTTTTTCATGTAAGGGAATTTATTTATCTATTTTTTTTAATATTTTGGTTTAATGGTTTTTTGTTAAAAATTTATTTTCTCAAAATTATGTTGTTTTATTTTAAGAGAAATCCCAGTAAGGGTAATACCATATTTATTTATTTTCAATGGCTCTTTGTTTTCAAAATTAGTATGGGGTTTTATTTATTTTGTTATGTTGTGATATTCTATTGTAAAGGTTATATATATTTTTTATGAACTTAAGTTTATTTTATAATGATATATATACATATGTAAATATATATATTTCTATCTATTTATATGAGTTTTAAAAAATTATAATATAAGGGTGATTTTATAATTATTTATTAACAAATTATGGTTTTGTATTTCCAAATTAGGAAAGGATTATATATATTTTTTCATTAAATTTTTTGTTTAAATGTGTATTTGTTGTGAAATTATGTGTATTATGAATTCCATGTTACAAATATATATGTTTAAATGTGTATGGGATAAACGTACTGAGGGTTGGTGTGTTTTTCTACCTTATTTGTGATATATCTTATCGATGTGTATTATTGATTTATGCCAACTTCTTTACATACCTCACTAGAATCTCAATGATGGGTCAATGTGTATTATATGGCCTCCATAGAATCCTTCATATGGGTAGATCTAATGTGAAAAACTCCCTAGAATATTTGGGATGGGTCGGTGTGGTGATATGATATCCCAAGAGTCTTGAGATATTTTCAAATATTTGATATACCATTAATTTTAAGTGTAATAATTTCCTAGGATGTTACATCACTTGTTCCAAAAAATATAATGGAAGTAATCAAATTCAATATATTAGAAATTATTTTTAGGTATTCATCATTTTAGGCCTACTTGTATTGGTTCCACCCTTAAGAATATCTGATTACTATCCATGTATATGAAATAACACTTTATTTATTAAAATTTTTTATCAATACATTTTTATATATTCTAGTTTGTTGAATAAGGGTTTATTATTCTTGTTTATCATATTTTGGTTTTTTATTACTCCTTAATTGCTGATATTATATTATAATTTGTTTTGGGAACTTAAGAGAGTCATGATGTGTGTCAAACAATAGTTATTATTGAAATTTGTTGCCCCAGACTCACCCCCATCTCTTTTATAGACATCTTTCATCCTCATCAACTTCATCCCATGAATAGTCCTTATTAAAATTTAGTAATTGAAACTCACCCCCCATCTCTTTTATATTTCTTGTACTATTCTGAGAATTATTCATCCCATGGATAACTACTTCTTAGAGTATTTCAAGAAATATAGGTACATCTCCACAAGATATGAAGGAAGTGTCAAACAACAAAATACAATGATAAATGTCCAGGAGATGAGTTGATGAAGATAAGTTGTCTATAACTTTAACTTTAGAATGAATTTATAGGATAACCCATGATATAGTGGAATAATTCTTTTCTTAAATTCAATTACCCATTTTCTTCAATATAATGAAATTATTTGTAATAATGAAATTTTGAGTTTCCCTTATTAGATTTTCCTATAACTTTCACCTTTGATACTGAATATCTTATGTGTATTTATTTATTTATTGTAAAAAATTAATCTTTTATGAACCCAATAGGATGGATATGAATTGAAAATGTATGCACATTAATCCTTTGACAAATGTGTATAAATATGGAGTTAAATAGTTCGTCAAGTTTGTAAGAGAGCATGCATACAAACCTTCTCAAATCCCATGTCTGTGTTTATATTATTGTTATTGATGAAAAATTAGTCAGGAAGAGTTGGAAAAACATTTGATTTACCATGGTATACATAAGAGCTATAAATTTTGACTAAACATGGGGAACAACTAAATGTGGACACCAATTGGGATGATACTGTGGTTTATGGATCATTTCATATGAATACCAGTGTAAATGATGATGGAGATCACATGGAATAAGTGAAAATGGCAATTGAAGATTACCTTCATGATTGTACAAAGTTGTTTGAGAAGTTAAATAGTTGTGCCAAGAAACCATTGTATACTGGTTATACTAAATATATATTATTTTTAGTTTTATAAAAGTTATACAATTTTAAATATGGCAGAGAATGGAGTGACACCAGCTTTACAGAACTTCTTGGTCACCTAAATGATATGATACTAAAATAAAATGAACTACAATTCTGAACATATGACACTAAACTAATTTTACACTCAATGGGAATGATCTCTAAAAGAATACTTTATTTTCCAAATGATTGCATATGGTTTCTCAAGGACCATGAATCACTCATAAAATTTCCTAAGTGTGGTGTAGATCGATGGAAGAAAAATTAATCAAGTTCTTCAAAATCTGTAAGGTAATTTCCTATCGTTCCACAATTTAAAAGACTATATGGATATAAGTAAACTGTAAGGAAATTGACATGGAATTAATATCGAATAATTAAATATGGAACCTACATTATCCATAAAATTATCCTCAGTGGAATAAAATTGATTACGAGTATCCTGAATTTGTAAATGAGCCAAGAAACTTTTGTCTTGCATTATCTACAGATGGGATAAATTATTTTTGTGTACAGAGTAGTACGCATAGTACATGGACCACCATGTTTGGAAATTATAACTTTCCTTCATGGTCATGTATAAAGCACAAATATATTATGGTTCCTATAATAATATATGGATTGAAGAAACCTAGTAATGGTATTGATGTCTATATGGCTCCATTGATTGGTGATGTGAAAGTAATATGGGATACATGTGTTACAATGTATGATGCTCATAGAAATGAAGAGTTCACATTGAGGTCTATGTTGTACGGAATGATAAATGACTTCCAATATTAAAAAAATTTATTATTATATAGCATTAAAAGGATGTTTTAGTGTCCCATTTTTGAAATAAATACATACTCTATTCAGTTGAAACTTTCCTTGAAGATTGTGTTTTTAGAAATTCAATTTTTTTTACCTCGATGACATAAATACTAATCCTAGATGATGACATTAAATGGGAAAGTCAAACAAGGTAAAACACCATCTCTAGTAACAGGTGATCAAATATACAATAAACTAAAAGGTGTTGACACTATTTTTTGATAATCCATTTTAAAAAAAAACTTAAAAAATCAGGTTGCAAGAATATATCAATTTATTTTTAATTACCATATTGGAATTGTTTATATGTCAAAAAATTTCTTGATTTCATGAATGTAGAAAAAAAAATTATTTTATAGTGTTGTTGACTCATTACTAAATGTTCCTAGGAAAATGAATTATGGAATCAAGGCTAGGTTAGACTTGATTAAATGGGTATAAGGGACGATTTGGTACTCATGAAGGGTAAAAGGTGGACTTGTCTTCCTTTAGTAGCATACACTATATCCAGACAGGAAAAATTGCAATTTTTCCTTTTCCTTAAGAGTGTAAAAGTTCTATAGGGGTATTCATCAAATATCAATAATGTCATGTCAATGACTAATTTGAATTTATAAGGAATAAAATCAAACAACTGTCATGTTTTTATGTAAGATTTAATGCATGTTTATTTCTGTTTCATTCTACCACAAAATGTATGACATACATTAACTAGACTCTATTTATTTTTTGAAGACATATGTTGTAAATTTATAGACCCAGTGAAGTTTCCCATCATGAGTGAGGAAGTTGTAGTTATATTATGTGAATTTGAGATGTTCTTCCCACCATCATTCTTTGATATAATGGTCCACCTGATGGTTCCCTTGGTTAGAGAGGTTCACCTATGCGGTCCTTTCCATAACAGATGGATATACCCCATTAAACGATATATCAATATTTTTAAATGGTATGTCAAGAAACGAAGTTGGTTAGAAGTTTGTATTGTAGAATGATATATTGTTAAAGAAGCTATTGAATTATGTACATATTACTTATTATATGTTGAAATCATCAGTCTCCCAAAGTCTCGTCATAGTGAACACCATATGGGAAAATGGATTTTCGAAAGAGATGTTGTTACACCTACCTTGATAGAGAAGGAGAAATTGAACCTTTACATTTTACATAATAGGTAATATGTTGATCCATACATTGAATCTCACAAATAAATTCTTATAGATTGGAATCCATTAAGGGATGAAGGATGGATATCAAATACTAATAATCAACAGTCTATAGGATGGTTCTGAGATCAAATTTATAAGGATTTATCTAAAAATCCATATTCAATTGCCAAATGACTTCAATGGCTAGCTAGGGGACCAAATTCAAATGTTATATCATACACTAGTTTTGTAATCAATGGTTATATGTTATATACAAAAGAACACAATAATTATAGTACGATGAAAAATAGTGGTGTTACGATTGTGGCTGAAGTGATGCACATATCTAGTTCCAAGGATAGAAATCAAATTTATGAAAATATGTCAAATTTTATCATTATTGATAAAATATATGAGTTGGATTATACAACACTTCAAGTGCTGATTTTACATTGCAAATGGTTTGACAATATCAGTGCAGTGAAATTTGATGAAAGGGGCTTCATGAAGGTGAATTTCATTATGGAATGGGAGAAAAAGACGAGTCATTCATAATGGCATCAAAATTAGTGTATATATTTTATGTCTCTGATGTAACAAAGAATAATTGGTTTATTTTCCTTCTCATGACTAAAGCAAATAGTAGGTCAGCTAAAAATTCAACCGAGGATGACCCTTTCATTGGGAGATCACAATCAGTTCATGTCGGTCCCAATGTAGACAATGTCTTGTATGTTAGAGGGGACCACAAAGAGGGGATTTGGAGTCTCGATAGAGGAAAAAAATCCACGAAACCTTTAAAAAAAGAAAGATATTTCAATAAGAAGGTAAATTTTTTTAATATACAATGCTTTTCCTGATAATATTATATGTTCTCTACTGCATTAACATAATTTAAATTTAAATTGAAATTAATTTTACTAAAAATGAAAAACGGCGTACTCAAAAACCAAGAAAACATATTTATATTGTTTTTATACTTTTAAAAAACAATATATAAGTCATTTATGATGTGTAGGAATCAGCTTTAACTCAATCTGATACACAATGTGCCTGGTATGACTCAATGTGTTTTTAATCAATTTAAAATCAACATTTTAGTTCAAAAAGTGTCACTCACTGAATATTATGAAAATGTGCTCGTATTTTCTGGATAATTTATGAAATAATTCATAATTCATTTGTGATGTGTACGAATTGATCTCACATCAAACTGATACATGAAGTGATCAGTATGAGTCAAAGTGCATTTTTCAATTTTAAAATGAAATCTTAGTATTAAAGAAAAGGGGTGTACTAAAAACTGTGAAAAAATATACCAATTGTTCTGATACTTTATGAAAATTATCCATATGTCATTTTGAACATGTAGGAATCAACCACTCCTCAATAAGACACACAGTGGGACCGGTATGACTTCAAGTGCATCTTTTTATTTAAAATTGAATCAATTTTAGTAATGTGGAAAACTGACCTACTCAAAACTGAGAAAATTATTTTAGATTGTTTTGATACTATATAGAAAGGATTCATAACTCATTTGTGACATGTAGGGATTAGGCTCACCTCAATCCAATGCAAGATGTTCCTAGTATCACTACATTAAAACCCATATTTAACAACAATGGTATTTATCAATGCTACAATAGAACACTGATAAGTGGCATATTTATCAGCGCTAAGGAATGCTGTAATGCCCGAACCCTTGATTCCCAGAGTTAGTGCATTATTTTAATACATTGTCATGATTACAAGGAATCAAGTCCCGAAAGACCGATCCGTTTAGCAGTCTTGGAAAATAGATTACATACATGAACGTTACATTACACTTTCAAACATTCAACAAAAAAGTAATCCTTTGAGAATGCCATTGTTCCCATATCTTAACGCTACATCTCAAACATAAAACACTTCTTTGGATCCAGGGAAAATAAAACATAATAAAGGGGTGAACTCAGATGCTCAGTAAGGGTAAATAATTAAGAAGAAGATATAAACTTTTAAGTCAGGATGTGTAATAAAAACAACATCCTTTTAAAACATAATCTTGAACATAATATGGCAAAAATGAATGAAACATCACCATATAAACAAGCACATGGATATTCTACTAGTCGCATAATCACATGTAATAAATAATTTCATAATGAGGGAATGCCTAATGCCGGACATCATTACCACATAGTCAAGGCCTTGTGCCTAGACACTAGTTTGTCCCATGATACCTACCGATGCATCGAGGAGCTATAGTGGGCTCCACCCGTCACTTACTAAGTCCACTGTATTCCTCATATGAAAAAGTTGAAACATAACATAAACATTCTTATTAAAACTAGCATATGAAATGTAAATACATAAACCATAAACCATGAATGGTATAAAAATAGAATATATACAGTCAAACAAATCATTACTCATTCAATACAACATGGAAGATTGTATTATAATAAATCAATCTCAGTCAAAAATAATATCTAGTAAAGGATGATGATATAGTTGAAAATGATGAGTAAAACTTTTTGAGAGAAATATCCTTTTTGTAAAATCATTTAAAAGTCACGCATTTATAAAGGAAGTAATTTAAAAGATATTTTTGAATAAAAGTGTCCCATACCACTTTGAAACTTTTGAAAAGAATTATAATTTCAAAACATTCATGTCCATTTAAATAAATCCTTAAAATTATTGTGAAAACATGGACGTTAATTAAAAATATTTAGAAAGATAAATCTTTAAAACATTTAAAATTATGATCTTGATAAAGAGTACCTTTCAAAAATTCTTAAAATAATAATTTTTAAATCATTTTTATGAAAAATGGAAATGGATGATAAAAATTTCCTAGTAAATACTTACACATAAACAATCTCGGATAATAATGAGATCGATGAATTAACCCTTACCTTGCACTTTTCTTTAGTCGAGGGTACGTTTAACCTCCTGTATGAAGATCATTGTATGTTATTAAATTATACCAGAACCATATTAAATTTTATTTTATCATACATGATTCTTTTATGAATTTATACTACCCATTTAATAATAATTTCCATGTTAAATTAGCATTTCGGGTAATAATCGCTTTCTTTATCGTACGTGTTTTAACTTGTTACTCTTGATTGTATCACTTAGATCAATATTTAAATACTTCATGAATATAAAAAATGATTTATATATCATATATATTTAGAATATAAATATGTATGATATACATATATATGAAATGAAAAACAACGTTTATGGAGACGGTAGTCTGTACGTACGCATAAACGCTGTTTCCGTTTTCATATCGCATTGAACGAAACTAAGTGAATAAGATGTATGTAAGTAAATATATATATAAATATATATATCTACAGTAGAATTATTATTTCATATATTACATACTTATTAGTAATATATATTTTTATAATCGTTGATGAATGGTGAACGTGGAAATGAATCTCATCGCATCGTGGAGACGGTAATCCGTACATACGCACGAGCGACAATATCATTTCCTTAAAGTTGTAAAATTGGATGGTATATTAATTTTACAGAGACATTAGCATGTTATTTTCATTATTTATATACATATTACTCATCATTATATCCATCCAAATAACATAGTGTTGAATAAAAAATTACACCACGGCGTGGAGACGGTAAGCTGTACGTACGCACGCATGGTGAAATTATCATTCATAAGATGGATAGAATAATGAATATAGTTGTGCCATATTTATAATAACATCATAGTATATATAAGATATTGGATTAATTATTTTATAATGGAAACAACAAAGAAAGAGTAAGTGGAAGAATACGAGAACTTGAAAGAGGATGGTGAAATCATTACCTCTTTTTTGGGTTCTTCCTTTTGATTTGATCAAAAGGGCTCCTTAGGTTGGTTTTATGACCAAATTAATGCCTCTAGGATGAAGGTAGGTTTATTGGGAGGATATTCGGGTAGGGTTTGGCCGAGACAAATGGCTTTGGAGGTGTGAATTTGAGATAAGGGGAAGTTCCCTTTTATAAGAGGGGTGAGGGGCACCTTAGGGAGAACTTAAAATATTATTTTATAATAAATTCATTTTTAGTTTCTAATGGCTCAAAAATGAATTATTTAAAGTATAATGTGGGTATGGGTCCAAAACCACACAACTGATAGGTTTTATATAAGTTTAGGTCACCATATTAACCCTAACTTTTAGATTTAACTCTTAGTTAAATAGTTTGACATTTACCATGTGTCTTTGTATTTTTATATTATACGGTTACTAAAATAACTAAAAAATTCCAATAGAAACCCAATTGGTTCATTAATTTCATTTAAATTATTATATAAGTATTTTTGTTGAACCTTATATTTTTAGTACTATTATATCAATTAATAATATAATATTTGTTTTAGAAACTATTTTATGTCAATTTTGACACTATTTGGTATTTGTTTTTTTGTTAAAATCATAAAAGCATTATTACTTCAAAAAAAAATTCTCTAACTAACCCTAACATGTCATAATAACCTATAAAATTAGTGCAATTTATAAAAAGTCTCAAATTACATTTATTTGGATTTTTATAATGTCAATTATTTTAATCTTTCATTAATACGGTAATTACTACATCATCATTGTGTCATAAATAAATTTAATTATTTAATGTATAAAAATTATAAATAAAATACCATCATGTATGAAATATTTTTATCTTTCTAATATATATTTATAGTCTAACTTATCTTATAAATAACCCTATATTAAAAATGTTTTAGTTATTAAACTTTAATTTTAACTCTTTTAACTCTTCTTTGAATTAAATAATAATAAATGTCCTAATCTAATCCAAGTAAACCTAAAGGATAATATTTTATTCCTAAGGATGTATTTTGGTCGAATTAACCTTATCCAATAGAATTTGGACATGTGTTAGGGTAATAATGATATCATTTTTACCCTTAATTACCCTATTTACTTTTAACCGTGGTAAATAAAAGTAAAAAGTTACCATTCGCCAAAAATTATTTTTATCTTATTGAACCACATTTTTCTTACTGATATCAACCATGTATCTCAGATTTTTTAAATTCCACTCAAAGAAGCGGTAAAATTATGTTTTATGCGAATTTAAAAATTCTCCTAGGAGGTGGGTAAAAGACGGTGAAAAGTTCAATAAAATTTTACATATCTAATATTATTACAAAATGAATCCAATGAATTACATTTAACATATATAGGTATTATGTATCTATTTTTACCTAAAATAAATTGAAATAAAATAAATAATTATTTAAATAAAAATTCGGTTTTAAACAATAACTAAGTGTTTTTCACTACTCATCAAAAATTGAATGTTTTCAGAAAAATACAAAAAATGCACCCTAAGATAATTTTGATATTATAAATTCAAAAATGAAGTCTATTTTACCAAATTAAAAACATAGAATTTTCATTTATTAATTTAAAATTAATTCCCGTTGTCAAAACCAAAAGGCGTATTTTTAAGAAATAATAAATATCAAAAGATTGACAATTGTTTATGTCAAATATCAAATTAAAATTACTTACAATGACCAGAATTGGATTAAATTAAATATAATATATTTTTACTTCCAAACCATTAAAATTTATAGCTTAACACTATAAATTATTTTGATTAATTTTTTTTTTCAGTTAAAATATAGTATTTTTCACTATTAACCCAAATATGAAAGTTATCATAAAAACACCAAAAATTTATTGAAACTAAATTCTTATGTCACGATTCTAAAGAAGAAGTTTATTTTGTAAAATTTAATATATAAAAGTTTCAAATATTGGATTTAAAAAGGGTTCACCATTAAAAGGCGGTAAAATTGCATTTTTTGAAAAATAATTCTTTTATCTAAAAAAATGAATTAGTTCTTAAATCATGTCTAAGAAACTCATAATATGGATTCTAGGATTATATATAGTTCAAAATTAATTTAATACTATTCATAACCACTTTTGAACGACTAGTTTGGTAAGTCATGGTGCGCTTGAACTCAGTGTTGCGTGTAGTGCAAGTTATTGAATTACTTTGAAGAAATAATGTACTTTGAAATCTTTGGGTGTTACATTCTTCCCTCCTTCAATAAATTGTGTCCTCACAATTTGAAATTGTTCTTTGAAAATAAAAGGTTGAAAATAGAAAATACCTTTGTGGGAAAACCCACATCGGAAATTGGGTTAATAAAATTTAGTCTTAATAAGAGGAAAAGGGGAATGAAAAAGTCACCATCAAATTATGATCTCGATTAGGAGAAAATTGGTGGAAATTAGAGACACATAATTGGAGAAAAAACGTAAATATTTATATGGAGTGATTGAGGTCATTAGTCAAAAACAATTTTAGAATTGAGGGCCTCATAACCATCAATCTATGATGATTTAAAATACCATCAGTTCAAAAAAACATAAGGTATTAGGATAACAAATTTTTAGTTTTAAGATCCCTTAACTAAAGTTTAATAATTAATTTATTCATAGAATAAGAGAAGAAAAAAAATATATACTTGACTAGTAGAGTTCCATCCATGAACTAATTTCTACCACAAACTCATCTTTCACTCTAAAAGATAATAGAACTTAAAAAAATATTCTATTTATCCTATTCATATAGGGTTTCAAAAAAATGAATTTATAATTCACCTATAGAACCCTTTAAAAAAACTACATTATACAGTTTAGGGACTTCACGTAGTCTAGTGGTAGGTAATAAATCCCAATCACACTATGGTTGTGGATTCGATTCCTGTAGCTTTGTCCGACGCAACGAGTTGTCACACGGTCTGCGTGTTGTCCTTTTTATAAAAATCCAAAAATAACCTTGACAATAGTATCCAATTTCAAACATAATCCATTCCAACCATTAGACTTATTCAAAATACTTCTATCCAAACTCACAGTAAAAAATTTATAAGAAAGTTAAACACAATGAATATCCTTTTTTCCACGTAATAACATGTGAACACCTTCATCATGTATTATTTTAAAACATGGTAACACCTTGAATTATCATAAAACCATATTGATTACATTCATGCTCCCTTATCCTTTATATAATACTAGATATCTTCCTTATATCTAAAAATATTGAATGTTCCAATAATGATGAAATAAACAAACTATTAATCAGTTCCAAGGACGTCAAGAATATCCAATTTAATTTATCCAAATCAACCATATCTTATTCAAAAATCTATACCTAATTATCATGACCATATTAAGGATTACATTTCCTTCAACCATGTATTTTCCCAAAATTTAACCTGCTATTGAGTCACTTTTCTTGGTTCCACACAATCTCAAGTCCTTAATGAAATAGTACTACAGTATAATCCTTATATACTCTATAATTGTTATAACATGTACATCGTTAATATGATACTCAAATGACATAATACTTTAATAAAAACGTAATAAATATAATCATTCCTCTTCATATTCGGTAGTATCAAAACTTTATTATTATCCAATAGCAGCATTTGGGGTATACTCTGATGATTTGGACATTGATTCACGTAGTGTCTCAACTCCTTGCAGATGAAGCATTGTACATTTGAAACTTTTTTCTTACCCTTGTAATCACGTACTCGGTGTATTTTTTAACCACAATAAGAAACTACCATTCCCATCAAGAATTTACCAAGGTGATTCTTTCCACAGTTATCACATATGGGGAAATCCTTCTTTTCCATCTTCCCTTTATCCATATTTCTCTCTTCCATCCTTTTCTTCTCTTGCTTCCCTTCAAATCCATATGACTTAGATAATTCTTTAATTATCTTATTAACACATGATACTATTTCTTCATATGTTGAGAATACATGGGAGACCATTTCCCTTATAAATGTTGGATTAATACCGTGAAAGACATGATCCTTCTTACTCTTTGGATCATACGTATTGCTGAAGTTCACATTCCTTCTACTGGGCGCCATTTCTATATAATGGCATACACTAGGTCAGTTTATGAATTGCAATGAATAATTACAAACATTTAAAATACCTAACATAAATTGAACAGTTTATAGATATAATCCATAATTATAAAAATGTTTTATTTGAGGAAGTATATACTCATAAATCCTTCATAATGGTTTGTAAAGAAAATGAGAATTATCCTAAGCATATCCCCCGAGAGTGTCGTAACCAAGAGTGCAGCAAGGCCCGTTGTCGTGCACCAGTTCCCATTCGAGCCTAGCTCAAAGTGGTGTTTTTGGGTTTTACCCCTAGGTACATATGTGCCAGAGCCGCCTCTACCTACTCATATCCAGAATTGGATGTATTGTTTGAAAAATCACAAAATTTCTACAATACCAAAATTCTAGGCAGTTCTTCTATACTAATCCTCAAAGTCTATCTTAGGTCTATGTGCTATAATCAGAGTTTATCTAAATCTAGTTTCCAAGGTTATTCCTAAACATCCTTTGATACCAACTGTAACGCCCCGACCCTAGATTTCCGGAGTCGGTGCATTATTTTAATACATTGACATGCTTACAAGGAATCAAGTCCTGAAAGACCGACTAGTTTAGAAGTATTGGAAAATAGATTATATACATGAATGTTACATTACACTTTATAACATACAACAACAAAAAATCCTTTGAGAATGCCATTATTCCCTTAGCTTAACCCTGAATCTCAAATATAAAACACTTCTTGAGATCCTAGGAAAATAAAACATAAGAAAGGGGTGAGCTCAAATGCTCATTAAGGGTAAATAATTTAGTGGAAGCTATAAACTTTTAAGGTAGGATGTGTAATAAAAACAATAGCCTTTTTAAACATAATCTTGAACATAATATGGAAGAAATGAATCAAACATCAACATATAAACAAGCACATGGATATTCTACTAGTAGAATAATCACATTTAATAACTAATTTCATAATGAGGGAATGTCAAACGCAAGACATCATTACCACATAGTCAAGGAATTGTGCCAATACTACAAATAAATTTTTTGTCAAGGCCTTGTACCAAGACACTAGTTTGTCTAATGAGACATACCGATGCATTGAGGAGATATAGCGGGCTCCACCCGTCACTTACTAAGTCCCATACATTCCTCATATGAAAAAGTTAAAACATAACATAAACATTCGTATTAAAACTAGCATAAAAAATGTCAATACATTAACCATAAACCACGAATGGTATAAAAATAGAACATCCACAATCAAACATATCATAACTCATTCAATACAACATGGAATATTGTATTATAATAAATCAACCTCAATAAAAAATAATATCCAGTAAAGGATGCTGACATAGTTGAAAATGATGAGTAAAACTTTTTGAGAGAAATATCCTTTTTGTAAAATCATTTAAAAGTCACAAATTTACAAAAAAAATAATTTAAAAGATATTTTTTTAATCAAATTTTCCCATACCACTTTGAAACTTTTGAAAAGAATTATCATTTGAAAACATTCATGTCCATATAAATAAATCCTTAAAATCATTTTGAAAACGTGGACATTAATTAAAAAGATTTAGAAAGATAAATCTTTAAAAGATTTAAATTTCTGATCTTGATAAATAGTACCTTTCACAAATCCTTAAAATATTCATTTTTAAATAATTTTTATGAAAAATGGACATGGATGATAAAAATGTCCCAGTAAATACTTACACATAAACAATCTCGGATAATAATGAGATTGAGGAATTAACCCTTACCTTGCACATTCCTTTAGTCGAGGGTACGTTTAACCTCCTTTATAAAGATCATAATATGTTATTAAATTATACCAGAACCATATTAATATTTATGATATCATACATGTTTCATTTATGAATTTATACAACCCATTTAATAATAATTTCCATGTTAAATTAACATTTCGGGTAATAATCGATTTCTTTATCGTACGTGTTTTAACTTGTTACTCTTGATTGTATCACATAGATCAAGATTTAAATACTTACAGAATATAAAACATGATTTTTATATCATAAATATTTATAATATAAATATGTATAATAGACATATATATGAAATGAAAAACACCGTTTATGGAGACGGTAGTCCGTACGTACGCATAAACGTTGTTTCCGTTTTCATATCGTATTGAACGGAACTAAGTGAATAAGATATATGTAAGTACATATATATATAAATATATATTTCCATTAGAATTATTATTTCATATATTACATACTTATTAGTAATATATATTTTTAGAATCGTCGATGAATGGTGAACGTGGAAATGAATCTCATCGCCTCATGGAGACGGTAATCCGTACGTACGCACGAGCGGCAATATCATTTCCTTAAAGGTGTGGAATTTGATGGTATATTAATTATAAAGATAAATTATTATGTTATTTTCATTATTTATATACATATTAATCATCATTATATCCATCTAAATAACATAGTGTTGAATAACAAATTACACCACGGCGTGGAGACGATAAGCCGTACGTACGCACGCATGGTGACATTATCATTCATAAGATGGATAGAATAATGAATATAGTTGTTCCATATTTATAATAACATCAAAGTATATAAAATATACTGGAGTTATTATTTTAGAATGGAAACAAATAATAAAGAGTAAGTGGAAGAATAAGAGAACTTGAAAAAGGGTGGTGAAATCATTAACTCTTCTTTGGGTTCTTCCTATCGATTTGATCGAAAGGGCTCCTTAGGTTGGTTTTATGACCAAAGTAAGGCCTATATGATAAAGGTAGGATAGTTGGGAGGATATTTGGTCAGGGGTTTGCCGAGCCTAATGGCTTTGTATGTGTGAATTTGAGAGAAGGGGAAGTGCCCTTTTATAAGAGGGGTGAGGGGCACCTTAGGAAAAACTTAAAATATTATTTTATAATAAATTCATTTTAGGTTTATAATGGCTCTAAAATGAATTATTTAAAGGATAATGTGGGTAAGAGTCTAAAAACACTCAAACGATAGGTTTTATAAAGGTTTAGGTCACCATATTAACCTTCACTTTTAGGTTTAACTCTTAGTTAAATAGTTTGACATTTACCATGTTTATTTGTATTTTTATATTATTTGGTTAATAAACTTACTATAAAATGCCAATAGAACCCCAATTTGTTCATTAATGTTATTTATATTATTATATAAGTCTTTTGGCCGAACCTTATATTTTTACGACTAATATATCAATTAATAATATAATATTTATTTTAAAAATAATTTTATGTCGATGTTGACACTATTTGGTATTTGTTTTTTTTAAATAATAACAGCATGATTTCTTCAAAAAAAATTGATCTAAACAACCCTAACATGTCATAATAAACTATAAAATTAGTGTAATTTTTAAAAAGTTTCAAATTACATTTATTTGGATATTTATAATGTCAATTATTTTAATCTCTCATTAATACGGTAATTACTACATCATCATTGTGTCATAAATAAATTTAATTATTTAATATATAAAAATTATAAATAAAATACCATCATGTAGGATATCGTTTTATCGTTCTAATGAATATTTATAGTCGAATTTATCTTATGCATAATTCTATATTAAAAATATTTTAGTTATTAAACATTGATTTTAACTCTTTTAACTCTTCTTTGAATTAAATAATAATAAATATCCTAATCTAATCCATGTGGACCTAAAGGATCATATTTTATTCCTAAGGTTGTTTTTGGTGGAATTAACCTTATCCAATAGAATTTGGACATGTGTTAGGGTAATAATGATATCATTTTTACCCTTAATTACCCTATTTATTTTTAACCGTGGTAAATAAAAGTAAAAAATTTACTATTCACCAAAAATTATTTTTATCTTATTGAACCAAATTTTTCTTATTGATATGAACCGTGTCTCTCAGATTTTTAAAATTCCACTCATAGAAGTGGTAAAATTACATTTTATGCGAATTTAAAAATTCTCCTAGGAGGTGGGTAAAAGATGGTGATAAGTTCAATAAAATTTTACATATCTAATATTATTACAAAATAACTCCAATGGATTACATTGAAAATATATAGGTATTATGTATCTATTTTTACCTAAAATAAATTTAAATAAAATAACTAATTATTTTAATAAAAAGTCGGTTTTAAACAATAACTTAGTGTTTTTCACTATTCATCAAAAACTGAAAGTTTTCAGAAAAATACCTAAAATCCACCCTAAGATAATTTTGATATTAAAAATTCAAAAATGAAGTCTATTTTACCAAATTCAAATCATATAATTTGAATTTATTAATTTTAAATTAATTCCCATTGTCAAAACCAAAAGGCATATTTTTAAGAAACAATAACTATCAAAAGATTGACACTTGTTTATGTCCAATCTCAAAGTGAAATTACTTACAATGACCGACATTAGATTAAATTATAAAAATATAATCTATTTGTACTTCCAAAACATTAAAATTTATAGCTTAACACTATAAATTATTTTGATTAAAAAAAGTTGTTTTTAGTTAAAATATAGTATTTTTCGCTATTCCCCCAAATATGAAAGTTATCAAAAAAACACCAAAAATTTATTGAAACTAAATTATTGTGTCCCAATTCTAAAGAAGAAGTTTATTTTGTCAAATTGAATATATAAAAGTTTCAAAAATTGGATTTCAAAATGGTTCACCATTAAAAGGTGGTAAAAGTGCATTTTTTATAAAAATACTTCTTTTATCTGAAAAAAATGAATTAGTTCTTACATCATGTCTAAGAAACTCATAATATGGATTCTAGGATTATATATAGTTCAAAATTCAGTTAATACTATAAATAACCCCTTTTGAACGACTAGTTTGGTAAGTCCTGCTGCGCTTGAACTCGGTGTTGCGTGTAGTGCAAGTTATTGAATTACTTTGAAGAAATAACGTACTATGAAATCTTGGGGTGTTACAAATGCACAGATAAATTTAACATTTTATCAGTCCTTTTTTAGCACTAATAAAGGAAACCTTTATTAGAGATTTGTTGTTAGCACTGATAAAGGGTTCCCTTTATCAGTGCTTTAATTTTAGCGCTGATAAAGGTCAGAAAAAAATAAAATAAATTTTTTAAAAAAAAATAGTTTATTAAAAAAAATTAAAATTTTTATTATTTAAATAATTATTGATAAAAATTAATAAATTGATTATACATTATTAAATATTAAACAATTTATTAATTAGATAATTATGATAATTAATGTTATTAAATTGTATATATTAAATATGTAGATATATATTAAACTATATAAATATGATTTATATATTAAAAAATATTTCTATTCTTTACATTAAATAGTCATATATTTATTGAATAATGGTTTATAATTAAAAATTAATATGAATTAAAAATATTTATTAATTTGATAGTACTCAACATATAATTGAATATCGTTTAAATTTTCAATTTAACAAAGATAAAATCTATGTTATATTGATTTGACATATACATAATTATTTCATTTTTATATAAAATAAAAACCCATAAAACTTATCCATTTTTTTTGTTAAAGTATACTTATTCTTAATTTATTCAATTTCACTCATTTTTAACATACATACAAGCACTTAAAATTAGATATTCATTAATGAGGTTAAAAATATATTTGGAATATATATATATATAAATAAATATATCTATAAATGTACATTTAATATACTTATACAATTATATATTTATAAGTATAAATAAATAAATATTTTTTTAAAGTATTTATATAATTATAAATAAAAAATTATAAATATTTAAATAATTATTAAATTTATAAAAAATTTAATTAAATAAAAAATATATTTTCTATATTAATATATATTTATTAAATATATATGTATAATTATATAAATATATATAATGATATAAATATCATTTTTAAAAAATATTTCTATAATTATAAATATATAATAAAAAAATATAAAAAATATACTTAAAAATGAATATATTTACTATATTTATGTTTTTATATATTAATTAATTACATATAAATATTTACAATTTTTTATTTATAATTATAATTATAAATCCTTTATCAGTGCTTATGTAATAATCACTGATAAAAACATCTTTATCAGCGCTAAAAAAAGTACTGAAAAAATTAAAAAATTTCAATGCTATTATTTTAGTGCAGATAAAGAATGATTTTATCAGTGCTAAAAATGCTAATAAAGTGTCATTTTATTAGCTATTAAGTAAAATGTGCTGATAAAAGTACTCTTTATCAACACATATTTATAAGCACTAATAAAATGATCTCGATCTAATTAAGAAACCCTAACCATTTATGAACCCGTCACGTTATCAAAAGTGATCTATAGAAGCCATTTATTGTTGGTGATCCTCCTCAGTTAATCGATGCTTGAATCACACCACTCAAATGCCTCTCAAACATCTCATCCAGCATCTGGTATTTGATTGATGTTATGGTTTCCAAAGAGGGTTTCAGATTTTCTTCAACCTAGCGAGGTAGGACTTCTGATTTTCTTTGTGTATTTTTGGATTATTTTTTCATTTATTCTTTGAAGATGTTATTATTTGTGGTCTAGTGATTGCATACTAGATAGTTAGGCCTTCTGATTTTCATAGTTTCCAATTTTGATTCAACTCTTGATCGCTCATGGAGAGTTTATTGTTTCTGAACTCAATGGTGATACATGGAGTCACATGGAGTCTAGTTGGTTTTTTTATTATTTTTTCATTTCTCAAATTGATCACTTGAAGCTATCATACATATTTTTCATTCTTAATTGTATCAATGGTATTCCATACATGTGAAATTTTAGAGATTTAAATTAGAGGTTTTGTGTGTGAGGGAGTTGAAGGTACATTAAGAGATTTATTTTTTATTATATTGATTCATATCTTATTTTTTCTACTTATCTGGGTTACTGTGGGAATCCAATGTATGGATGCAGCATGTAAGTTTTTATTTAAATTTTCTTTCTACTAGTTTTATTTATTATTTGTGGAAAATCATTCTCACTATGTTTTTTCCAGGCCCTGGTGCTTGTTTCTAGCTCGAGGGGGATCGAGAATGTCCCTTGAACACTATTATGGGCCAGCTCGGGTGTTTGATATATGTTTGTCTTGGATTTATTTTGGAAACTATATATATTGTTAACTATTGTTTACATCTTCTCAATAATCCAACTTCCTATGTCTCTACACTTAAAAAAATTATTTTATTTTTCTCTTTCTTTGGATTAATCCAACATTATTTATAAATCCTTTTAATAATAATATATGAAATATTATACCTTGATGCTATGTACTATTTTACAACTACATTATAATTTTTCATCATCATCATACTCCCAATCTCTCAGTAGTTTTAAAAAAAATCTTTTTGAGATTACCCCTTTCAAGTTATACAACTTTTTTGAGACCTATATACCACTATATGATATTATAATTTCTTGCTCATAAAAGTATATTCTCAAGATTTTCACTCCTTTTAAAGTATTTATTTGATTAATAACAAGTCTATTTTTATGGAATCACTTTGATACATCTCTATATGTAATGTAGAAAAATAGTATGTCAAACCTTTTTACTATAAAAAAGTTGTCATATAACGAATCTCCCACACTCCATTATTTAGATTGACATTCCATCCAGGACATATAAAAATTTTATTCAATTTTCAATGGGTTTTAACATGATTTTTCAATATTCCTTTTTAAGTCTATAAAAAACATACATCACATACATGGATTGGGAAATAAATATCCCATGAATTCCATGAGTCGTTCATAAACCAAAGAAAATGTAAAATCACTAATCATCAACATTTAAACATTGGTCATTGTTAATTTATAAAATTATTATCATCATTAATCTCTTGTACCTCTAAATATTATGTCATCCACATTGATAAACACTTTCAATCTGTCCATAAAATTATTTTTTTATGTAATGATTATGATCAATTCCTCATTTTTTGAATTGAAGTTTCTTTAATAATTCATATAACCTTCAATTAAAATCCCTTAGTTTTTGTTTCAATTCATACATCACACTTTTCAATTTACAATAATTATTCTCATATTAATTAATTATAAAACTATTTGTTTGTTTGATGTAAACTTCATATTCATGAAATCCATTAGTAAATGCTAATTTTACATCCAATTGGAGTATGTTGAATTTCCTTTGGATTGGTTGATGTGGTGATATGATATCCCAAGAGTCTTTAGATGCCATAAAGTATTGATATACCATTAATATAAAATGTAATAATTCCTTAGGATTCTACGTCACATGTTCCAATAGATTTTGATATCTTCTAGTTAATTAAATGTGATTTTATTATTCTTGTTTATCATATTTTAGTTTCTTATTACTCATTAATTTCCTATATTATATTTTCATTTGATTATTGGATATTTTAAAGATTTTATGTGGATTAATTATTTTCTTAAATTAAATTACCCATTTTATTCAACATACTGAAATTATTTGAAATAATCAAATTTTCATTTTCCCTTATTAGAATATTATATAACTTTCAGTTTTGATAATGAATATTTTACATGTATTTATTTATATATTTTATATAATTAATATTTTATTAACCAGATAGGATGGATATTAACTGAAAATGTATGCACGCTAATCGTTTGACCAATGAATTTGAAGATGGAGTTAAAGAGTTCAAAATATTTGAAAGAGAGCATGCATACGACCCTTCTAAAATAATCTTTCCATGTTTATGTTGTTGTTATTCATGAAAAATTAGTCCAGAAGAGTTGGAAGAATATTTTATTTTCCATGGAATAGATCAAGGCTATAAATGTAGGACTAAACATGGGGGAAAACAGAATGTGGACATCAATTATGATTATTATACTGTTTATGAATTGTTTGATATTAATACCTTTGTAAAATATGGTGGAGATCACATAGAAGAAATGATCATGTAAATTGAATATGACCTTCATGATTGACCAAAGTTATTTCAGGAGTTAAATAGTTTTTCTAAGAAACCATTGTATATTGGTTATACTTAATACAAAACATTGTCAACTGTATTGATGTTATATAATTTGAAAGTTGGCAGCAGATAGAGTGACACCAGCTTTACAGAACTACTTAGTCTTATGAAATATATGCTACCAGGAGAAAATAAACTACCATTCCAAACATATTATGTTAAATTAATGTTAAGATAAATGGGCATGATATCTAGAAATATAAGTTCTTGTACAAATGATTGCATATTGTTTCTCAAGGACCATGAATCACTCATAAAATGCCCTAAGTGTGGCGCAGATCGATACAATAAAAATGAATCATGTCCTTTGAAATATGTAGGGTATATTCTTAACATTCCATGGTTTATAAGACTATATGGATGTTAGGAAACTGTGAGACAATTGACATGGCATGTAGAAACAAGAATTAAATATGGGAACCTATGTCATCTTGCAGATTCTCCTCAGTGGAAGAAAATTGATTGTGAGTTTCCTAAATTTGGAGATGATCTGAGAGACATTCATCTTGTGTTATCTACATATGTAATAAATCAGTTTGTTTTATAGAGTAGTACTCATAGTACATGGCCCGTCATGTTGGTAAACTATGACTTTCCACCATGGTTATACATGAAGTGGAAATACATCATGTTTTATTTTCTTATATCTAGACCAAAGAAACCCGGTAATGATATTAATGTCTATTTGGATCCATTGATTGAATATGTAATGTTTATTTGGGATATAGGTGTTATAATGGTCCAACAGATGGTTCACTTGGTCCTAGAGCTTCAAATATGTGCTCCTATCCATTACAGATAGATGTACCCTATTGAACGGTATATGAAGATTTTTAAAAGATATGTCATTAATTGAAGTCGAAAAGAAGGTTTTATTTTAGAATGATATAATTTTTGAGAAGATATTGAACTTTGTACCGATTATATATTAGATGTTGAAATAATCGGTCTCCCAAAGTCTCATCACAGTGAATGCCTTGTGGTTGAAGGGATTTCCGGAAGAGATGTTGTCACTATTACCTTGACAGAGCGGATGCAAGCATATCTTTACATATTACATAATAGTGAGTATTTTTATCCAAACATTGAATCCCATATTGAAATTATTAGACATTTGAATACATCAAGGGCTTATGTATGGATATAAAAAACACATAATCAACAATTTATACAATGTTTCAGAGATCAAATTTATTGGGAGTTTTTTGAAAATATGAATTCAATTATCGAACGACTTCAATGGATATCTAGAGGACCAAATGAAAATTTTATATCTTACACTGGTTTTTTAATCAACGGTTATACATTCTATATAAAACAACATGATGAATTCAGTATGATTCAAAATAGTTGTGTTATGATTTTGTCCTGAATCGATGCACATATCTAGTTCCAAGGATAGAAATCCAATTTATACAAATATATCATATTTTGGAATTATCAAAAAGATATATGAGTTTGATTAGACAACTTTTCAAGTGTTGATTTTTCATTTCATTCTAGGCATGGAGAGCTTATTTTTTCATAACTTACACAACTTGAAGATGGTGGGAGATAATATTACTATAATGGATACCCTCAGTCTCCACTATTTGAGAACCTTGTAGTCATGTATTTCTTTTGGCCTACCTTTCTAGATTGTACTTCTATTGTTTTCTTTTTTTCTTGGAATCAAAATATACATGGTGATGATAAATGGGGAAAAAGGACGATCCGTTCATAATGGAATAACAATTAGTGAAAGTATTTTAGGCCTCTAATCCAACAAACAAGAATTGGTCAATTATCCCACTAGTGATTAAAAAAATGTTGAGTCAGATGAAAATTCAATCAAGAATTCCCCTTTCAATGGTGCATCACAATCAGTTAATGTTAGTTGCAATATAGAAAATTTCATGTACGTTAGAGGGGACCAAAAAGGGTGGATTTGGATTCTAGATAGTGAAACCAAATCCTTTAAACCTTTAAAAAACAATGAGAGTTCAATGAGAAGGTAAAATTCTTTTTTAATATTCTATTTTTCCCTAATAATATTATAAGTTCAATACTGTAATAACATAATCTATATTAAATGTTTGACTAATCATCTAGAAAATTTATTCTGAACATGATGGAAGAAAAAACTATAATGAAATAAACCCTTTGGAAAGAATTAAAGGTAATGTTATGATATAATTTTACTATTCTATTGAAAAATTATATAATGAAATGTCAATTTAATTTTCATTATTCCTTGCGGAGTTCATTTATTTTAGAAGTTTTTTCCATGTGCCATTACATTGTAGGAAGAGAACCGATGTTTTCTCTGATCAATCATAGAGGTAATATTTATGTTTTCATAGTAAAGTAATTTTCCCTAGAATTAATGTATTTTTTCTTATTTATGTTGAATTTATTTCTTTTTATTATTAATAATGTAAATTTTTTTTCTTCTACAGGTGAATTATTTTTTTTTGAGTTGGGATGCTCTATCCAAATTTCACGATTCTTCTCCCTCAAAACCATTTCACCCATGTAGTGTTGTACTTATCACTTTCTTTCAAGTTCTCTCCACTACCTTTCTTGGAAGAGAAACAATTCTACCTCTACTCAGTTATAGAGGTAATCTTAATGTTTTTTTAGTAAAATCATTATCCATAGAATTAATTAATTATTTCATATTTATGTTTAATTTATTTATTTTTAGTATTACTCACATAATAATTCATTTCTTATACATAGGGATTCTTTTGATCGAGTTGGGGTGCTTTGTCTATCATTCATCCCTTTCTCCACCAAAACATACATAAACTTGTGCTCCCTCAAAACCTTTTACCCCTGTAGTGTTAAAATTTATGACTTTCCTTCAAGTTCCCTCCACTTCTCAATCACAGAGGTAATATTGATATTTTTATAGTAAAATCATTATCCATAGAAGTAAGGTATTATTTCTTATTTATTTTTAATTTCTTTATTTTTAGTATTGCTTATACTAATTATTTTATTGTACAGGTGGATTAATTTTTTCATGTTAATGAGGTTTTCTAAAATCTTCTCATATAGTGTTGGAATTTTGATAAAGAAATTAAATGGAAATCATTTTAACATTGATAGTTTGGATAGTTTTCAGACTTTGCGACATGTAGGAATTAGTTTCACCTTAATCCAACACACAATGTAACTGATATG
Organism: Viscum album; assembly: GCA_963277665.1. NCBI lineage: Eukaryota > Viridiplantae > Streptophyta > Magnoliopsida > Santalales > Viscaceae > Viscum > Viscum album. The sequence continues at coordinate 739,687,904 of OY728167.1, read as the reverse complement.
ACTCCACACACTTTATTATATTTTGAATTGACATTAATTTTAGAAAAAAGACAACTATCTCAATGTGTCTATTATAATTTTAAAATCTTTATTTGATTTTAAAAATATTCACTCACTAAAAATTGAAAAAAGTGCTCGGGTTTTCTTGATAATTTAGGGAATATATTCATAAATCATTTGTGAGATATAGAAATTAGTCTTATGTAAAACTGATACATGATGTTTTCTATTTGAGTCAATGTGCATGATTCAAGTTTAAAATGAAATTTTAGTAAATAAGAAAAGTGATATACTCAAAACCAAGAAAACACATTTAGATTGTTTTGGTAGCTTATCCCAACAATCCATAAACGATTCGGAAGATGTAGGAATCATCCGCACCTCAATCTGATGTACAGTGCGACCTGTATGACTCTAAGTGCGTCTTTATTTAAAATTGAAATCAATTTTAGTAAAAAAAAATGACCTACTCAACCCCAAAAAACACATTAATATTTTTTTTATACTTTACTACAATGATCCATAAGTTATTTGAGACATGCATGAATCAGCCGCACCTCAATCCAATGAAAATTGTGACCAATATGACTCTAAGTGCATGTTTTTTTATTTAAAATTAACATAAATTTTAGTAAAAAGTCCAAATAAACTACTCAAAACCATGAAAAAATTCAAATTGTTTAAATAATTTATAAAATGATCTATAATTAATTTTTGATGTGTTGGAATCATCCGAACCTCAATCCGATGCATGGTGGGACCGATATGACTCTAAGTGCGTCTGTTTATTTAAAATTTACTGTAATTTTAGTAAAATTAACACTTTATGTTAATTTATTTCTTTATATTATTACCAAAAAAAAGAATTATTTTCTTATATAGGTGTGTTTTTTTGCTTGACCATGGATCGTTTTTTAGGAATAACATGAGTCAGATCAGGATTAAATGATAAAGGAATAATAATGTTTTTAATGTATGTAATAATTAATATTTAGGCAATTGTATGAACCAATGTTTTAAATTTCTATAATATATTATTTTTTCTTGTTTTGTTGTTGTAATTTTCATTTCATTTAAATCATGTATTGGAACTTTTTTTATTGGTATGTGGTGTGTTTATGGTGCTACGATGTTCTGTTATAACACACTACAGTATGACCCTTTATCATCACTTTTAAAATCTCTAATAAAGGCCTACTTTATCCGTCCTCATAGAAGCTGTAACATCCGAGGTAAATAAAGAATAATTTTTTTTCATATTTATTAATATTTGTGAATTAAGTATTAATTTTACTTTAAAGTTGTTTCTATGTTCGATAGCGTACCCGATACGCAACAACAAGTTTCTTTGAAATCTTACCTAGCACACTAGTAATATAATAATATTATTTTAAATGGTAGTTAACACGTATCTGTTGTATTGGCGGGAATGAATAGAAATAACTAAAATATGATTATATATGTTTGTTAAATATTTTTACATTTATCCAATAAAATATAAAGGCTTAAAATAAGAAAAGAATTCAATTTTAGGCATAGATACTCTAATATTCACTAAAAGGTCGACTTATCGGCTTTTGATGGATAACCCTCTTTAAATTTAGTTTTGGTCACTCTTATACATTCTATTGGACCAAATAAAATTATTCTTTAGAATCGGGACATCAAAATTTACTTTGAGTAAATTTTTGGTATTTTTCCGATAAAGTTCATTTTTTAATTCAAAACCTATTTTTAATATAATTTATTTATATGATTAGATTATCTTTTTAATTGGGTTTAAAGTGAAATTAGAATATATTTTTACCATTTAATCCAATGGTGGTCATTGGAATTAATTTCACTTTGAAATTAGACTTAAACTAGTGTCAATCTTTTGATATATATTGTTTCATAAAAACACGCTATTTGTTTTGACTATGAGAATTAATTTTTAAATTAATTAATGAAACTTATATATTTTAAAATTTTTAAAATATACATAATTTTTTAATTTGGAATATCAAATATATATTAGGGTGAATTTTTGGTATTTTTCTGAAAAACATCAATTTTTAATGAATAGTGAAACCACTAAGTGGTAGTTAAAAAACTGATTTTTCATTTTAATGAAACTTTACCACTTATGTGAATTGAATTTCAAAAATCTGACATAAATGGTTTTCATTAGGAAGTAAAATGTGGTTCAATGGGATTAAAATAATTTTTTTGGGTGAATAGTAACTTTTATGTTGTATTAATCGCGATTAAAGGTAATTAGTGTAATTTAAGGTAAAAATAATGTTATAATAATATGAAATTACTTTGACACATGTCCTACCCTTATTTTATGTGTCATGGACGATCCAGACAATCCATAGGTCAACTTGGGGACCCCATGGATCCACTTGGGTAAGAAAATGATATTAATAACTTTTTATTTAAAGTTAAAATAAAAATGTCACAAACATGTATTGTTTTACTAAAAAAAATTTATATGGAGTTATACAAGTCATATTATTGACTATAAATATTCATTATAAAGATAAAAAAATTACTTACATCATGATATTTTTTTATAATTTTTAGACATTAAATAAATTAAATTATTTATGACACCATGATGATGCAGCGATTACCTCATTAATTAACGATTTAAATAAAATGAAAAGATAATGTAAAATCTAAGACTTAAACTTGTAAAAAACCTATTGGATGGGTGTATTTCGAACTCTTATCACCTTATCCTCAAAATATATAATTGTGCGGCCTTTAAAATCTGAAAATCATTATATAATAAAGTAACATTTTATAACTTTCCAAGAGTGCCCCTCCTCCCTCTTATAAAAGGCCCCCACCTCTACCACCTTACCCACACCTCTCAAGCCATTGGCTCAGACAAGATATGATCCTTTTATCTCTCCACATCCCTCTACTCATCCTAGAATCCTTGCCTTAGGTAGAAAGCTCTTCAAGAAACCCTTTTCGTTCAAACCAATGTGAGTTACCCGATTTAAAGGTAATGCCTTTTCTTATGTACTTTTATTTTATTTTGCTTCTACAACCCCCTAAACTATTTCTATTCCTTTATTTCATAACAAAAACATTATCTCAAATATAATAGGATATTTTCATGAGAATTATTCTAGATACACTTACACATACCTCCGTCTAATGGTTAAAGAACATACGGTTTCTGTGGTTGGCAAATTTCTGCCTCACGAAACGATGATTGTTCAATATTATTTTAAAACCTTTAATGGTGGACATTAAGATGTAAATATATTTATATATGATATATATTATGTATATGTTTTCCTTATGCTTCTGTATCTTTGATTTATGGCATACCTTTATGGTTTCTATTATGGGTAAACACGACAATTTCATTTAAGGAAGTGCAGACTACCGCCTCTCAAAGTGATTTGATTCGTTAATGCCATATGTGGGACATATAAATGATGGAGTTAATGATATTATATATGATATTATATTTTAATTATAATATACCTTTATATCATTATTATTTCACTCCATTAAATATGAAATAGAAATGAAAGTAGCGTTCATGCGTACGTACGGCTTACCGTCTCCATGAACGGTGCATTTCATTTCTTACCTCTAAATGTTATGTACTATTATAAATACATGTATATGAAGGATATATATGATATATATGATATCCAAATCATGAATATCATTCTGGATATAATGAATATTTGACCACATGAACAACATGTAATTGTAAGAAGTCCATTTTTGACTTAAGTACCAAATATCGACCAAACGAACATTATTAAATTAAATGATTACATAATGTTTATAACATGGCAATAAGTGATATAAAAGGAATAATAAGCTTGAAAAGGTTCTTAAGAAAGTAGAAATTAAATTTAGTTTATTATTCAGGAGATTAAAGAGCAATCGAGTGACGTCGGACATGAGGTAAGGGACTTCGTGTCAATCTCCTTTCATTGAGGCATATTTTGGTTTATACACAACTTTATTTTATATGGTGTATAAACCCCTTTGACTTCTACTTTTATTCAAAAGGAATATTTTATATACAAATCATTTTACTAAACGACAAAAGTTATGTTTCTTTTTAACGTACGCGGTGACAACGACCCTTCCGCCACCGTGAGTATTATTTGATCTTTGGCTTCCTCAACAAGCCGTAATATTTTTAAAAGTAAATAAATACCATATAATCTTTTATGTATTTTGGTATTGAAAATGGTTTTAATAACGGATTTTTTATGTCAATATATTTAAGTGATATATTTTTATTTAAATGTGGAAATTTTTTCTTTCCTTTATAATTGTTTTATGTGTTATGATTTTATAATGGTACTTGGACATTTGACAGGTGGTTATGTGATAAAACAAATGACGGGTGGTTCCATGAATACCAGGACGGGTGGTTATGTTATAACCTCTAATGAATTGGGTATAGAAGTCGGTCGTATGGCTATTCCATTAAGTGATATGTGTGGAAGTCGACCGTATGGTTATTCCATTTAAGTATGTTTATGTCCCAAGTTACCTTTATATGTTATGTGTTCTTTGTATGAGTTTTATGGTAATATTTTAGTTACAAAAGGGTAAGTAATGATCTTTTATTCAGTGAAGAGTTTTTACTACTTCATAAAGGTGGAAAGTATTACTTTGATAAAGTATTCATGGTTTACTTATTGTCTTGAAAAACTAACAGTTTTCCTTCTTTGTGTATCCCTTACTAAGCTTTTTATGCTCATCCCATGTTTTTTTTGAAATGTTTTTCACAGGACATAATATGGAACAGGGTCAAGGATGGGATCAAGGAAAAGCCATGCTGTCTTAAACATGGAACTAGACATGACTCTTTTTTTTCAAGAGTTCGTGTTTTGTAAAAAAAAGAAAACTATGTAGAAGTGTCTACTTTGTAAACTTTTGAGATGTAATAGTTATGTCCTAATTCTCTAAAACTCTAAACCTGAAAAGATCTTTAATGTGAATTATTCATTTAATTCAATATTAAGTAATGTTTATGGCCGGGGCCTTATAGTTGGTATCAAAGGTCGGTTTAGACAACTTTAGGAGTTAGAAAATTGTTAAATTATAAATTAATTTATGGTATTATTGAAATGGTATAGTATTTAAAGATTACCATGTTGCTTCGCCTAAGATATTTCTGTGTTCAGAATGGTTTTCCACAGAGGAAACAAGGAAGCTATGTTGGGATGACATCAGGAGGAAGACAACCTTCCAAATCATCAACCTGATATGGTCGGAATTGGAACTGAACAATTTGTTGCTGTGATGGCACAATTGAATCAGGCTATGAATTGTGGTGGTATCCATGCACGAGATCAGCCAGATCAACCACAGAGGAACATGTCAGTGGTGGAACATTTCATGAGGAAACATCCCCCATCATTCAGAAGATCGTCTGACCCTGTGATAGCTGAAGGGTGGATTAAAGCACTGGAGAAAATTTTTGATGTCATGGGGTGTTCAGAACATAAAAAGGTTAGTCTTGATGTTTACCGTTTTGAAGGTGAAGCTGATCAGTGGTGGTCGATGATGAAAAATATCAGGGATAGTGATGAGATTTATGATCTTCACTGGGATGAATTCAAAGGTATGTTTCTTAAGAAATATTTTCCTAATGTGGTTCGTCTTAGGATGGAAAAACAATTCCTAGAATTGAGGCAGGAGGATGACTCAGTTGCTGCTTATGAAGCAAAGTTCACTCGACTAGCAAGGTATGCTCCAAATTTCATATGAGATATTGATAGTAAAATCAACTGTTTTTACTCAGGGTTAAATCCAAGGTATCGAAGGGATTTAGCTTCTCATGTGTTAAAAAGTTATGAAAAACTTTTTCGATGTGAGGAGAAGGTGGAAATGGAGTTTTCCGATGATCAGGTGTTCTTTGAAAAACAACAGAATAAGAGGTCCAGTTGGTAGGAAAAGGGGAAGAATTCATCAAAGAATCAAGGAGGTAAGAAAACCAAATATCCATCCTATGATAAGTGTGGTAAAATGCATCTTGTAGAATGTTTATCTAAGTCTGGAAAGTTCTTTCGATGTGGTAAGTCTGGTCATGTTGCTCGTAAAGGTAAGGAAGATGATCAAGAAGGCAATGAAAAGCCAGCGGTAAGATGTTTTAAGTGTAATGAAATTGGTCATTATGCAAATGAGTGTCTAAAAATGAACTAAACTAAGGTAAACCAACCAGACTACAAGCAGAAATGGGTGGTTAAATCCTTTGCAACTACTTGAGCAGAGGTTGGGCCATTGAATAAAGTAGTATCAGGTACACTGTTTGTTTTTTCAGATTATGCCAATGTGTTGTTTGATTCGGGGTCTACACATTATTTAATTTCTAAGAAGTTTTCTAGTAAATTGGGAATTCCATCTCAAGATATGAATCCTAAAATTCTGGTAAAAACACCCGGAGGAAATGTTGAGACAAAAAGAAATTATAAGAACCTTCATATCCTTGTGTGCGGAAAGAATATACCTGAAAACCTTATTGTTTTGCCTCTAGTAGAGTTTGATGTTATTTTGGGCATGGATTGGATTTTTTTTATCATGCTAAGATTGATTGCAGATCTAAAATGGTATCTTTTCAGAAAGATTTTCAGTTTGTGTACAAGAATGAACCCTTGCTTTTGATAACATATTAGGAAGTTGAGAAACTAGTAAAAGATGTAAATGAATGTTACCTTGCACATATTGTTTAAAATAAAGAAACTGTTCAGGTTAATGATGTGCTAGTGGTAAATGAGTATCTTTATGTTTTTCCTGATGAATTTTCTTGTATTATTCATGATCGGGAAGTTGAATTTACTGTTGACTTAGTTCCTGATTCTAAGCCAATTTCAAAACCCCCTTATCAAATGGCTCAAGTTGAACTTTTAGAGTTAAAGAAGAAATTACAGGAGTTATTAGATAAAGGTTTCATTCGACCTAGCACATCACCATGGGGTGCTCCTGTCTTGTTTATTAAAAAAAAGATTGTTCAATGAGACTTTGCGTTGATTATAGAGCATTGAATAACATCACTATTAAGAACAAGTATCCTTTGCCTCATATCGATGATTTGTTTGATCAGATCCAGGGAGCTCAGTATTTTTCAAAGATTGACTTGAGGACAGGGTACCATCAGTTGAAATTAAAAGAAGAAGAAGTTCCGAAGAATGCGTTCTGTACTAGATATGGACATTACGAATTTGTAGTTATGCCTTTTGGGTTAACCAATTCACCTGTTGTATTCATGGACCTTACGAGTATAATTTTCCATGAGTTCTTGGATAATTTTTTGGTTGTTTTCATTGATGATATTTTAGTGTTTTCTAAAAGTAAATAGGAGAATGAAATTCATTTAAGGGTTATCTTGCAAACCTTAAATGAAAAGAAACTTTATGGAAAATTTAGAAAGTGTGGGTTTTGGTTACAACAAATTTCTTTCCTTGGCCACATTGTTTCAAGAAATGGCATAACTGTTGATCCTGCTAAAACAAAAGTTGTTGAAGAATGGTCAAAACCCACAAATGTAACCGAGATCCGCAGTTTTCTTGGTTTGGAAGGTTATTACCAGAGGTTTGTTGAAATATTTTCACGGTTATCTAGTCCAATGACTAAGCTAACTCGGAAGGGTGTTATGTTTATCTAGACAAAATAATGTGATGATTGTTTTCAGGAGTTGAAAAGAAGATTGGTGAATGCTCCAGTTTTGGAACTTCCTTCCAGGAATGGTGAGTTTGTTATCTACAGTGATGCTTCGTTGAAGGGACTTGGTTGTTTCCTTATGCAGAATGATCAGGTAATTTCTTATGCTTCACGTCAGTTGAAAACTCATGACGTAAATTACCATACACATGATTTGTAATTAGCTACTGTTGTTTTTGCTCTAAAAATTTGGAGGCATCATTTGTATGGAGTAAATTGTGAAATATATACTGATCAAAAAACTTTAAAGCATATATTCACTCAGAAATAATTGAACATGAGACAAAGGAGATGACTATAATTAATCAAGGATTATGATTGTACAATTCATTACCATCCGGGAAAAGAAAATAAATTGGTTGATGCTTTGAGTCGAAAAAGTAATGCTTCATTAACCATGCTATGTTTGGAATGAGATCCTTTGGTTTTTGATTTGATGAACTTTGGCATAGAATTTGTTGGTGCAAGAAGTTCTTCTATTTTGTTTCAGGTGTCAGTGAGATCATCCTTATCAGACAGAATTAAGAAAGCACAGAAGAAAGACAGTGGGTTGCAGAAAAAGGTAGAGCTGGTTCAGAAGGGTAAGTTTCCTGAATTTAACATTGATAATGATTGTGTTTTGAGGTTTGGGAAGAGATTATGTGTGCCTTGTGATTCACAGTTGAAGAATGAGTTGTTATGTGAGGCTCATAGTTCCCCATTTGCAGTTCACCCTGGTAGTACTAAGATGTACAGGGATCTGCGAGAGTATTATTGGTGGGATGGAATGAAAAGAGATATTGCTGATTTTACTATGAAGTGTTTGACTTGTCAGCTGGTTAAATCAGAGCAGAAGTTTCTAAAAGGGATGCTTCAGTCATTACCGGTTCCAGAGTGGAAATGGGAAAATATATCCATGGACTTTGTTGTGGGATTACTGAAGACATATCGAGGTAATAATGCAATCTGGGTTATTGTTGATTGATTGACTAAATATGCTCATTTCCTTCCTATTCGAGATAATTTGTATCTAGATCAACTTGCTCGGTTGTATATTAAATAGATAGTCAGGTTGCATGGAGTTCCCCTCTCCATTTTGTCTGATCGTGATCCCAGGTTTACTTCTAACTTTTGGAAAGGCCTTCATAAGTCATTGGGTACTGAATTAAATTTTAGTACAACTTTTCATCTGCAATCAGATATTCAGTCAGAACGAACGATTCAGACCTTGGAGGATATTCCACGTGCTTGCTCAATGGATTATCAGGGAAGTTGGGACCAACATCTTTCTTTGGTTGAATTTTCATATAATAACAGTTTTCATTCCAGTATACAGATGGCACCATTTAAAGCATTATATGGTAAACGGTTTCGAACTCCAACTTTTTGGGATGAAGTAGGGGAGAGGAAGCTGATGGGACCAGAATGGGTAGAATAGTTGGAAGAAAAAGTTCAGTTGATTCAGGGACACATGAAAATAGCTCAGAGCAGGCAGAAAAGTTATGAGGATAACCATAGGAAGGATCTATCTTTTGAGGTAGGTGATCATGTTTTTCTCAAAGTTAAACCATGGAAAAGTGTGATGAGATTTTGTAAGAAAGGAAAGCTGAGTCCAGGGTTCATTGGACCATATGAAATTCTGGAGTGAGTTGGATCAGTTTCTTACCGAGTGGCTTTACCTCCGAGTTTATCTCAGGTACACAATGTTTTTCATGTTTCGATGTTGAGAAAGTATATGCCAGATCCATCTCATGTTTTAAGCCCAGAGGTAGTTCAGTTGGAAGAGAATCTCTCTTATGAAGAACAACCAGTCCAGATTCTTGACCATAGAGAGCAAGTGTTGCGGAATAAGGTAATTCACCAGGTAAAGGTTTTGTGGAAAAACCATATGGTTGAAGAGGCAACATGGGAATCTGAAAATGCTATGAGGGATAAACACCCACACTTATTTTCATAAGTGAATAAAATTACGAGGAAGAAATTCCCAAAAGGGGGGAAGGATGTAACTTCCCAGGTAAATAAAGAATAAATTTTTTTCATATTTATTAATATTTTCGAATTAAATATTAATTTTACTTTAAAGTGGTTGCTATGTTTGATTGCGTACCTGATACGCAACAACGAGTTTCTTTGAAATCTTACCTTGCACACTAGTAATATAATAATATTATTTTAAATGGTAGTTAACACGTAGCCGTTGTATTGGCAGGAATGAATATAAATAACTAAAATATGATTATATATGTTTGTTAAATGTTTTTACATTTATCCAATAAAATATAAAGGCTTAAAATAAGAAAAGAATTCAATTTTAGGCATAGATAATCTAATATTAACTAAAAGGTCGACTTATCAGCTTTTGATGGTGAACCCTCTTTAAATATAGTTTTGGTCACTCTTATACATTATATTGCACCAAATAAAATTCTTCTTTAGAATCGGGACATCAAAATTTACTTTGAGTAAATTTGTGGTATTTTTCCGATAAAGTTCATTTTTTAATGAATAGTGAAAAATGTTGTATTTTAATTCAAAACCACTTTTTAATCAAATTTATATATATCATTAGATTATCTTTTGAATTTGTTTTAAAGTGAAATTATAATATATTTTTACCATTTAATCCAATGGTGGTCATTGGTAATTAATTTCACTTTGAAATTGGACTTAAACTAGTGTCAATCTTTTGATATATATTGTTTCATAAAAACACGCTATTTGTTTTGACAATGGGAATTAATTATTAAATTAATTAATGCAACTTATATTTTTTGAATTTTTTAAAATAGACATCATTTTTTAATTCGGAATATCAAATATAGCTTAGGGTGAATTTTTGGTATTTTTCTGAAAAACTTAAAATTTTGATGAATAGTGAAACCACTAAGTGGTAGTTAAAAAACTGATTTTTCATTTTTATGAAACTTTACTACTTCTGTGAATTGAATTTTAAAAATCCGACATACACGGTTGTCATTAGGAAGTAAAATGTGGTTCAATGGGATTAAAATAATTTTTTGGTGAATAGTAACTTTTATGTTTTATTAATTGCGATTAAAGGTAATTAGTGTAATTTAAGGTAAAAATAATGTTATAATGATATGAAATTACCTTGACACATGTCCTACCCTTATTGAATGTGTCATGGCCGACCAAGACAATCCATGGGTAAACTTGGGGACCCCATGGATCCACTTGGGTAAGAAAATGACATTAATAACTTTTTATTTAAAGTGAAAATAAAAATGTCACAAACATGTATTGTTTTACTAATAAATTTTTTACAGGGGGTTATAAAAGTCATATTTTTGACTATAAATATTCATTAGAAAGCTAAAAAGATTTCCTACATCATGATATTTTTTTATAATTTTTATACATTAAATAAATTAAATTATTTATGACACCATGATGATGCAGCGATTACCTCATTAATTAATGATTTAAATAAAATGAAAAGATAATGTAAAATCTAAGAATTAAACTTGTCAAAACCTATTGGATGGGTGGATTTCGAACTATAATCACCTTATACTTTAAATATATAATTTTGGGACCATTAAAATCTGAAACTCATTATATAATAAAGTAATATTTTATAACTTTCCAAGAGTGCCCCTCCTCTCTCTCACCTCTACCACCTTACCCACATCTCTCAAGCCATTGGCTCAGCCAAGATCTACTCATTTTATCTCTCCACATCCATATACTCATCCTAGAATCCTTACCTGAGGCAGAAAGCTCTTCAATAAACCCTTTTGGTTCAAACCAAAGGGAGTTACCCGATTTAAAGGTAATGCCTTCTCTTATGTCCTTTTGTTTTATTTTGCTTCTTCATCCCCCTAAACTGTTTCTATTACTTTATTTTGTAACAAAACCAGTATATAAAATATACTAGGATGTTGTTATGAGAAGTATTCAAGCTACACTTACACACACCTCCGTCTAATGGTTAAAGAACATACTGTTTCTGTGGTTGGAAAATTTCTGCCTCACGAAACGATGATTGTTCAATCTTCTTTTAACACCTTTCATGGTTTCCATTAAGATGTAAATCTATTTATATATGATATATATTATGTTTATTTTTTACTTATACTTCTGTATTTTTCATTTATGGCATACCTTTATGTTTTCTATTACGGGTAAAGACGATAATTTCATTTTAGGAAGTGCGGACTACCGCCCCCTCAAAGAGATTTGATTCGTTAATGCCATATGTGGGACTTATAAAGGATGGAGTTAATTATATTATATATGATATTATACTGTAATTATAATATAACTTTATATCATTATGATTTCACTCCATTAAATACAAAATAGAAATGAAAGTAGCGTTCATGCGTACGTACGGCTTACCGTCTCCATGAACGGTGCATTTCATTTATTACCTCTAAGTGTTATGTACTATTATAAATACATGTATATACAGGATATATATGATATATATGATATCCAAATCATGAATATAATTCTGTATATAATGAACCTTTGACCACATGAACAACATGTAATTGTAAGAAGTCCATTTTTGACTTAAGTACCAAATATCGACCAAACGGACATTATTAACTTAAATGATTACATAATGTTTACAACATGGCAATAAGTGATATAAAAGTAATAATAAGCTTTAAATGGTTCTTAAGAAAGTGTCAATTATCTTTAGTTTATTATTCAAGAGATTAAAGAGAAATCAAGTCACGTCGGACACGAGGTAAGGGACTTCGTCTCAATCTCCTTTCATTGAGTCATATTTTGTTTTATACAGAACTTTATTTTATACGGTGTATAAACCCCTTTGAATTATAATTTTATTCAAAAGGAATATTTTATATATGAAGCGTTTTACTAAATGAAAAAAGGTATGTTTATTTTTAACGTACACGGTGACAACGACCCTTCTGCCGCCGCGAGTATTATTTGATCTTTGGCTTCCTCAACAAGCCGTAATATTTTTAAAAGTAAATAAATACCATTTACCCTTTTATGTATTTTGGTATTGAAAATGGTTTTGATAATGGATTTGTTATGTCAATATATTTAAGTGATATATTGTGATTTAAATGTGGAAATGTTTTCTTTCCTTTATAATTGTTTTATGTATAATGATTTTATAATGGTACTTGGACATTTGACGGGTGGTTACGTGATAAACCAAATGACGGGTGGTGCTGTGAATACCAAGATGGGTGGTTACGTTATAACCTCCAATGTATTGGGTATGGAATTCGGCCGTATGACTATTCCATTAAGTGATATGTGTTGAAGTCGACCGTATGGTTATTCCATTTAAGTATGTTTATGTCCCAAGTTACCTTTATATGTTATGTGTTCTTTATATGGGTTTTATGGTAATCTTTTGGTTACAAAAGGGTAAGTAATGATCTTTTATTCAGTGAATAGTTTTTACTACTTCATAAAGGTGAAAATTATTCTTTGATAAAGTATTCATGGTTTACTTGTTGTTTTGAAAAACTAACAGTTTTCCTTCTTTGTGTATCCCTTACTGAGATTTTTATGTTCATCCTAAGTTTTTTTTTTGAAATGTTTTTCACAGGACATAATGTAGAATAGGGTCAAGGATGGGATCAAGAAAAAGTCTTGCTGTCTTAAACATGGAACTAGACATGACTCTTTTTTTCAAGAGTTCATGTTTTGTAAAAAAAAAGAAACTATGTAGAAGTGGATGCTTTATAAACTTTTGAGATGTAATAGTTATGTCCTAATTATCTAAAACTCTAAATCTGAAAAGATCCTCAATGTGAATTATTCATTTAATTCAATATTAAGTAATGTTTAAGGTCGGGGCCTTATAGAAGCACTGATAAAGGTCTATTTTATCAGTGCATTTATAAGCTTTTATAAATGGTTCCTTTAGTGGTGCTAAATTAAATCACTGATAAAGGTCCCATTTATCAGTTCTTTTTTAGTGCCCATAGAGGACCCCTTTATTAGTGATTTTTCAGTGCTGATAAAAATCAAATATTTTTAACCCTGTTCATGTATTCATCTCTTTTCTAGTGCTAATAAAGTAAATTTATAGCACTATTAAAGGAAGATTTTGTAGTATTGTATGACTCAAAGTCTCTATTATCATTTTTAAATCGACATTTTAGTCAAAAATGTTACAGTCACTAAAACCAAATCAAACGCACTAGGGAATTCTAGATAATTTTATAAAATTATTCCTAATTAATTTTTGATGTGTAGGAATTGGTCTCACATCAAACTGACACACGATGTGATCATAATGAGTCAAAATTTATGTTTCCAATTTAAAATGAAATTTTCTTAAAAACAACTAACATACTCAAAACTGATAAAACACATTCATATTGTTTTGATACATTAAAAAAAGGTTCCACAAGTCATCTGAGATATGTAGGAATCATTCTAACCTCAATCTGACCCATGATGTGACCATAATGACACAAAGTGCATATTTTTATTTAAAATTGACATCAATTGTAGTAAAATGGACAACTAACGTACTCAAAATTGAGGAAATGCATTTTGATTGTTTTGATACTTTTGAAAAAATGTCCATAAATCATTTTTGATGTATAGTAATCAGTTGAGCCTTAATATGATACATGATGTGCCCCGTATAAATCAAAGTGTTTGTTATCAGTTTAAAATAAACATTTTAGTTCAAAAATTGTCACTCACCAAAAACCAATCAAACACGATATTATTTAATTTTATTTTTTTTATAAATTTCATTTCATTTAAATTCTATATTTGTACTTGGTTGTATTTATATTTGGGGTGTTTTTGGTGTTGTGGTGTGCTGTTACATCACATTACACTGGTGCTGTAGTGTGTTATTGCAGCACAATGTAGTATGTCCCTAAATCAACACTTTTTTAGCAATGATAAAGGACCATTTTATCAGTATTTTTTTAGTGATGATAAATGACCAGGTATGTTAATATCACTTAGTTAGTCAGCACTTTTCTAGCACAGATAAAGGCCATTTCTGGATTTATTTAAGACCTATTTTGTTGTAGTGAATGTGTCGTTTTGAGGGTGCATGTGGGGGTGATTCCATCCAGGTGAAATGCAATGAAAGATCTATCATGTGTCACGAATTTGGTAAGCTATGCCACAAGAAACCTTAGACCATGAAAAACCTAATTGAATACCAAGCTTGCAGCAGGATGGGTCACCTACAGTTCTTTTGTTGGTCTTTTTCTATAGTATCTAGTGAGAGGGGATCCGTACCAACACCTCTATCAGGTGCAGGGTCCATGAATTCATGTTAGGAGGGGAGTTGGTCTTCTACCGGTTGATCAGGGTGAGGTGTTAGTGGTCGAGGATGAGGTAGTCAGGCCATAGAGCTTCATCATAAGCAGAGTGGATCTCCTCAGGCTAGTTAGGCAACATCTTAGGGAAGTAGTTCGGGCCATATTTATGTAATGAAGCATGCACCTGAGGAGAAGAGTACAATGATACCTATGGTGAGAGGTACTATTCTTGTATCCTCTATTTTAGTTCCTTCCCTTTTTCATATAGGTAAATCACACTCTTTTATATGTACTACAGTTGTGGAAAGTCTTGGACTTTCAATTGAGTACTTCTATGGTGTCATGTCTCTCAACACACTGTTCAGAGTCATAATAGAGGGTATATTATATTTTTAGGAGTTCCCCCTTTAAATGGGATGGTGTAATTTATTCTAGAGTTTCATCATCATTTATATTAAAGGCTTTGATGTCATTCTTGTTATGGATTGGATTGTAACTTAACATGACCAAGTGAATTTCTATCACCGATGCGTGAATTTCACCTCACCCTAGGGTAGAATATATATTGATAAGGGTGTATAGGATATCCATAAAAGTTGAATTGGATCCAAGCATACCAATATTTTTGGAGTGACATCTTATTTGGTTAGTCTCATTTTGATTGATCAGAGAATGCAGTTAGTAGAGTTCCCCTATTGTAGTGTATATTTTTAGGGATTTCTTCAATAATGATTTCTCTAACTTACCTTCTAGGAGAGTTTTTGGGTTCACCATAATTCTAGTGGCGGGTGTAAAACCAGTTTCCATTCCACTGTATAGGATGATACCTACATATATCTAGGAGATCAAAAAATAATCTTGAAGATCTGGAGGATAAGGGATTTATTAGACTTAACACATCACCCTGGGATTAGATGGTCCTTTTCACCAAGAAGGTAGATGGTATCCTCAGATTGTGTGTGGATTACCAAAATTGAACCATCATATGGTAAATAATTGGTATCCACTTCCTCATATAGATGAAATCTTTGACTATATCCAAGGGGAAACTGATTTCTCTAAGATAAATTTAAGATTGATCTACCACCAGGTGTGGGTGAGACCATCAGACATCCCACATACAATGTTTCAGAGCAAATACGACTTGTATGAGTATCTAGTTATGTTGTTCGGTGTCACAAAAAAGATTACAAAATTTATGGATTTTATGAATTGGGTTTTCTACAAATATCTTGATTCCTTTTTAGTAGTCTTTTTAGATGACATCTTAGTGTAATCGTGCACTAGAAACAACCCTGATAATCATCTTGAGATCGTGCTGAATACACTAAGAGCACACCATCTATATGTAAATCTCAGAAAATTCCACTTTTGGATCAGTAAGGTTCACTTATTGGGTCATATAAACTATGAATCAGGTGTATCTATTTACCCAAAGAAGGTGAGTAGTGTGGTTTACTTGGAATAACCCTAGAATGGGATTGATATACATAGATACTTAGGGTTGGATAGCTATTATAGGAGATTCATCTAGAACTTCTCATGCATGGAAGCACCTCTTATGAGCTAGACAAAGAAGGGCATAAAATTCGGATGGAATGAATCTTGTGAGATATATTTTTATGAGTTAAAGAGGAGACTCACTTAAGAGTTGATCCTGATTCTTTCTGGGTTGGGAAGAAGATATAATATCTATTGTGATGCTTCAAGGATCGAGTTGGTTTTAGTTCTGATGCAGGGTGATTGAGTTGTAGCACATGGGTCTCACTAGATGGGGCCTCATGAGTATAACAATCCTACACACTCCCTCGATCTAGCAGCCGAGATTTATGATATATTATTTTTAAGGTACTATCTTTTGGGTGATTAGTTATTTTATTACATGGGTCAAAATGTATCAAATACATATTGATGTATAAATAATTGAATCTAATGTCGTGCAGGTGGGTGGAATACCCACAATCATTTGACATTGATCTTTCTTACACACCCAGAAAGGGAATTTTCATAGTTGATCCTCATGCCGGAAGACCTAGATGAAAGATTTCAAGGAGGATATTAGTGAGTGGCTATTTATGGAAATTTTTTCTAAGATGCACTTGGAGGTTTAGGAGCAACATGGGAAGATAGTCTTAGTTGATATGGTTGTGAAATCCTACCTTCTAGAATAGGTCCCGATGAGAAAGTTTTCTGATACCAAGGGACTTTTTTGAGGGAGATCATCACAAGTGAGAACCCACCTTTGTGAAGGTCCATTGATGGAAGTGAAACCCTACTCTTTTATAGTTGTGTATGGGTGCCTTCTGATACACGAGATGAGTTAATGAGAGAATATCATTCCTATGTTTGGGAATTTAATCTAGGGATTAACAATATGTATAGAGATATATGTCATCAGTATTGGTGTCCAGGTATCAAGAAGAAGATATATGGGTTAACCACTCAGTGGTCCACCTATCAGCAGGTGAAGTAAGAGCACCAACAACCTGATGGACTTTTACATCCCCTCTCTATTAATGAGTGGAAATGGGATGAAATCACTATGTATTTCACGATAGGTTTGTATAGATCCCCTTGAGGCAGTGATGCTTTATGGTTTATCATCAATAGAGGTTTCAGATTTCATATCAATCCAAGAAACCTTATCTATTGATGAGATAGAAAGTCCGTATATCTGAGAAATAGTGTGAATTCATGGTGTAACTTGTTCTATCATTTTAGACAAATACACTTGATTTACCTCAATGTTCTAGAAATGGTTGCAAAAGGAAATAGGTTCACAAGTGCTCTTGAGTATAGCATATCACCCTCAGACTGAAGGGTAGTCCGAGAAGACAATATGGGTGTTAGAGGATATGATTCAGGCCTGTATCCTTGATTTTGGAGGTTCATGAGAAAAGAATATTCCACTAGATGATGTTTCCTACAAATTTTTTTTTCAGGAAATGATTCAGATGGCTCTGTAATAGGTCCTTTATGGTAGGGCATGTTGTTAACCTTTTTGTAGGTTAGAGGCATGTGAGGCAGCTCTACTAGGTCCTTATCTCGTTAAGGAGAATTCAGATCAAGTCCAGCTGATTCAAAAGCATAGGGATACATCTCAGTATAGGAATAAGTCTTATATTAATCATCATGATAGTCCTATGGAGTCTGAGGTGGGGCATTAGGTATTTCTACATGTATCACCTATATTGGGGCATAAATGAATTAGGAGACAGGGAAAGTTATCACCTCAATATGTCATGTCATTCGAGATAGTGGATAGATTTGGGATGGTATTCTATTAGTTAATGTTACCTTAGAAGAACCATTCCATGAATGACTAATTCCATATATCTCAGCTTCGATGGTATCATTTTTACCCATCTCATTCATTTAACCCTGAGGATACTGACCTGGAGGTGAATGCGTACTTTGAGGAGCATCTGATATATATTGTTGATTGGAGTGAGAAGGCTCTCTAAGGCATGTCAGTTCCTCTAGTCTAGGTACTATAGAAGAACAAACACACAAAAGATGATACCTAGGAGTGAGATGTTGATGTAAATGTTCAATGGAAGAGACTATTCTCTAATGACATCTCACCACCCTCATAAGGGAAACTCGGGGACGAGTTGTCATAAGGATGGGAAGTTGTAACATCCTGACTTCTCTCAATGGTACAGACCATTCATTTTTTGTTAAAATGAATTTATTTAGCCTTAATAAAGTTTGTTAAGGGAGTCTAGGAGGTCTCGGGGGTGTTCGGGGCTCGTTCGGATCTCATAACTCCGAAATATGAAGAGGCAAACTCGGCCGCATGGTTAGTAGAAATTATGCCACCCAACCCGCATGGTTTCCCTACACTATACGGTTATAAAAAATGGGGTGATGGGGGACACATGGTTTTTCTACAAATGTAAGACCCCAAGAAAATGGTTGTATGGTGCTACAAAGGTTTGGGTCAGTGCGGTTTTTCACAATTTGTCCATGCTTTTAAAAATTGTGCGGTGTTCAACTTTAAAGATGTGACTTGGAAAACAGTTGGCACATGGTTTGTGTAACGTCCCGGTTCTGGAAGCCACCCAGAGGCACCCTGTACCCGGTTGGTCACATGGCCTCAAGAAAATTTCCCCAAATGCCAGAGGCTTCTGACTAGCAGCGAGGGCCTTGGGTGTAATAGTGGGGAAACTATGCCCTCATTGGCAGAGTACACAATGGAAGTAAACAAAGAATACAATAGCAGAAGCAGTAAATATCCAACAATAATAAACATCGAAAGACTAAAAAAATAAACAAATGGATCACATATGTATATATGAAATGATGCAAGATACATATCTAGGAATGAATCCAAATAGGTCACAATGCTAGAAATACAAACAGTACCAAAACAAGTACAAAATAAAAGACAAATAGCTACGCAGCATCGCAAGCCTAAGCTTGGTCCCATGCTCTCCTACTCCAAAGAAATCAAGTTCCCGAAGTCGAAGGGCACTTTCCCTTGTCTATACCTGCAAAAACATAGTCTGTTTGGGCCCAAAAGCATGGCCCAAATAGGGTGTGAGACTCAATCCCAGTAGGCAACCACCCGAAGATCTGTGCCTAACAGTCAGTGAGTATATGGCAGGTAATAGTACAGTAAGTAGAAAACAACAACCAGTAAATAGTAAGTAGTAAACAGGATTATATAAAACAGTGATCAATCCAAAAATCAACAAGCAACATTAAAGAAAACAGCTAACCACAACAGGAACCCCTCTGGGAAGTACACATAGCCAACCCCTCTGTTCCTATCCAAGAAGTACCAACAACCCTCTGGGTAGTGCACTCAGCATAACCCCTCAGGTTTGGTCATACGAAATTATATGAATCTCTGGGGAAGCTCACTTGGTCAATTCCCCTTATAGTCTAGGGTAGTCAAGGACTCTCTGAGGAAGATAACCGTTCTAACCCCCTTATATCCCCAAGGTCTAGAAACTCTCTAAGGAAGCTCACTCGGTCAATCCTCATATAGTCTCAGGTCTATCACAGACTCTCTAAGGAAGCTCCCTCGGTCAATTCCTCCTCTAGCCTGGAATGGTTTAAGGAAATTCAAACAAGTAAAGACTCTCTGAGGAAGCTCACTCGGTCTACCCACCTGTAGTCTATAATATCCAAGACCCTCTGGGAAGCTCACTCGGTGTATCCCCTGTAGTCTATAATGTCCAAGAATCTCTGGGAAGCTCACTTGGTCTATCCCTTATAGTCAATAGCACCAAGTTCTCACGGTCCCATGCCAGTTAGTGCATAATAATTATATAAGGACAAAGCACACCTACAGAGCTACTTGGCTAACTAGTCTATAACATAACAAGCATGTCAAGAACATCACTCCATCCTACGATCACAAGGCATGGAAAATAGGTATAACGACGAAAGGCTAACAAGACCCAAAGGTCATAAATGGAACATGACATGGGAAAAACATCCAAGCACAACAATTATCCTCAAACATGATCAACTTAACTCTACGCATACATTCAAGCAAGGCAGGAAAAACAACAGGGGCAAAACGGTAAACACGTAATACCTCGTTCACGGGTATTGGTGGAATTTTCACATAAAACTCAAAGAATTCGAACTGAAAGGCACAAACCATCTACCTTGATGCTAGGTGATCAATATACTTGAACCAAGTGGCTTGATTCTTCTTATAACATCGTAGATATAAGAAAATGCACAAAACATTCAACCCACGATATCTTACGAAAGAGGGAAAACCATGGAATGAAAATCAAAATGAAGGAAAATCTCACTGATGCGGTTCCAACGCAATCGACGGTGGTCGATTCTGCCAACAGACGGAGGCTCGTGGGCTAGGAGGATGTTCGCAGACGTACGGGACACTCTCGGTCAAAGAACCTGGAGAAGAAGACGATTCTGTCGATTAGACACAACCCAATCCGTTTAATGAAAAAGAAAGAAAGTACACGGCGTGTACTTATGGAGTTCACGATGTGTACTAGGATTTTCCATACTCCACTTTAAGCAGCCTCCACATCGCCCCACACACCGTGTGTGTGTCCCGGACATAGTCAGCACAAATCCTTGCGCGACATCGAAGTACATGGCATGTACTTATAAAGTACACAGCGTGTACTTTGAAAATTTCCAGATTTTCCCTTTTTCTCAAAAATGACCAGAAAAGGAAAAACATACCTGAAACGAAGATCTGGGTTCTTAAAAACATCCCCCCTTAAAGAAATTCATCCCTGAATTTCCCTACTGAGGCGTAAAAGAAGTAACCCCAAACAGCTCCGACCACTGCGATCGTACCTCGGGCTCCCTCTCCCAAGTCTTGTCCTGCACTCGCCCGTGCTGCCATAGCACCCATACCAGAGGAACAGACCGTCCATAGAGAACCTTCGTACTATGATCGACAATCTGGATAGGATTCTCTTCAAATGATGCATCCACTTCAAGCTCAACCTCCTTGGGTTAAAAAACAGGAGATGAGTCTGAAAAGTAACGTCGGAGATGAGAAATGTGGAAGACGTCATGCATAGCCCGGTACCTATGAGGTAACTGAAACCGATAGGCAACCGGCCCAACTCTCTCCAATACCTCAAACAGCCCGACGTACCACGGTGAAAGCTTACCCTATCTCCAAATCCTCTTGTGTCCCAACCTCGGTGCGACAAGAAGAAAAACCTGATCCCCGACCTCGAACTCCAGAGGTCGTCTCCGCTGATCAGCATAAGACTTCTGTTGAGACTGTGTTGTATCCATCCTATTTCGAATCAAATCCATCTGCTCTAAGGTCTCCTCAACAAGACAAGGTCCTACCAAAGCTGCCTCTCTTGCCACCAGCCATCACAAAGGTGATCGGCATGGCCTACCGTACAAAGGCTCGTAAGGTGCCATCTGAATAGTCGCCTGAAAACTGTTGTTATAGGCAAACTCCACAAGAGGAATATGCTTCTCCCAAGAACCACCAAAGTCTAGAATTCATGCTCTGATCATATCCTCAAGCACCTGGATTGTACGCTTGGACTGGACATCTGTCTGGGGATGGTATGTTGTACTCAAAAGTACCTGTGTACCCAAGGCCTTCTGAAGCCCCTGTCAGAACCGAGAAGTAAAGCATGCATCCCTGTCTGAAAAAATGGAGTGTGGAACTACATGCAGACTTACAATATCTCAGATGTACAACTGCCCCGTCTCATCAACACCGAAGGTCTCCTTGATCAGTAAGAAGTGAGAAACCTTCATAAGCCTGTCGATGAAAACCCAAACAGCATCACTCCCTCGAGGTGACCTTGGTAACCTGGTCACGAAGTCCATCGCGACATCGTTCCACTTCCACCCGGGAATGGGTAACTGCTGCAAAAGCCCTGCTAGTCGCTGATGCTCCACTTTCACCTGCTAATAAGTAGAACACCTCATGACAAAACCAACAACATATCTCTTCATACCTAGCCACCAATACTGGTGGTGAAGATCACGATACACCTTGGTGACGCCAGGATGAACTTCCCAAACTGAGGAATGAAAATCCCGCATCAGCTCCTCGTGTATGTCTACGGGAACCCATATGCGTCCATGGAAATGAAAGATCTCATCATTTCCCACTGTCCATCCATGAAGAGGGTCCTCTCTTGACACACTCTCCCACAAGACTAGGCCTTCTGAGTCTGATAGCTGCCTCATCCATACTCAGTCAAGAAGGGTAGAGGTAACAGCTACAGAAGAAAGAAAAGTTTGACCTTGTTTATCGTGAACCTCCTAATGCATCTTAGAGAATAGAGCCATAAGCTGCCAATCACTGCTGGCCTCCTGAACTTCCTGAATATGAGTTCTCCTGCTCAACGCATCAGCCACTGCGTTGCCCTTTCCCGACATATAGGCAAGCTCAAAGTTGAAGGACTGAAGATACTCGACCCACCTACGCTGTCTTAGATTCAGATCATGCTGAGTGAAGATGTACTTGAGACTCTTGTGGTCGGTGAAAACCAAAAAGTGCTCTCCCAGAAGGTAATGTCTCCAACAGCGTAAGTCATTAACAACAACTGCCAACTCCAGATCATGCGTCGGGTAGTTCCTCTCATGTGGACTCAACTGCTGAGACCCGTACGCAACAACTCTATCTCCCTGCATAAGCACATCTCCTAGTCGGACACCTGAAGCATCACAGTAGACTGTATAGATCTTGCCCGGCTTTGGAAAGACTAGTATCGGTGCTGACGTCAACCTCCCTTTTAGCTCCTGAAAGGCTGTCTCACAAGAATCTGACCATAAGAAATTCACCCATTTCTTGGTCAGACCTGTCAGCAGTGCTGCTAGGCGTGAAAAGTCATGTATGAAATGCCTGTAGTATCCAACCATCCCTAGAAAACACCGCACCTCAAAGACATTCTTCAGCTGCTCCTAGGAAACTACAACTCTCAATTTCTCTGGGTCTACTGATACTCATATATCTTAGATAACATGACCCAAGAAGTGAATCTGATCCATCCAAAAGTGGCATTTTGAGAGCTTAAAATATAACTGATGCTCTCCCAGTGTACTCAGAACGATCTCAAGATGGGTAGCATGGTCATGTCGAGTGTGACAGTAAACCAATATTTCATCCATGAAAACCACCATGAAGGAATCCAAGTATAGATGGAACACTCGGTTCATCAGTTCCAGAAAAACTGTTGGCGCATTCGTTAGACCGAATGGCATGACTGTATACTCATATAGACCATACCTTCTCCTGAAGGCTGTAAGAGGTATATCTGATGGTCTAATGCGCAACTGATGATAACCAGACCTCAAATCGATCTTCGATAACACCCAGCCTCCTCGATGCTGATCAAAGAGGTCATCGATCCTCGGCAAGGGATATCTGTTCTTGACAGTCAACTGGTTCAGCTTCCGATAATCCACGCAAAGCCTAAGGGTGTCGTCTGCCTTCTTTGCAAAAAGGACAGGAGAACCCCAAGGAGAAGTACTGGGTTGGATTAAGCCCGTTTCCTGCAACTCCTCCAACTACTTCTTGAGCTCCTGCAACTCAGGTGTATCCATCCTATAAGGAGGAATGGACATCAGTGCTGCTCCTGGAATGAGCTCAATCAATAAGTCTACCTCATGCTCCGGAGGCAAACCTGAAAAGTCCTCTAGAAAGGCATCCCTAAAGCGATCCACCACTATGTAAAGACCCGTAAAATTCAAGGGAAATTTTTTCTTAATTTTCTTTAGAATTTTACAAGAATGAGGTTTCTGACGGCACCTGATTCCGAGGCCCGGAGTGCCCGGAATTAATTTCCGAAGTTTGGCTCGGGTACGTTCAGTGAACGAACGAGCGGGAATTCCTAACTTTTGATCCGGTGCTCGGAATTGAAATCCGAGGGCACCGATAAACTCGCAGCGCCGATATTCGCTTAATGAGACCTTTTCGGGAGTTGCGTTTGTTGCGGGTTGAAAGTTACGTTTTGGGGTTTTTCAGTTAAGTTAAATAAAATTGTGTAAAACAAATTTTATTTAAACTTATTAAAAAAAAAACTACCTAAGGGGGTTGGAAGTGGGACCCACACCCACTTAACCTCCCTTGGGAGGATTAAGTGTGGTGGGGCCCACACGAACCCCTAAATCTTTTAATAACCTCTCAACTTCCCCCTTAAACTCCTCATTTAATAACATGACAACTTTGTTAATTAATGGAGTTGAATTGTTTGAATTGTTAGAATTTCAAACCTTTGAAATTCAATTTGATAATTGTGTGAATAAAATAAGACTTTAGCTTATTTTATTTGGGTTAGAATTCTCTAGCCACCTTGAGAGAATTTGGAGCCTTCATCTTCTTCTTCTTCAAGCTTTGACGAAGAACGCGAAGAACCTTCGAACATCGACGAAGAACGCCACGTTCTCGGGAATCGTCTTTCGCGACGCCATACCCGCGACACCGACGACGTCTTCTTCCGCGTCATCTCTTCCGCGACGATTTCCCGCGACGAAATCGTCGTCAAAGAACTTCGAATCCTCGCTTCACGACATCGACGTCCTTCTTCCGTGACGCCGACCACCGCGACGCGTCTTCCGCGGGTCGTTGACGATCATCGTTCTTGAAACCAGAGGTAGGGGATGTTACTTATTGATTATTTTATTCCATTCTTGAATCATGGATTTTAGCATGACTAAATGTGAGGCTTTTGGGTATTCTTTAGTTATGTTATTATTTAACGTGAGGGGGGTCGGACCGCATGAACACGGCCGAACGCCCCTCCTTAGTTCTCGTTTTATTCATGCGGGTGGAAGCAAGAGGCGTGGTGCCGTCGCACCACGCGGATGAACATGCTTATAATCTTCCGCAACGCCGTCGCGCTACGCCGAGGAGAGACTTCAAGAACGCGACGCCGTCGCGCCGCGTTGGAAGAATTCATGGCACGGCGAATGGGGCGCGGTGCCGTCGCACCGCGCCGGACGAGAAGACCGCGGCCGGTTCCGGGCCGCGGCGGAAGGAAAGACCGGCGGCCGGGCCGCCGGCGTCGGAAGTCGAGGGCGGGACCGGAAATTCCGGTCCCGTTGGTAAAAACCGGCCGGCCAGCGGGCCGGCCGGATGTCATAAAAACCGGGGGATTAAACCCCCGGCCGGACCTTCAAGACCCCCCTCTTAATGAGGGGGGCGGTTCATTTAAGGAGGGGGGGGGCAAAGCCCCCCCGGTTTTATTCAGCCGGCCCCCGCGGGGGCCGTTTCTTTTACAAGGCACGGCTTAAAGCCGTGCCGTTTTGACAGAAACGCGGGGCTTAGCCCCGCGTGCCTCCCGCATGCGCCGCGGCACCCCGCCGCCAGCGCGGTCCGCCAGCCGCCGCCGCCACGCGGCCCGCCAGCCGCCGCCGCCACGCGGCCCGCCGCCGCCACGCGGCCCGCCGCCGCCACGCGGCCCGCCACCCGCCGCCGCCACGCGGCCCGCCGCCGCCGCCACGCCGCCAACCGCCGCCGCCGTCCGCCGCCGCCGGCCGCCGCGCCGTCCAGAGGGGGGGGGGTCGGGCCGGGTCGGCCCGGACCCGGACCCCCCGTTTCGGACCAGTTTAGGTTTTTGGCTCATAACTTGAGCCTCGGACCTCCGAATGACGAACCGTCTGCGGCAACGCGATCCTTGGATCGAGACGGTCGTTTCGGTATATCGCACTCAAGGTTTCGGTTTACTTTGAGTTCGGCCGGGTTGGTTCGTTCACGAAACCAACCGGGCCTTCGGAGCGGAAACGCTCATATCTTGAGCTACGGACGTCCGATTGACGTGCCGTCAGTCGCGTAATGTTCCTCTTAGTGAGACGGATCTTTTGGCATACTCCGCCCGAGGTTTGGACGCAGGTGGAGTCCGGTTGGGTTGGTTTTGCCTTAAAAACCAACCGGGCCCCGGAGACGAAAATGCCAATAACTCTCAGACCGGGCGTCCGATCGACGCGCCGTCTGTTGCGTTGAGTTCCTTTTGACGATACGGAACTTTTGGATACATCAACTTCGGTCTTCGTGACAGTTGATGTATCAGCCTCTCGGCTCGTGGAGCGGACCCTCCGTACGAGCTTGCTGTGTGCGGGAACCCTAGTGCTGGCTGCGACTGTTCTTCTGCTACGACTGCTACTGTGACTGCGACGACGACAGTACAGAGATCCTGTGTGGATTTGACGACGACAGTACAGAGATCCTGTGTGGATTTGACGACGACAGTACAGAGATCCTGTGTGGATTTGGCGACGACAGTACAGAGATCCTGTGTGGATTTGACGACGACGACTACAGCACTCAGCGATCCTACGTGGATCAGTGCTACAGGTTCTGTGTGAGCCCGATCCTGTGTGGGTCCTTGCGCTCAGCGGTTCTGTGTGAGCCAGCGCCTACAGGTTCTGTGTGAGCCCGATCCTGTGTGGGTCTTCAGCGGGGGTTAGTTACCTATCGATCCTTCGTGGGTCCGACGACTTAGATGGATCAGTGATCATCTTTATCGTCCTTGAAGAAGTATACCTGTGTGAGCTGAATCCTGTTGTTTTCCTGTGTGGATTGTGTTGTGCAATCCTGTGTGGATTATATTTTGCTTTCCTATGTGGAATACGTATACTTTCCTGCGTGGACTGAGTTGTACTTGGGCTCGGAGGTTGGAGTGTATTTTAATTGATGACTTAGGTATATGTATGGGCATATACCTAAGCTGTGTCAGTTGTTACTTCGTGTTTGTACTTTTCTTCGTGGTTTATCCTTTGTGGATTTGAGAGACCTTCAGGGGTCTCGGGGTCCCTACTGAGTAGCTTATACTCACCCCTGCACGGGCTTTGCCCGCACTTCGTTGTGTTGGTTGCAGACGACGGACAGTGTTGACCTTAGCTGAGGCTTGCAGAGCGGGACGGTACCCGGAGGTGGACCCCTGGGCGGGACGTGCTCGGAGCGGACGGCGGGACCCGTGGAGCAGAGGAGCTATCTGTACCCACCCTTCAGGTGGGATTTCCAGTGGACAGCTCGGAGTAGCGGCTTTACTTTTCAGTTGCTGTTTTTCCCTTTTCGAGTTGTACTTTACTTTCAGTTTGGGTTTGTATTCTGGCCCATTTACTTTTCCGCACTTTCAGTCGTACTCTGTTTGCTTAGTGTTTACTTTCCGCTTGTTTACTCTGTGGTGTGTGTTTACTTTTCAAAGGCAATGCCTTCCCTTTTACCGGGAATTACGCCTTGGTGCTAGTCGCCAGCCCCTGGCCTATGGAAGGCGGGCTTGGGGTAGTCACGGCACGGACCCCGAGGGCGGGTCGTGACAAATTGGTATCAGAGGAGTTCGGTTCTACCGCGAACTCTGATCTTTTCTATGTGAAGCAATAATGTTTAGCGTATTGAGTGTGGTTATCAGTCCAGGGAGTCCAGTGTTGGTGCGGCGGCCGACGTATCCGTACACCAGGACCCTGACTTCTGATTTCCGACTTAATGCACGAAAACATTGATTGCGTGTGTGTTTCAAGTTTTCTTTGTGATTACTTGTGTCAGCTCACCGGGTATACTGATCTGCTTTATGAAAGTCTCAAGTTTTCCTTGTGATTACTTGTGCCAGCTCACCAGGTATACTGTTCTAACCGTGGCGCACCTGTTTCCTTTTCAGGATGGCCCCACGACGGCAGCCAGCTAGGGTTCTGAGAGTCGAGCGAGACGACAGCCCACCGAGCGACGAGGCTTCGGTGCAGGGCCCTTTGTCAGCAGTGGCACCGGCAGTAGCTTTACCTGCCGATCCCCCGATGCTTCCAGCAGCAGCCGCTGACGATGCACGTCGCCTCAGCGCACTGCATGAGTTTCAACGCCAGCGACCGCCCAGGTTTCGCGGGGAGACGGATCCCCAGGCAGCAGAGGACTGGCTGGAGGCAGTGGTTCGAGTGTTTAGGCTAGTGAGGACACCAGCAGACCTCATGGTGATCCTCGCTGCGAGCCTACTACACGCAGCAGCAGGACGATGGTGGAGCTTGATGCTCCAGGTGCACGATGAGGCATCTCTTCTTTGGACGGACTTTGAGAGCATCTTCCGCTCGGAGTTCGTCCCAGCCACCCTTCGTGCGGTGCGTATCCAGAAGCTTCTACAGCTGCGGCAGGGCAGCATGACGGTCGCTCAGTACTCGGAAAGATTTACCGATCTCTCGCGCTACTCGACCGACATGGTACGGGACCCATTCTTCCGGGCCCGGACCTTCGAGCAGGGTTTGAGACACGAGATCAGGGCATCGCTGATCTCCCTCAGCATACCGACTCAGACAGGAGTACTGGAGCGGGCTCTTCTGATCGAGAGCTTCCTTGCTGAGTCTACACCAGCACAGCGACCCACCGCAGGGCGGCACGTGGCAGAGTCATCTGCAGCTGGCAGTCGACGAATGACTCAGGGGTCCAGACAGACCAGACCTCAGGGCACTGGCTCAGCAGTGCAGGGCACACAACGCGGAGCCAGTCTTTCGAGTGGAAGACAGTGCTATGCATGCGGCGGCCGAGGCCACATGGCTCGTGACTGCCCGACCCGTCATGCGGAGGAACAGCAGACGGTTGAGGAACCACCTAGGCAGAGGCAGAGGTTCGACCGTGGCGATCCGCAGGGAGGAGGCGGACGAGGCAGAGGAGCTGGACGAGCAGCTGGTGGTGGCCGACGCTTTGAGGCTCTACCACCACCACCACCAGGAGGTCCACCCCGACCGCAGGGGAGAGCTCAGCTTCAGGCAGCCGAGGCCTTCGATCATGGAGCCCTGGGAGCCGATGGACAGGAGCAGAACTAGTGGTTACATCCTTTGTACTTCTGGTTCCTTGTTGCTTTTGTGTAGCGTCTTGTATTACGAGCTGCAATAATAAAAGACGCATACCTTGTGATGTTTTCGTTCCTGTCCTCTATCGTAATGTTACTAAGAGGTTCCAGTTTTGGCTGTTGACTTGACCCTCACTTGTGAGACATCTACTGGAGGTGGCCCAGTTACCACACACTGATGCCGACAGTGTGACTCAACCCTTGGAGGCGAGAGTAACGGTTGAATCTCTTAGTAGTAGCGTCGAGGCCTTACGACGTCATCCTTAGTATGGATTAGTATCATCCATGTTAGGATTGACTGTTTTAGGCAAAGAATGTGGTTCATCCAGGGGATGAGACCAGATTTCTCTTTTCGGCAAAAGAGAAATCTTGCAGCTCTGGTGGGACCGGAGATGGTCCAGGCCACGTTAGAGGAGGTCCATGTCCTCCAGGAGCGGGTCCTACATGGGCGATCGATTCCTCTTGTGCGCAACAGATGGCGGCACGGGAATCTCCAGGAGAGCACATGGGAGCGGGAGGCTCAGATGCGTGCTCAGTATCCTCTTTTGTTTCCCTAGTTTTTGATGTAGCTTTACGGGGACGTAAAGCCCTGAGGTGGGAGTAATGTAAAGACCCGTAAAATTCAAGGGAAATTTTTTCTTAATTTTCTTTAGAATTTTACAAGAATGCGGTTTCTGACGGCACCTGATTCCGAGGCCCGGAGTGCCCGGAATTAATTTCCGAAGTTTGGCTCGGGTACGTTCAGTGAACGAACGAGCGGGAATTCCTAACTTTTGATCCGGTGCTCGGAATTGAAATCCGAGGGCACCGATAAACTCGCAGCGCCGATATTCGCTTAATGAGACCTTTTCGGGAGTTGCGTTTGTTGCGGGTTGAAAGTTACGTTTTGGGGTTTTTAAGTTAAGTTAAATAAAATTGTGTAAAACAAATTTTATTTAAACTTATTAAAAAAAAACCTACCTAAGGGGGTTGGAAGTGGGACCCACACCCACTTAACCTCCCTTGGGAGGATTAAGTGTGGTGGGGCCCACACGAACCCCTAAATCTTTTAATAACCTCTCAACTTCCCCCTTAAACTCCTCATTTAATAACATGACAACTTTGTTAATTAATGGAGTTGAATTGTTTGAATTGTTAGAATTTCAAACCTTTGAAATTCAATTTGATAATTGTGTGAATAAAATAAGACTTTAGCTTATTTTATTTGGGTTAGAATTCTCTAGCCACCTTGAGAGAATTTGGAGCCTTCATCTTCTTCTTCTTCAAGCTTTGACGAAGAACGCGAAGAACCTTCGAACATCGACGAAGAACGCCACGTTCTCGGGAATCGTCTTTCGCGACGCCATACCCGCGACACCGACGACGTCTTCTTCCGCGTCATCTCTTCCGCGACGATTTCCCGCGACGAAATCGTCGTCAAAGAACTTCGAATCCTCGCTTCACGACATCGACGTCCTTCTTCCGTGACGCCGACCACCGCGACGCGTCTTCCGCGGGTCGTTGACGATCATCGTTCTTGAAACCAGAGGTAGGGGATGTTACTTATTGATTATTTTATTCCATTCTTGAATCATGGATTTTAGCATGACTAAATGTGAGGCTTTTGGGTATTCTTTAGTTATGTTATTATTTAACGTGAGGGGGGTCGGACCGCATGAACACGGCCGAACGCCCCTCCTTAGTTCTCGTTTTATTCATGCGGGTGGAAGCAAGAGGCGTGGTGCCGTCGCACCACGCGGATGAACATGCTTATAATCTTCCGCAACGCCGTCGCGCTACGCCGAGGAGAGACTTCAAGAACGCGACGCCGTCGCGCCGCGTTGGAAGAATTCATGGCACGGCGAATGGGGCGCGGTGCCGTCGCACCGCGCCGGACGAGAAGACCGCGGCCGGTTCCGGGCCGCGGCGGGACGAGGAGACCGCGGCCGGTTCCGGGCCGCGGCGGAAGGAAAGACCGGCGGCCGGGCCGCCGGCGTCGGAAGTCGAGGGCGGGACCGGAAATTCCGGTCCCGTTGGTAAAAACCGGCCGGCCAGCGGGCCGGCCGGATGTCATAAAAACCGGGGGATTAAACCCCCGGCCGGACCTTCAAGACCCCCCTCTTAATGAGGGGGGCGGTTCATTTAAGGAGGGGGGGGGGGCAAAGCCCCCCCGGTTTTATTCAGCCGGCCCCCGCGGGGGCCGTTTCTTTTACAAGGCACGGCTTAAAGCCGTGCCGTTTTGACAGAAACGCGGGGCTTAGCCCCGCGTGCCTCCCGCATGCGCCGCGGCACCCCGCCGCCAGCGCGGTCCGCCAGCCGCCGCCGCCACGCGGCCCGCCAGCCGCCGCCGCCACGCGGCCCGCCGCCGCCACGCGGCCCGCCGCCGCCACGCGGCCCGCCACCCGCCGCCGCCACGCGGCCCGCCGCCGCCGCCACGCCGCCAACCGCCGCCGCCGTCCGCCGCCGCCGGCCGCCGCGCCGTCCAGAGGGGGGGGGTCGGGCCGGGTCGGCCCGGACCCGGACCCCCCGTTTCGGACCAGTTTAGGTTTTTGGCTCATAACTTGAGCCTCGGACCTCCGAATGACGAACCGTCTGCGGAAACGCGATCCTTGGATCGAGACGGTCGTTTCGGTATATCGCACTCAAGGTTTCGGTTTACTTTGAGTTCGGCCGGGTTGGTTCGTTCACGAAACCAACCGGGCCTTCGGAGCGGAAACGCTCATATCTTGAGCTACGGACGTCCGATTGACGTGCCGTCAGTCGCGTAATGTTCCTCTTAGTGAGACGGATCTTTTGGCATACTCCGCCCGAGGTTTGGACGCAGGTGGAGTCCGGTTGGGTTGGTTTTGCCTTAAAAACCAACCGGGCCCCGGAGACGAAAATGCCAATAACTCTCAGACCGGGCGTCCGATCGACGCGCCGTCTGTTGCGTTGAGTTCCTTTTGACGATACGGAACTTTTGGATACATCAACTTCGGTCTTCGTGACAGTTGATGTATCAGCCTCTCGGCTCGTGGAGCGGACCCTCCGTACGAGCTTGCTGTGTGCGGGAACCCTAGTGCTGGCTGCGACTGTTCTTCTGCTACGACTGCTACTGTGACTGCGACGACGACAGTACAGAGATCCTGTGTGGATTTGACGACGACAGTACAGAGATCCTGTGTGGATTTGACGACGACAGTACAGAGATCCTGTGTGGATTTGGCGACGACAGTACAGAGATCCTGTGTGGATTTGACGACGACGACTACAGCACTCAGCGATCCTACGTGGATCAGTGCTACAGGTTCTGTGTGAGCCCGATCCTGTGTGGGTCCTTGCGCTCAGCGGTTCTGTGTGAGCCAGCGCCTACAGGTTCTGTGTGAGCCCGATCCTGTGTGGGTCTTCAGCGGGGGTTAGTTACCTATCGATCCTTCGTGGGTCCGACGACTTAGATGGATCAGTGATCATCTTTATCGTCCTTGAAGAAGTATACCTGTGTGAGCTGAATCCTGTTGTTTTCCTGTGTGGATTGTGTTGTGCAATCCTGTGTGGATTATATTTTGCTTTCCTATGTGGAATACGTATACTTTCCTGCGTGGACTGAGTTGTACTTGGGCTCGGAGGTTGGAGTGTATTTTAATTGATGACTTAGGTATATGTATGGGCATATACCTAAGCTGTGTCAGTTGTTACTTCGTGTTTGTACTTTTCTTCGTGGTTTATCCTTTGTGGATTTGAGAGACCTTCAGGGGTCTCGGGGTCCCTACTGAGTAGCTTATACTCACCCCTGCACGGGCTTTGCCCGCACTTCGTTGTGTTGGTTGCAGACGACGGACAGTGTTGACCTTAGCTGAGGCTTGCAGAGCGGGACGGTACCCGGAGGTGGACCCCTGGGCGGGACGTGCTCGGAGCGGACGGCGGGACCCGTGGAGCAGAGGAGCTATCTGTACCCACCCTTCAGGTGGGATTTCCAGTGGACAGCTCGGAGTAGCGGCTTTACTTTTCAGTTGCTGTTTTTCCCTTTTCGAGTTGTACTTTACTTTCAGTTTGGGTTTGTATTCTGGCCCATTTACTTTTCCGCACTTTCAGTCGTACTCTGTTTGCTTAGTGTTTACTTTCCGCTTGTTTACTCTGTGGTGTGTGTTTACTTTTCAAAGGCAATGCCTTCCCTTTTACCGGGAATTACGCCTTGGTGCTAGTCGCCAGCCCCTGGCCTATGGAAGGCGGGCTTGGGGTAGTCACGGCACGGACCCCGAGGGCGGGTCGTGACAGGAAAGTCTAACTGCGAAATCCCCTGGTCATCCAGATAAAGACTGGAAATCTGGGTTGTAACTCCTCTTAGCCCATGATGCTCTGGTCTAGCTCTACCCTCCTAGACATCCCACTCACCTCTATGAATAAAAGATTTGCCCTATGGTGATACGAAACTCACCCTGCGGTGATAGCAATCGACGACTACCTGGAAGGGAACTAACTAGTCAAGAATGACATCATAGCCTGTCATCTCTAGGACATAGAGGTCCTATAAGAAGTGACACCCTGCAACCTCAAGAGGGCACTCCTTGCACTGACGTACACTAGATGTCCTCATTCCCAATGGTGTATCAAGATTCAACATGTCGACAGATGAAAAGATACAGAGCCCAAGGCTCTCCACAATAGAAACAAAGATAAAGATATGTGAATCACCAGTATCAAAGAGGGATGAAGATAAAACGGAGGCTACTAAGATCGTACCTCGAACTGTGGAAGGGCCGGTATCCTGCTCCTGATAGGTATTCTCTACGGTGAAATTATGGCATGTACCACATCCCTGCGCCCCTGGCTGACCACTCTGAGCTGATCCACTCTGCTGTCGCGGGTAACCTAGTGACTGACCACCACGACCGCGACCTCCACCTGGGCCTGAACAACTAGAAGAACTCCAGTTCCCGGAATGATGAGAAACTAGCGATACATATCATGTACGTGGGGTCATAGAAGAACCCCTACCACCGGCTGTAGGCAAGAATATCTGACAAAAACGCTGAAGATGGCCCATCTTTCCACAAGACCGACACTCCATCGGGTCCCTCTGGAACTGAGGCCTAGTATGCCCACCCCTACTACACTAGTATCATACAACCTGGCTACCCTAAGATACATTATGCCTACTCTGATCTCCTCAAGCAGACTCCTAGTAGAACTTCTTGCTATCAGTAGGAGGAACAATGACTCTGGATGTCGAACCGCCCTGGATCACTGCTCCAAAATCTCTCAGATTGTGCTCAGTGATCAGCGCCTAGTTGACGATAGAGGATATCGAAGTCAACCTGAAGATATTCACATGGGAATAGATCTACTACCTGAGACCATCCTCAAACTTCCTAGAAAAGAACAAATCATCACCTACTAGACTCGGCATGAAGCACTGCACCTCGGTAAAGCGAGACGAGTACTCCATAACAGAAAGAGTACCCTGCTCCAGACTCCTAAACTCCCGAGCTCGATCTTCCCTCAAGGTTTCTGGGTAAAAGAAATCGTATAAGATGTGCCAAAACTCATCCCAAGTCATACTCTGCTGGCGCCATGACTGTGAGATCACCTCCCACAATCTCTTGGCGGTGTCTCGGAGCATATAAGTATCCAGATTTACCCTTTTCTCTGGAGGTATCTACAGATGATCGAAGATTGTTAGTGTGGAATCTAGCCACAACTCTGCATCTTGAGGTCCTCCATCCACTGAGAAAGTAGGAGGGTGATGCTGCTGGTAAACCCACGTCAACTCAGCCATCGACGGGGCAGGAGGCAGCGCTCCCTGGAAGGTCTGCATCATCCTCAGGGAGTCCTCCCTGAACTGCGCATCAGTTCCTGCAATGGGTATAACTGCTTGTACCAAGGCTGGAACAGCAGGAGAATCTGCAGGAGGTCCCTAATCAGCCATATACGGTGTCTGATCACCGTCTGGAAGCTGACGTACAACCGAAAGACATCTCGGTGGCATAGATCTGAAAGATCAAAAGAAAATCTTAGATCAGGATTATCAAGTACTGAGAACACAAGACTAAAATATGGGAACATGAGAAAGAAACTTTCAATTTTTTCAAAACATGACTACACGGCGTGTATTCCTCACACATAGCGTGTAATTGAACTCCATTCCCCTGCCCGAGTCTCTTTACACAGCTAACTCACAAGGTCCTCTTAACCCTAGACTACACAGCGTGTTCACTAAGGACACGACATGTACTAGACAAGGTTTCGACAACCCGTGTAGTTAGTTACATGACTGACTACACGACTGACCCTTACACAGCGTGTTCCAAACAAACATGGTGTGTATATGAGAAGATAACATCGACCCGTGTTGTTCGTGACACGGCTGGGTATACAGCTCACTACTACACGGAGTGTACCTACCATACATGGTGTGTTCCTGAAGATTTTTCACAACCCCATGTCTTTTCTCACACAGTCAGTGGCACAGTTTAAAACTACACGACGTGTAGTCATAAAGTACATGGCGTGTATTCTGGGTTTTTCTTGACAGTAGCTCAGAAACTGCACCGAAGCCCAGAAAACACTGAAAAAAAAGCATGGAGGTGCCCAATTCCGATATGTGACGGCCCATACTCCCCACGAATCAAATCTTGGAATCTTAAACAAGTCATATAAAAGAGAAACAAGTCAACGATCCACAAAGTTCCGATTCATGAGGGCCCATAACACCTCAAGAACCAAAATTAGGAGTTCGTTTAAGAAAGGTACAATACAAACAATATCTCTATCAAACTACATGGATTATATCAAAGAATATATCACAACAACATGCATAATCTACACAATGTCTATCACAACAACATGCAATCAATAATTCACCCTAGATGGCATGACAAGAATGCATGGCATGTGATTTCTAACAAGTTCCTATATGATGCATGAGATGGAATACCCTCATCTCATTGGGTTGAGATAGAAATAGAACTGTAATAGCAACAATAATAACAACACAAGGCATGTGAATCACTCTAGGTGAAATCATATCAACCGTAAAATCTCAAAAACTAGAAAACTGTAATAAATGGGGGTAGATTGGCTTTTCCCTGTACACGGGTTAGCTACTCCCGGGCACAACTTATTACCAAGTACCGAATCCATCCTATATCTGGATAAAGACTCCAAATAGTAAATCAAGTGAAAATAATCCCTCTGATACCACTTTGTAACGTCCTGGTTCTGGAAGACACCCAGAGGCACCATGTACCTGGTCGGTCACATGGCCTCACGAGCATTTCCCCAAATTCCCGAGGTTTCCGACTAGCAGCGAGGGCCTTGGGTGTGATAGTGGGGAAACTATGCCCTCATTGGCAGAGTACAAAGCAGAAGTAAACAAAGCATACAATAGCAGAAGCAGTAAATATAAAAAAAAAATAAACAACGGAAGACAAAAACAATAAAAAACTGGAGCACATATGTATATATGAAATGATGAATAATACATATCTAGTAAAGTAGCCAAAAAATTCACAATGCTGTAAATAAAAATAGAACAAAAAAAAGTGAAAAAGAAAAGAAAAATAGCTCTGCAGCATCACAAGCCTAAGCTTGGTCCCATGCTCTCCTGCTCCAAAGCAATCAAGTTCTTGAAGTAGAAGGGTGCTTGCCCTTGTCTATACCAGCAACAACATAGTCTGTTTGGGCCCAAAAGCATGGCACAAATAGGGTGTGAGACTAAATCCCAGTAGGCAACCACTCTAAGATCTGTACCTAACAGTCAGTGAGTATATGGAAGGTAATAGTATAGTAAGCAGAAAACAACATCCAGTAAACATTAAGTAGTAAACAGGATGATATACAACAGTGATCAATCCAAAAATCAACATGCAGTAGTAAAGTAAACATCTAACCACAACAGGAACCCCTCTGGGAAGTACACATATCCAACCCCTCTGGTCCTATCCAAGAAGTACCAACAACCCTCTGGGTAGTGCACTCAGCCTAACCCCTCTGGTTTGGTCATACGAACTTATAAGACTCTCTGGGGAAGCTCGCTCAGTCAATTCCCCTTATAATCTAGGGTAGTTAGGGAATCTCTAAGGAAGATCACACGGTCTAACCCTCTTATATCCCCAAGGTCTATAAATTCTCTGAGGAAGCTCACTCGGTCAATCCTCATATAGTCTCAGTTCTATCACAGACTCTCTGATAAAGCTCCCTCGATCAATTCATCCTCTAGCCTGGAATAGTTTAATGAAATTCAAACAAGTAAAGACTCTCTGAGGAAGCTCACTCGGTCTACCCTCCTGTAGTCTATAATATCCAAGAATCTATGGGAACCTCACTCGATCTATCCCCTGTAGTCTATAATGTCCAAGACTCTCTGGGAAGCTCACTCGGTCTATCCCTTATAGTCTATAGCACCAGGTTCTCCCAGTCCCATGCCAGTCAGTGCATAATAATTCTATAAGGCCAAAGTAGACCTACAGAGCTACTTGGCTAACCAGTCTATAGCATAACAAGCATGTCAAGAACATCACTCCATCTTACGATCACAAGGCATGGAAAACAGGTATAGCGGCGAAAGGCTAACAAGACCCAAAGGTCATAAAAAAAACAAGGCAAGGGAAAAACATCCAAGCACATCAATTATCCTCAAACATGATCAACTTACCTCTACGCATGCATTCAAGCAAGGCAAGAAAAACAACAGGGGAAAATGATAAACATGCAATACCCCGTTCACGGGTATTGGTGGAATTTGCAAATAAAACTCAAAGACTTCGAACGGAAAGGCACAAACCACCTAACTTGATGATAGGAGATCAATATACTTGAACCACAAGGCTTTATTCTCCTTAGAACATCGTAGATATACGAAAACCCACAAAATGTTCAACCCACGATATCTTGAAAAAGAGGAAAAATCATGGAATAAAACTCAAAAAGAAGGAAGATCTCACCGCTGTGGTTCCAAAGCAATCGACAATGGTCGATTCGGACAACAGACAAAGTATCGGTGGCTCTGAGGATGTTCGCGACTGTACGGGATGCTCTCGGTCTAAGAACCTAGAGAAGAAGATGATTCTGTCGATTAGACGTGACCCGGGTCCGTTTAATGAAAAAAAAGAAAGTACACTGAGTGTGCTTCTGGAGTACACGGTGTGTACTAGGATTTTATGTACTCCACTTTAAGCGGCCTCCACATCACCCCCATACACTGTGTGTGTGGCCCGGAAATATCTATCACATGGCCTTGCGCGACATCGATGTAAAAGGCGTGTACTTATAAAGTACACGACGTGTACTTTGAGAATTTCCAGAATTTACCTTTTTCTCAAAAATGACCAGAAAAGGAAAAACATACCTGAAACAAAGATCCGGGTTCTTACAAACTTCCCCCCTTAAAGAAATTCGTCCCGGAATTTCACTAGCAAGGCATAGAAGAAGTAACCCCGAATAGCTCCGGCCACTGCGATCGTACCTCGGCCTCCCTCTCCCAAGTCTCATCCTGTACTTGCCTGTGCAGCCATAACACCCATACCAGAGGAATAGACCGGCCACTAAGAACCTTTGTACTGCGATTGAAAATCCGGATAGGATGCTCTTCAAATGATGCATCCGCTTGAAGATCAACCTCCTCGGGTTGAAAGACATGAGACGGGTCTAAAAAGTAACATCGAAGCTGAGAAAAGTGGAAGACGTCATGTATAGCACGATACCTCTGAGGTAACTGAAACCGATAGGCAACCGGCCCAACTCTCTCCAACACCTCAAACAGCCCGACGTACCATGGTGATATCTTACCATGTCTCTAAATCCTATTGTGTACCAGCCTCGGTGCGACACGTAGGAAAAACTGATCCCCGACCTCGAACTCCAGAGTTCGTCTCCGCGGATCAGCATAAGACTTATGTCGAGACTGTGTTGTAGCCATCCTCTTTCGAATCAACTCTATCTGCTTTGAGGTCTCCTGAACAAGATGTGGTCCTAGAAAAGCCGACTCTCTTGCCTCCAGCTAGCACAAAGGTGATCGGCATGGCCTACAGTACAAAGACTCATAAGGTTCCATATGAATAGTCGCATGAAAACTGTTGTTATAGGCGAACTCCACAAGAGGAATATGATTCTCCCAAGAACCGCCAAAGTCTAGAATGAATTCTTGAAGCATATCCTCAAGCACCTGGATTGTACGCTCGTACTGGCCATCTGTCTGGGGATGGTATGCTGTACTCAATAGTACATGTGTACCCAAGGCCTTCTGAAGCCCCTGCTAGAACCGAGAAGTAAATCGTGCATCCCTTTCTGAAACAATGTAGTGTGGAACTACATGAAGACGTACAATCTCTCAGATGTACAACTGCCCCAGCTCATCAACACTGGAGGTCTCCTTGTTCGGAAAGAATTGAGAAACCTTCATAAGCATGTCAACGACAACCCAAACAACATCACTCCCTCGAGGTGACCTCGGTAACCCGATCATGAAGTCCATCGCGACATCTTTCTAGTTCAACTCGGGAATGGGTAACTGCTGCAAAATCCCTGCTGGTCGCTGATGCTCCGCTTTCACCTGCTCACAAGTAGAACACCTCATGACAAAACCAGCAACATATCTCTTCGTACCTGGCCACCAATAATGGTGGTGAAGATCACGATAAACCTTGGTGATGCCAGGACGAACTACCCAAACTGAGGAATGAAAATCCCACATCAGCTCCTCGCGTATGTCTACTTGAACCCATACGCATCCATGGAAACACAAGATCTCATCCTTGCCCACTGTACATCCATGAAGAGGGTCCTCTCTTAACACACTCTCTCGCAGGACTAGGCCTTCTAAGTCTGATAGCTTCCTCATCCGTACTCGATCAAGAAGGGTAGAGGTAACAGCTACAGAAGAAAGAAAAGTCTACCCCTGTTTATCTTGCACCTCCAAATGCATCTTAGAGAACAGAGAAATAAGCTGCCACTCACTGATGGCCTCCTAAACTGCCTGAATCTGAGTTCTCCTACTCAACGCACCAGCCACTGCGTTGCCCTTTCCCGGCGTATAGGTAAGCTCAATGTTGAAGGACTGAAGATACTCGACCCACCTGCACTATCTCAGATTCATATCACGTTGAGTGAATATGTACTTGAGACTCTTGTGGTCAGTGAAAACCAAAATGTTCTCTCCCATAAGGTAATGTATCCAACAACGTAAGGCATGAACAACAACTGCCAACTCTAGATCATGTGTCGGGTAGTTTCTCTCATGTGGCCTCAGCTACCGAGACCCATATGCAACGACTCCATCTCCCTGCATAAGCATAGCTCCCAGTCCGACACCTGAATAACCACAGTAGACTGTATAGTTCTTTCCCGGCTCTAACAAGACTAGTATCGGTGCTGACGTCAACCTCCCTTCCAGCTTCTGAAAGGCTGTCTCACAAGAATCTGACCATAAGAACTTCGCCCCTTTCTTGGTCAGACCTGTCAGCGATGATGGTAGGTGTGAAAATTCATGTATGAAACGCCTGTAGTGTCTAGCTAGCCCTAGAAAACTCTGCACCTCAAAGAAATTCTTCGGCTGCTCCCAGGAAACTACAACTCTCACTTTCTCTGGGTCTACTGATACTCCTATCTCTGAGATAACATGACCCAATAAGTGAATCTGATCCATCCAAAAGTGGCATTCGAGATCTTAAAATATAACTGATGCTCTCTCAGTGTACTAAGAACGATCTCAAGATGGGTAGCATGGTCGTGTCGAGTGTGAGAGTACACCATGATTTCGTCCACGAAAACCACCATGAAGAAATCCAAGTATGGATGGAACACACGGTTCATCAGTGCCATAAAAATTGTTGGCGCATTCGTGAGACCAAAATGCATGACCGTATACTCATATAGACTATACCGGCTCTTGAAGTCTGTAAGAGGTATATATGATGGTCTAATGCACAACCGATGATAACCGGACCTCAAATCGATCTTTGAGAACACCCGAGCTCCTCGAATCTGATCAAAGAGGTCATCGATCCTCGGCAAGGGATATCAGTTCTTAACCGTCAACTAGTTTAGCTTTCGATAATCCACGCAAATCTTAAGGGTGTTGTCTGCCTTCTTCGAAAATAGGACAGACGAACCCCAAGGATAAGTACTAGGTCGGATGAATCCATTTGTCTGCAACTCCTCCAACTGCTTCTTGAGCTCCTGAAACTCAGGTGCATCCATCCTATAAGGAGGAATGGACATCGGTGCTGCTCCTGGAACGAGATCAATCGAGAAGTCTACCTCACGCTCCAGAGGGAAACCTGAAAAGTCATCTGGAAAGACATCCCTGAAACGATCCACCACTGGAGGAAAGTCTAACTGCGAAGTCCCCTGGTCCTCCAGATAAATACTGGAAATTTGAGCTGTAACTCCTCCTAGCCCATGATGCTCTGGTCCAGCTCTACCTGCCTGGACATCCCACTTGCCTCTATGATGAAAAGATCTACCATATGGTGTTACGAAACTCACCCTGCGGTGATACAAATTGATGACTTCCTGGAAGGGAACTAACCAGTCCAGCCCGAGAATGACATCATAGCCTGTCATATCTAGGACTTAGAGGTCCCATAAGAAGTGATACCATGAAACCCCAAGAGGGCACTCCTTGTACTGACGTATGCTAGATGTCCTCGTTCCCAATGGTGTATTAAGATTCAACATGTCGGTAGAAGAAAAGATACAGAGCCCAAGGTTCTCCACAATAGCAAAAGAGATAAATCTATGCGAATCACCAGTATCAAAAAGGGCTAAAGATAAAACTTAGGATACTAAGATCATACCTCTAACTGTGGAAGGTTCGGTATCTTTCTCCTGATAGGTATGCTCCACGGCGAAGGTCTGGCATATACCACAACCCATCGCCCTTGGCTGACCACTCTGAGCTAATCCACTCTGTTGTCGCGGGTAACCTGGTGACTGACCACCACGGCCGCGACCTCCACCTCGGCCCAAACGGCCGGAAGAACTCCAGTTTCCGAACTGGTGAGAAACTGGTGATACATCTCCTATATGCGGGGTCATAGAAGAACCCCTACCTCCAGCTATAGGTGAGAAGATCTGACAAAAACACTAAAGATGGACCATCTTTCCGCAAGATCGGCACTCCATTAGGTCCCTCTGGAACTAAGGCGTAGTATGCACACTCCTACCACACTGGTAGCATACAACATGGCTACCATAAGATAAATTCCTCCTACTCTTATCTCCTTGATCAGACTCTTAGTGGTGCTTCCTGCTATCAGTAGGAGGAACAATGACTCTGGATGTCGAACCTCCCTGTCTCACTGCTTCAGAATCTCTCAGATTGAACTCGGTGATTAGCACCTAGTTGAAGATATAGGATATCGAAGTAAACCTGAAGATATTTACCTGGGAATAGATCTACATCCTAAGACCATCCTTAAACATCCTAGCAAGGAACAACTCATCACCTAATGGAATCGGCGTGAAGAACTGCAGCTCGGTAAAGCGAGATGAGTACTCCATAACAAAAAGAGTAACCTACTCCAGACTCATAAACTCCCGAGCTCAATCGTCTGTCAAGGTCTCTGGGTAGAATAAATCATAGAAGAAGCACCGAAACTCATCCCAAGTCATACTCTGCTGGCTCCCAAACTGTGAGATCACCTCCCACCACCTCTCGGCGGTGTCTCAGAGCATATAAGCAGCCAGCTTTACCCATTTCTCTGGAGGTATCTTCAGATGATGGAAGATCATTAGTGTGGCCTCTAGCCATAACTCTACAGCCTGAGGTCCTCCATCCCCTGATAATGTAGGAGGGTGCTGCTGCTGGAAAACCCGCTTCAACTCAGTAAACAAGAAGCAGTAAAGCAAATAGCTAACCACAATAGGAACCCCTCTAGGAAGTACACGTAGCCAACTCCTCTGGTCCTATCCAAGAAGTACCAACAACCCTATGGGTAGTGCACTCATCCTAACCCCTCTAGTTTGGTCATAAAAAATTATAAGACTCTCTGGGAAGCTTGCTCGGTCAATTACACTTATATTCTAGGGTAGTCATGGACTCTCTGAGGAAGATCATGCGGTCTAACCCTCTTATAGCCCCAAGGTCTAGAAAATAAACGAGGAAGCGCACTCGGTCAATCATACTATACACTCTGGTCTATCACAGACTCTCTGAGGATGCTCGCTCGGTCAATTCCTCCTCTAGCCTGGAATGGTTTAAGGAAATTAAAACAAGTAAAGACTCAATGAGGAATCTCACTCGGTCTACCCTACTGTAGTCTATAATATCGAAGACTCTCTGTTAAGCTCACTCGGTCTATCCCATATTGTCTATAATGTCCAAGACTCTCTAGGAAGCTCACTCAGTCTATCCCTTATAGTCTATAGCTCCAGGTTCTCACGGTCCCGTACTAGTCAGTGCAAAATAATGCTATAAGGCCAAAGTACACCTACAGAGCTACTTGGCTAACCAGTCTACAACATAACAAGAATGTCAAGAACATCACTCCATCCTATGATCACAAGGCATGGAAAAAAAGTATAATGGAGAAAGTATAACAAGACCCAAAGGTCGTAAATGGAACAAAGCATGGGAAAAAAATCCAAGCATAACAATTATCCTTAAACATGATCAACAAACCTCTAAGCATGCATACAAGAAAGGAAGGAAAAACAATAGGGGGAAAACAGTAAACACACAATACCCCGTTCATGGGTATTGGTGGAATTTGCACATAAAACTCAAAGACATCGAACGGAAAGGAAAAAACAACCTACCTTGATGCTAGGAGATCAATATACTTGAACTACGAGGCTTGATTCTCCTTAGAACATCGTAGATTTATGAAAACGCACAAAATTTTCAACCCACAATATCTTGAGAATGAGGGAAAATCATGGAATAAAACTCAAGAATAAGGAAGATCTCACCATTGTGGTTCCAACGCAATCAACAGCAATTGATTTGGCCAAAAGACGGAGGCTCGGGGGCTCGAAGGATGTTCGTGGCCGTACGGGATGCTCTTGGTTGAAGAACCTGGAGAAGAAAATGATTCTGTCAATTAGACACGACCCCGGTCCATTTAATGAAAAAAAAGAAAGTAAACGGTGTGTACCTATAGAGTACACGACGTGTACTAGGCTTTTCTACACTCCGCTTTAAGTGGTGTCCACATCACCCCCATACACCATGTGTGTGGCCTGGACACGGCCAACACATGGACTTGCACGACATCAAAGTACATGGCATGTACTTATTAAGTACACGGTGTGTACTTTTAAAGTACATGACGTGTACTTTGAAAATTTCCAGATTTTCCCTTTTTCTCAAAAACAACCAAAAAAGGAAAAACATACTTGAAATGAAGATCTGGGTTCTTACAGTTTT
The DNA here is from genome assembly GCA_963277665.1 of Viscum album. NCBI lineage: Eukaryota > Viridiplantae > Streptophyta > Magnoliopsida > Santalales > Viscaceae > Viscum > Viscum album. The sequence goes on along the minus strand of OY728167.1, from coordinate 739,643,391 downwards.
TCCAACCATGCGGCCAAAACATCCACCCTTGTTTTTAGGATGAATTTAAAATTTTACCCCTTTTAATTATTTTAATCCACCCATTTCTTCCTCCCTTCTTTTCCAGTGGGATTTCTCCTCCTCCTTCATGAATGATCCCTCCTCCTCTCCTCCTAGGTCCTTTTACCTCTCCTTCATTTGGAACCAAATCTCTCACCTTCATAAGTAAAAAAATCTAGAGGTAAGCTCCTACATCATCTATCTTCTATTCCAAGAATCTCCCCTTCTCAATTGTTCTATTTAGATGTGACATCTTTTGCCCTATTTTCATGGAATTGGATGATTTTGTAGATTCTATTATTCTATCTTGATTCAACCATCAACAATAGATGAGTGTAGAAATACTAAATTGAGTTAGGTGTTCTAGGTATTTCTCACTCATTTAGTCTCTTTTAAATGATGTTCCTTTGTGCTACTCATTGGACCCTTCCGACGATGCCTCAAATATGTCTAATAAATTAATTTTTTGTGTTCCCCATCTTTGTTGTGATCATACCTTATGGGGAAAACCATCCATGGGCTGATCACATTGTTTTTGTCCATCCCTTTTGGTGTATCCACCAAAATTAAATAAAGTAAAATGATTTCATATTTAACCCTCACATGTGTGTGGGTTTCACCATGGTTTAATGCCTTAAATTTATAAAACTAATTAAGATGAATGGTGATCCATGAGTTATTCCCCTTTGGAAATGTCTAATGTTTCAGGCTTATTTACTGGCCTCATTCATTATACCTTATTCCATTTCATTACATTTATTCCATGTATTGTGAATTATAATTGTTCTTATTTTTTATGATAAATGTCACTTTCCTTATAACTCACTCCATGATTTCTTGGATAGGATTAAATGTTTATTCTTGTTTCTGGTTTTCATGTGCCATAGTTGTTTGGATTAAATTGTATAATTTGGATAGCTTGTTTATAATGTGATATTGAAATTATTATTGATGACATGTGATTTTATATTCTATGACTTTTGATATTTTCTTTAGTTTCTATGCCTCACCTACTACGGGCCAAGAGATTACACATGTCCCAACTTAAGGACGTCGTGGATGGACTCGCTATGTTCGGTTCAGAGCTACCTAACCCACTGGGAGAGATACTTTGGCTTTCCTTGTATGTGATCTATAGGAGGATTATTTTATAATCATGAATGACACTGGATACCTAGGGGATAAAATATGGATGTACTCATTGGAAATATGGATTTGAATTACCTTAGGTGATACCCGATTCCCTATATAAGATACTTGGTAAGGACTCAGAGTTCACCATGCTATGAGTGATACAAGGGATGCCTTTATCAGTTTCCTGTATAGACCTAATTGAATTGGTTATATCATAGGTTCCTATAGAGACCCTTGGGATTCTATATAGATCACCTTGGATGTTATCAGGACCCACCTATGGATTTGATTGTTTTTCTTACTTATTCTATATGTGATGTTTGTTAATTATATTTGGAATATGATTGTATTTTTTTCATTGGATGAGAAGGCCAATCCTAGGAACAAGTTTGGTGTCTTCCTACCATGGTTACTTTATTTATGATGAACTATTTATTTAACATATCAATGGTGATGGTATCCCTTGGTTCAGCCATTCGGGTTAGGCCGAAGTAGGTGGTATTGGTTGAGCATCCATTTAGGAACCAGGGCCAAAGTATCTAATTGGTTATTCCTTTACTTCCTGACATTTATTATTATGTCACACTTTTTATTTATTTATTTCACAAAATGGATTGGCCTAGACACTATGGATGGAAACATTCTGAGACTGTATCTCACACCCTACAAGGCCACCTTGGTACCTTAGCAGACTTCAAGATTGTAGGTATTGATTAAGGGAATCATTCAGATTCCAATGCTTGATTGATTTATGTCATGACTCATCTCTCAGGGCCCGTACCATGACTAACCCAAGCTCTCCTTCTATAGGATAGGGGTTGGTGAATAAAACTGGAAAGGAATTTCTAGAAAATGGAAAGTCATTGCCTCAAAACCTGTACACACACAAACCAAGAACACGACAAGATGAAAACCACATAGTAAAACTGCAGTAGTAAAAGCGAGTACTTAAAGTAAAAGGGTCTAGAATACAAGCCCAGCTGAAAAGATAAAACTACAACATAAAACATATCTTGAGATAGTCTACCATGGATCATACCTGAAGGGTAGGTACATCTCATCTCCGCAGCTCTCTATGTCAACCAGTCACCTCCGCATACCGCCTGGTCCAGGATCCCTAAAGTCTCATCCAAACTGCTTATCATCTGCACAAGACACAACAAGGTGAGGGTGAAGCCCATGTAGGGGTGAGTATAAAAATACCTAGTAGGGACCCTTAGATCCCTGAAGGTCTCTCAGAACTCAACAAAGGAAGCCCACAAAGCATGATCTCAATCAGAAAGCACAAAGAAAAAGGCTCAACTCAAACCAGGTATACAACTCAGAGTTTAGGAAGAAAGATGATTAGTATAAAGCTATATCATTTTATTTCATTAGGAAGTTTCCAAAATTGAACCAAGAAGTATTTTTTACATTGTTGATCCATACAGGGTCATATATCGTTGATCTATGATAGGCCTATCTAAGGATGGTCCTCGTCAGGTCATGCACTACTGATCCACACAGGGTCGCTAGACTGTTAATCCACAGAGGGTCGCTATGATGTTAATCCACACAGGGTCGCTAAGATGATGATCCACACATGGTATCTAAGATGCGGATCCACAGAGGTTTTCTATGATGATAATCCACATAGGGTCTCTAAGATGCTGATCCACATAGGGTCTCAACTGAAATGATAGCCAGCCACATGATTCCCCGCACCCAGTGAACACGAGTTCTGTAGTAACTGATCCTCTAGATATCGGTCATTCCTCAACTACTAAAAAGTTACAAAAAGGAGTAAACCAAAGTACCACCATTTCATAAGGGTTCCAACACAATAGACGACGCGTTAATTGGATGCCTGATCTGAGAGTTATAGGCATTTAAATGCCAAGGGCCTAGTTGTATTTAGGTACAATCCAACACGTCCATACTCAAAATTTCTCTAAAACACAAGTGGAGTTCTCAAAAGGACCATCTCACTCCAAGTATACCATCTCTGAATAAGGTTTGTCAAATAGACGTCTGGTTTGTAAGATATGACCTTTTATGCGAAACTGGGCCCAAAAGGGGTCTGAGTACGGTTCGACCCAGGCCGACCCGACCTGGCCCACCCCGAACAGGCCATGGCTGGACCGAGTGGGCTAGGCCATGGTGGGCTCGGCCTGGCCCGCCCCTCGCTTGGCAGGGCCATAGTGGGTTCAGCCCGACCTGCCCCTGGCTGGGTGGGGTCGTGGCAGGCTCGGCCCGTTGGGCCGAAAACCAGCCCGGCCCACTGGTTTGGCGCGACCCACCGGGCGATGTGGCCTGGTTCGCTAGCGTAGTCCGCATTTCGGGTGACCACCTCCCTTCGAGAATGGAAAATCTGTTTGGGTTAATTAATTGGTGGCGCCACGTGGCGCCACCCTCCTGTCAGCAGGACTAGCAGGCCGCATGTCCTCTCTGTCATAGTTTGATGCTGCGACTCTTCTCTGTGGCGTGCGACGACACGCCGCCTTTCGCCAATGCGTCTGGATTAGGGTTGGCCACCCATAATGAACACTTTTTCTTGATGTCATGGCACGCAACAGTGCGCTGCCTACTGCCACTGCTTTCAGCTAATGCCGGTTTCCACCATCGCCGACTGCGCCGGTCACCGGTTCCGCTGTGTTGGTTCTGCACCCGCCTAACTTCCACGGGCCACCGGGTGAGCTCCAGTGGTTTGTTTTCCCTTATATTCGCGCCTATGGGCCTCCTGGGATGCCTCCATCACTGCGTGCCTCCTGGTTTCAAGGTTTCGTCAAGTTGAAAAATCCTCCCCAGAAGAAGGCAACAAAATTCCAGCGGCGGAGGGTCCGGGCCTTGTTCATTTGGCCCACACCCTCCACGTTAGTATTATAAAAAGGGTGAGATTTAATTCATCTTCAAACACTTATAATTAAATCAAGACAAAACCCCCTACCCGGAAATCCGTGGTGACATCGCGATTATGGAAGAAGAGTCCACACTTGATGAAGTCACCGACTTTCGTTGATCCTAGTTCGATTCCTCCATTCTTCATTGGCAGAAGATGCCGTTGTACTTCGTTAGAGGTTCCTCACTTCCGTTAAAAAAAACCAATTCCTGAGATTAATTTAAATAGATGGAGGAACCAACTGTGATGCATAAAATTATTGTGGTTCATTTATGAACTGCATTCAGTGTTCCATCATCGAGGTTACAAAAAAAGAGAGTCAAGCCATTACATGGCTTGACAACTCAGCGGTCCCGCCACTGCTACTCAACTATTGGTAGAAAAATAAAATTTCAATTTTATGTTATTTTATTATTTTTTAAAAATTCCAACAAACTATATTTTTCTCCCGACCTATTATGGTCGAAGTTAAGCCTCCCTTAATAGAATCCCGGCGTAGTGGATTCAACGGTGTCCTAAGATTTCATTTCTGAGAACTGGTTCAAAAGATAGAAAATGTCACCCATACGTTTACGGAACGTACCATAAAATATTTTCAAAAAACCATTCCGGGAACACCAGGCCTCGGAATCACACACCGTCAAATTTCACAGACTTGTAATAATCCTATTTTTTTTTAAAACAATTACTTGGAATTTCTGGGTCTTTACATTCTCCCCACCTTAGGTATTTTCTTCCCTGAAAGCTACAAAAAAACTAGGGGAACAAATGGGGGTACTGAGCACGTATCTGAGCCTCCTTCTTCCATTTTCTCTCCTGGAGATTCTCATGCTGCCAACGAACTCGCACCAGAGGAATCGATCACCCACAAAGAACCCGCTCTTGTTGATCATTTATCTACACTTGGAAATATGAAAATGTTTCCCCATCGTCGATGTCCAGCTCGCCCAAGTTGATAATGTGCGATGGATGATGCACGTATCTCCTCAGCTATGACATGTGGAATACATTATGCACCCGATGCATCTGTGGGGAAAGAGGTAGAAGGTACACCACCTCGCTTACTCTACTGAGGATATGGAAGGGTCTGATGAACCTCGAAGATAGCTTGTCACCTTGGAAAAACCTCTGTAATCCTCATTAGGGTGAGACCCGTAGTAAGACATGATATCCATCCTTAAACTCCATGGGTCTCCATCTCCTATCGGCATACGACTTCTTACGGATATGTTCAGTCTTCATCTACTCCTGGATGATCTGCACCATTAATGTGGTAGCCTATACCAAGTTTGGACCCATAAGTGCTGACTCCCCTAGGTCTGTCCAACAAAGAGGTTATCTACATGGTCACCCATAAAAGGCCTCAAATGGAGCCATGATGGTGGTGGAGTGATAACTGTTATTGTATGCTAACTCCACCAGGGGAAGGTGGTCCTCCCAACTGTGTTGAAAATCGAGGACAAAAGCATGAAGCATGTCCTCAAGTGTCTATATGGTCCGCTCCATCTGACCATCTGTCTAAGGATGGAAGGCCGTTCTCAAGTTTAGCTGAGTCCCGAACGCATCCTACAATCCCTTCCACAAGAGGTATTTAAAATTTTCATAGTGATCTGAGATGATAATCAATGGAACCCTGTGAAGTCACAAAATCTCCTACGCATAGAGGGGTCCCAATCCCTCTACTGATCCCTGATCTCAGATGGGTAGGAAGTGGGTGACTTAGTGAGTTGGGAAAAGATCACCCAGATGGAATCGTGGCTCTCAGACATATGTGATATCCCTATAATGAATTCCATGGAGATACCATCCCACTTCCACTCTGGTAACTCAAGTGGCTGCGCTAAGACTGTTGGTACCTGATGCTCAGACTTCACTTGCTGACAAGTGAGGCATCGAGATACAAACTCTACCACTGCTTTCTTCATCCTTAGCCACCGGTACTGATGCCGGATGTCCTGGTACATCTTCTCCACTCCATGATTTACCACTAAAGGGGATTTTTGAAACACCCTCAACTCCTCTCGTAGCATCACTGGTACCATGGTTCATCCTCTGAAGAGGACGACAGGCTCCCCACCTTCAGAAAATCCCTCAGGAAACTTTCCTGAGGATATCTAAGCACGTCGGGCCTCGTAGTCAGTGTCCCCATGTTGTGCATCCCATAATAATTGAAGAAGTGGGGGAGTGATAGTCATAGACTGGAGGTAAGATGATCCATCTCTATTCACGAAAGATATCCTCAATGCAGTTAGCTACTCCGTCGCCTCACTCAGCAACTGTAGACCAGACCTTCTACTGAGTGCGTCTACTACTACGTTCCCCTTCCAAGGAGTGTAGACTATCTCAAAGTCATAGTCCAAGAGGAACTCCATCCATTACCGATATCTCAGATTTAGGTCCTTCTACGAGAAGATATAACTGATACTCTTGTGATTAGAGTAAATAGTAAATCATTCACCCATCAAGTAGTGTCACCACATCTTCAGCAAAAAGACCACTACTGCTAACTCTAGGTCATGGGTAGAGTAATTATGCTCGTGCTATATCAATTGTCGTGTGCCATAGGAAATCAATGCTCTCTCCTGCATCAGGACACAACCTAGTCCATTACCTAATGAGTCACAATAGACTACATAAACAACTCCCTATTTTGGTAGACTCAAGATGGGGCCACTTGTCAGTCTCTTCCTCATATCTTGAAAACTCAGCTGGTATCTCTCCATCCACACGAAGGGATTTCTCTTTTTTTTCAAAGATGACAAGGGTGCTGCTACCCTGGAGAAGTCAGGTACAAATCTATGGTAGTACCCATCCAATCCCAGGAAATGTTGCAACTCGGTCAAACTCCTGGGTGGCTCCTGAGAAAGCACTTCCTCTATCTTCACTGGATCCATAGAATCTCTATCCTCCAAGATAACGTGCCCTAGGAAGTGGACTTACCGTATCCATAACGGGCACTTAAAGAGCTTTCCATAAATTTAGTTCTCTCAGAGTGTATCCAGAACTATCTATAGGTGCATGGAATGTTCCTCCTAGATCGCCGAGTATATCAATATTTCGTTAATGAATACCACCACGAAGTGATCGAGGTATGGCTAGAAGATCCTGTTCATGAGCCCCATGAACACTGCCGGAGCATGGGTCATGACGAAGGGAATCAACAAGAACTCGTAATGTCCATACCGACACCTGAAGGTGGTCTTTGGTACATCAACATCTCCTACCCTAAGATAATGATAACCCGACCTGAGGTCTATATTCAAAAACCATCGATCTACCTTCAGCTGGTTGAAGAGATCATCAATCTTTAGCAGAGGAAACTTGTTCTTCATGATCACCTTGTTTAGGTGCCGATAGTCCACAAAAAGCCTCAGAATACCATCTTCCTTCTTTCCAAACAAAATTGGGGCTGACCATGGAGAAACATTGGGCTTTATGAACCCATTTCTCTACAAGTCCACCTACTGTACGCTCAAATCACAAATTTCCACGGGATCCATCTGATATGCTGGTGTAGATATCAGTGTCTTCCTGGGGTACAGGTCAATGTAAAATTCTACCTCTCTACAAGGAGGTAGTCCCAAAACATCATCAGGAAAGAAATCATCATACTGGTCCACCACATCAGGATAACTCAGACTCCTCACGTTAACTACTCTGAGGGTAAGGCTAGCCAACTGATGTGTGATCGGCTATACCCTCCTCTGAGAAATTCCATACTGTGTTGCAAAGGTTTCCTTCTCACTGGTGAAGGAAAACCAGATCCCATCCTTGTGGGAACACCATAATTTTCACCTAAAATAGTCGATCTAATCATGGACTAGGGATATCCAGTCCATACCCAAGATGATGTCGTAAGGCCTCAACGTTGCTACTAGGAGATCCCAGCCAAAGCTCTCACCTCTTAGAGTGAGCTAACACATCCTACACCAATTTGTAATAGTCAAATATTTTCCTATAGGAGTCTCTAACCGTAAGGATCAATCCAACGAATCCATCAGAATCTCGGAGATCCGAAAGAGTGCTGTGTAAATGAAAGAGTGACTGGAACTTGTGTCTATAAGTATTGCATCTAGGGTAGAATAGACACAGATCGTACCTCTAATCATCACTGGAGCACCATGGTCATAGGCCTCCACATCTTGTAGCTAAACTCTTCCTTGTTAACCTGATCCCTGTGGTCGGGGTGGACCACTTGGGGGTGGTGGTGGTAGAACCGCAAATCGTTTTCCACCACCTTCTGAATGACCTACTCCTATACCACGTCTACCACCCTGCAGACCTCCTCGATCGAATATATGCTTATGTCGCAGTGGTCCCTCGACCTTCTGCTGATCATATGTACGACATTCCAGGCAGTCAAGAGCCATGTGTCCCTGCTCTCCACATGTGAAGCACATTCTTTTTCCCTATTGACCCACTCTGCCTCGCTAGCTCCGCACCTCCGACCCTGCGCCCTGTGGTTTTCCACTGGAGGGTCTTGAACACTTGGACCTCTGCATCATTTTCCTACTTCTTGCTATAGATTACTCTGCTACCAATCATCAGGTGGTGGCTCTCACCGTCGGAGCCTGCTCAGCTAAGAAGCTCTCCACCAATTATGATCGTTCGAGCACTCCATCCCGCATTTGGATAATTAGCGATATCATCGATGCTATGATCTCTCACCGGAGACCCTTCTCAAAGGTCTAGGCCCAGAATAATTGGTCTTGTACCATGTCGGTGGAGTAGCGTGAGAGGTCAGTGTATCTCACAGAGAATTAGGATACTATCAGGCTACCCCGCTGTAAGTCCAAGAGCTCCTAAATACACACAGAGCGTAGAGTCGTTGGTATGATATCCGCACTAAAGTGGGTCTCAAAATAAAACCAGGAGAGTGCCACCTCCTCATGAATCTAGAGTGTCAGGATCCACCATCTCCCTACAATGCCCTGTAAGAGTATAGAAGATAGCATCACCATCTGATCTGCTGGTGTCTCAACTAAGAAAAAAACATTAGCCATAGCCTCCAGGCCATCCTCAGCTGCTGGGGGATCTGACTCACCTTGAAACCTCGGAGGCCTTTGCCGCTGGAACTTAGGAAACATGTTTAGTAAACGTGCACCATCTTCCAGTGGGGCTAGTGGAAACTGCTTCCCAAGTTGTGGTGGTGCTGCTGATACACCACCCAAAGGCGCTGACACAGTAAGAGGGCGCTACACTGAAGCCACATCGCTCAATGGGCCTTCATCGTGAACTCTATGTAGAATACTGGATGGCTGTCTACGTGGTGGAATCCAAAAATTAAACAGGTGCACCACGGTCAATAAGTTATACATGGTGAGATGATTCAAAAGAGATCAAAGTAAAAAATTTCCAAAACACACAAAATTAGTTTTTTCATTCACCGAATTGGAAATCATAATTCAGGGTCCTGGTTTATGGATACTTCAGCCGCTGCACTAACACTGGACTCCCCAAACTGAAAACTATACTCAAAACACTTAACACTATCACTCCATTAGAAATATCAGAGTCCTATTTCTTCAGTAGAACCTACCTTTGATACCACTTTGTCATGACCCATCCCACGGGGCCTGTGCTATGACTACCCCAATCCTACCTTCTATAAGCCAGGGGTTAGTGACTAGCACTGGAATGGAATTTCCTGAAAAAGGGAAGGCATTGCCTCAAATCCTATACATACACAAACTAAGAACACGACAAGATGGAAACCATGTAGTAAAACTTCAATAGTAAAAGTGAGTACTAAAAGTAAAAGGTTCCGAAATACAATCTCAACTGAAAAGATACAACTACAAAAAAACATCTCCTGAGATCATCCAATGTGGATCCTACCTAAAGGATAGGTACAACTCGTCTCTATATCTCTCTACGTCAACTAGTCACCTCTGTGCACCACCTGGTCTTGGCTCTCTAAAGTCTCAGGCAAGCTGCTCGTCGTCTGCACAAGACACAACAAGGTACGGGCGAAGCTCATGCAAGGGTGAGTATTACAATACCCAGTAGGGACCCCGAGACCCTTGAAGGTATCTCAAAATTCCACAAAGAAAAACCACAAATCATGATCTCAATTGCAAAGGAAGAAAAAAAGACTCAGCACAAACCAGGTATATACAACTCATAATTCAGGAATAAAGATGATTAGTCGAAACCTATATCATTTTATTCTGTTAAGAATTTTCCACAACTGAAACATGAAGGAGTTGTTCCATTGTAGATCCACACAGGGTCATATATCGCTGATCCATGAAGGTCCTCTCTAAGGATGGTCCTCGTCTATCACGCACTGCTGATCCACACATGGTCGCTAGATTGTTGATCCACACAAGGTTGTTATGATGCCGATCCACATAGGTCACTATGATGCGGATCCACATAAGGTCGATAAGATGCTGAACTACATAGGGTCACTAATATTCCGATCCATATAGGGTCTCTATGATTTTGATCCACATAGGCTCACTATGATGCAAATGCACACACGGTTGCTACTCAAATGATAGCCAGCGACAGGATTTCCCGCACCCAGGGTGCTTGAGTTCTGTAGTTTTAGCTCCTCTGGATATCGGTCATGCCCCAACTGATATGAAGTTACACAAAGTAGTAACCCAAAGGACTTCCATGTCGTTAGGGTTCCAACGCAATAGACAACGCGTCAATTGGACGTCCGATCTGAGAGTTATAGGAATTTTATTTCTGAGGGCCCGGTTGGATTCAGGTACGATCCAACCCGGCCATACTCTAAATTTCTCTAAAACCCTAGTGGAGAATCGAAAAAGGACTGTCTCGATCCAAGGATCCTAGCACCGTAGAAGGTTCGTCAAAAGAATGTTTGGTTTTAAGATACGACCTTTTAAGCCAAATTAAGCCTTAAAGGGGTCCGGGTTCGGTCTGACCCGACCCAGATGCGTCCCGGCCCGACCCAAACCATCTTGGGCTGACCAGAGTGGGCTGGGCTATAGAGAGATCTTCCCTCTGGGCTGCGGACTGGCCCGGGCTGCCGGTTGGGCACAGCCCACTGGACGACATGGCCAGGTTCACTGGCACGGTCCGCCAGCCAGGCGACTGCCTCCCTTCCTGAACAACAAAGTTGTTTGGGATAATTAATCAGCAGTGCCACATGGCGCTTACCTCCTGTTAGTGGGACCCATGGGCGTGGGTCCTCTCCACCATGGCTCAATGTTGCGGATCTTCTTTGTACCGCGCGACGGCGCACCACCCTCTGCCAATGCGACTGGCCGAGGGCCGACCGCCCCTGTTTACTACTGCTGCTTGATGCCATAGCTTCCCAGCACGGCGCGTGACAACGCGCCGCCTACTACCACCACATCCGGACGATGGTTGATGGTGCCATCATCGCCATCACCGGTCGCTGGTTCTGCCACGCTGGGGCCACGCCGATGAACTTTCATGGGGCACAGAGTGAGATTCGATGGTCTGTTTTCCCTTCCATTCGCACCTAAGGGCTTCCCCGGATTCCACCATCGCTACGTACCTCCTAGTTTCAAGGTTCCATCAAGTTGGAAAATCCAACCCCGAAGAACGCAATGAAATTCAAGCAGTAGAGAATCCATGCCTTTTTTATTTGACCCACGCCCTCCGTGTTAGCATTATAACAGGAGTGAGATTTAATTCAACTTCAAACTCTTAGAATTAAATTAAGATAAAACCCCCTACCTCGGAATCGGTGGTGACATCGCAGTTGTGGAAGAAGAGTCCATGATTGATAAAGCCACCAACATTTGATGATCCCGGTTTGATTCCTACGTTCTTCGTTGGTGGAAGATGTCATGGTACTACGTCAGAGGTTCCTCACTTCTGTCCAATAAAAACCCAAGCCCGAGCTTCATTTAATAGTCATAGGAACAAACCATGTTTCATAACATATATGCATTTCAATTATGAACCACATTTAAAGACCCAACATCGAGGTTACAAAAAAAAAGAGTCAGGCCATTAAATGTCTTAACAACTCAGTGGTCCCACCACCGCCGCTCAACCGTTGGTAGAAAAATAAAATAACCATTTTATGTTATTTTATTATTCTTTAAAAATTCTGAAAAACTATCTTTTTCTCCTGACCTACTACGGTCATATTTAAGTCTCCCTTAACCAAATCCCGACTCTGTGAATTCAACGGTGTCCTCAGATTTCAATTCTGAGCACTGGTGGAAATGTTAGAAAATGTCGTCCATATGTTTACTGAACGTACCATAAAAATAGTTCAAAAAACATGTTTCTGGCACACTGGGACTCAGAATAACATGCCTTCAGTTTTCACAGACTTGTAATAATCCCAAATAATTTAAAAAAAAGTACATGGGATTTCTGGTTCTTTATAATTTACAACATTAAGATGGAGATTCTGGGTAGAGGACTAAACCTACACTTTAGATTCTAGTTTTCGTAGTTGTTGGTCCTTTTTGTCTTTTTGGTACATTTGTATAGCACGTGGTATATGCATGTATCCCCTGATCCTCATGTACTCTAATTTTTTATATCATCATGATCATAATTTTGTATATATTATTATTCATTTATCTTTCACTAGTGATTTATTTCTCTTACTTGGTCTATTTCTATTATTTCCAATGCTATATGTTTATAATTTTTTTTAAATATTATCATTTGTTAAATTCCATTGTGATCACTCAGATATATGAGGTCATAGTCTCCCCACAACCTCACCCTAGTCCCTCACTACTAGTTTGCAGCCACTGGAATTTGGGGAGGTGCACTTGAGGTTTTTTGGGCCCCTGTATTGGGGGAATTTGGAGTAGAAACCAATGTGGGATACAACACTTTACTTATCAAAGATTCCAGTTCTATTTCAAAAGAATTGTTCAATTCAACATAACATTTTATCTACTTATAGCTAGAATTTTGTAATTATAAATGAGAATTCACCTTTTCTTTATATATATGATCTTTGTGCTACTCTATATTGTTGTCTCATTAATTTAATCCCATTCCCTTATTAAAAATTATACATATGATTTAAAATTTCAATTCATTATAATATAAAAGTATTTCAATAAACAAAATTACATGTTCAATATGTTGCTAAAATTGTCTCACAGTCACCATGTGTAGATCATAACTAGAAAGTTGTCTTCTATTTTGGTATAAAAACACACAACAACCAATGACCACTAATATAGAAAAGATATAATGTGAGTCGTTATTCAGTTAATATAAATAACAATTTAAGAAATATATGTTTCATACCGTTCAGGATAATTAATCATCCAACACTGAATTATATTATTTTTAATCCTTTTATCAATATATATTGTTCTTTTTGTATCTTTCATTTTCATTTCTATTAGTGAAATAAATTTTCTGTTCAAAATACATATAATGATATCATTTCATACAACATAAAATATATATAAAGATAACTAATACAAACTAAACATATGTATTAGGTTTCAATAAATTAAAATAACTGAAAGATATATGACAGTAGAATTTCATGGAAAATGATTACATCAAATTGATGCCTAAAAAATATCCAGTTATAAGCTCTATGATATCTTTCTTCAAAATAATAAAATTCATTTCATAACCATTAATTTTATCATCCCTTTTAATCTCATAAAATTTCAATAATAAAGATAAAAATGTTGTTAATCTATTAAGTTAAAAAGAAGTAGTATTTGAAGTCATAGAAAACTATAATTTTTTTATAAATTATGTCTTTAACATTAAAGTATTCCAATAAAAAATAACAAAATATAAAACAACTATTTTTTAAAAAAACAGCAATATAAAATAAAGGATATAATATAAACTTACCTTAGTATGAATTTTTCAGAGAATTATATATGGAAATACTAAAAAAGGCTGATACATTATCCAGCTATAGTGATCTTTTTTGTGGGAAATGGTAAACTTGATAATCTGTCTATAATATCTTCCATGATGATCCTAAGATGATACATATCTATCTGTTGATGATTAATTGTATCCCTAATATATATATAATTCCATGTTCAACAATATTATGTTTGGGATCCTAAATAATTAACTCAAAATAGAGAATAATATATCGGGAGTAAGTGTTGGAGTGGGATCTGTAGGTAGATGTGGAGGAGTGGGATCTCCAGATGGAGGTATAGGAGTGGTATCTACAGCCTAAAACATTCATTGAATTTATGAAAACATTGATTATACTGAAGCTCCAATCCTATCCTCTATTGTCTCATCCATATCCTTAACCTTAACTTCTAAAGCTTATATTTTCCTTTTCTATATATTCTCTTTTGAATAATCACCAAGTCAACCAGACACTTGTTTTATCAATAAACCTGCCATTTATACTCATAAATGACTTGGGTGTTATTTATTTCCTAATACAATAGCTAAAATATCCTTCCTATCCTTATGTATGAAAGTAACATGTGTTCTCTACTCCTCATGTGATTCTTATATAGGATATCTTAAAAATTCATTAGTGAATCATAATACATAATGATTAGAATTTACTTAAATAACATAAATAAATTAGATAACTTCATATACTCTTCTTAGCTACGACCCTCAAATATTCTATAATATATTGTCCCATTTTGTAATTTTATTCCCCCTTCTATTTTTCATGTCTAAATTGGTGGAGGGTTAACCATTGTGGATCCTAAAGTCTCAACTCACATTTTTTTAAAATTTTCACCCATAATTTATTCTATTCAACATATATACCATCTCTAAGATTAAGTATGAGGGATTTCTTTTGGATTGGATCTCATGATGAGTTCTCTGCATTTTCTATAAATTAAGAATAAACAAATAATTAATATGATCATTAATATAAAAGAATTAAAAAAATCTAACATGACACTTTCAAAAAATGATTTGTGTTGTCTTCTTTAAACAAACAGATTCCATGTAACTTCATCTAGAAAATGATATATATTATTTGGATTTTTATTTTTTCTTTTCCTAAAAATGAAATTTTATGTGAGGTTTGATTTAAAATCCATCCATCTCTAGTATCCAAATCTAAACATTTCTTGTTGGTATATCCAGTGTCATGCATATCATATGACACCTAATAAGAAGTGAAAAAAACATATATTACTAAAAACATATATTATTAAAAACATTTCATGATAAGTAAAATAATAACAGACAATCTTACAAAAAATTTCTCTGATAATTGAGATATTTTCACTTTTTTGACACTTCTCCAATCACAAATAAAACAACTAACTTTGGTTAAATATTTCACTATAAAAAAATTCTTAATATATTTTGAATTTGGACCCCTAGTAATATCATTATTGTTAAACTCAATTTAAATCATCTAGTCCTAGATATGGGAAACTAATAACATTTTTAAATGTGTGCTACCACATTTACCAACCCTAGAAGTATTCTGTACCCCTATGGATGTTGATGGATCCTATATAGAAGGATGAGGAGGCTCATAAAAAGAAGTTTGTGTATGATCCTCCATAGAAGATCGAAGAAACTCAGATGTTTGATCTACCATTATCCTAAAAATCAGAGTAGCAAATCAAAGTAATAGATAATTATAACAATAATATGAAAATAGAACTAATATATATAAAATTAAATGAAAAAGGGAAAATGATCCAAAAAATGTAAAATGACCTAAATTTTTTTATTCACATTTTTTAAAGTAGTAAACTAAAATGATAAAAATATTAATTAGAGATGAAATGACATAAACGGTTGAAAAAATTAAATAGTTATATTAAAATTTGAATAAATATTTTATAATTATACAAAAAAAACAAAAACTATACTAAAAAACAACTCTTTATCAGATTAATTAGAAAAGTTAACAACAATGTTTAAAATAATACTAATAATATTATTTATCATATTCGTTAGTAGTAAAAGTGTTAAAAGAATAATGAAAATATCTATAAAACATAAAATGATATAGAAAAAAAATAAATCTTAATTAAAATTAAATAAAAATCCAAATGTTAATATAAATTGGAATAATTGAAGAATGATACAAACAAAACTAAAATAACTTAAACAAACAATTTAAAATATTATTTATAATATGTGTTTTAAGTAAAAAGTATAAAACTAATATATCTAAAACTTTATGAAATTTTAAAAAGTAAACCGAAAATAAAAACATGTTACATATATTATGAGGAAATCCCTAAACTATTGGTTTCCCATATTCCTTACCTATAATCAATCTTTATGGAACAAACCCTCTCTATGATGTGGTCATCAATATTCTATATTAATATTTCCATAGAAGTAGGAATATGATATAAATCATCATTATCATTATTATTTTCATCACCAAAATACAAATTTCCCTAGTAAAATGAGATACCACTACATATTTTTTGGATCAATCACATAGATTTTTTTTAATTTTTTTCTAGGATAAAAATATCCACTATTTATTTTAATATTTTCAAATTAACTCGTTTCATACAAAATTGATCATATTTGATATTTTTGTTTCTAATGAACTATTTGCAGTTAAACATAGGAACTATAATTTAATTTAATTAACCTCTCAACTTTTTAAAAGAATCTGTAATATATAGTTGATGATAATATTGGATTATTATTTATGGAACTTGAGAAATTAATTTCTTCTATAAACTCCAATACACTACTATTCTGAACTACACCTATGTTGTATGGATCATTCATATGAAATTTATAACCATTAATTTCTTACCTAAA
Source organism: Viscum album (assembly GCA_963277665.1). Taxonomy (NCBI): domain Eukaryota; kingdom Viridiplantae; phylum Streptophyta; class Magnoliopsida; order Santalales; family Viscaceae; genus Viscum; species Viscum album. Next base: position 739,626,647 of record OY728167.1, on the reverse strand, counting down.
CCATGTTGTCAAATTCAAACTTGGTCCCCCCGCTTCCATTCCAATGTTTCTAATGCATCTGATCTACTAAGCACAATATATTTAAAAACATAAAAAATTTATTTTTATTCTCTTTCAAAATTAACACATCTATCTTCTTTGAATAATATTATTTTAACACATTAATATGAAATTTTATATATGTCTTAGAATCGTTTTCATTATTCAAGATGTATAAATATACTTGATTTTTCAATTCACCTACAATAATTTTACATTTATTTCCTCATTCCCCTTTCCCTCATAATTGAATCATACATAGTGAGATGCAAGAAAACTGATGTTCTCTAATAAAAACAAGTTCCTTTTACAAAACTCTACAACCTCATCGAAAATATACTTCTTAATAATGGTGGATTCATGTAGATATAGATTCTTAACATATCCCTTCAATATCTTCATATACCTTTTAAAATGATATATCCAATTTAGATATATAGTTTCATAAATAATTATTTAACACACCAAATAAACCATTAAAGGCACCATAATATCAAAAAAAGATTAATGAGGAAACATTTCCAATTGAAAATATATAGAAACTACATCAAACTCCAAGTTTATCAATGAATTTAGATCAATAACTTTGTTGAAAATTGAATTGGAAAAATAACACACCTTTACGGTAGTCATTCCAACATGGATGGAAAATATTTTGTTCAACATAATTGGTAGGATCTATTGCATCATGATGTGTAAATCATGAAATGTCATGCCAATCAACTTCAAATATTTTAGTGATAATTCATTTTAATATTTTAAGAGTAACCCTACAGCACTTTGATACTATGGAGACACTGAACAAAAAATAATTTTCTACCTATTATATAATTCATGATAATATTTAGGAAGGTATGTTTATCATACATTAGGAGTGAGAGCGAACTCCAAACATATTCCCATTGAGATAAGGTTCAATCATTCATTAAAACAGTCTTTAGTTTTTCTTCTAATATTTAACAATGTATCAATAAAACTATCCAAGGTATTATTATCAACATTCATGCTATAAATATTATGTTTGGCCTCATGATATATCTAATATTTAAGATAAAAAAATATTGAAAGTTTCTTCCAAATATTTCTATCATTACCATATTCTTGTGTCTTTATGAATGTGACATCAGTGTTTTTCACCCACTCAAAAAATTGATTAGTGGAAAAAGTTTTTAGAGTAATATGAAATTATTTTAATCTATTGAATTCTTTTTTAAATATTTGATAAGAGTGATCCATTGAAAAAAACCTCTAATGACCAATGTATACAGTTTTTCTCCCTTATTGTAGTTGATAATATGAAATATGTTGTTTTCAAATTGGATAATATTTATTCCCCTTCACAATGTATCTAGAAAAATTAAAATATATTGGGAAGTAATTTATAGTGAACATAATCATTGCATATAGTTTAAAATGTTAATTTTTATAATAATCATACACAATAATACCATCCTCTATTTTTTTTAAAATCCTCAATTAATGGTGAAAATAAAACATCAAGATATTTTATTGGTTGTTTTAGTCCAGAAATCATTAGACTCAATATGATATATTTCTGGTTCATAAAAAAAATTGTAGATAAGTACTAAATTAACAATCAAACTCGCCAATAACTCTTTTTCTATTAATTATTTTATACGAATTCATTCCATCCATTCATAGTTCAAGTCTATGATTTTTAACTTTATTTTAAAATGTAGGAATATGTTGATGAATTTTATTCCATTATGAACAATCAATTGAATAACATAATTTTCCTTTATATAACCAGTCATATACATTCCATATTAACCTTTTTTCATCATTTTAATTTTCAAATAAATGTTTTAAATGAGGAATTATTGGAAGATACCAAATTTCCATGGAAGGAGACTTTGAAACTGCTAAATTAGCTTGTGATTTTTCTTAAGTTAAATTGTGATATCCTTCATTTTGGAAACTCTGATAGACCATCATATTCCTGTATATATAACACATAGTCATCTATATAATCATGTGTCTTATTATACCTCAAACCCATCAGGCATAATATTTTCTTCATATTATAATGTGAATCTCCAAGATTATTGTCTTCATGAAGTATGTCTTTCAGTAGATATAGAATCTCTGTAAAACGTTTATCACTTGATCCATTTTTTAATTCATATTAATAAATATTAAAAACATAGATAAAACCATAAATTCCATAAAAATTGGATACAATGGATTTTATAATGACCAAATATACACTTATTTAAATGTTCTTTTCGAATTTCCTTTAATTAATATCATGAATCATTTATTCAATTTGATCAACATTATCATTTTTGAAATCATCATCACCATTAGATCTCAATTTATTCTCAGTTTTAACATGAAAAATCCAAGGGCTATAAATTGGATTGAAACCATGAAAAATTAAATGAAACTAGTACCTCGCCCATGCATACACATGACAGTATAATTCAAATCTAATTTTTAAATGTGTATTAATAGTTTGAGTAGTTAATAATGAAAATTAGTTATAATATATTAAAATTACAGCTTTATTGATATATAATAATGAAGGGTAATGAAAAATAAGAACATGTATCAGAAAATATATTTGAAAATGAATGAAAAGGAAATAACATGATGTAAAAAGATATAGAAAACATGATGTATCATTAAGTATATATCAAAGAGAAGGAGACATTATTTTCACCCTGGAGAAATAGGTAAACATGATGTATAGACATTTGAAATAATAAATAGTGAAAATCAACATTTAATCATTGAAATTGAAAATGTGATAGTGACATTTTACATATTGTTTTGAAACAAAGGACAAATAAGAACATGTCTATAGATAAGGATTTCATTGCAATAACATGTGTGACAATAGTAACAATGGGTATTGGTTTTAGAGTATGTGCATAGTGGCGTTAAATCTACAACTCCATCAAATGATTTAGCATCCTAACTTCCAATGTTGTAATCCTTGTAACTTCAATGTCGGGATCCTTCTAGACATGCATGATTTTTTTTCATGCCCTTCTGTTGTTCTGCTGCAGACCCGATCCTCATATGGTACTTCAACCTGATAAAAAAGCCTATAAGAGGAATTTGGATACCCAAAAAGTAGTCCAAAAAACTGAATGATGACTCACAATAAATAAAACTAAGAGTTATTATGTACTAAAACAAAATATTTTTACCAAGTACTTGAAATTTTAGTGTTGGACAAGTCTTCCAGGATAGTGTGTTTCTCCACATTCGAATTCTAGTTAACTATGTAACCATATATGGAGGATAGAAACCATGATCGGATATTATTTATACCGAATATTTTCAATACTGATTTGTCTCGATCATACTATTACAATAAAAATGGAAAATTAATTAGTATTCATCGTTAGTTATAAAAATTCAAATTTGAAATCATAGAATTTTTTTTAGCAGATGTAAGATTTAATGTAAGAAAGGGTGAATGTTTACAGAATCATCAAATATGATGAAAATTTAGGTGAAAACATATAGAGGCAGGAATACATTAATGGAGTTAAACATATTTAGTGGCATTAATGAAACCTGTAACTAAAATCTACTTCAAAAAGTTCAGATCCCTACATGAAAAGAGATCAGAAAATAGTAATGCTTGTCAAACTCATATAGAAACAGTATTTCCCTATAGTAAAATCAAATTCTGCAGAAAATGCAGTTGAGAAGATGATCAACACCAATATGATTCTTTAATAAATGGAAACATTAAAGATAATATACTAGTACCTCTTCCTCCCAAATGAATAATACAATAAGAAAAGGATGGGTCAGAACTATACTCATATGTACAATTGATAATATAAAGAATACACATACCATACCTCAAATTATCTGTAGTATTACCTGATTATTTCATTTACTAGTATGTATCATTAAATGTTCCTAGAATATGGAACCATGAGTTTTGAATAGGCCACCTATTACTTCATGAAAAGAGGAATGAATATAGTACTATAGTTGAACACACTTAGAGGCAGTAATACTGGGTACAATTGATTTTTTTTCAAAACATCTATATCCCTACATGAAAAGAGGCAGGAATACAATAGTGCTTATTGAACATATAAAGAACCAGTAATTCCCTATAGTAAACTCATCGACCAAGAAAATGAATTTGAGAAGATGATCCCCCCAATATTATTATATAATATATGAAGACAAGCAGGGGAATCTAACGATATCTCTAACTCCCAAATGAATTATACAAGAAGAAAATGATGGGTCATAACTATATTCATATGTAAAATTGATAATATAAATAATACACATACCATACCTCAAATTATCTGTAACATTACTTGATTAATTTATTTCCTCGTATGCATCATCATATGGTCCCAAAAGATGGCACCATGAGTTTGGAATATGCCACCTATACCTGGTGGTGTGATTGATCTGAAACATTATCCTATTATAGCTCACATGGTCCGAAAACAACAATGATGTCTTTCTAATAGAGGTTCATACACACTACTACCGCAATGACAGTAATTGTCAGTTGTAGGGAAATTATGATCTAGATATTGTGTAAATAATTATGCATTTAATTTACAACATCCACAATATAATAATATGTAGATCATATGAATACTGTGGAATGGGAAACTATACATTTAAAAGGGAAATTTAACAAATGAAAATCAGTAAATATAAAGTCCTTAGTTTAGAGGGTTGATATGTTTTGTAAAATTACATGGTCCAATTTTGAAATACATGATTGAAAATTGATATGTAATACATGTAGAAGAAAGTAATGAATTAAACAATAGAAAATGTTCTATAGTTCATGCATTCCCTCACAACTTGTCTGTTTCAAGAAGGTTTATATCTCCAAAATCAAGTTACATTAAACCCTATAACATTAAATGCAGGAATGAAACCCTGAATTAATATTTATAACATTGAATATAATGAAATCATAAAATAATGGTAAATAATATAACTCTAAAATTGTACTCCAAATATGAATAAAATGAAGTTCTGTACAGTTAACCTTATAAAAAGTTGGATATGAAATACATTTACCAAACTAAAAAATTTGAAACAATTTTTTTTGAATAAAATGTTGGTATACTCGAATATATATTACTGTGTCGCCAAAAAAAAAATATTTCTTATTATCCAAAAAAATTAATCCATGGTAAAAAAAGAAATTCACATTGTTGTAACATACCGTAAAATAACTGAAACATATAACTTGATGATTTTGTGTCATTAGAAATCAAGCAGTCAGTGAATGATGCACCTTTGTAGCTGCCCTGCGTAGCCCTTGATTCTCTACCTGAGATAACATCAGATTCCCTCTCATCCCTCTAATATTCTCATTTGATCTATTATGGGATTCCAAGACTTCAACAGGACTAAAATGCATAACCACTCCAAAATTAGTGTACCTTAAAAAAAAATAAAGATGATGGATGGGATAATGTGGTGACATATAAAGGAAAAAACCAATAAAAAAACTTTTATGAAAATTTTCTCAGCTAATGAAATTGAAAAATTATTAATGTACTGGCCACCCTAGGATTTAGTCCATAAAAAGGGTTGTAACATTTTTTGGGGACAATTTATCATAGTAGATAGTTTGATAAAAAACAATAAGTTATTTCTTTATTCCAAATTAAATACAAGTGAAACATTACTTGTCAAGAAAAATCAAATTGGAATTTTCCATCATGGATTATGCTACCATTGTACTACATGATAGTCATGATGTTTACATTTATCTATAGTAATGTGGTTAGAAAAACTGAATAACAATGAAGGATCAATTCAAGATGCATAATTCGTTCCGATTTCCTTGTTTGGATCATAAACATAGGGTGTAACCATTGTTTGAGGAAAATTTATCATAGTAGAATCCATTATAGGTGTTAATATATAGTCACAAAAAATAAAAAACAAACATGGATTTTGATTCCATTACACCACACGATAGTCATGATGTAGACATTTATTTACCATCATATGTTCAGAAAAAACTGAATAAGAATGAATAATCAATTCGAGAAACATAATTCGTGCCACTTTTACTATTTGGATAAAAACATATAGTAGTAACAATTGTTTGATGAAAATTTATCATAGTAGAATCCATTACAGGTGTTAATCCTTAGTCACATAAAAGAAAAAACATAGAAAAATATCCCAATTGGAAACATATTTCTCATTAAAATGAAAATTCTTGAAACACTAACAATGGTATCAGGGGCTTCATCTTGCATGCATATGAACCAAATAACTCCATCTTTTAGTGGAAAATGATTCCAATTATTTTTATCCATTCATCTTAGGGATGAAAAAAATTTAAGTTCTTCAGTCTGAACTTGATATGAATGGAGTTCCTAAATTAGTTTTTGTAAATGATGCTCCCATATTTGGAGTACTTGTTGGAGTCTCGTATGGTCCTTGAATGGACTATATAGATTCATTATTGTCTTTAGGATTCACTTCAGTGGATTCATCTAAAACATGAAAGTTATAAACTAATTCAGATTCTTTCATAGGAAAACCTACTAAATATAAATGGAAAAAATTAGTCTAGGAAAGTTTATTGACCACAATATTTCATAAAAGTTACCCCATAAAACAATTATATTTTGGCATCAGGTTTATACAAATAGATCAATAGATAGTTTTAAAAGAAACAATAATTTATTTCTTTTATCCTACTAAAATTCAAGTGGAACATTACATGTCTAGCATAACCCAATTGGCGTTTTTTCTCTTGTATTCTGAAGCCACTATAGCACAAGGTGATGCCGAGACAGTCATGATATTGATATTTATATGTAATTAGATGGTTAGAAAAAATGAATAAGAATGAATGTTCAATTAAAAATGAATAATTTGTGCCATTTTCCTTATTTGGATCATAAATATAATGATGTTGAAGGATCATCTTTGAGAAGAATTCCATGATATCAGATTTGTTGTCTGCAGTTGAGCTTCAATGAAACTGCCAATGGCCACTGGCATAGTAACCTACAAATTTGGGGAATCTCTATAACTTTCTTCCTAATAAAGGAATTTGAATTAACCAGTATATTGGTAAATTCCATACTTTCAATGACAAATAATGAGCAGTAGTGTTGATCGCACAACCAAAAAAGGATGCTGAGGGTGAAAATGGTACTGATAATGCCTAAAAAACATTCAAAACCAAGAGTATTATAAGTAATGTGAATCATACCAGAACATTGAGGTGGGAAAACTACAGGAAACATTATGTAATATCTTCGAAAAATGACATTGGTATTCCCCATTCTTTCTAATAAAGTCATGTGAAAAAGCCAATAGATTGGTAAATTACATAATGCCAATTCCAAATAACGAGCAATAGTGTTGAGCGCATAGCCAAAAAAGGAAGTTGAGGGTGAAAAGGGTACTAATAATGTATCAAAACTTTACAAACAAAAAGTATAATAAGTAATGTGAATTATACCAGAACATTGAGGTGGGGAAAATTCAGGGAACATTATGAAATACCAAGGCAGAATGACATGGGTAAAATCCGATTGAAGATCCAATTTAGGATTTCTAGGGAAGCCTTAACTAGAAAAACAACCTTTTAGGCTACCACATCTGCCCCATTATCCACCTTCTTCTTCTTCTCCTCTTGACTCATCAACATCCACCATAATGATATCATAATTTCAGCAACCTCCATTGTCTACCACTCAATATGTACCCTCCCTTAACAACCAACAAATCATTTGAATTAAAGGTAGTGCTTTCTCACTTTATAATTTTGGACGTGGCACTTTTTCATGATGCGATTCGAAATTGTACACCTCCAGCTTTGGTATTCTATACCGGAATAATAATTACGATTCAGTAGAATTTTTGAAGATATAGCCACTTTCAAACTCTTTGGCTTCCCAGAATTTAATAATATACCTTCTTTAGAAATCTATTCAACGGATTCATCTAGAACATGAATGTTATAAACTAATTCAGATTCTGTCATAGGTAAACCTACTAAATATAAATAGAGAACTTTAATCTAGGAAAGTTTCATGTCCTCAATATTTCATTAATGTTACCCCATAAAAGACTTCTATTTAAGCATCAATTGTCTGAAAATAGATCAATAGATAGTTTTAAAAGAAACAATAATTAATTTCTTTGGTCCTACTAAAATAGAAGTAGAACATTACTTGTCTAGAAAAACCCAATTGTCATTTTCCCTCTTGTATTCTGTAGCCATTGTACCACAAGGTAATGTTGATACAGTCACAATATTGACATTTATATGTAATTAGATGGTCATAAAAACTGAATATGAATGAATGTTTAATTAAAAATCAATAATTTTTTCCACTTCCATTATTTGGATCATAAATATAATGATGTTTTAGGATCATCTATGAGAAGGATTCCATGATATTAGATTTTTTGTCTAAAGTTGAGCATGAATGAAACTGCCAGTTGCCACTGGCACAGTAGCCTGCAAATCTGGTGAATCTCCACAACTTTCTTCCCAATAAAGACATGTTAATTAACCAGTAGATTGGTAAATTCCATACTGTCAATGCCAAATAATGAGCAGTAGTGTTGAGAAAACAGTTAAAAAGTATGATAAGGGTGAAAAAGGTACTAATAATGTATTAAAAACTTACCACATGAAGAGTATTATAAGTAATGTGAATCATACCATAACATTGAGGTGGGTAAACTATAGGAAAAATTATGTAATACCTAGGAAAAATGACATGGGTCTTCCCCATTCTTCCAAATAAATACATGTAAATTAACTAGTAGATTTTTAAATTCCATACTGTCAATGCCAAATAATGAGAAGTAGTGTTGAGCGCATGGCCAAAAAAGGAAGTTGAGGGTGAAAAGGTTAAAAATAATGTATCAAAACATTCTAAACCAAAAGTATAATAGTAATGTGAATCATACCAGAACACTGTAGTGGGGAAAATATAGGGAACATTATGTAATACCAAGGCCGAATGACATGGTTCAAATCCCATTGAAGATCCAATTTGGGGTTTTCTTTGGAATCCTTCACCCGAAAAACAACCTTCTGGGCTGCCACATCTACCTAATTATCCACCTACATATTCTTCTCATCCTGACTCATCAATATCCACCATAATGATATCATAATTTCAGAAACCTCCAATATCTACCACTCAAGATGTACCCTCCATTCACAACCACCACCTCATTTGAATGGAAGGTAGTGGTTTCTCACATTATCATTATGTATGTCTCACTGTTCATGATGCTGTTTGAAATTTAACACCCCCATATTTGGGATTACGTACCCTTATAATAATCTCTATTCACTAGAATTTTTCAAGATAGATCCACTTTAAAACTCCTTGGTTTCCCACACTTTAATAATTTTCCTCCCCCAATAATATATCTTGACATTTAAATAAATTTTCTTCATGTGTGACATGAATCATGGACCATATTTGGGGAACATTTCCTTGTAAAATTGTGGAGATAGAAAAAAACAGATCCAGTACATTGATACAAAAAAATGGGTATAGTATTTTCCACGAATTAACCTTGTGATGACTCATAAGAAAGATCCACCTTCTTGCATGTAATAAATGAAATAAGAAAAAAATACAGCAGCAACCTTCACTATTTTAACACCAGTGTAACCCTGATACTTCAAATTAGTGTTCTGACATTAGATTAGGATGTAGAGTGATGAGAACCCCATCTCTATCAATAAAATGTTCGATGAATAAATAAAACCAGAGAAATATGATGTGATAGAAACCATTCCTCTAATTTCATACAAAAACCACAGAATATCCATAAGATCTTAAAATATTCAATCGTGAATGTTACTAATAAGAATAAAAATGAAATATATAAATTATGAAGTCAATCAAATAAGATGAAAAAACCAAAATAGTAAGGATGCATTGATAACTACCTTTTCTTCGTCTTCAAGGTTGTGCCCTAAGTAATAATTACAGTGTTGATATTAACTCACCAGGATTGAGTAGTTGGAATGAAGTATGTCATCAAATGAATATCCTTCATAAACCTAGAGCACCGTCACTGTACTCTCCACCGACATCTCAAACGGTGCGAAGTTGTTCGCTTTCGATCCAGCAAGGGCCGTGGTGGTTCGACAGAAAGTGCGACACAGAAGGAGAGGGGGTCGGGGAAGGGGGTGGGGAGTAAGGCGATGTCAAGAGAGAGATGCAGCGGAAACCCTAGATAGGGGTTTAGTAGCATAAACCCTTGATTGGGGAGATAGAAGGAGGTGAATCTGTAGAATGGAGAATCAGCGGAAAAACTAGATTAGGGAGACCGAAGAAGGTGAAGTTAGTGGATGGTGAGGAAGGAAGAGTGGAGGAGCAGCAGAAACTAGAGAATGGGGAGAGGGAAATTGCGACGGGGAGCCCGGTTTCGGCGGAAGGAAAACTGATGGATGGAAACCCTAATATGGAGCATTTATCCAAGGAACCGTGGGCGAATTTGGAATACGGAAGACGAAATCACATTATTGGAGGGAGGAAGGTAATGCTTTGTTGATGTGGCCGTATATCTGGGTGACACATAAGCTGGAGTAACCGGTATTTAGTATATATAATAGATATAATAGATTTTATTTGTTTTCTTTTCTAAATTTTCATATTTAAATATTTTAACCATGTAAAAAATTGGGTCATTGTTTGAAACATTTCATTTATAAAATTCCTAAAAATCATCAACCCCTTCATTATATTCATCACTTTTTTGTAGTGCAGTATTCCAACTTCCAATCATTATTATTTATAATAAATATTAAGAATTGAATATAAATTATTATATTTTTAAATTTAATTTCAATTTAATTTTTATTAATAAAAATAAAAATAAAAATAAAATATTTCACAAATAAAATAAAGAAAACATATTTGATAAATAAAAGTATCACTTTGAATATATTTAATTATCATTCATTCATAAAAAAATATAGCATGAAATCCGTATGATGATCTAAATATATATTATCAATACTTTATATTCAAACTGTCACGAACCAAGCCGGGTTGCCATCCGACCCGGTCCGTGACATGGCCCGAAGGGCGTTCCCGATCCCCCCAGGCTGGCACAAGTGCCCGGGTATCAAAACTAACACATGGGAACAATTTTACCCGAAATAAAAGACAGAAAAACAACTAACCAGATGAATAAACTGAAACTAGAAATAGACAACCAAACACGCATTTAAACTATGAACAGGTTTAAAGTCTACAACTCCAACCAATAACTAAAAAGAAAAGATGACAGCAGAAACTAAAACTCTTACTCAAAGCTCAAAGCAATAGGAGAGGTGCGACATCCACACGTCACAAACGTTAACCTGCACGAGAAGACCACCAACGACCAACCACCATCACTGAGCACGGTGCCTCAACCTGGAATACACAGAGAACAAGGCCTACAAACACCCAAAGGTGTATGTAGGGTGTGAGAAAAGAGCCTAGTAGGACGTTACCCAATAAAAGGTTCCACGTATAATTATTAAAGGACAAATAAATTTGCAATATTAACTAAAGAAAAGAAATAAAAGCTTGAACGGTTTAAAAAACTGAATTAGAGAAAACAATTTTAAATAGAACAACTTAAATTAAAACACACACACCATTTTTTTTAAAAATAACCAATATGTCACACCGACGAGCACAAAGTAACCAATGAGCACAAATATGGGAGAGTCCGCATGGGTATCAGCTAGCTTGGGTCCCTAGATCTCTGTGTCTCGGTGAAACGTGGCTTAGAAGGCCACGACCCTCAGAAAACGTGGCTTAGAAGACCACGACCCTCCGAAATGCATATGTTTAGTTAGTGTTGCAATCGTCAGTCCTGCCAGTGAAACCGGGTCGATTCACCTCTGGAACACTCGCTCACTAGTCTAGTCTACCCTCCTAGCTACCCGGGCTTCCCGGTTTGTGCTCAAACAAGTTTCAAGTTAATGTCACATGTCACACTAATACATAAAATCCTAACAGGGTACTCACACATGAAAAATCACAGTTTGAACACCCCAACCCACTTTTCAAACCATACGCACATCAAAATCTTTCCAAAACACAATCTGCATAGGTTACATACTAAATTAGACCAATTGCCGCAATAAAAAAAATATTTATCATTAAACAAACTACCACTTACACATATAAATACCATTTTGAAATAAGATGCATAGTAAAACATTTTTTTTCAAAAAGTTTAACACCATGGTCATGATTGAATAAACCATTTCAAAATATCATAAAACAATAGCAACAGTGTCACATGGATTTACACACACTCAAGTAACCATTTCCACATTCAAAACACATTCTAACATCACACGCACTCAAATACCATTTTAAAGCGTGACCTGAACCACACCAACAGTTTGATGGAAGACCTTACACCATATGTAAAACACCTTTGCACAGATCACCTAATTAAATAAGCCAAAAATAAAAGTATACAAAATAGTTTAAAAGAAATCACTTGGCATTACCGACTAAACCCACTCCAAAACTTCTTTGTCAACCAGACACACACTACGCCATGAAAAAGATATATTTCGAACCAGTTGAACAGATCAATAATCTAACCGAACGAAAAAAAAACACCAACAACTAGATAGATATGAGTTTTTAAGCAGAAAACACACACATAAAATAGACATGTTATTAAACAGTTCAAATGCATCCCAAACATCAAAGAAAAACAACTTCTCAATGCACAAATAAACTAAATGATATACTAAACAAACTAAACTTGCAAATTAATTTATCAAATAATAACTTAGGCGTGGAACCACCTACCTTGTCATCGTAGACTTCACAACTGTGGTGCGCAACGACCGCCACACGTCAAACACAACTCAAACAAAACCAAATCGATCCTAAACAAACAATTCAACCAAAACATCAAGAATTAACCCCGAAATTTAATGAATTCTTCAACCGCACCTAATGCGCACCATAAACGAACCAAAGGTGAAGCATAAATCATGAAATTGAACCAATACAAAATAAGAAAAAAATACTAAAATTGGAACCTAAACCCGCTGAACCCCCCCCCCCAAAAAAAAAACAAGGCCCAAAACACTAGAAATGATGAGAAAAGGGTATACCATAGGGAGAGGGTGTCACGTCGCGGCAAGGCTCGACCAACGGGGGTGTTCGGTCACCGGGGATAGGAGGTCGGTGGGTCGAGGAGGGCTGGCCAGGGGCGAGGCGGGGGTTCGTGCAGCGGATCGAGCCGAAGAGGGGGCGGCCGCCGGATAGGCGGAGGGGAAGGCAGCACGAGCTGGTGTGTTTCCGGATAGGAGGAGATGGTGCGGCGGCCGGACTTCTGAAAAGAGGAGGCCGCGGTGTGTGATGGGGGAGGAGTGAGGGTGCCGGCGGATGTTAGGGTTAGGGGGAAAGGGGTGAGCCGCGACACCAGGGAGAGAAGGGGGGGATCCGACGGAAATGGGAGGAAAGAAAAAAAAAGAGAGGAAAAAAAAGAGAGGAAAAAAAAG